>OZ010787.1:267319909-268022909 GCA_963932465.1 Maratus speciosus
CTGAACCCAATCACATTCCTCAAGTGTTGAAATAGCACCGATATAAGCTATATCTGGACTGCAAACAATTGATGAAACTTGATGGTGTTGTTGCTTTGCCTTTTAGGTTGTCTGCAGACACTGGCAAAATGGTTTGACATATGGCAATTATGACATGTTTTCCCATAAGCTGGACAATTTCTGGGCACATGATGCAATCCACATCTTGAGCATGGACGTTTATGATGAGCTGCCGGATGCTTGTTGTTATAAGTAGGCTTCGAATTACTGCTTTGATGTTTTGCTGTATTTCCTTGATATTTTTTGGTTTTCTGGCGATTTATTGCATTGACGTGCGTAGATGATGTAGATGTAGGTTGCGACATGGCGAGAGAATATAGTTTCGACAGTTCAGCAGACTTGCATATTTCCATGGTTTTCTTTAAGGACAGTTCAGGCTCTCTCAAAAGCCGTTCACGTAAAACATCATCACGTAAGCCTTGTATGATGCGGTCTTTGACGTTACGCTCATAAGCTGCACCAAATTCACATTGATCAGCTTGCAGTTTAATTTCTGTTACGAAAGAATCAAAATTTTGTCCAGGTTTCTGGATCATATTATTAAACACAAAAGTTGCTAGAGTGATGTTACGATAAGGCTTGTAATGTTCATCAAATTTATCTAAAACATCTTTTACCTTTCTAGTTTGACCATTGGTAAGAGCCGGAAACTCGAATGTTAGGTAATCTTTGGAAGCCTTGCCGATAACGCTAAGTAATAAGGAGATTCGCGTATCATCTTCTTCCTTGTGATATTTAACTGCAGTTTAAAAAAGTTCATATTTTTGTCGCCAATCCATCCAGGCTTCTGCTGGATTATCACCAGGAACGAATTGTTCCATTTGCAAAAAGTTGTGAGCCATGCTGTCTCTGACAGCGTATTTAGAATTTAGCAAAAAAGAAAAAAAAAATACTAATTAGACGATAGATGTACTAAATACTACTGTAATATTAACTTCTGACACCATGATATATTTGTTGCATTGATGTTTTTAGATGGTAATAGATGAAATTATTAGATTAAAAAAGATTAACTTTATTAACAAGAGAACAGCATGGGTGAGCGGGAGATGGCGAAGGAATGACAACAACAAATCAGTTAGGGGAACGGTTACAGTTAAAGCTAATAAAAACGATTACGATTATACACAATTATACTTACATATATAACAGACACCACTTTTATGACTATAGCAGCAGCCATTCTGAAGTTAAGAGGGTGACAAGGGACTTTAGTGGGCATAATGTAGAATAAAATAAAAAAAATTCCTTATAAATGAGGTAAAAAATCTGAAAACTAACAGTCAAATCATCTAGAAGATCTATTATAAAATATTGATAACTTTACTTCACATAGTCATGAGATACATTTAAATTTAAACCTTTGTAAAGCTGTTTTTCATAGTCAATGATCCTTTATACTATTTATTGTTACCTCTAAATTTTGTTTTCTTTTTTAATATTGTTTTCTAAGTTATGAAAAGGATAAAAAATATAGTCATACAAACATTATAGGGTCAGGTGGGGTAAAGTGGTCATAATTCATAAAAAGGGCTAAAATCCTGACTAATATAGAAATTTGAATAATTTTCTTTTAATTTTAGATTTATTAAGTATTGATCAAAGTTTCTCACTCAAAAAAACATTTTTAGTAACATGTTTGAGCCACTGAGCACTCATTTTGTCTGTCTTTGTTACACCTTGTTCCTTTAACTCTTTAACCCCTTGGGGCCGAGCGACATGTATACGTGCCGCATCAAGAGCTCAGAATCTTTGTTTTTTCTCACCAGTAAAATTTTACTGTAAAATTTGCCTTATTTAATCAGCGCATTTTCTCGATTCAAGAAGACACAAATTTCTGTTTTTAAAAAACGGTGACAAAAGATTAAAAATTTCGTAAAAGGCTCCCGTCCCGAAGGGGTTAATTAACTTTTCTGCTGCATTTTGTTTATTACAGATTTTGTTAATTTGGCAGTTCAGAAAGCTTTACACATATCTCAAGAACATATTTTCATTTATAGCTAAGTTATATTTATCACAGATTTTATTTCATAATAGTTTTAGTTACATGGGGTAAAGTGGTCATAGGGTTAGGCTTAACTTATAGATATTTGATCTGAGTTAAATTATTCATTATATACAATGCCAGTTTATTAAATACTAATAATTATTAAAAACTAATTGCAAATAGTTATTATTTAATAATAGTTTAAAATATGGGGGTTAAAAAAGGTTAGGTTTAATTTTTAATAGGTTCAGAATAGTGAATGAATTAACTAAGTGTAAACCCGAATTGCCTGCAAAAGTTACATCAACTAATTTAACAACCAACACATTAACTACTTTTTCTAATACCTATTGTATTATATTATTGTATTATTAATTACCATATTGTATTATATAAGAAAATGGTCCACAAGAAAGTCCTGAAAGAATTTTTAATGTTGATGAGGCTGGAATGGATATGTAATGTATAGCCAAAATAGCCCAGTTAAAAAAATTTTACGCAATGCAATGCATTATATAAAATTCAGAAACCAAAGGAAAGATAATGTTTAGTGTTCCTTTTGGTATATCAGCTAGTGGTTATTACATTCTTCCATTCACAGTTTATGAGTGAGTACCATATATGAATTATGGATAAAGGGTGTTCGTGCAGGAGCATTGTATGAATCATGGATTCTGTACTTGAATCTTGGATGGATCATTTTATTAAGTAGATAGTACACCGAAAGCTTACAAAAGCCTGCCTTTTTATTTATGATTGTGATGGCTATAAAGGAATTATGATGCTGTGAAAAAAAAGCTATCAACAATCACATTATAATACTCTGCCTGCTACCTCATACTAGTCATAGTCTACAACCATTAGATCTAGGTGTATTTTCTCCCATTAAAAAAAGCCTGGAAAGGAATTTTAAAGAAACAGTATCAAGAAAGCCGACTGCAAAATATGTAAAAAAATTAAAATAAGCTACATTGGCAACATTATCTACACTCATTTCAAGTGTGAATAGAATTGTTAGACATAGTTTTAAAGGAAAAGGAAATGTGTCCAGTCCAAGATCGGGGTAGTATTGACAGTAAAAACACTTGCATTATATCTGCAAAAATAACAAAAAGAATGAGATACTTAAAAGTTGCATAAATTTCCAAGAGGAAAAAAACATCAAAAAAAAAAAAAAAAAAAATCCGTAATCAACATTCTCTTTTGAATCCATTTATAATCACTAAAGATGACATCTCAAACCATATCTATAGGACCTTGAGTGTGCTAAGATATGAAATGAAGAAATCAATAAAGCAATTTATTGGGAAAAAAAACAGATTATTTTTCTTAAAGTATGTTAAAAATATCCAAATTTGGCAATCATTATACTTTTCCAGAATCAGATGTGATCAAAATCCTTGAAGAACCAAATTTTAACAACAAACAATTTTAACATTACAAATTTACACTTTAATAAAATAAAATGGCAGATAACTTATTATAAAGGTTGTTTAAAATGTTTGTAAATAATATAATGTCACTTTTTATTCATTAGTTTATTTTTTTATTACACTTTTTCAATGTGACCACTTTACCCCATGCACTACTCACTTTACCCCACCCCCTGGGGTAAAGTGGTCATAAAAACATGCTTGGAAAAATATGTTATAAAAAGGTGTTATTCCCCAAAAATATTTCTGAAATGGATATGGATGTACTCTAGAGTAATGTAATGTAAAATAACACCCAAAATTTTAGAAAACATCACAGAAATTCTGATGTTTATATCCTCTGAAACTTTGAAAAGCCTGTTTTTATGACCACTTTCCCCCACCTGGCCCTATTTAATTTTATTATGTAAATATCTATTCAAATATGACTAAATTAATAGAATTTATCATTGTATAGTCAGAAATTTTTGCCACCTTTTTCCTTCTTTTACCTACTATCCTACCTGCAAATCAATGAATGAAATAATAATTGAGAAATATGAATATCAAGTTCAAAATATATCTTTACTTAATAGGTGCTAAAATACAAATGTTAAAACATATTTAAAAACAATGCAGATGTTGAAACATTGGGGTCATATGATGTTTAAAATCCAAGCGCTTTCGACTGAACCATCAGTCGTCATCAGGGAAAGATCACTGCCGAATGAAAGACAAACAGCTGGTTAAATATCAAAGGGCGAAACTAAATGAACCACAAATAGGAGGGTGGGAAGGAAGGAAAAACAGAGAGGAGTAGCTAATCAGAAAAAAGAGAGGGGGGAAGGGTGGGACAGGGAGGAGGGAAATGGTTAATCAAAACCAAATTCACCTGTTACACCTAGTATTTTAAACCAGATTCTTGGAATGTTATGGGATAGAACATCATTACAGGTACTCCTGCCTCTTGCCAAAATTTCCAACGACTCTCTAACTATACAAATATTATAAAATGAAGCATGTGCAATGATTTTAACTTCTTTGAATAGGATATTGATGTCTTTAACTTGACTTAACCGGGATAGAGCTGTGGATAGTTTACCCTTTTTTAAATCTGTCATATGCTCTTTAATCCTTTCCAATAGTTTGCGAGTGGTCATTCCTACATAAGTATACTTTTTTGAACTGCCACCAACCCTAAAAGGGACAATATAAATTCCAGATATATCATAATTGTCTATAGGATCGATCTTTCTGTGTACCAGATACTCTAATTTTGTTGGTGGTTTAGCGATAAGAATAACATTATATTTCTTCAAAGCATATTTAATCCGCGCAAAAAGATGTGGAACATATTCCATACTGCAAATTTTAGTAGGTTTTTCTTTATTTTTACTAACGCTTGTAGTTATTTTGTTGCTATTATTATATTTATAAAATAATTTGTTGATAAATTTATTCGAAAACCCATTTTCACAAGCAATCTCTTTAATTTTACTTAATTCATCATTTAGGTAAACATCCGAACAAACTTGAAAAGCCCTTTTAACATAAAAACGATATGCAGCAGTTTTGTAGTTGAATGGAACATTACTGTCATAGGATATTGTATTGTTTGACCTGCAAGGTTTTCTATAGACTTTCATATCGATGCTTTTTGTTGAAATGTTTTTAACCAGTTCTACATCTAGTTCATATCTAGTTCTACATCTAGTTAACACCAGTTCGTTACCTTTTTTAGATGTAGAACTGGTTAAAAACATTTCAACAAAAAGCATTGATATGAAAGTCTATAGAAAACCTTGCAGGTCAAACAATACAATATCCTATGACAATAATGTTCCATTCAACTACAAAACTGCTGCATATCATTTTTATGTTAAAAGGGCTTTTCAAGTTTGTTCGGATGTTTACCTAAATGATGAATTAAGTAAAATTAAAGAGATTGCTTGTGAAAATGGGTTTTCGAATAAATTTATCAACAAATTAATTTATAAATATAATAATAGCAACAAAATATCTACAAGCGTTAGTAAAAATAAAGAAAAACCTACTAAATTTTGCAGTATGAAATATGTTCCACATCTTTTTGAGCGGATTAAATATGCTTTGAAGAAATATAATGTTATTCTTATCGCTAAACCACCGACAAAATTAGAGTATCTGGTACACAGAAAGATCGATCCTATAGACAATTATGATAAATCTGGAGTTGTCCCTTTTAGGGTTGGTGGCAGTTCAAAAAAGTATACTTATGTAGGAATGACCACTCGCAAACAATTGGAAAGGATTAAAGAGCATATGACAGATTTAAAAAAGGGTAAACTATCCACAGCTCTATCCCGGTTAAGTCAAGTTAAAGACATTGATATCCTATTAAAAGAAGTTAAAATCATTGCACATGCTTCATTTTATAATATTTGTATAGTTATGAGAGTCGTTGGAAATTTTGGCAAGAGGCAGGGGTACCTGTAATGATGTTCTATCCTATAACATTCCAAGAATCTGGTTTAAAATACTAGGTATAACAGGTGAATTTGGTTTTGATTAACCATTCCCCTCCTCCCTGTCCCACCCTTCCCCCCTCTCTTTTTTCTGATTAGCTGCTCCTCTCTGTTTTTCCTTCCTTCCCACCCTCCTATTTGTGGTTCATTTAGTTTCGCCCTTTGATATTTAACCAGCTGTTTGTCTTTCATTCGGCAGTGATCTTTCCCTGATGACGACTGATGGTTCAGTCGAAAGCACTTGGATTTTAAACATCATATGACTCCAATGTTTCAACATCTGCATTGTTTTTAAAAATGTTTTAACATTTGTATTTTAGCACCTATTAAGTAAAGATATATTGTGAACTTGATATTCATATTTCTCATTTATTTTATTAAGGTGAATCTGTCGTTTCTTTGAAATATAGTTTTTCTATATTTATTTAATTTGAAATAATAATTTTTGGGCCTTGATATCTCAGATTTCCATTATTTGGAGTTTACAGTTTATACACAAGGACTATATGAAAATCCAAAATTTTTAGCTCAGCTTTTTTTTTTTTTTGTTAATATAGAATTTTAAAAATAACAAGAACTGCCTATTTTCACACTAATGCCGCCATATACAAGTTTGTTTATATTTCTGTAACCAATGATGATAGATAGGTTCTTTATGTTCTTAAGCTCTTTTTATATGGGCTTTAACATGATGTGCAACACAAGCTATTTTAGGTTATATATATATATATATATATATAGTCCAAGCTACAGTCCTGCATGTTTCTGCTTGTACCTGACCCGAATGTCCCATTTGAAGTCAAGCTGACCTGAAAATTCCATTTGTAGTCAACCCAACAAAAAAATTTCTTTGACCTGCAACCTGACCCAAGCCCAACAAAATAATTTTCTGCAACCCACAACCTGACATATTTAAACCTGCACCCGACCCGGACCTGAAATGAAAGGATAGTAAATCATGTTTTAATGCAATTATGAAAAGTAATCTAAAATTATATCTACAATAGGGTCAGGTGGAGGAAAGTAGGCCCATGGGGCAAAGTGGGGGTAATTTGAAAAATACCAATTTTCTCTTTTTAAATTAAAATATTTAGTCAGTTCTTTTTTAGAGACATATATTGAGATTATGGCAAATATTTTTATTTTAGTTTTAGAAATTGCTAATAAGTTTAATGTTTACAAATTATCTTGTTTATGTTCATTGCATATGGTATGTCAGTTTAAGCTGCTGATGAACTTGCTTCTAAAATGATTATTAACTGGCAAAAATTATTAATTTTAGTTCAGACTTCTAAAGGAACATCTAAGGAACAAATCTACATAGATAGGAAAGAATAAACTTTATAATTCTATTTATTATGAGTTGTTTTCGGAGGTGGGGTAATTTGGGGGTATGGTTAGGCTTAGCTAAGTGTTGCGTCATAGGGATTTTTTTTATCTCTGTATTAACTATTGTAAATGCCTAATGCTTTATATTTTGTAATAAAATGACTAAAAATATAATTTACCTAGTTATTTATAACCCTAGGTTGTAATTTTAACACTGAAAAACAGATTATTTTCAAAATTTATTTTCTAAATATGGTTTAGAAAGAGAAGAATGATAGAAATAAACAATGTCATAAGTAATAACAAATGTAAAAAAAAAAAAAAAAAAAAAAAAAAAAAATATCAGAGGAAACTGACCACAAGGGAAAAAAAAATCTCAAGAAAAGGAAAGGCAGAACATCCAAAATGCAGAGTAATTATGAAAAGTAAAAAAAATGAAATAGATAATATAAAAATAGACTTTAAAAAAATAAAGTAAGGTTCATGGATAGAAGGAAAAGGTCAACCAGCTAATTTAGTGGCCAAGTAATAGAAATTAATGAGTTCTATCACATAAAGTATTTGACTAAGTCACCATTGGGAAACTATTACTCTTTTCCTGCTATTGATGATGAAGATTACGTAGAATTCAGCAATATATGTCTCATACAAAACGAACCTAAAAGCGAACCTAATTTTGATAGCCGTGAACAATATTCCTTTAATTAAATAGCATGCAAAAAATATTTTTTTTTCATTTGTACTACATTTAAATATAATTAAGGTGCATTTATTTCAGTGCATTCTTATTTCAAAAACAATATTTACATATTTTTATTTAAATATACACTAACTTTTGAACTACCCCCACTTTACCCCACCATGGGGTAAAGTGGGTGTATCAAAACATGCTCTTTTAAATGTATCAGAAGTGATTGTGTTCAGGTAATATACCTGAATTCAGGTATTTATTTCATTTTTAGTACCGGATTTCAGGTTTTTCTGATAGTTAAATTCATAAAATAAGACTTGTGGATATGACTGCTAAACACAATTAAAAATAATATATTTCATAATGAGAAGATTGGACCTCCTTGCAATAAATTATGTGTTTTTCTTTCCATACAAAAACTTTTTCTGTTAAAATTTCAGGTATTTTTCCATTAATTCACAATCACCCCTGATGTATCACTGGAAGAAAACAATCTAACGAAAGTGGATGGTTGTGCTTCATATTTAATCTATATGAATCCAATGTATACAAAATGCATCAAAAGTTTCATTAAAATAAATTTTAAAATAAATTTAATAGTTTGATTTTAGGGCATTCTCTAAAAAAAGCTTGATTTTATCCCCACTTTCCCCCACCTGATCCTACCAATTTTATGCTCTAGAAAAATGGACAAATCTATATTCTTTAATATTCAAATATAGTAAAAGCTCAGAATAGCAGACATCTTGTGATTGTTGAATAGAATCCTGCATCAAGTTGGGTTGTCCTTAATTTACTTTTTTCAGGACGGGATGACTCCAATTTTCTTTTTGCGGATTTTGTTCACCTTAAAATATTTCTTGTTTATATTTAGGTTTATTATTCATATTTAGTTTTTTGTTTCAAGTCGGGTTGCTGAGATTTTCCCAGAAAGTTTGAGCAGAACTATGTTTTAGATGAAAATAGATACATATTTAAATATGAATTAGTATATTCAATTTACTGCATAAGAAATAAAATGTATATAAGAAATGTAATCATAGATTATTCTTTCTTTCTGAACCTTTTTTTTTTTGTGTCTCGGAATTTGAAAAATATTACCAACATTCCATTTTTGATACACACAAAAATATATGTATCATATTTGTGATAGTTTATGGACACATACGCATGTTAGTCAGAGAGCTGTTAAAAATTTTAGGTTAGGTATTTGAGGCACTCTGAAAATTTGTGTAACTTTTCCTTTGTAATGTCTGAATACAAAATCAATGGTCTGGCTGAAGGATCATGGCACTTAGCCAACCCATGAATTTTAAAATTTCCAGAATTTTTGTTGCAAAAAAAAATCCTTGAGACATTTTGAAATTTTAATACCTTCTAATTTATTATTTAATGAAATAAAAAATATAAAAACCAGACTATTTAGCCCAACAAAAAAACTGTGCCAAATGGTTTTAAGTGGTATTTTATAACTATCAAAAAAAATATTTGAGCCACGCTGAGGTTGAGACACAATAATATTTATCCATAGAAAAAAATATTTCAAAAAGGACAGACACTTTTGGTAGAACTTTCTACTTGTCAAACGATTGGGAATGTTAAATGCGAGTTACGTCCTTTAAAATCCTTGAACGGCTCAGAATTTTTCTAGACCCTTTGGATTTTTTTCGTATCAAGTCTCTGTGAGCCCGCTTTTAGGAAATTTTGTATAAATGAAAGAATCTATATTTACTCTTAATTCGTTAGAAAATGATAAAATATTGTAAATATGAGGTCATTCCATTGCTCCTCAAACATTTAGAAAAAAAAACAGCATCATTAAAGATTATCAGTTGAAAGTTATAAAAATAGAGGAAGCAAGTTTAAGTTGATCTGTTAAATGAAAGCTGTCAGTTTTGTTTGCTGTCAGTTTTCAAAGTTTGCTCTTGTCTAAATGTTGACTTTAGAATTACGACCAAGTATGCACACTAACACCTATAAAGGAAGAAGATAATTTCCCATTTATAAAACTATTTTGATATCAAAATTTATAATTAGAGGATATTAAAATGTTCTATGTGATTAAATGTAATTCCTTTATTTATAAAATAATCCACCTTTCATTATTATAATTCTGAAATTTACTGATTTTTAAAAAAAATATCTTCTGTGGTTTTCTGCTGATATTTGCCCCCACTTTGCTCATAAAATTCCCAAGTCTAACTACATCATATGATTAAAAAAAAAAAAAAAAGTTAAGTTTTTGTTAGTGTATTAATATTTTATTTGTATTTAATTCAAAAATGCTGTGTTTTATAAGGATGATTTTTCTTTAGGTCTGGAGGAAAGTTGTATAAAAGAAGGTGGCCTTGAAGTGACCTCTACTCAAGGCTTCTTGTTAATTTTTATTGTAAGTTTTTTTTTTAATTAATTTTCATAATGACAAACACTGGAGATATTTTAAGAGCATATTTATAATTTTGAAGACATGGGCAGATGAAGTCTGTAAAAGAAAAAATAAAAATAATACCATATAAATATAATACAAAAGTTGCAGATAGTAGAAATTTGGCATTGTCAGAGTTAAAAAAACAACAAGTATTTGCATTAATTGTTAATAAAATAGATTATGAAAATTGTTTTGAGCATACATGGCAGCAGAGCCATTAATTTTCAGTGAAACGGCATTAGGATCACCCAGGCAAGTAATTCATTTCACTGACATGCAGTGTTGAATTCAGCCGCCCCCCTCCCCCGGAGCAGTGAGATGTCCACCCCAAAAGATTTGAGATATTCTATTGCAATGGTCAAAAAGTGTAATCCTACCTTATCCCTCCTCCTACCGGGAACTCTAGAATGTCTGACAGGAGCCACACAAATCCTTCCTGGAGAAAAGTGTCTGAATTCAACAATGCTGACATATTGTGCTTAGTATATACATCCAGCTTTTCTGTACTAAAATATGAAAAAAAAATTGGTATGTCATGTGATTTCTTCTTCTGGGTACTATTTTTCAAAAACAAGGCAATTGAAAAATTAAGGCAACCATCTGTAAATATGCCAAGAGCCATCCATACAGCCCATGTTTCCTATCAGCAGCATCTGTCAAAAAAAAACTAAAAAAATTTGCTAAAAGTTCAGTTATGAAAAGTACATCTGGAAAAAAAGAAAATTAACATGATTGTGTTCCTTCTACTTCTACTTACTGTCCACTTCACCAAAAAGATAGCACTACAATGGTGCCAGTTATTCAAACATGTTTGCCAAAAACTGACATAAAAATAAAACAGATATTCCAGCAACATGTTCTTCTTGCAAAGAGTCTAAAAATATCTGAGAAAGTAACACTATGTGTTAAAAATACATCCAAAAGCTTTGAATCTATCTGTAATTATAAACTTTTTAAAGTGAAAACTGTTACAAAACCATAAATTTCAATATTTTTATTTCTGCAATTGCCAAAATCTATGTTACTTTTTTGTTTTGTTTTTGAAGACTTTTATTTGATTTTTAAAGACTATTTACTTTTGAGTCTATTTTTTCATTTAGTATTGGGGGAAACTGACACACACCATCTCAATGCTTATTTTACAAAATGAATAATTTTTTGGAATTGTCAGAATCCATTTTACCATTCTTATATTTTTAGACTTTGACTTTAGAACTTAGTGTGAACTTTGATAAACTTTTTTCAATTTTAGCTTATTTTGTGCATGGCCCTATTTTTTACAGATTTTGGTGATTTTAAAGTATGTTGTAAGGGTCATACACTTAATTATTCTGGTGAAAGTTTTTCTTCAAATGGACCTTAGTTTTTGAGAAATTGGGGGATGTAAGTTCAGTATTCATTTCAAATACCCATTAATTTGAACACTGTATGTGAACTTCGTAGCGTGGAGGTAGCATGCTCGCTTATTGTCCAAGAGCTTGTCGGTTCGATCCCACCTTGGGGCTTTTTTTCTTTTCTAATTTATTTTAAATTTTTTTCACTTTACAAGTTTTAAGTAGAATTGTGAATTCTGCAGCTTTGAACTTTTTGATATTTTCTTAAAAAAGAAAATTAATGTTTATGAATTTCTCATAAAAATTAATATTTTTTTCTGAAATTTTTACTATGAAAATCGAAACTAATTTATGTCTAGAAATCTCATCTTTTTTAAAATTTGTAAAAAGTAACATAATTTGTCTTCTTTAAATACTTGGTATGTTATAAATATATATTAAAATTTCATATAGCATATGTAGCATTATTTCAATTCTTCTATTTGTCTGCAAAAAAGCTAAATGAGATCAGTAAAAATTTATTCAAAATTTACTGTGATTACAGCAGACGATTTTTATATGTATCGAAAATTTTATCTCATTTACAGACGATTTTTTATTTTCCAAATGATTTCAAAATGTATCACATAGACAATGTTTTTATTTGTTAGACTGAAATTTTTTTTTAAATATATTTTTAGGGTTCTGTACTTAAAAAGTAAAAACGGAACCATTATAAGATCACTCCTGTGTCTGTCTGTCTGTCACTGCCCTTTTACTTGCAAAGTATGCAACGTGGAAAGTTCAAATTGCGAGAAATAATAAAGACTATTGACCCACATATTTACAGATTAATAAATATTCATAAATATATTTAGGAAAAATGTAGAGGGGCTAATTAAGTTACTTGAAAAAAAAAACTTTTCTTTGTATATTGTGTGAAAGCTTTCATAACGCTGAAATCAAAAACATATTTCATTTAATTTAAAGGTATTATATTTTCAAAGTTATGATGGAAAATGTAGTGCAAAAATATGTTCCCCTCATCTAACTCCAAATCTATTGAAACTAAAATTATGAAAAAATTAGAGGTAGTAGACATTAATTTAAACCTTGCAGGAAAATTATAGTAATTACCCTAGGTCACATAGTTTTTGAGAAAATTGCATTTTTCCGTTACATTCAAATTTTGATTTACGGGCTTCAGCAAAAGTGTTGAGCAGAGCTGGAGGTATCTATCATAGCAGAAGTATAAAAGTATTGCTGATCATGAATTTCGAAAAAAAATCATCAGTAATTAGCCGAGATATTAACCCTTAAAGACACGGACGATTTTGACATACATAATGACAGGGACGGCATACTCTATGCTCCATCGGCTTTTAAAGCCTAGATAACAAATTTTAAGGATATATTTATGTAATGCATTGCCCAGTAGCAGTATAAAAGCAATAAATGTCAAATTGTTAAAAACAGATTAATTTAATGAGAATTAATCACATAAATACTATGGGATTCACAACTAGTTTCCATTGAGTGGCTCTCTCACTTCACCTACTATGACTTTAAAGGTTAACTAAAAACCTATATGGAATAACAAATATGCAGAATTTGCTATTATTTAGGTTCCATATATCTTTGAACTTTCATGGTATATCCATTTATACTTTTCTAGTATACAGGTGCAAAGGAAAGTCCCTTTAATCTGAAAATACTTGTGAATGGAGAGAGCTACAGCTATGGAAGTGAGGGAACGATATAGTAAAGCAACTACGCCCGATTTAATGAAAACGACAGCAGCGCCCCCTAGTGTCGAAATTTGGAAGATAGCCACTGCAAATTGAAAATGAAAAGAGATACAGCAAAATTTCCAGATAAAAAGTTTTAGAGCATCAATTAATTAATAGAATACGACATTTGGTTTACATGGATAAAATAAATCTTCGTCTGTTTACCCAAAAATATACGAAATTGATGCACTCTATTTTGTGTAAACGTTTGAATGGAATAGTCAGAAGTATGAAGAAATATGCGCAATTTATGCTATAAATACATACTTATCTCAATACATTTTGATAACATGACACACACACAAAAAAGACAAACTGTCTCACAGTGATAAAAAGTTAATATTTAGTATGTTCAAAAAGTTCGCCGTTGCTCACGATACACGTTTGTATTCATGAGAGTAATTCTGCATGCGCATTTCTCAGCATGGAACGTCTATTGCAAGCCTCTTCAATATGACGACATAGATTTAACCCTTTCAAGGGTGGTGGCTAGAGGGTCTAGCCACCTAATTTTAATTCCAAAACTGACAAATGACACCAAGAATATTTTAATAAAATTTTGCTTTGGTAATGAAAGTGTAAATTAGCAGGTTTTTGTTTTCTGAGAAATTCATTTGAATATTCTGGTGTCAGTCAATTATTTCATCAGTTTACGAACAGAATTCTTCTGGCCCTGAAAGGGTTATTCTAAAAATTTAAATGCAAATTAAATCTTTACAGACATTACAGCACAGTACAATGTCACAATCTGCAATTGTGCACTGCTACATTTCCAGAATGTGAATAGGCAAAGTAGAATTGTCGATCATCGATTTCGGACATTTTTGGGTATGCAGGTAGGGGTCTGTCCAGACTTTTCCCTCAGGGTCCTGTATTGTGAAATTGTGAAGAGCTTTTTTACATTTGTGAAAAATCTAATCCTAATTTTGTGAATTTGAAATGATCGTTATATTCAGGTTCCTTTTTATATATTTTTAAGAAGATATATGTATGTAAAATACATATATTTTCTTTTATATGTAAAGGTGACAGGTCAAATGTTACTTTTAAGTGATTAAATTTGTGAAAGGTTTAATTTAAGATCTGGAAATTTTTTGTAAAAGGCCTATTTTTCATAAAAGTCTGTTGGAAGTGTGAGTTCAATATAGCATAAGCTGATAACCCAGTTTAAATATATAGTTATTGTATTAAATTGATAAATAACAATAATGAAAGATAAAAGGTATTTTCTTACCTTTCTGGTAATCCGACGTAGAATTGCTTTCCTTCTTACGTGTATTACCTAAAGTATTTGTTTGATTTTATTTTAAAATTAAGAGGTGGTAATATGAGAATCGTATCTTCATCGAAAAAACCATATATAGAGAAAATCTAATTTAATAGGAGATAATTCTTGACTACATGTTGCTATTCTACAAAATAAAATAAAATAAGATTAGTAATTAATGACATGGGATATGGAATCACACAGGAGATGTAATTCTTCCTTAAACAAAAGGACAACACACAGAAATTTTGTGCGTCCTGGCCTGACCATCGTCAGTCCTTCAAGTGAAGAGTAAAAGGGGCCCATAAAAGTTATATCAGAGTTAATAGTTCAGTACAAAGGGAAAACTGCTTAATAAGCAATTCTCTTTAAATTATTTCACGAACACAGTTTAGTCATGATTAAAAGTCAAGATTGTCAGAAAACTTCTTTAGTGCTGCCATCTGCCCATGAGTGCAAGTTTTCAGTCTCAGGACTGATTTCAGTCTTGGAGAAATTTTTGATGAATAGTAAATTTTACTTTATATAAATTAAATAATAATTTAATATCAAGAACTTCTAATCACTATCTTTTATTGTAAGAGATCCATTTTTAGTAATAAAGCAAGACATAGAAATCTTCTAGTCCATTTCTATTTAATTATTCTCAATACTCATAAAAGTTTTCAGTCTTGGCTTGGATAAACTTCTTGCACCCATTCATCTGCCACATCATCACCAAACAATATTTAAATGTCCACTATTTTGCAGTCTTACGAAATGTCGCTCGTGAAGTGTCGCCATCTTGTAACATATTTCACAACCAAATAGTATCACGAGTAAATAAAGTTATGTTGCATGTCACAGGTAAATCGTCATGTCACACGCGAGGAGATGTTTGGCATGAAACACAAGCAACCTGAGACTGTTTTTTTATGTCAAACCGACGAGCGTAAAATATTTAATTTATTTCTCAAGCACTCGAAATGAGGCTTTGGCAACGGCTTGGTGAGGACGTCTGCTAACATTAATTTCAATGGGCAATAAGTTATTTTGATTATGCCATTCTGGCATAGATGTCTGATATGGTGATATTTCACTTCCACATGTTTAGTTCTTGTCTGTGTTTTTTCGTTTTCAGTCAATCTTATGGCTGATAAGTTATCTTCGTACAATGTTATGGGTTGTTGTTGACACAGTTCGAGATCATTTAATAAGTCTAATAACCACGTGATTTCTTGACCTGCATTAAAGGCAGTGATACATTCAGCCTCCGTGGACGAGAATGCTGTGCAACTCTGTTTCCTCGATGACCATGCCAATATATTATTTCCTAATTTAAACAAGTTCCCAGTGGTTGACTTCCTGTCTATTCTATCGTTGCCCCAATCGGCATCGCTATATGCCATTAGGATTGGAGATTTTGTTTTATCTATGACAAATTTCAGATCTTTGGTAGTAAGTAGATATCTAATTAACTTCTCAATAGCTTGCCAATCGACTTCCCTTGGGGATTCATTCCTTCTTCCCAGGATATTAACGACTGATGCTATATCAGGTCTAGTTAAAGTTGCAATGTATGGAAGCCCTCGTATAGCCTGTCTAAATTTTACTTTATTTCCCATTAGTTTCCCGTTTGGATCAAGATTAAAGTACTTAGTATTCATGGGTGTATATGTAGGTTTACCATTTAACAAATTGAATTTTTCTGCGATCTGTGTTCCTGGTCTAATTCTAGTTTACCGTTTTCTGTTTCCTTTATGTTTATTCCTAGATATTGTGTTACTTGACCTAAATTTTTGATTTCATATTGCTTTGATAATTCAGTGTATATTTTGTGTGTGTCTATTTTATCCCCCGCGACTAAGATGTCATCAACATACATGATTATGTATGCAATTTTTCCATTTTGGACTCTTTTATACAGACATTTGTCTGATGCGCATTCTACGAAATTTAGTTCTTTTAGTGACTTACTGATTTTTTTGGCTCCACGCCCTAGCTGCCTGCTTAAGGCTGTAAATTGCTTTGTTTAAGCTACACACTTTGTCTTCTTCCCCTTTTGTTATGTGTCCCTCTGGCTGATGCATATCAATCTCCTCTTCTAAGTCGCCATGTATGAAAGCAGTTTTGACATCCAGGTGGGTTATTTTAAGGTTTTTGTACACCGCTGCGTTTAAGAATGCTCGCAGGGTGGTATGAACTACAACGGGTGTGTAGGTCTCCTCAAAATTGCTTCCATATTTTTGAGCATATCCCTTAGTGACCAATCTAGCTTTATATCGCTCTATTGACCTGTTGGCTCCCCTTTTTGCCTTGAACGTCCACCTACAACCTATGACACGTTTTCCCGGGATAGGTTTTATTAATCTCCAGGTGTTATTTTGCTTCAGAGATTCTATTTCCTCACTAGTAGCTTTTAGCCATTTATTTTTAGTTTCCATGTCATTGATGTTTTGTAGGTCTGTCCATGACTTTGGCTCTTGAATCTGGCACAAATTTGCACTTATTCCAAAATGGTTAGGTGGTACACCGCGATTTTGTCTTTGCAATCTTCTTGGTTCAGGGGATTTGTCGGTCGGGGTGTCAATCTGATCATTATCATGTTCTTCTAGATCAATTTCGATATTGTCTGCGGGAGTTTGTTCATTGTTTTGATTTTCTTTGGCGGGTTTAATTTCCTCACCTTTTATTCCTTCTTTGAAGAATTTTACGGTTCTAGATATTATAATTTTGTTTTCACCGGTATATATCCTATAGCCCTTGCTCTTGAAATCGTATCCCAACATTATTCCCTCGATGGCTTTCTCATCTAACTTACTTCTTTTAGGTTTGTCGACATAGGCAAATGCCTTACATCTGAATGTTTTAATGCTCGAGAGATCGGGTTTTCTTTTATGCCAAAGTTCATAGGGTGTCCTGTTATTTTCATTAGCTTTTGTTGGTAGATGGTTAATGAGGTAGGTGGCAGACATGACAGCTTCCTCCCAGAATTGTTTAGGTAACTTAGCGTCCGACAACATGGTTCTAGCCATTTCCACTATCGTTCTATTCTTTCTCTCCGAGACGCCGTTCTGCTGGCTAGAATAGGGAACACTCAACTGATGCTCTATCCCATTTTCGATCAGGCAGTTTTCGAATTCATCACTGATATATTCTTTAGCATTATCAGATCTTATTGATTTTATCAACTTGCCAAATTTATTTTTTGTTAGCGCTATGTATTCCTTCAATTTGTTAACAGCTTCCGATTTATGCGCAATTAAGTATGTTATTGTGTACCTGCTATAATCATCCATGAATGTTATGAAGTACCTTTTCCCTCCTATCGTTTCTGTTTGCATGGGGCCACAAATATCTGAATGTGCAAGGGTACCGATTTCTTTGCTTCTGTTTGTGGCTACTTTAGTGTAGGGCAGAGCGGAAAGTTTCCCTTCAATGCACTTGGTGCATCACGTGTCATGTTTACAATTATTGATTGTTATCCCATCGGCTAATTTATGGTTAACTAGGTATTTAATATCATCAAAGTTTTTGTGTCTGAGTCTTCAGTGCCACATTGAAATACAGTTTGTATTGTTACAGAAAGTTTGAGCACTTATAGTATAGCCGTAATCATCTTCAGGGTTTAATACGTAAAGATTATCATTTAATTTAGCTGTCAAGTTTATATTATCATCTTCGACAAATAAGCATGCATTTTTCTCGAAAATTACCTTTTATGTTATTTTCAGTGGCTTTCTTAACTGACAATAAATTGCTTTTTAGTTCTGGGCAATACAGTACATCTTTTAGTGTAATGTAGTGGTTTTTGTCTGTTTTTATTTTTACGTCATCCATACCTTGCGAATTAAGCCTTTTTCCATTAGCGATTGTTATATTCCCAAAGTTCCCGGCTGTGAATGTAGCAAAATTTGTTTTTGCGGATGTAACATGCCTGGTACACATGCCTGGCCAGAGTCGATTATGTATGTGTTTGAATCTGTTGTTTGTGTTTGGTTAATTTTTACTGACTCAATTTCAAAATTATTTTCCACTGGGAAGAGAGGAATGATCGATTGGTTAACATCATCCTCTATATTTTTTTTGCTATTAAAGCAAAAATTCAAGGAGTCGGTTTTGCGACCATTATATTGATTTTTGGGGTTTACCGAATTGGCTTTAAAGTTGGCATTGTTGTTGAATTTATTCCTGTTATAATTTTCATGTTTTTGGTAATTATTTTTCTGTTTATTTTTTAATTTGTAGCATTCTGAATGGATGTGCCCTTCTCATTGGCAAAAATTGCAATATTTTTTGCTCCCTTTATTTACTATTTTGTATGCAGTGTCCCTTGGACGTGTATTAGGTATTAGTGTTCTTATATTCAATTCTATGAGAGTATTCATCGATCAGTTAGTTTTTTACGAACTCAAGGTCTAAGTCCTTTTCATCCCTAGCCTCCATGCTTGTTATGAGAGGAGCGTAAGACTGAGGCAAGCTGCAAAGCATAATTGCCACTATGTGTGAATCATTTATCAGCTCTCCGATAGCAGCAAGTTTGTCGCGGATAGTCAATATATTGTTTATATGTAAATTTAAGTCTCTGTCCTCATTTAACCTTTGGGAATAAAGCTTTCTCAAAAGGAATAACTTGGACGATAAATTCGCCCTTTGGTGAACATTTTTCAGTTTCTCCCATGTCTTTTGGGGATGTTAAATTTCTAATATGTACAATTTATGCATCGTCAATACACAAACAAATGATGGCTTTTGCCTTAGCGACGTTTTTGGTGTAAGTATCATCAGGTGAGTCAGGTGGGGATTCTTTCACATACTTAAACAAATCATCTATAATTAATAAATTTTCTAATTTAAAACACCAATGATTATAATTACTATCATTTAATTTTTCGACTGCTGTAATTTCTTTTGAAGCAGCCATTGCGTGTTATTCAAGTATTATATATTCTTTGATAACATATATATTTCACATAAAATAGTTCAGTGTTTTATATAAGAAGTTTATAACTTTCTTAAAATACATATAAATGTGAATAATATAATCAATCATATATTCATAATAATACCTTTTTTTTGTGTGATGTTATATATATCATATATATATATATCAATTTTAATATTTATAAACGAGATGAATTCTCAAAACAGTATCAATTTTCATTTATGCACATTTATTTTCATATATATATTTCAATAATTATCATTTCATATCTCATATGTTATATGTGCATCTTTTTCAATTTTATCACAATATCACAATCAAATATTTTATTACTGGGTTTTATTTATTTTATTTATTTTTTTATTTTCCCCTTCTAATCAGTCCTCATAATCTCATAAAAGATGTTGGAAGGGTGAGTTCAATATAGCATAAGCTGATAACCCAGTTTAAATATATAGTTCAGGGATCACTCTAGAACATAAAAAAGGGCAGGGCACATATTACAAAAAAAGGCATTTTTCTTGTAAAGGGCACATTATTTAAAAAAAAAGGGCATTTTTGTAATAACTGCATACTGTTTAGAAAACACATTAATATTACTTTTATATAATCTCAAAAATAATACACTTTCATATCACGGGAGAAACGCAAATTTCGCTAAAGTATTGCGGAAAAAACGCAAATTTCGTCAAAGAATCGCGGAAAAACCGCAAATTTCGTCAAAGAATCGCGAATTTCATTCAAGGATCACGGAAAAAACGCGAATTTTGTCAAAGTATCATTTAGTCAAAGTATTTTGTCAAGGCATAAAACCAAAAATTTCGTCAAAGAATCGCGAAAAAAACAAAATTTCGTCAAAGGATCGTGAACAAAAACGCAAATTTCGCCAAAAGATCGTGAAAAAAAATTCAAATTTCGTCAAAGGATCACGAATAAAAACACAAATTTTGTTAAAAGATCGCGAAAAAACCTCCCACAAATTTCATCAAAAAAATCGCGATAAAAACGCAAATTTCATCATAGTATCACGAAAAAAAAAAAGCAAATTTACTCAAAGGATTGCAGAGAAAATGCAAAGTTTGTTATTGGATCACGGAAAAAACGTGGATTTTGTCAAAGGGCTGCAGAAAAAACGCGAAACTCGTCAAAAGGCCGCGGAAAAAACGCATAGTTAATGTCGCGAGGGGACCCCCCCCTCCCCCCATTCTGCTGTAACCTTTCAGAAAATTTTCTGTGAATTTCAGAATTTTTTTTTTTTTTTTTTTTTTTTGTTACTCATAATCACCCCTTATCTGTACATAAGTTCAAACTATATACTTATCGCAGAAATTATGAAAAATACAGCACAACAGCGCCACCTGTTCGGGCATTTACACCAAAACTTAATCAGCGTCTATTTGTGTCAACGTCTAACAGAATATGAAGTTTGAGGAAATTCCTTTAATTAGTTCCTCAGATATAGTTATCGCGGAAATCGTGAAAAATGCAGCACAGCAGCGCCACCTGTTGAGCGATTTACACTGAAAACTAATCAGCACCCATTTATATCAAGGTCTAACTGAATTTAAAGTTTTATTAAAATCTGTGCAATAGTTCTTGAGATAGAGCACCCATAAAATTTTTGTCACGTACGGACAGACCGGCAGACTGTTTTAAAAAAACAGTCAAATCGTGTTCAGGACGTTCTAAAATGTATAAATCTGTCGAAAACCGGAAGTCGAAGATTTTCACGAATCCAATAATGTCTTCTTGTAAAGATAGAAGAAAGAAAGGGTCTAAACGATAAGCAAACGATGCAAATGATAAGACGGGATTCCGTCTTATCGTTTGCATTTTCCATTCTTTATTAAAGGAGCATTTTGTCACAATTTGAAAAAAACTTTGAAAAACAATTATCAGACTGATATGGCCAAAGAAATCCAGATCCGGACCATATCAGCAGAAAAAAGATTAATGGCCGGCCCGAATCTAATAATAAAAAAATCGGCCGTGGATCGTGCCAGGCCGAGCCGACGAAAAAATTAAACGGGCCTATAAGAAAATTAAGTATTTTCTGAAAGATCTTTTGTCTGTATTAAAACATCGAAACGCCATTCGCTTACATAGTTTCTGAATAAGGGCACCTGTTATTTTTTTTTGCGTTTCTGAAAAAAATGAATTCAGATATGTGTCAGAAAGTGGATCTTTTAGATTTCAGCGTTAATAAATTATGGAGAAATATTTTCAGAAATGTTTTTATTATACAGCTTAAAAAGTTATGATGTTTTTAAAGCTACTTTTTTCTTTTATTCTAAATTATTATATTGTGTATTTTTTGTCATAATAACACATAATCTAAAACGTACTGCAAAATTTTCCCATAAATATGTGTGCAGCATTCCTTAAAATAATCTTAATTGCGTATCTAAAAGAAAATTGGAATTTTTTTGCAGAAATTGAGTCGGGCTGGAAAGGGCCCGATTTAATTGACTTTGCACGGGCCGGGTCGGTCCTGTTTTCACTGATTTCTTTACAGGCTGGGACGGACCGAATCGAAGTTTTTTCTTTCACACTGTGCCGAAGCATAAAAATATGGTTCGCACAGACCTCTACTTCCAATGCATAGTTAATTTTGTTTTTTCTTTCTTCTGATAGTAAATTCTAACTCAACTTTTGTTTATTTTTATCTGACTTTGCAGATTCTGATTACGTGATATACCACGTTCAAGAAAAATGTTTGTTTATTGATGCGTATTATGAATAATCTTTGAGTACTTGAGAATCAGAATGTAGTTTAGGTATTTCATTCTGTCATGATTTAATTTATAAGCATCTAAAAGTAGTTTAACAGTTGAGCAGTATATTTTAGGAGTTTTGTTTTTGGTTGTATTATATGTGAAAGATAGGACGATAGGAGGGTAAAAATGGAAATAAATAAATGGCTGGAAAACATTTATTTTCTAAAAATCCCGTACTTGGATAAAATATATATACAGAACGCCGATTTTTTTTTTTTTTTTTTTTTTGAAAGTAGGCTATTTTTGAGCTCTGCCGAGAGATTTGGGAACCAAACTGCCTTCTGATGCAGCTTTTTTTTCTCATGTAAATTTCCTAGTTAACATTTTTGCCATGAATTCTGCCATCCTGTCTCCCCTGCGCCTAAAGGAATTTATTTATTGGGGATGCGGAATCAATACTCTGCATCCCTAATAAATAAATTCCTTTTATCAATAATTTTAATTTGTAGATTTCGCCTAATTCATGATTAAAAATCGCTTTTACAATTTGCAAGATATCGAGTAGAGAAGGAAGGGCGGCCGTAAGACTTTTAAGACGCTACTTCCCTCACGCAAAAGCACCCGCTCGCTAATGTTATTCCTATGGGTGAAATTTTTGAAATACCTAGTTTGCATTTCAATACATTTTAAATGATTTTTTTGCGTTAAATAGCCAATATCAATGTCCACAAAGCCGCTTTTTATTTTGCGATTTTGTTTGCTTTTTTCTTTTTTTAAATGAAGATATTTGAGACTTAAGAGAAAGATTTTATCTATTGAAAAAGATGACCGAGTGGAAGTTTAATTTGTGATGGGATAATAAATTAATCATGAAAAGACTTCCTTTCGGACGGAATTTAGATCTCTTGTAATTAGTGAGGTGGGGGGGGGGGGGGGCTGCTCGGGGCACTAAAAACTATGAGAAGGAAAATACACAAAATTCTTGATTAAAATTTAAGTTTCTTTACAATATATCGACCGTAGGGCGCCGAAAAAAAAAAAAAGAAACGTAGATATTAAAGCCACCTTTCCTTATAAGAACATTTATAATTTACGTAATTTTACTGTATGAAAAGCATTAAAAATAATGGAAGTACCTTCTCGATCTTTTCCGTGAAATAATCCGTTACTTTAGCACATCTGTTTGTGTATTTAGGCTAATATCAGATGAACGTCTTCTTGCACGCTTTTTTGCTTACGTATTACGTAAGCAAAAAAGCGTGCAAAAAGACGTTCGTCTGACATTAGCCTTTAATATATTCACGTTCATTTTCCCTTTTCCTATGATTTTTGAATGACATTTTTAAAACTTAAGGTAACTTCTTCCTTTTTTAGAAAAATGGGTTGATTTGAATACAGAATAAAAGTAAAAATTCTTTTTCTCGATTTTTTTATAGGCTTCCTGTAAGCTATCATGTGGTCAAAGATCAGAACAAATGGTCATAATACTATTTCACCACAGCTGGTGAGATGAATCAATGACAAAGAATTTTTTGCTTCAGTTACCCCTTTAAGTTTTGTTCAATGGAGGTCTAGTGACATACCACAGAGAAGAGAACAAAGAGAGTGGGAGGAAAAGGGGAGAATTACTCCAGACTTATCAATCTAAAAAGGAATGATAGTGGGGAATTTTTGAAAGTACAATACAAAGAAGGCAAGATTCTACCCTAGAAAAAAAGGAGGGTGGATTTCTACCTGGAAAAGGGGCAAGAAGGGCGGGATTTTTTTTTTAAAAGGGCACGAGGGCGGGCCGCCCCGCCAAACTTCTCTAGAGTGATCCCTGTATAGTTATCCTATTAAATTGATAAATAACAATAATGAAAGATAAAAGGTATTTTCTTACCTTTCTGGTAATCCAACGTAGAATTGCTTTCCTTCTTACGTGTATTACCTAAAGTATTTGCTTGATTTTATTTTAAGATAAGAGGTGGTAATATGAGAATCGTATCTTCATCGAAAAAACCATATATAGAGAAAATCTAATTTAATAGGAGATAATTCTTGACTACATGTTGCTACTCTACAAAAGAAAATAAGATTAGTAATTAATGACATGGAATATGGAATCCACACAGGAGATGTAATTCTTCCTTAAACAAAAGGACAACACACAGAAATTTTGTGCGTCCTGGCCTGACCGTCGTCAGTCCTTCAAGTGAAGAGTAAAAGGAGCCCATAAAAGTTATATCAGAGTTAATAGTTCAGTACAAAGGGAAAACTGCTTAATAAGCAATTCTCTTTATATTATTTCACGAACACAGTTTAGTTTTGATTAAAAGTCAAGATTGCCAGAAAACTTCTTTAGTGCTGCCATCTGCCGCAGCATCACCAAACGATATTTAAATGTCCAATATTTCGCAGTCTTACGAAATGTCGCTCGTGAAGTGGCGCCATCTTGTAACATATTTCACAACCAAATAGTATCACGAGTAAATAAAGTTATGTTGCATGTCACAGGTAAATCGTCATGTCACACGCAAGGAGATGTTTGGCATTAAACACAAGCAAGCTGAGACTGTTTCCATCAATTTTTAAGACAAAGAATTTTGTGAAGGGTCCTTTTTTAAGGTAAAAAGTTTTGTGAAGGGTCCTGTTTTGAGATGCAAAATTTTGTGAAGGGTCCTTTAAAGGACCAAATTTCTTCCTAAACAGATCCCTGGCAGGCAATGATTTATCTTATCCGTGTGAACCAAATGTTGTTTCATACTAATTAATTGATGCTCTAAAACTTTTTAATTGGAAAATTTGCTCTACCTCTTTTTGTTTTCGATTTGCAATGGCTATCTTCCAAATTTTGCCACTAGGGGTGCTGCTGTCATTTGCATTAGGTGGGGCGTAGTCGCTTTACTATACTGTTACCTCGCTTGTATAACTGTAGCTCTCTCCGTTCGCAAGTATTTTCAGGTTAAAGGGACTTTCCTCTGCACCTTGTATACTATACAAATATACCCAACCCTATGTTATATAGTTTTTACAAAGTCTTATTATTCTTTTAGCAATGATATTTTTTTAATAATACACTTACTAATTCATATATTATTGTACGGAACCCTCTGTGCACGAGTAATACTCGCACTTGACCGTTTATTTAATATAATCTGTAATTTTTTTATTTGTGCTAACAAAAAAATGATGTTGAGTTTGAACTTGACGTATAAATATATTTAGAGGACATAAACTTTTATTAAATTGTAAAAACTTGCATATAAGCATTACTACTTTAGTATTTTATTACTCTTTTGAAGATGTGCGATTGAAATTATCTAATTATAAATATGCTGCAGAGATTGCACATGTAAAATATTTTGTACAAGTTATACAAAAATTGGTAAATTTTCATTTCTAATTCCATAAAGTGAAAAAAAAAAGGGGGGGGGGGAGGAAAAAAACATTATTTCTGAATTGTTCTTAAATTATAAAAAATAAATAATAATAAATTAAAAAAAGTGCTAAACAGGAATTAGTTTGAAGTTTTGTCAATTGAAATATTAGTTTAACCCTTTCAGGGGCAAGTAATTACGTTTCTGTAATGTTGAACTTGCACCAGAATTTTCGAAAAATTTTGCTTCAAAAGAAGAAAAAGCAGTTTTTCAATTCTCATTTCCAGCAAAGTCATAAAAGTAACATTTAATTAAAAGATTCTGATCCAAATCTTGATTACAAATAGGTGGGATATAATATATCCCACTGCCTCTCAAAGAGTTAAAAATTGCAGAAAATTTTTTCATGAAAAAATTCGAAAATATAATATTTCAAGAAAATATCAAAAAGCTCAAGTGATAAAAAATACAAAATTAATTTAAAAAGAATAAAATCTCAAGGCGGGATAATATCCTGCACAGTAATTGCACATGCTACCACTGCGCTACGAAGTCCACATACAGTAGAAGCTCTTTCATCCAGCATTCTATGGTTCGGCACATTCTATAATCCGGCACGCAGGCCCGTGGTTTTTTCTATGACCATTGTTGACTGGGATCACTAGAAGTCCAGGTTCAGGAGATTGAATCAGATGAAGAAGGAGCCATGGCAGATGAATCTAAAGTATCTTGGAAACAGGGTTCTGATGCATTTGATACATTCACAAAATTTGCCTAATTGAACAATAGCTATAGCACTGCTGAACACATAAATCTGTATATAATCTGTAACGATTTTTTGAAGAACAAATCTCAATTGCAGAAGCAACATGATATCAGAGACTTTTTAAACATGTCATTTTCATATTTATTTTTTGCTACTTGTGCAATATAATGTAGATATACAGTGTCCTATATCTACATTACATTGTACATATACAGTATATATTAAATAATTGGATTTTAAGCTTGCATTCTATGTTTTTTAGAATGACGAAATATAAAACGGTACTTGTCAGATATTTATACAATTTGCACACGTTGATAATGTAGGTAAACAAACACACACAAAAAATGCATTCACGTTCGATAATGCGGTAAAATCGCTAATTCGGCACAACTGTGGTCTTAAACGTTCTGGATTAAAGAAATTCTACTGTACATTGTTCAGACTAATAGGTATTAGAAGCTTATGCTAAACTTTGACCCCCAGTTTCTCAAAAACTAAGGCGCATTTGAAGAAAACCTTTCAGCAGAATAATTAGGGAGGTGACCCCTAAAACATACTTTAAATTCATGAAAATCTGTGTGCATCATGTCAAGGTGGTCCCCTTTTTAGTATAATTGCTAATATTTATAAAATAACAAGTTTCATCTCACTGGTAAGTTTTCAATTTTTTATTTTAAGGGAAAAACTTTTTTGTTCATTTAATAATTCTTTTCACTATCTTCAAAAAATATCGATCAGGGATGCCGCGGACGCGCTATGACGCGTAAATTACGCGAAAAATCGGAGACGGGACGCAAAAAAATAGCTCTTACGCGTCCCACGGGACGCGTAATTTCGTCAAAAAATCGCGGGAAAATGCCGCTTTTCGTCAAAGAATCGCGAAAAAAGCGCAAATCTCATCAAAATATCGTGCAAAAAGAGCGATTTTCGTAAAAGGGCCGCGAAAAAATAGCGTATTTCATTAAAAGATCGCGAAAAATAGCGAATTTCGTCAAAAAATCGCGGAAAAAAGCCGAATTTTGTCAAAGGATCGCGAAAAAAGCGCAAATCTCATCAAAATATCGTGCAAAAAGAGCGATTTTCGTAAAAGGGCCGCGAAAAAATAGCGTATTCCATTAAAAGATCGCGAAAAAATAGCGTATTTCGTCAAAAAATCGCGGAAAAAAGCCGAATTTTGTCAAAGGATCGCGAAAAAAGCGCAAATCTCATCAAAATATCGCGCAAAAACAGCGATTTTCGTAAAAGCGCCGTGAAAAAATAGCGTATTTCGTCAAAGGATCGCGAAAAAAAGCGAATTTCGTCAAAAAATCGCGGAAATAAGCGAAATTTCATCAAAATATCGCGGAAATAAGCGCAAATTTCATCAAAATATTGCGAATAAACGTGATTTTTGTAAAAGGGTCGCGACAAATTACCGTATTTCGTTAAAAAATCGCGAAAAATAGCGAATTTTGTCAAATGATCGCGAAAAAAGCGCAAATTTCATCAAAATATCGCGGAAAATAGCCGATTTTCGTCAAAGGATCCCCAAAATAGCGAATGTCGCCAAAAAATAGCGTAAAAAAGCAGATTTTTGTCAAAGGATCGCTGAAAAAAAACGCTATTTCCATAAAAGGGCTGAGACAAAACAGTGTATTTCGTCAAAAGATCGCGAAAAATAGCGAATTTCGTCAAAAAATCGCGGAATAAAGCCGAATTTTTATAAGGACAAATATGGAGTTAGAACAGTTATATAATGAAAAAGATATAATAAATACTATAAAAATAAGAAGAATGCAATGGTTAGGCCATCTAATCAGAATGAGGGATGAGCGAAGCACAAAGAAGATTTATAGTGGTAATTTAATTGGAAAAAGAAGTATTAGTAGACCCAGGAAGAGTTGGATAAAAGAGATAGAAAAAGATCTTGCAGAAAACCAAATTATAAATTATAAAGTAAAGGCCAGAGATCGGAAGGTCTGGAGAAGTATATTGAGGGAGGTCAAAATCCTACATGGATTGTAGCACCATTGTGTAAGTAAGTAAGTAAAGCCGAATTTTGTCAAAGTATCGCGGAAAAAGCACTATTTTCGTGACAGGCTCGCGAAAAAATAGCGAATTTCGACAAAAGGATCGTGGAAAAAACGCGAATTTCGTCAAAGTAACGCGGAAAAAACGTGAATTTAGTCAAAGCACCAAAAAAAGATGTGTAAACTAAACTTATAGGTAGAAAATTCATAAAATGGGATTTAATTTTTTTTTTTATGAGATTCTTAAAAATACAGAATGATTTCAGTGTACTTTGATAATGTATTCAGTAGGTGGACCAGTGAAAAATCCCCCCCCCCCCCCTTCTTACTGCATTGAAATGTCTCCCACCTTCAGAACATTTAGGATTTGATGTTTATTAATGATTTAGATGTAAATTTCCCTTCCAAGGATTCCAACACAGATCTATGCTGACAAATAATTCAATGGGAAGTATAATGAAAGCACCTATTCATTCAGCAAAAAGTACACCTTTACTTAACATAAGTATTCTTTTTTCAGCAAAAATATCTTTTTCAATAAACCTGTCTTGCCCATTTTTAAAAGAAATGCGAACATTAGTGATACTTGTTAGTGGAACTTGGTATCTTCTACTCTTAAATAAACATTATTTTACAATTAAAATTGTATCTTGCATTTTTACTTTTAAAAAAGTAAAGAAAATTTTTCTTAAAATTTTTCTTAAAATATCTTATTTGAGTGCAAATAATACTGGTTTTAATTCATTATTTAATTATTATTAAAACAATAATTAATGCATTTCATTTATCTTTTCCAAATAAACAAGTTTCATTTTCCTTTAAAATATAAATTATTATTGATGGGGACCCGCTTTTGTAAAAAAGGGACCCAGATTTTTGGAAATCCTGGGTCCCGGGGACCCAGGTTTTTTCAAATACAGCGGTATCACCGATCTATACATTATGATTAAAGTGGTTATTGTAACTGGAGTCCTGCATCGGTTCGGGTTACCTGCTTTTACCTCAGGTCAGGTTGGCACTATATTTTCGCATTGCGGGTCGTGTTGGCTTTTTGACTTTTTTGGGTTGGGCTCGGGTTGACCTGATTTTTTAAAAGAATGTCCAAAATAATTTTTCATGTTAAAAGTCTATATTTTCTGCAGATCAAAGTTTCACAAAAGCAAAATGCATGCCTGTCTTGATTTGTCAGGTCTTAGAATTCATTTCTGGAAGTTAATATAAAGATACTTTTTCAACTACCGTAATTTTGGGTAGATAAGCCGCGGCTTATACGTGTTTAAATGTTAAATTTTACCTTTTGCGGCTTATCTGCTGGTGCGGCGTATACGAAGTAATAAAGATTTTTTTCAGAAAGAAAATAAATCAGATCATGTAATATTATAGAGTGAAAATCTGAAAAACAATATTAAAAATGCTCCACGGATTAAAAATAACAATCATTAAAAAAATATCGGGAAGTTCTTTTTTATTTCATTAAAAAAGAAAAAAAATCTATGCATGGTTTCTTGCTGCATAACGAAACGTATTACTCAAAGATAATGATCTCATTCTGATAACGTTGTTCAACCAACACCGCAGAGTTGAATAAACAAACTGCAGCTGGCTTTCTTCCTTTTTATAAACTAGGGGTTTTGGGGAGTGCTGTAATTTTCTAATAACTTATTATATTTTAATAAAATTTTGTTGCACAGTTTAATTTACTGTTATTGCAACTTGCTGAAAATTTGAGCAAAATCGGACAATTAATAATAGTTTTTTTTTTTTTTTTAATAGCTAAGAAAAAACGGGTTTTGCTTTTCGTTTTTTTTTTCTTTTAAATTATTTTTTCTGTTTGCTTGCAGCTCAATAATTTCTTTTTACTGCGCTTACGCAAAGTGAAGTTGCTGACACATTTAAAGATTCCTTTTGATGCTCAGTTTTGCATAATCGCGGCATTTTAATGGAAAAGAAAGTAGATTCGCTTGTTTTCTTTAAGTGTGCTCATTTGCGATTTTTTTTTTTTTTTTTTTTAATTTTCAATAATGAACGTATGCATTTAATTTTTATTTCTTTTAAAACTTTCTTAGAACATTTTATTTTAAATATTTACGGAATATATCAAATCGAGTATCAATTAATTTCTGTTAATAGACATTAATGTTTACAGTTAGTAGTGAAGATATTTTCAAAAAAATTCTCTTTATACGTCTCTCCCAACTTTTGCCAATAGTTCATGTTGTCAAAATGATTATTTATCATTAGTTATTTTCGGAATTTTACGTTGTGTTATTTAATTGATGGATTCGAATAAAAAATAGTGTTTTTTGTAATTCTAGTGTTATGTGTTATATTAAGAATTCCATCAAATATATTTCTACTTGCCGATCCAAGGCTGAAATGTGCGATGCAATTGCATAAATTCACAAACCAAAAGTTATTTATTTATTTTCATAATTTGAATTAAATTTAATTAAACATTATTTGAATTAAAATGGTTTTAAAAAATGCGCAAAAATCTTCAATATGGCGTCTATAGTAGTACATACACCACTTTCAATAAGTGCGGCTTATACGCCGGTGCGGCGTATAAGATGAAATTTCAAAATTTTTTTACCATTTTCAGATGTAGCGGTGTATATGCCAGGGTGGCTTATCTACCTGAAATTACGATACTATGATACAACTATGGTACGATGAGGATTATAACGAATGCTTCTGCACTGCTGAAGGGTCATTCCATGTCAAATCAACCAGTGACTCAACCTGATCATTTCAGATTTCAATGAAACTCTCAGGAATCATTCTCCCTGATGATATAAATGAGAATATATTTTTTATAATTTTTTATCACATTAAATGTTCATACAATTAATTATTTAAATTTTGAAAAATCATCATTTTTTGGGTTGCATAAATTTTTCAATTTTGAATTTCTCAAGTTCTATCAGGCATACAGAATTTTATGACCCCTCATTTTAAAGAGAAATTTATAAGGTTTAATTTGATACCCAAGTTGACTATGCTCAGTTAAGAAAATAAATTTAAAATTAAAAAAAAATTCAGATAGTGTTTTTTAAAATTTTTCAAAAAAAAAATGTATGTTTGTTGTAATATTATAAGCTTAAATTTCTGAAATTTTTAGAGTGGGATCTGAATGGGATCAAGAGTTATGAAATAAAAACTGAAAATTACCATTCAAATAACAATCTAATTCTAGCTATTTTGTTATTTATGCATTATTTGAATGATAATTTTCAGTTTTTATTTCATAACTCTTGATCCCATTGAGATCCCACTCTAAAAATTTCAGAAATTTAAGCTTATAATATTACAACAAGCATACATTTTTTTTGAAAAATTTTAAAAAACACTATCTGAATTTTTTTTTTAATTTTAAATTTATTTTCTTAACTGAGCATAGTCAACTTGGGTATCAAATTAAACCTTATAAATTTCTCTTTAAAATGAGGGGTCATAAAATTCTGTATGCCTGACAGAACTTGATAAATTCAAAATTTAAATAATTGTGTGAAAATTTAATGCTATAAAAAATTATAAAAATGTATTCTGATTTATATCACTGGAGAGAATGATCCCTGACAGTTTCATTTAAATCTGAAATGGTCAGGTTGAAAATTGAAATTTTTTGGTTGATTTGACATGGAATGACCCTAAAGCATTTTTGCTGAATAGTTACAATTCTAACATTCTAATCTTGATACTTCAAATGTTGTTATGACAAAAACTACTGATGTGATTGACAGGAAGACTGGAAGGATCATTTAGCATTTTGCAGCATATTGTATTTTTAAAGTACAATAGAAATATTTCGAGGACTTGTGAAAGGATGAATAATACTTTTAGAGATGCCGTTGAAAATGTATAAAGTGAATAATTTAATTGTGATGATACAGAATGTGCTATATTAGATGGAAAAATTTTCAAAATAATAACTATTAATAATGATGATAAACTACAAACAGAATACCAATTGTGTAAAACAAGGTGTACCATTATAAATGGAACTTTTGAAGCTGCAACTAATTTTAAAGCATATTTAAAAATTAGATTTTTAGTTTTATACCATTACATATCGATTGAAACATTATTTTTTCTACTTGCTTTGTTTTCATTGTATCAAAGTTTTGTTTAATTTATCATACCTGTGATATTCATTTAATTGAGAGTGATTTTTTTTTAAAAAAATAATTCTATTTTTTGATATAGAATCTAGATTTTTATTAATCATATTGCATTAAAACATGATTTACGTTTGTTTCATTTCGGATTCGTGTTGGGTGCAACCCAAGCTGTGCAGGACTCTAATCCGAACAATGGATGCAAGACCTTCAGTCTCAGGACTGATTTCAGTCCTGGGGAGATTCTTGATTGATAGAAAATTCTACTTTATATACTTAAATGATAGCAATTTTACTAGCAAAAACTTTTAATAACTTTCTTTTTATCATAAAAGATCGATTTTTAGCCATATTACAAGACATAGAAATTATTTAGTCCATTTCCGTTTGTTTAAACCTAATGCTCTGGAAAAAAATTAAGTTTTGGCTTGAACATGCTTCCTGCTCCCATGATCCAAACTTATGTTTGACTCTATTCAATGATACTAAGGTGTGTACTATTCAGAGATCTATATTTGAGTATTTAAGAGTACAGATTTGTTCATTCTTCTGTGTAAAACATAAAAATTATATTAGAGGTACAATTCTAGATTATTTTTCATAATGGCATTAAAACATGAATTACTTTCCTTTCATTGCGGGTTGCCGGTTGAAACATTGCATGTTCGAATCGGGTTGCAGGTTGACTTAAAATGTAATTTTCAGGTTGGGGTCGGGTTGTAACCTGACCTGCACAGGACTGTAATTGTAACTAATATGGTATTTTTCTTTTAAGGAAAAAAGAAAATTTCAAAAAGTTTAAGCTTCAGTGATTATTATAATCATTGTTATAGTCTTTATTTAATGTTATTTTAAGTTTTTCATGCATATATTTGTGATATGTAATATTATACCCGATACTCGACATTTTGGATATTTGTATATTATGTTGTGTCTGAGTTATTTACGTTTTGTCAGAGCGTTATGAAAACATGTTGTAATATCTAAATCCTGTGAAAATTTTTGACTTTCATTCATATGACTGAGGCTCTTTCCAGGATACATGCCAAAGTGTGACAGATGCTGTCCGAGCCCTCGTGTACTATAGGTTAAATGTAAAAGCATGAAACTTGCAGGCATAGCTATTGGAGTGATTTAAAATTGAATAGCATTTATTGTTTACAGGTAGATGTATTACATCTTCAGTTATAATCGATTGTTGTCTCATCACAATCTTTCTTTTTGTTGTATCCAGATATTCAGTTTAAAACACCAACCAACAGCATTTTCTGAAAGATCCTGTGTCTTTACTTGAAAATTGAAAACACTACCCTATTTTACAGTTTCTGAATAGGAGCAACTGCCAATTTTATGCATTTACAAATGATAATGAATTCAGGACTATGTCAGAAATTAGCCTGTTTAAATTTAAGAACATCCCTAAGGTGCTGCTTTACTGAAACTCCCTGATCGCAGAATCCCATGTTAATATTTGGTAACACATAAAAGCGCAATTACTCAGTACCTAGTATAATTATTAAAATATTTACTTCACCATCAGAAAGTAGATATCAAATGCCGATGAGTTGCATTTTTAAAAAATGTCTCTTTAAATGTACTTAAAAAATCTCTATGAACTTTGAAATATCCACTTGAAGAAATTTTATCATCTTATAAATACTTTAAATTTAAGGAAAATTTTTTTCAAAACATACTTTTTCATCATCTGACATCTGTTTTCTGATGGTGAAAACTGGATTTTAACAATTATTTTAGATATTGAGTAATCATGCTTTTAAGTTTTCCCCTTGGCTAACATTGGATTTCGTGATCAGAAAATTTCAGTAGAGCAGCCCCTTAAATGTATGTTGATTCAGGTTGATCATAAAATACTACAAGCATCCAACTGTGTGATTGTTTCTACCATAGAAGAACTTGTGTTTTGTGGCATAAACATTTCAATATCGGGTCAAGATTAATCGTAGGATTTAAAATCATTTATAAGAGGGAAGCACTGCAATCGCAGGATTTGAAACTTAGCCGTAGAAGCAGACTAGATCTTAAAGATGACCCTTAGGAGATGAAACAGCTACAAAAAGTTCTCTACCTCAGCTAATCAACACCAAACCTTAGAAAAGGTACAAGGGTAAATAAGCTCAGCTGTCACATTAGCAACTTACTGTCTGTAATATATAGGTGAAAACTGGAAAATTGAGTTAGTAGCCAGTGGCCGGTAGACTCAGTTTCATTAGTAGCCACTTTTTAAAGTTAGTGGCTACTATAATGTTTCAAACTTTCTTGACATCTACATAAACTATAATCGTTGTATATATATATATATATACATATTTTTCTATAAGTCAGAGTTTTATACCAGCCAACTATTCAGGATAAGAATAGGGAAGTAGTCAAAATTCAAGAAAATTACTTTAAAAACACAAAATCTGTTATATTAATTTTTTTAGTATATATTTTTAGATTATTTGTATATGTTCATAAAAACTATTATCAATCAAATTACTATTACTTTCTTTATATAAAAAATAACTAAATCAAAATTCTAACAGTTAGATGTATGCAACAACAACAAAAAAAAATAATAATCAAATAAAATGCAATAAAATGTAATTTGGATTTTATTGAATAAGTAAATGTATTATTAAAAGGGGGCTCAGAGCTTGATCGATACCGAAAACGTGTAAAGAGAGCCTCTAGCTTAGAGTCTATAAAAAAACAGAAGTATTCAATGTAACTAATTTAAACTTTGATATTTTAAAGTTACATTTGTAGTCTTATAAAATTATACAATGAAGTACTTCAATGTAATAAAATAAAAAATATAGCAAGATTTATATAACATAATTTTTGAAAAAAAAAAAAAAATTAGGTGTCATATATCCGTAAGATATCTTAACCTTGAATTGACATAAGAACCTAATTTTTCCTTTAAAATGATCAGGAAACTTTACCCTATAGAGAATGAATTAAGGATATAACTATCACTCAAAGGAAACCTTATTAAAAAAACTCTCAAATTTGAAAAACTACAAAAATACATTTTTTTTTCATTAAAAATACTCAAAATATTAAACTATCTAAAATATATTAATTCATTCTATAGATATGATGTTATGCACATCCAAAAAATTTTTTAAGCCATTCCATCAAATAGTTTTTTTTAATCTTGCGGATAGTCGTCAAAAATCAAGTTTTGAGAAAACGCAACTTATTGCAACTAAATGGGTGCAGCTTTCAAAGCAATTGTTACATAAATGCTTATAACTCCATTAAAAATGCAAATATTTTTATGCAGTTTCTTGCACTGTGTTCAGAATTAATTCAATAAACAAAATAGATACTAAAAAAAAAAAAAAAATCGCTTTTTTGAAAGTTTTCACCCTTAACATACTACACACATCATATACAGTTGAAATCTAAGCTGGTGAATGTATTTCGTAGGATTAAACAATATCTCTTGAAGAAAAATAATCTAACTGGTGAGCATGTGGCAGGAGTCGAAATATTGAAAATACTGCAAGTCCTTAAAATCAGTTTGCATCCGGTGAAAAAAAAAAGGGGGGGGGGGATAAATTATTTGCATGTGGAATCGAAGCTGATGAATATATTTTGCAGAATAAAACTGTATTTCTTGAAAAAAATAATCCAACTGAAGAGCAATGGCGAAAAGCCAAAATATTGAAAATACAACTCAATCGTTGTAATCTGCTTGCATCCGGTAGGAAAAAGAATTAAACAGTTTGCTAATTATATGTAATCAAAGTAGAGATGCATATTTCTATGAAAAAAGCTATATTTCACTTGGCGATCGATAACAGATTTTTTATCGCCACTTTTACAACTTTAATCGCCACGTGGCGAGTGGCGACCGCCAGTTTTCACCTATACTGTAATACTTATATTAAATGTAAAATAAAAGTTCTATTTATCTGTATACATTTATCGTATTTTTAAATTTATTGTTTTTCGTTTATGATTTTACAGATATTAAAATTAGGAGATACCGTAATTTCGCACGTACACGCCGCACCCACCGTAAGCGCCGCACCTCTGAAAATACATTAAATTAAAAAAAATTCGGCAGAAGCGCCGCACCTACCATAAGCGCCGCACTGTCAAAAAATTGGTTAAAAAAAAGAAATAGCTGCGTAAGTGGCAAGGCAAAAAAGTATTAGCAAAATCTGATTAAAATTAACAAAAAATATTGATAAAATCTTAGAAGAAATATGATTCATGTAATGTTTGCAATTCCTAAATATCAACACATTTTAATTTATCTCGTAATTTTTGTCCTAGATTCCCATGCTAAGTTTTTTTCACCCGCTTCCTTTTTTCAACATGCAAACTGCTGATTCTCCTTTTGTTTTGATTTGCTAGTTGCTCGGTTGAGTTGTTTGATTGTAGCGCTATTTATCTGCGACATTCGGCAATAAATTTATTGCAATCGCACCTGCGATTTACTTCATACCAAAATTTATTTTAAGTCAATTAAACTTTAAAAAACACCTTTTTAAGACAGACTTTGCATTTTTATAGGTCTTTTAAAGTTTTTGTAAGATTTTATAAAACTTAATTTTTTTAAATTCAAAAGTAAGTTATCGTCTTGGTGATACAAATCGCATAATGCTTCCTGTATTCATAAGTTTAGTTGGTTGAATTTGACAACAGTCAATGATTGTTTACTTCTGTGTAAATGCACGACGCTATGTAGCAAGAAATAAGATATTCAAAATATGATTAAATTCATCTTTTAACGTTTATAAATCTTATATTGAATGTTTATAAATCTTTTCCAAAAATAGTCAAAAGCTTGGCATAAGATAAAAAGATTTTAAAATGTGAAATCGGCGTATACGCCGCATCAGCGTAAGCGCCGCTCCTAGCATTTTTAAAACTTTTTTTTTACGTATGCGCCGCGGCGCTTACGCGCGAAATTACGGTACATCAGTTATGTGAAATTATTCTAGGTGTATATGAGCAGGGTTCATATTCATCAGGGGATTATGGGATTCAGGGGATGAAGTTTGATCATAAATATTCAGGAGATAATGCAAAAAATCCCCAAACCTGGGAAAACTTGGCAAAACGATTGGCTACTCTGGGAAAATGAGGGCAATCACTGCTATTCACACAATTTGTGATGTCATAATGAAATCAAACTAAGACATGTCTTCTAACATCATGATATGTAACATTGGAAGCTAGTCACTCCTTCTTGCAGGTTAAATATAATGTATGTTATATTTAATCTGTGAAAAATCTGAGAAAAAAACACATTATAAAAACACATAAAATTCTAATCACATTCGCATATTTAAAAAACTATTATAATTACAGATATCTTATATATTTTTAAAATCAGATAATTCAACACTTGTAAGCAGGGTTCGTAAATATCGTGATATTTTCGATATATATCCAATATTTTAAAAATAGTCAACTTATTGATAATTATAAATATTTTCAGAACTAATATAAATTAGAAACTAAAACGTATTGCATTTAGCAGAAAACTTAATAAAACAATATTCTAAATGTATTTTTTTCTACTTATGTAATAATTGAAAGTTAAACCAATTGAAAACAGATACAATTTGCTTTTTACACTCATAAAAATAAAATTATGGGATTAATTATCAAGCTTCCAGAAAGTTTTGTGTTATATACAATTAAATTATTATACAAAATACTTTGTTTTTATTGAAAAATTTGAACATCTCTAACATGTTGTGTAGTTTAAACTAAAGAAACCCAAAACCATAAAAGATTTTAATGAAGCAGTAAATAACTTCTCTAAATTAAACAGTTTATCTTTCAATAGCTGTTTTAAGTAAATACTTATTGGTTCTACATTTTACTTTTAAAAATTCAGCTGCAAGTGTAAAACTTGGAAAAGATTTTTTTTTATGAAGGAGGGGGAGTCGGTAAACTAAAAATGGCTAGCCTAAGCAAAAGTTCTTATCTAAAGAACGACACAACCAATAACAGTTAAAAAATTCATTTACACTTGTTTTGACTGAAAATATCAAAATATCATACACGAAATTTAAAAAATTGGTATCAAATATATGAAAATATCAAACTTCATGATATTTTGAAAATAAATATCGGATATATATATATATCAAGATATATATCCATTGATATATATCACCAAATCCTGCTTATAAGCTTAAGAAAATAAATATTGAAGAGGATTTTATGGTATAACAATAGCCGAAGTATACTCAAGGGTCTGTCTAGAGTTTTTGTCAGAGTTCTGTTTTTGAAAAATCATGAACAGCTTTTTACATTTTGTGAAAAATCTAGTCAAAGTTTTGTGAATTTGAATGGATCGTTATATTCAGGTTCTTGTTTATACTTTTTAAAGAAGATATATATATGTTCAAAATACATATATTTTCTTTATATATGTAAAAGTGACAGACCAGATTTTACTTTTAAATGATTAAATTTGTAAAAGGTTTAAGTTAAGAGATAGAAAAATTTTGTGAAAGTCTTCTTTTTAAAACAAAGAATTTTATGAAAGATCCTGTTTTGATATGAAAAAAATTGTGAAGGGTCCTGTTTTGAGATGAAAAAATTTGTGAAGGGTCCTGTTTTGAAATGAAAAATTTTGTGAAGGGTCCTGTTTTGAAATGAAAAATTTTGTGAAAAGTCCTGCTTTGAAATGAAAAAATTTGTGAAGGGCCCTTTAAAGGACCCGATTTATTCCTAAACAGATCCCTGATACTAAGTGAGTGAAATGGTCATACAGTAGACTCCTTCAAATCTGCACAGCTTGGGACCAGAGATTGTGCGGATTTTAGAATTTTGCAGATTTCTGGTCATTGCTTTTTTACATTTTTTAAACAGTAATTTATTTTAATGTAATAATGAATTATAATGAATGCTTGCAATATAGTAAAATATTAAAATTATTAATTAAAGTAATAAACTAAAATAATAAATAGTAAGATAATTTTACAAATGATTAAATTATTAAAAGTAATGGTCAAGTAAATAAATAATAATTAATTATGCATAATAAAGATGAAATACACTTTTCTTGAATTATTCAATGAAACTTTCCTCATAAAGGTACCCTATTAATCATATCAAAATCATAAAGTAAGGAAGTTTTATTTCAGTTTTAGCCAGTCTTAACAACCATAAAAGCTTGATTAATAATACATAAATATATTTAGTAAAAAGATTGGGATTACCAGTGATATCAGCAATTTCAATAAATTTATACTTCATGAAGAACCATGAATTCAGTCATATTATTAAGAATTACATATTAGAACAGTAAATACGGAATGATATGAAACTGAAAAATTCTGTAATTTTTTCCTACATCTGAACTGAAAATTTCATTGTTTACATCTGTGATGATGTACGGATTTTATGGTTGCAGATTTGAGGGAGTCTACTGTATTGACAAGAAATAATACATTAATAGAAGTGACTTAGTCAATCTGTAGCTTTGCAACAACCTTCAAGTACTGAACTTCAATATGGATACAATCCCTAAAATAATTCTGTTTTAAATTAATTAATTTCTCGTAAACTAATCGTACGAATTTCATGCAAATTTATATTTAGGCTAATTGAATGGTGTAGAATTTATTTATGGTGTCAAAATTGGGTCTTGCTATTGAATAAAACCGAAGTTTTGGCTTGTTTTGATATGTAGATAGCACCCTAAGCAAATTTTATATGCATAATTTAAAAGTAGACTTTATTTCCAATCGTTTAGTACAGTAACTTTATTGTACGATAATTTGTTGCAGAGTTAGTAGGCTAGGGGGTGTTTACTTTTTTTTTTCACAACTGTACCTCATTCTTCTAAATAACCATTTTATCAATTAAAATAGAAAAAATATTTTTCAAGTGTTTTTTTTAACTATTTAAGCCTGGAATGTCATTTTGACATATACAAATCTCATTAAAATAACATACAGGTTTGTAGAAGGTTAGAATTTAATTCAAACTAAAGCACTCTTAAAATTACTGAAATCACAAATCCAGAAATTATCATTTATAGACGGCCATGTATCCAATTCTTTGTGTGACCCTGTATATCATTTTATCTATATTCTACAAACATTTTTTAGTAAACTAAATGCAGTTCAGCGTAAAAATGCATAACTGATTTAAAAACCACCCTTAAGCAATTTGTGCTTCCAGTAACCCTTATGAATTCTTTTGTGTAGCCCTGTATATGAATTATAGCATTTATACGCACCATATAGTATGCATAAATATAGTGGAACATAAAAGTGCATATCATAATTAAAAATGCATTTCCAGCAATCATCGCTAATGTACAGTACCCCGGATACAATATAGTATCTGAAATCTTTTGTGTGTCCCTGTAAATGCTGTGCACTTCATATTATACATGAAATAGTTTAACATAATTGAAATACACCACAAACAATTCCCTCCACCCCTATGCCATTATGTAAGGGAATTCTTTTGTGTGGCCCTTTAAATGAATAATAACTATTCTTCGCACCACATATTCTACAGAATACATATTTTAGTGCACTTCATAAATGGATATGAGTTTTATTATGTTTGAAAGCATGTAACATCATTAAAAATCATTTGAAACGATTTTTTCCCATTGGCCGTAATGCAACGGAATTCTTTTGACTGTCCCTGTAAATGAATAATTAAACATGCTAGAAACTTCATTTGAAATAGGGAACATGCTATGGTAAATGTGAATGACATCCAAAAATTTGAGGGCAATCCGAGTATATTTATGAGAGTTAGAGTGTGGCCAGACAAACCGAAGTCATAAACACTTTCAACTTCATTGGAAAGAGTTAAAAAGCAAAGTAATTGTTAAGTGAAAATTTTAAAGTAATTTTAAATTTCCTTTTGAAATGGCAATTTATCAGAAGCTGTGACAGAATAACGTGTATTTGAATATTTTTCCTTGTGCATATGGTTATATTTCTCCATGAAAAGAATAGAAAGTGAACAATTCCAAGTTTCTATGTTTTTTTTTTAGCAAATATGACTAAAAAAAAAATCTTGGACCAAATAAATGGCCCATTACATTGCACCATCCAACCATTTTGGTACTCTGTTACGTCAAGTTGTTAAAGCTTAGCAAGAGACATGGCAGTTTCGGCAAGTAGTCTCCCCCCCCCCCCCTCCCCTCCCCATCTGCTTGTTTACAGGCAAATTTCAATCACTTTTACCTATAATTCTATTTATAGACCAATGTAATTTAGATATCTTCCATGCACTTAACTCAATATTTTTAAATTAGTGATTTACACAACTCTGCCTTTTAATGTTTCATATATTTGTACATACATATATAAATTCACACATCTCAGTATTCCAGTCCTTTTATTTAGTGTTTAAATGCTAGAAATACCCCCTTTAATTCCTTAAAGAATGAAATTTTACTGGTCAATGTGGTTTGTATTTTGATATATATATTTTTTTTTCATTGGTGCATATTTAAGTAGAAATAGTAAGTTTTCTCTTTTTTCATATTTATTTTCAAAATTTATGGAATTTTCAACAGAATGTCTAGTGATCGATCCCAAGCCGGTCCATCTGGTGCAGCTAGTAGAAGCAGAACATCTGGGTCTTCCTCTGATCAGGAGAGAGAAAAGGAGGCAAAAGAAGCAAAATTGAACCCAAAAATGTCAAAAGCATTAGGTACAAGTGCTAAAAGGTAATTATAGCACTTTTACTGAAACATTTGTAATAAAATTCTATGATAAAACTAATTTTTTATTTTATTTCAGAATTCAAAAAGAATTAGCTGAAATAACTTTAGATCCCCCACCTAACTGCAGGTAAGGTTATATTTACTAGCTTTTATGAAAAAAACATTATTTTAAAAGTAGATTTGGTAACAGTTATCAGTTTTAAAATTTCCTACAGTTAAAAAAAAAAAAAAAAAAAATTAATATCATATTTTCAATTGCAAGTAGTCAATCTATTAAAACTAAAAAGATCAATGCTGAACTTTTGAGTGCATTATAAAAGTTGATCATACATGGTTCATACTCATCAGGGGATTATGGGATTCTGGGGATAAATTTTGGTCATAAAAATCTGGGGATAATGCAAAAAATTCCCCAAACCTGATAAACGATTGGCTGGCTACTCTGGGAATTTGAGGGCTATCGCTGCTATTCACATTGCTTTGTGATGTCATAAGGAAATCAAGCTAAGAGACTCCTTCTAACATCGTGAGATATAGAATTGGAAACTAGCCACTCCTTACAGATTAAATATTGTGCTCCTTCTAACATCTGGTGACATCCATTCAGTCACTAGATGCACCTTCTAACATTGTGAGGTTTGAAAACTGTTCAAGAGGAACTTGAGAAACATAAAGGACATTTTTAAATTGATATTGTCACTTGTAGCCTTTATATTATTTAATGCTTTTCAAAGAAGTAATAAAATCACAAAGTGGAAATTAAATTCTTGCATCAATCTACCAAGTTTTTTAAGGACAGCCCCACAAGGCATACATATTTCATCTCTGTTGTGCTAGAAAAGAACATAAATTAATGTTCTTTTAAAATTCTGTTCATAATGTTTATATAGGTGATATATAAACTTTATTTTTGAGATTACCATGTTTTTATTTTATTTTTATTTTGATGGGGAGTACTGGTTTAAAAATGTCGTTGATTGTGACATGAAAAAATTATGCATCCCGGAAAATAATACATTGAGCGATTCTCAGGGGATTTTTTCTTAGAAAATGAGTATGAACCCTGTTATAGCTTGACTTCTACTTATATTAAGGAATTTTAAGACAATCAAAGCAAAACTTACAAAATTAAATTCTGTAATTCATATGATGAATCACTGATTTTGTTGTATGTTTGTTCTGTAAACTTTGTGCAAACTCATATTTAGTCTGTAAATTCTTAAAATTCCTTTTGATCTTGGGTACAATTTACAATATCATTTCTCAGGATGAATTATGTTAATCAAAATGGGCTTGTAGGGGAAATTTTTTAATTCTCTGTTCTCTTGTTCTCTATAATATTGGATTTTTTAAACTTCAAAATTTCCTCTTATGCATTTTGATGCACATTGTTTCTGCAAATGTAGTATATGGCTAGAGTATCAGTAAAACAAGGGGATTTATTATAGACGTTTCTAGTGATTTATCATTTTTATGTTGACTTCTGTCCAGTGTTACTCATTAGAACATCTTTACCACACAATAGGGCTTATAGTACCATGTTTCATGTTTCCTCATTAAATTCAAAACAAATACTTTTATTTTGCTTATAAGGCCATGACCACTTTGCATATAAGGTCATTTTTATATTGTTCTCTAGGTTGACCTTATACCAAAGTTTCATGAACTTTCTTTTGTTACATTTTTCTCCTCTTTCCCATTCTTCTTACCCACTTTTTCTTTTGTAGTTCATTCTTACTGTGATTACCTCATCAGCAATGAGGGTATTTATTTACTAAGTTGGCTATCTCCCTGGGTTCCAGCTTATGAAATATTGTAAACTACTCATGTGTTAGATGTGAACAGAACAGAGATATATCTTGGAATTTTCTAACTAAAGAAAAAAAGGGCTGGCTCTTTTACTGGAAGTTTGCTTCAATTTTCTGTTTCTTTGCTTTATCATCAGCAATGTGATCAGTTGAAATACTGTACCCTATATTATAGATCTGTATGTCTAAACCAGTGTGTTTTAACACTCAAGTGTGCTGTGATAGTACCTTGGTTGAGTTCGAATATATATTCAGCTGATTAGAAAGTTTTATTAAGCTCTGAATTGAAATTTAATTTACTTTTAACATTTGACTATGATTCTAATTGCAAAAAGAAGTAGATATATATTTTTAGGTAGTTTCTAGTAAATAAAAAATGAAAACAAAAACAATACTCAAGGTAAGCTCAGATACATAAATAGACAGAAAGTTAATAGCAGATAAGGTTTTTTTTTTTTTAATCTCTGTGCATTTTTGCTCTTACAAACTCATCTTCAGAGTGGCATATTGAGATATTTATGGACTAGGAAAATGTGAAAATACCAAATCTGAAATACCTTACCATGATAAGAAGCTGTAAATAGTCAGTTGCTTAAGTAAAATAGGATTTTCTGTCTTAATTGAGTACATATATATATATATATATATATATATATATATATATATATATTGCTATTAATAAGTAACATAGATTTTATTTCACATATTTTATTATAATTTGCTGCTCAATTAATTTTTTTTTCTTCTAAATAATAAACTAAAAATTGCATCAATAACAGTAACTTTAAAAATATGATGGTGTTGCTGAGTCTTCTTAAATTTAAAGTGTGAAACACTGTTATTAGATGATTGTGATTTCAGGCATGTATATCTATATCTGATTGTACAGGGTTTGGAAAAAATAAATTGCTCATTTCAGAGAGTTCTTGGGGCAAATTCTACTGTTTTGAATATGCCAGCATTTAAACTACAGACAACTCAAATGATGTGCTTGTCATTTGTTTTTTCCTGATATGAAAATTTGTTGAAATGTGGCTCTCTAATATTCCAATACTGTATTTACTCATGTAAAATGTGCACCATAGTATTTTAATGCCACAAATTTTGTAGAAAATCTTGTAAAAATTTTGAGAAAAAGGAAAAGAAACCTCAAACACAATTTTCTTTATTTACTCTTGTAAATTTACCATACCATAAATACTGTAAAACTAAGATTTTCCAAGTTACATACTCTTCTCACTTTGGAAAATTTGTTTTAAAATATTTATTGACACTGGAAATATACAGGGTCATCGAAAAATAATGCCTAGATTAAAAAAAATCATAACATCGAAACCTTTAATGTTAAATGAGTAATTCTTTTACTACACAATAACTGGTGAATGCAAGTTTAGTTTTAGTTCCCCAGAATTTGTTTGCATGTCAGTGTTATGCTCCGATTAGTTGTGCAATCGTCAAGGTCAGCCGGCGCGCCAGACTGCAGCTGCTCAGTACGATGTTGACCGTACAACAAAAAGCACAGTGCATGATTTGGTATGTGAAGTCAATAGTCAGTGTATATCGGTTTTTTCGGAGCTTTTTGCTGCACGGTCAACATCGTCCTGAGCAGCTGCAGTCTGGCGCATCGGCTGACCTTGACGACTGCACAACTAATCCGCGCATAACACACATGCAAATGAATTCTGGTGAACTAAAACCAAACTTGCGTTCACCAGTTATCGTATAGTGAAAGAATTACTCATTTAATATAAAAGGTTTCGATGTTATGATTTTTTAAAATCTAGGCATTATTTTCGATGACCCTGTACTATAACTAGTCCCAGTAGCAGAAACAGTGCAGCATGTCAGTGGACGTGCAGTAGACCGTGCATATTAATGTAACAGCTTTAAAAAAATTCTAGGCTTTAAAAAAATGTTGATATTTACTTTGCCTCTATATTTATTGTATTTTCTTATATTTTCTTTGTAACTTATTTTATATGTCACTATAATTTCTTATGATAATAAAGCTTGGTCTAGCATTCTTGGGTCACAGATAAGTTTTGATTTACTGCAGATTGACTGAAAAAAATTGTGCTACTGGTCTACTAGTAGTTAGTAGAATTTGTGAAAAGCAGAAAAATGATTGGCTCCGAACTGCATACTTGGATTTATTCTTATATTTTTGGAAAGTATGCAATTACACTGGGAAAGAGGATAAATTAACCACTGCTTCCAAACTCTTTTGCATCCTACAGAAGCAAATGGCACAACTACAGCATGAAAATATGATGTTTGCAAGAGTCTGCCATGTTATTATGGAGCAACGAAGAACAAAAATTGAAAAAGTTCCATCCCAGAAGGGATGATTCAATAACTTGGTGAAAGCATGTATGGTTTCTTATAGTTTTTAGAAATATTTTATGTATAATGCACAACTTACATTTTAACTTTAAAATTTTTGGGAAAAAAGTGTGTATTATACATAAGTAAGTGTTGAAGAGGCTTATACATTTTAGTGCATAATATAACTTCACATAAATGTGTTTAATGTGCTTACAATAAATGATTAGCATGTCTGCTTTCATCACCAAGAACATGCGTTTGGCAGTGATTTATTTATGATATAAGCATTGTTTGTTATTTATAGTTGATTCTTTTCCAATGTTTTCTCAAGCAAAATCAAATACTAAATTGTTCATCATTTTTTTAAACAGTTTAATTTTTGTTTATCAAATGTACACACTATACTAATATATACTTCATTGGAAATGACAAAAGCTGATATATTATTTGAAGCTTGTTCTTCCACACAGTATGGTACTGTTTAAAAAAATACTTCAATATCTCAAACTAACTGTGATATTGTATCCATATCTGTGGAGACATATCTGCATCCCTATGTTGAAGAAATCTTATAGAATCTATGTAATAAAAATTGATAAGATGCTGTCTCTTTAGCCATTCAAAAAATAAAAGTTGTTTCTTACAAAACACCACAACTTCTCATTAGATACACTAGGCCTTAGAATGTTGTAGAAATTTCGATATTTTATGATATTTATTGGCAAAATAATTTTTTTTTTAAAGCAATTTGTTACTTTTATTTATAGATATGTTTTTCTTTTATTTGTGATGTAAAACATTTATTTATTAAGAATAGTCACAAGGAAGAGCTAAACATTTCTATAAAAGTCTTGTGTATGAAATTAATATGCTGCATTAATTTGGGTAGTGTGGGGCATTAGGGTGAGCCAAAAAAAAAATTTTTTTTTAGATAATTATTTTGGAAAAGGTGTCATTGATAGCGCTTAGTTGACATGAAACATTTGAGATTTTTTCGGACAACTCCTTGATTTGCTGAAACTGGTCTTGAAACTTTGCTAAAATGCTGATTTAAAAACAAAATTTTTCAAGATGTTACATTTTATTTATTTTGGTTGTATTTACTTGTATAGTCATGTTTAGTGTGCCAAATGCCTAAATAAGCCCTGATTAAGTATTATTTATTGGCTCTGTGCCTTCTAAATAGCCGATTTTTATAGTCTTCATGTTAAGTGGCCAAAAGTTGTAAGTTTTGTTTGAATTTTTTGGCGATTACTCTCTTTTGTCTTTTTATATTCCTTGCTCTACCTTCTTTGTTCTTTTCGATGTTTTGATGTGTCATATTTTTGGGTGACAGACCATAGCAAGTTTCAGAAGGAGAGAAGAGGGTGGAGCAGTGTGGGGTGGTGATGCTTACAGTTTCTGGATGAAACAAATGGAACACAATGTGTCATTGTGAGGATCAGGTTTAAAATAGAAGAAGGGAGAAAGTATAAAGCAGGATGTTTATTTATTATTTTTCTAGGCTCAGACTGCTACATATATTAAGCATTGCTGGTAACAATATCATTCCAATAGGTTAAAAGACACTGATATCGCTTCAGCAGTTTAAAAGATATATTTTAGTGTATATAAAAATATACCTATATTCATATTTGATTAATTCAGAATTATTATTATTTATATGTTGTATAAACTGTATAATGAAATGTGATTTTATATATATATTTATGTAAGGAAAGCATCTTGTTTACGGAGGATGTTTCATGTGGGTGAAGATTTATCTCAAAAGAGGATCTTTCATCCGGAGCCAGGTAGTCTGGACTTCAACAATACTTTTGACTTATAGTCAAAATTATATTTATAACCGTCCCCATGGATATTTATGAGGGCCTATAAAGTGGACCACACACGGACAGTGGCAGATGGCCATTTCTCTGAGCGCCCCTTTTCAAGGATGGAGCGCGGTCCGTCCCCACACGGTTCGAGTACCGAATCAGAGTTGTGTGCCGGGGTGTTTAACAAGGGGTGACAGTCATACTGTCCATGGATTGAGCAAGGGGCTTCAAGTCTGTCCCCCTATTGTTACAACTGTGTCTTTTACGTAAGAATGGTAAAAGACATATTATATACTTCTACTTCAGTCTTCATGATAGACAGTACAGTTCTGCTTCAGTCATGTAGTTAGATAGTTCTACTTTAGTCTTCATGTTAGAGAGTTCAATTTGAGTCTTTAAGATGTACAGTTCTTCTTAAGTCTTCTAGTTATGTTAAGCGCAGCTTGGAGTGCTGCTTACATGCAGTATCTACAGTAAGTTTTAGTAACATGTTGTTACTCAAATGCTTCACTGCGATTTTCGTAATTCGGTTTTCACCAGATCTCATTACCCATTTTAGGGTGCAAGAATAAAACACCGGTATTTATAGACCCGGTACATCGATCTACTAGATCTATAGTATGATCTCCATACCTGCCAACTGCTATGAAAAAATCGTAGTTGCTACGATTTGGGCCTATAAACTACGATGCTACGAAAATCGGTCTTAAACTACGATTTTTTACAAAAAACACAAAAGCATTTTTTGTTTCTAGTTGCGATTTTTATCCCGTGCAGCATATTTTTCAGGAGTGATTCTGTTCTGAAATTTCCAAGTATTCATTTCCGAAAGTTTTAAAAAATTGGCCAGTAGTCCGAAAATTCGGACATTAAAAAATGCTCATGAGAAAAAAAAAATTCTGGGCCATTTTAAGAATTCTGGAGGGGGTTTCTTGAGGAGCAAGGTTTGAAATAGTGTGCAGAATCGCACGATTTGCGATAAACTATCGCGAATTTCGACAAATGACCATTTAAAAAAAAATCAATTTCGTCAATTGGTTGCAGAAGAAAATAAATTTCCTTAAAGGATCGTGGCAAAAATGTGAATTTTGTCAAAATATCGCAGAAAGAAAATGCGAATTTCGTCAAAAGATCAGTAAGATAATGCAAATATCATCAAAAGATTAGTAAGAAAACGCTAATTTCACCGAAAGATCGCAGAAAGAAAACACTAATTTACTCAAATGATCGTGGTAAAAAAACGCAAAATTCGTCAAAGGATCGCATAAAAAATGCGAATTTCGTCAAAAGTTCATGGTCAACAAAGAATCGTGATAGGAAAATGTGAATTACGATTGTGGGAAAAAAATTGTGAATATTCTGTAATGATGGCGGGAAAAAAATCGCCAATTCCGTCAAAATTGTACTGCACTGAGCTAAAAAATTGGAACCAGGCTCCTTTTACAAATGTAAAAAAAAAAAAAAAACTGCTGTGAAACAAAAATAAACTCTAAAAATCGTATAAAAATTTTCAGAGGAAAAAATTTACTATATTGAGTTGAAAAACGGAAACCTTATTCCTTTTACGAATTTCAAAAGATGGCTGTGAAACACGAAAAACCAACCAACCAATCACCAGATTAATTTAAATTTTGTGTGCTACGATTTCTCATTTTCAAAGGTTGGCAGGTCTGGATCTCTATGCCAGGCTCAATTATAGAGCTGGAATTTTCTAAAGAGGATTTTCGTGATTTAGTACTGTGTGTTATGTGCCTACCTGCTGTGGATATACTCGCAATGTCAACTATATCTGATGTCATAAAGGTATGAGCATTTATAATATTTTGTTCCCTACCTAAACTTGTGTATATTTAATGATTAGGGATTTTTACTACCAATTGGTATCCAAGTACTTAAACGTTTTGGTAATGAGTAATTTTAAATTAATTGTAAATTTAAAATGACGAGTTTTGTTTTGTTCTTTAGAACATGCATGTCTTGTGTGACACGTGTCTTGTGACACACCTTTCTTAATTTGTATATATGTTTCATGTAAATAAAAATATGTTAATTGTTAATATTTGGAATATTTCTACACCATGAGTCTAGTAACTTATTTTAATATTAGTTTTTATTTCAGATTTGTTTCGAATTCTTTAATGTTTATTGAATGCATAAATTTTCTAGGTTTATCTTAGTTATTTATGGGGTCTAAAAGCTACTTCTTCCATGACAAATTACACAACGCAATTGGGGCAGTTTTGGAGATAGTGACTTTCCCCCCCTTTTTCGGATAATTATGTATAAATTATCACAGAAGCTAGCCAGGACCGAGTTTCACGATCACAGTGTTTTTATTATGAATTTTGAATTATCATTATGGATTTAACAGGTCGAGTAATTAAGGGGTGGTAACTTAATTACTCTGGGGATTTGGGAAGTGTTGAGTCTCTCCCTCTCTTTCGGATTTTACGTCTTATGTCTGTATTAGTAGTTCCCTTGTTGTACCCATTGATTTTAAACAATACAATTTTTCCCCCAAATAACAATATTTCCCCATCTCCCCTTCAACCAAAGGTGGTTTCCAAATCTTATCTGTATGTATTGGGTAGTTAAGTTGGTTACCGTTATATGGGCCCAGTTCTGCCCAACATACAGATCTCTTTACCATAAGGTGGTTACCGTGACTTTCAGGATTGTTCTGAGGTTATTTAAAATATTTCTCCGTTATATGGAGGTAATATTTGTTCATAGTGGTAATTTTATTTTTTAAACCCGCGTTACTCATAGTTGTTAAAATTACAATTATAACTTGGTACCAATTGAGAGTATGACAAGTTTTCTTACTTATATTTCAAGAATATGGCTTACACAAAATTATGAACATATATGTTGTATGAAAAATGGTTGTAATAGAATTGATATTATGTATTATGTGTGTAGGGTAATTTTTCTGTCTAATGATATTAGTACAAAATTTATCATATTTATGCAGTGAAAAGTTTAAAAGTATTTATGAGGAAATTTTTGAACATTTGATCTGAATGAAAAGAAAGAATTTTGTCTAAGCATAGAAAATATTTGAAGTATGTTGAAAAATCATACAGTAAAAAATCATTATTGTGTTTTGATAACAATAAGAATTTATAAATAATTTTGAAAGATATTATAGTGTCTTATGTGTACTGAGAATTTTGAGAAAATTTACATATTTGCTAGTAGAAAGAATTTATTTATTTTATGTGGTATATGTATATTATTTTATGCATTTTGGGAGAAAAAGGAAAAGTGTATTGTATTTTAGTACCAGTGTGTATAAGAATTGTATTAGGTTTACTTTGTGTCGAGAAAAAACGCAAAAGTAATGCAAATTCTAATAATTAAGGAACGCAGATGCGTAGTAAATTAAGAGAAGTTGCTAAATAGTTAGAAGTAACAAAAATGTCGCACGAGAATGATAAAACTTCATTATTGCAGGTGTTGAGCTCCTTTCAATATTAAGAAAATTACAAATATCAAATTTTATCTAGAAGAATTTCATGCATTTTTAGATGATAAAGTTGAAATCAAAGAAGACTTTAGACTTCAAATTTTGAAAGCTCAATTTGCTAGATCAGCACGTGAAAAATTAGTGCTAGATGAAAACTTAAATAGCGAAAAGAATTATTCGAATTTTAAAAAGAAAATTCTGGATATTTTCTCAAAAAGAGAGTTATTTACCGACAATCAGACAAAATTTAATTCGATTAAACAGAAGCCCGATCAGAGTGTAAGGGAATTTATAGAAGAATTTAATATTTTGGCGAATAAATATTTTAATATAACAGGTTATGCAAACTAAAAAGGGGCTAAGGATTTTTTCAAATTAATTAAGATTAATAAATTTCTTGATGCGATTGCTCCGATAATTTCGCTGGAATTGAGAAAATCGGATATTAAGGAGCATTCAAAATTGTGTGAGAAAGCTCTACAATTAGAGAGTGCTTTTAAATCCACAATAAGTGATCAAGTAAATAATGTGACAGGAAATTTAGAAAATAAAGATGCAGTTTACAAAAATTTGTTAAAACAAAATGAAGAGCAATTAGCTTATATTTCCAAATTATCAGAACAGATAAATGAATTGAAGCTAAGGAAAATAAGTGTAAATAAAAAAGATAAAGTAGAGGAAAAATTTTATGCAATTTGTAAAACTAGTAATCATGATTTACAAAACTGTTTTTATAATGAAAAAAAATAACAACAGAAAATTGAATTTTCAGAGGAAACAAAATTTTGAAAATTTCAATTTTGGGAGTGGTTTTAATAGACCACATGTAGGATGTGGTTATGTGACACCAAATCCCCAGGACTACCTTCCTTTTATGCCAAACTTTGAACAGCAGAAAGTTAATAACAATGGTGATTATGGTAATTTTCAGAGAAAGCATAATTATAGTGATTTTGGTGATTTTCAGAGAAAGCAAGATTTTACTAGTTACAATCCTGAGTATTATCCAAATGATAGGTTTCATGCTAGAGGTTCGCATAATAGGGAATTTTCGCAGCAGAGAGAAAGGTACAATAATTCTCATTATGTGCATTATGATAGGAATTATGGTAACGAAAGACAGCAGAAGGATGCTAGAGATTCACATAGTTATGTTAGAAACTGGGATTTTCAGAAAAGGCAGGATAGAGGTAAAAGGAATAATCCGGATGATAATTCCAAAACCAATGGTTATGATAAAGGTAGACCTCCAGGAAATAAATAGGTGTGATTTTTAGGTGTAGTGTGTAAATAGGAATAGAGAGTTTGTCATCTACAGGATTGTCGCAAACAGTTTAAAAAAAAAAATAAATAGTAAAAAGTTAGAAAATCCAGCTCTGTTAGATAACTCTTCTCTAAATTGTGTATAGTTTTTTTTAAAGTGTATAATGTGTTTATTCGTTGCAAGTATAAGTTTAGTGTATTTGGTATAAGTTCAATTTTAGCATAGGATTTTTGGTGGTATAAGTTGAATTTACAGTCGTTAAAGACAAAATTTATTATATATCTGTTAGAATAGTTGATAGAATGGTGAGTAGTTAAGAAAAGCGATGGATATCATTTAGTAATGGATAGTGTGAAGAGTGACAGGTTTTGGTGTACGTAGAAGGGTTAAATTTGGAAAATCGTTATTTTCTACTAAAATAGGGTTAGTCCTCGTACTATGTGTAAAGTAGTTACATAGATAGTAAAAAAGATAGGATTTTACTTGCTCAGATGCAAAAAACGGTGGAAAAAAAAAAAGTGTAAAATTTTAAATAAATTCAAGTTTTGCATTTGAATTTTGGTTTGGAGTATGAATATAGTTAAATATGGTACTATGTACTCAGTAGAGATGTTTTTGAACATGTGGAGTTAATTTTAGAGTGGGGATTACTCTTTGGGGATATGGCTCTATAAGGAGCAGTCAGTCTAAGTACACATAAGGGTTAAATGCGGTATACTAAAATTTTTTCTGTTGCAGGTTTAAAAATTTTTTGGGTGTTATAAACTATAGAATGTTAGTTTTTGAGGTGTAGAATGATGAAAAAAAAAAACTTACTGTGTAAGATAGTCACATTTAAAAAAAAAAAAGATCTTCAAAAAGCAAAAAAAAAAATAGCAAATATACGGAAATTCACGAATGTTCATTCTATAGGTAGTACTTGTGTGTAGTTTTTCACGGATAATGCAGGTGAGCATTGCCTTGTTCATTTTAGAACTAGGAAATTTAGTTTTAATGAGGTGTTTTTGTGAATTAGAGGTTAAAATTCACAATTATCTACAATTTCGAAAGTAATTGGTGTTTTTGAGAGTAAAGAGGAGTTAAATTTCTCTTTAGTAGTGTGACAGCGTAAGGTATGTTAACCTTAGTACAGTCTAATCAACGATTTGTAGTGGTTTGCAAAAATAAAACAAATATATAGGTTTTGTAGGTGTCATAGTCATGACAAAAAAAAAAAAAAAAAAAAAAAAGTACATATAAGTAGGTTTTTAAAACAAAGTTCAGCGTACAGTTTATTTACTAGTAGTAGCGTTTGGTCGGTATTTTAGAAATATATAATAAAAATGCAAATTTGGTTTAAGAGAAAATAACTAATATTTTTTTAAATAAATCATTAAGATTTTGTAAGCTAAAAAGAGTTAGCGTCGTTACGATCTCTACTTCTCTAATTTTTGGTTAAAATTGAGGGGGGATTGCACAGATATATATAAAAAGTATATGGCAGTAGTTATATATAGGAAAAGTAAATATTGATAAATGGTATATATTACAAATATATATAATAATAAATATAGAAAATAATAAGATGTTCAATGTGCACCGTATAAAATAATATAGGTATTGTATATATGCAGGGTGTCCAGCCAGTTAAAGATAAATAAAATTGTGGGAGCAGCAGCTCAATAATTCGGGCAGAGTTCTCTATTTTTTCCGAGTAGGATGCTTGTTTTGTGTGGAGAAGTTTTTTTTTTCCTTCCCTCAGCCTGGGATGAGTACGAGCAGTTGTTTTCAAGCTGTCATCCATTGAGAAGGGAGTGCGAGTGGGGAAGGAGGAGTGATTGATGGGAATCATCCACCTCACTCTCTTCCGGCTAGTTTCATGGGGAAGCTCAGTGAGTAAGGATTTGTAAAGAACCGTTTTTTGAGAATTAAAAGGGTTCTAGTTTTGGTATTCATAGGTAAATAGATACTGGGAATTAGCCGTATTTTTAAGGACATTATGTCGCTTGGTAAATATTGACATTGTAGCAATAATCTATAGAATTATGTCGCTGTTAGGAGAATTTTGGTAGTAGAATGCTCAAGTACAGATTTTTTTTTTTTTTTTTTTTAAAAAAGGAAAAGAAAACTTTCATTAGACCTTTAGAACAGTGTGATTTCAAGGGATGAAGGAATTGTATTCAGGGTGCTAAGTCTGGGATTTTGAGGCAAAAATCTTAAACTTAATAGCACGCTGTTTTGGGTGGCATCGGACACTGTGCATATATATTTTTAAGAAATGAGTATAGTATCAAATATATTTTACAAGGCAAATAAATATATATAATGTAACAATTTTGGCGACTCGTAATAGAGTTTACAAAAATCTTCTTCTTGAGGCTGAAAAGCACAGTATGCACTATAAACGGTTTGATAGCATGCGAATTTAGTATCTTAGGCAGATTTTTATAAAATATAAAAATAATAATAATAATAATGCGTGCATAAAATAAATAACATGCAAGTGGCATGACAAAAATTCATGCAGTTAAATAGTTATGGCTTCAGGCATTGTCAAACAGGTAGTTTTCATGCAGGGGCTGTATTTTATAAGTAAAATGGATGCTTATTTATGAATAAATAAATAAATAAGAGGATATTTAAGCCAGCGGCTAACAGGTATTGCTGTATAATTTAAGGTTTTATGAGAAGTCACTATCGACAAAGGTGGATTTTTATGTCACGGTACATTTTTACAATGGTGTGCCTAGCATCAGAATTATTTTTAAATAATTTGGGACAGGTCTCAGTTTAGAATATAGAAATAGAGTACTTTTGGGAATTTATTCTAAGTTTTGTAAATAATAGATGGTGTAAAATAGATTAAATAAATATGGATATTTGTTTGTAGCGGTTTTAGATTGCTTTCAGTTCAAAATTACAAGTTTGGGTGGTTGTTAAATAGTGGCAGCAACATAATTTAAAGGGACAAGTTTGTTTGTCAACAAATGGGTGATGTTGTTCTAGACTCCAGACAAAAGGGGAGGAGTTTTTAGTCGCCAGGCAGTTCCAAGACATGATATGTTAAGGGTATGTGAAGCAAGGAGTGGTACTTATGTTGACCAGAGAAGGCTAATTGGATTACGAGGTATTGATGACAGACATGGGTCATTATGCAGGACATCTGGTGTTTGGACACACCCTCTTACAACTTTCTTCAGCATAAAGTTAGACCATATTTGGTCCTGTAATAAAAACCAATAAGCATATTAGACTCTTGGTAAATCATAGACAGTATGTACAGTGGTGGTATTCAAATAATTTAACAACCGGTTCGCTGCCCGAATTATTTTTGATACATAAACGTGAAAGAAAATGAAGCATCACACATAAATTATGAAAAATATTCCAATATTATAAGAACACTGTTAAAAAAGTTTGATCTCTTGGTATAGTGAAAAAAATTCCTTAAACATGTTTCCCCATAAAAGAAAGTAACTTATTTAATAAATATTCGCCAATCATAAAACCTGATCAAACTTTTATCAGAAACTACATCTATAAAGAACTCAAGATCTTACTGAAGTCTGTTCTCGTGAGAATACTAACTCATTGGTTGTCAAGCATTCCTATTTACATCCTTGCCTTGGTGATAAATGCTTGTCATTTCTTCAAAATTTATCTCGATAAATCGACTCTTGTGAGTGTTAAGTGCTTGATTTCTGGATTTTTTGAATGCGTGTTTTATGTTAGATTTTCTCACCGTATCGCAAATTTCACCGAGATATTCATCAGTATCGTCTTCTATAATTAATCTCAAATGACTCAGATTATTTGTGTAGTAACAATAATTCGCACTTGAAGAAGATATATCTGGAAATTTTGTATCATGAAATTTAGCTCTATTTAAAAATATACAACATATTTTAAAAACCTTTCATACAATAAATGTCCATGAATAACAGTTGCCAATGAAATTCATCAGCACTCTATACATTTTCATACTGAAACTAGCAAAAATAAATTTGAATTATTTTATGTATCCTATAGTTGAAATATAAATAGCTTTATATTTCAGTTAAAAAGTTTAAAAAAAAGTATTTTAAAAGGTAGTATATTATTTCATGTAGTTAATATTTAAATAAAACAATAAAGGATGTAGTAAAAATTAGATTATACTAGAAAAGAGATGTAAAATATTAAATAACTTTGGTTATTTGAGATATTTACATATGCTACTTGATAAGCGTCTTTACTTTCAATTTTCTTTGTCTTTACTCGAACATTATCAGACGCAAGCTTCTTTCTTAACATACATTCATTATAAAAGTAGGAACCCATTCTTTTAGAGATTTTTAGGGTAATTAGACTAATTTCCATGCTTGATACATTAGAAATAGTTAATCGACTTATCTTCTCTAACCATATTATGTTTATCTTTGAGAACCCTTTTTCTGTTTCGGTTGAACTTGCAGCACTTGTTCTGACAATATTTTTAGCCCTTTGAATACTTTTAAAAACTCCATAGTTTTAGAAAAATATTTAAAATATAATTAAAAATAACTCTCGATAATCATTAATATTAATTATAAGTGTCATTAAATATAAACAATGGTTCTTCAGCTGCTTTCCATAGAAGTATTACTTCACCAATATTTGAGTAAATGTGATGGAGAAAAATAAGTAGTTTACTCCTCTATTCAAATGGCTAACAATTTCATTTCAAATGTTCAGAATTCAGTAGCCTATCATTTTTTGTAATTCGTTACGTTGTTTTTAGAAAACATGTTTCCGAGCTCAGTAAAACATTTATAATCTTCTACAAATTTAATATTTTTTTAAGTTTCTGAAGTAATAAAACCCTCATCGTCTTTCTTTTGTATGTGCTTTATTCTTCTGAATGGTTTGAAACATTTTAAGAAATTTTATAAGTTTTCATTCTTTATGATGCTTATACTTCTTGTTCACACTGCTTCTGAAAGACGAGCAATTTCATTTAAAATATATAGTCATCAAGGCTGGGGTGATTCTGTTCCGAATTTTCCAAAAATGTAAGCCATTAAGTTCCGAAATTTTTAAAAAATCGATCATCAGTCTGTAAATTCGGACATAAAATATTGCGAATTTAGACAAATGCTTGCCAAACAAAATCAATTTCGTCAATCGTTTGTAGAAAAAATTTGCAATTTCGTAAAAGGGTCGCTGCAAAAACACGAATTTCATCAAGAAATTGCGAAAAAACGCAAATCTCGTCAAAGAATCGCGAAAGAAATGTTAATTTCGGCAAAGAATCGGGGAAAAAACGCGATTTTCGTCAAGTGATCGCGTGAACAACGCGATTTTTATTAAATGATCACGGGAAAAATACGATCTTCGGCAAATAATTGTGGGAAAAAAGCGATTCTTGTCATCGAATCCGGTAAAAAATGAAAATTTCTACAAAGAGTCGTGAAAAAAAAACAAAATTTTTTTCAAAAATTTACAAAAATAGAAATTTTACCAAAAGATCGTGGAAAAGACTCATAATTACCGCCAGGAGAGATTTCTCCCCCTTCCCCTCCTCTGCTGTAACCTTTCAGAAAATTCGTGATGAGTTTCAGATTTTTATTTAGTATTTATTTATTTATTTTTTTTACTCAGTCATGTCTGCATCTAGATAATATCAGTTATAAATATGAAACGCGTCCCTGCTCATCGCTGACTAATAGCTAATTACAAAATCATTAAATTTAAAACACTTCTAATTTCAAAAATATTTCAAATGTTGTTCTTCATCATCTTAAAAACCATATTTTATGTAGAAAAAATGCAATCCTTTGTGTCCTACAACATATTTTGAAAAACTTTATTCATTCTATAACGACCAAAATTTCTCAAGTTATTAAATTTTGAATTTTACCATTTCTTGGTACAAAAAATGGACCAGACAACGCTGGAAATTCGTAAAATAGAAAGTATCACGACTCAGCAAGTTTAGACCATTCACTGTTTTTTCATTTTTTAGAGCATGGAAAATGTTTTTCTAAATAGAACTTATAGAATTCAGCTATCTTAAAATTTGTTACAGTTATGAAAATAACTACCTTAATTTAAATTACTTCTAAGATATGAAGAACAACATTTCAAAGAAATGCAGCTGGAAGTATAACAATAAATCTAACGATTTAATCATTAGTTATTGATTAGCGATAACACGGAATATTCTGTATATTTTCAAATGAAGCAATATGAAGAACAACATTTTAAAGAAATGCAGCTGGAAGTATAACAATAAATCTAATGATTTAATCATTAGTTATTGATCAGTGATAACACGGAATATTCTGTATATTTTCAGCAGTCAAATCAAAGTACATTTTATTCGAATATAAGTATTTATTGTGATATTCAATTAGCATGTCATATTACTAGGGTTAGTCTAGGCTGCCGATTTGTACCCCAAAATTCTTCAAATCTTCAAAATTTCATGTATAACGTTTTAAGTTAAATTTGCTCCTTGCAGAACAAATGGTGAAAAAAAAAAATATTTTTTGCAAATAAAACATTATTTTATTAAATGAAACAAATCAGAATATGTCACACTGTTGTGGTTAGAATATACTGTTGTGCAGATAAAAATTTAAAGAAAGTAAATTAATTTAAATGCAATTTACGTATTTGAAATATCATTTTAACAACCGGTACAAACCAGCTGAATCCCACCACTGAGTACGTACATTGGATTACAATACAATGAGTATTCATTATGTACAGGGCATGCATTAAGTCGATAATGAGTGTATTTAAAAAAAATAAAATGAAAATTTAAAGTTTTATATAAGTTGTATAGCGTTCAATTAAATATTTAATGTTAAAGTTAATTTGGTTGAGGCTAGCAATTATATATAAACTGGAAAACTCTAAATTATAATTACAATTTAGAAAAAAAAAAATGGAATAATATGAAAATTGTAGAAAAATTGGTAATTTAAATTGAAAAAAAAAAAGAAATTTTATTTAAATAATTACGGAATTTGTGTATTGAATTCAGTGAAAAATTTCTTTGAGAGTATTTTAAGTATGCCGTATCTAAAAAAGTTATATTTGCAAAAGTTTTATGATTAAAGATAGGTAAATTTATAAAGTAGGGTTTAATGAATTCATTACTTCTTCAAAGGAGTAGGGATTAAATTAAAAAATAATTTAAATAGACTGTTTTATTAGGAAAATTTAAATAAATTAATTTAAAAATATTAAAATAAACAGCAGTTGTAAATAAATAATTTAAATTATAAATTATAGTTTAACACTTCTGTATAATTTTCAAAAGTTTAAAAGGAAAATTTAAACTTAAATTTTGGTTATGTTATTAAAAATGTAATTTTTACATGTGCCTAAATTATAGAAATTATGCATAAATAAAATATAAATACCAATAAATAAGTAAATAATGTTACCATAGGACTTCTCAGAATATTGGCAATTTTAGACGCTAATAGTTAAAAAGAAAAAGGTCGTTTTGGATTAGTAGTAAAATTTTTAAATATAAAAATTAATTTAAATTTGCATAGAAGCGAAATTATGGTGGTAACAATTCGTACCTTTTAAATTGGGTAATCCAAGGTTTGTTGATTCCATTGTTGTCCATGTGATGTACATCTCACTGGTCGAATGGCATCATTCCGGAAGCATGAATGAGAAGGGATCCGGCAGCATTGAAGTAACTCTAATAAATAAAAGAAATGCAAAATTGTGTTAGTATTAAGAATTAAACACAGTAAAATTGTGAAAGAAAAGGGCAGTGTATTTAAGCTTAATTTTTCTTAAAAATATGATAGAAAAAAATTAAAATTTGTTTTCTTTTACTTTAAAGTGGAATTTTTGAAATTGGGGTTACTTTGTGTTAACAGGTTTAAATTCATGTTAGAAAATTTTAAAATTAAGTATTGTCTTTTAAGAAGTACATTTTAGTTAAAGGAGTAATGTCTTCAGTTTAATAATAGTTGGTTAAGAGCAGACCTCAGGTTATGGATTGTGTTTCTGTTTTAGACAGGTCTGTTATATTCCATGTTTTTGAGTGTATTTTCAGTAAAAAATATATGTTATTAGGTTTGGTAGTAGATGTTACGGGATTTGGGAATTCGTTAAAGAATACCTAATTTTGGGTTTTTACAGAGTTGAATGGCGCATGTTTCAGTGCAGTGATTCGTTATATTCAATGACAATGTTTTCCGTTGCAGGAGCATTTTCTTGTTTTAAGGGTAGTAAAGTGGTGGAATTTAGTATAAAATTTCATTTTTATGACTTAGACTAGAGGTAGGTTTCAATGGGAATAAGGTTTATTCATAGCTAAAATTTAGAGCAAATCATGTTTTAAATTGTGAATAAGTGTACATAAAAAGTATATTCGGGAGCACGAGTCCTTAGATTGATTTAAGGTGGTCAACAGTCCTGTGTTTCAGCTTGAATTCAGGGGAGAAAACGGGTTTTACCGTAGCGTGCTTTCAACATGATTTTGAAATCAGTGGACATTTTGGTCAGACACATGATAGAGTTATATTTATGGTATTTTCAATAGGTTTTAGTCAGTGTAGAGAAAAATGATTTACACCTGTAGATAGCTTAGAAATAGGTCTTGGTAGTGGTATAAAAATTTGACATAAATGCATTCTTTTAAGGAACAAAAAGTACATTTACATACCTGTAACATTTTCGTACGTGTATTCCTTAGCGCATCTGGTCTCCACTAGTTGGGGGGAAGTTGACGAGGGGCCAGGTTTGTAGATAACAAGTTCTCCCTTCTTTGTCCAGTGTACAGGGGCAGTTTGAATGTGATTAGGGTCGTAAACGAGCCATAATCATTTTCTAGCACAGTCACTCTCCCAGATGCAAACAAAAATTGCATTCGCGTCTGATTTGGAGTCAGATAGGCCACATCCATTACGAGTTTCATTTTGGGTTATTTTCTTTCACACGGGAGGTGAAAAGAAAATTACAGTTAGGAGATGAGTAGAGTTAATAAATTATATGCACGTTTATTTCGGTTGATAAAATAAGCTTTGCCATTTAGGTGTATATATATATATTATATGGAATATAGTATAGAATAATACATATTTCTTGTAAAGAAAAAAAAATAAGAAAAAGTAAAAAGTAGACTTAAGTTTGAACTTATATATCTTGTAAATAGGTTAAAGAGACAGGTATTCATGTTGTATGTATATTATTGTCTTTCTTTAAGCTCATAGATATTATTTTATGAGAAAGAAAATGACAATTGGTGTTATGAAAAGTTAAATATTATTAATAATTACAAAAAAAATATAAAGAATGTACAATTGAAAAGTGTTTGAATTGTGTAAAATGAAAGTGTATATTGCAGGTTACATAGTAAAATGTATATGTAACATTTATTAGTATTATATTGTACTGATGATAGCAGTATAGAATGTATATTTTAAATTGATAATTATATGTAAAAGTCATACTGTGTATCTGTAAGAAAAATAAGTCAGAAACATTGTTTTGAATTTAGTTCAGTGAATTTTTTGGAATTAGAAATTTTTTCTAAATTATCATTGCTTTGTTTCTTTGGCTATAAATTTGGTAGACAAAATTTTGGGAACAAAAGGTGTTGACCTTAGTGAAATATGTCACAAGTCTACAGACCTAGAGGACTGCAGATCCAAATTCTAAGATGTTCCAAAATAGACAGTCCAGGTTTCTACTTACAGGAACAAGTACTATGAACATTCCAAGAACTCTATGTTGAGTGGTTATGGTTGACAACAACACTTTGTGACTGCACGATACAGTGAGTCCTGTCATCTACAGTGTATGGACATTATCTTTACATAGGACTTTTTGATAGCCAGCGGCACAGCAGGCAACCATACAGTCGGTATCTACTGTATTGACTTTTAGTCTCTCATATAGAGGATGCCAACCAACGAATCACTCGAGGTTCACAGGATATTTTCGTATCAACAGACTGTTGTTATCCCACACCAGATGAATGTTTTGATACCTGAAAAAAAAAGACCAGGGTTTTTTTTTTCATTTTGTGTAGGGGGGATATGCTGGTAATGATATCATTCCAATAGGTTAAAAGACACTGATATCGCTTCAGCAGTTTAAAAGATATATTTTAGTGTATATAAAAATATGCCTATATTCATATTTGACTAATTCAGAATTATTATTATTTATATGTTGTATGAACTGTATAATGAAATGTATTGTGATTTTATATATATATATATGTAAGGAAAGCATCTTGTTTACAAAGGATGTTTCATGCAGGTGGAGATTTATCTCAAAAGGGGATCTTTCATCTGGAGCCAGGTAGTCTGGACTTCAACAATACCGTATTTTTGGGTGTATAGCCCTCATCCAGTGTATAGCCCGCACCCCTAAATCGAGCAGTACCATAAAAAAATTTGTGTATAAGCTGTGGAGCTGCATTGTTGTATAGCCCGCGGGCTTTACACCATCTACGAATGTATGTTTCGACCAGGGTTTACGCCGCATGTGAAATTTCCGCGGTAATCGCGAATGGCGTGCTAAACAGAAAAAATTAATAAGAAGAATTAAGAAATCATTAATTAGAAATAAATAATTTAAACGCAAAATTCGAAATTATTAATATGGTTTAAATAATATAAATACTAAAAACTACACTAAAATTGTGTGAAATTTAAAGCTTAAATTCCGGCATATGGCAAGGATGATAAATTGCATTATTACCTTGGTATATCGCGAATGATTTTGCAACAAAAAAAATTAATTAAACTGAATTTTAAAAACCACAAGCACCGAAATTACAGGGCTCCCACTAGGTCCATTTTCGGGGAACTGGTTCGTTTTTTTTGCTTGAAGTCCGTATTGGTCCGTTTTTACATTATTAGGTCCACAAAGTCCGTTTTTTAACACTTTTAACCGACTTTTATTTAAAATTTTACCGATGTTTGGCATTTAGCCAAGCATCATGGAAAAATCGCACTTTTCGCAAATATGTTCCAAAAAATACCATTAAATTTCATTAATCGATCACGAAAAAAATCGCCAATTTTGTCAAAAGATTGCAAATTGCATAAATTTCTTCAAAAGATCGTGAATTTCGTTAGAACATCGAAAAAAGCGTGGTCAAAAGATAGAAAGAAAAAAAGCGGTCAAAAGATCACGAAAAAGACTAATTTCCTCAAACGATTGCGAAAAAAACACAAGTTTTGTCAAAGGATAGCCGAAAACGCGTTTTTCATCAAAAGGTCGCAAAAAACACACAAATTACAACAAAGGATCGTGAAAAACACACAAATTTCAGCAAAGGATCCCAAAAAAATAACGGGAATTTTGTCAAAAGATCGCGAAAAAACGTGAATTTCATCAAAAGATCTCTGAATAAAATGCAAGTTTTGTCAAAGAATCGCAGAAAACACGATTTTCGTCAAAATGTGACAAAAAACACACGAATTTCGCCAAAAAATAAAAAAACATGCGAATTTCGTTGAAGGATTGTGAAAAAACGCAAATTTCGTCAAAAGATTGCGAAAAGAATGTGAATTTCATCAAAATATCGTGAAAAAAACGGTCAAAAGGTTACAGAAAAAAAGCACGAATTTTGTCAAAAGATCGAAAAAAAAAAAACTAATTTCATCAAAGGATCCCGAAAAACACGCAAATTTCTTAAATAGTCTTGGAAAAATTCGTGAAATTCAATCTGTCTTAGAAGATTTGTAACCTCTACCAATAACAATGGCTTTAAGATAATGAATTTCAGAATTTGAATCGAAGCAAGCATTTTCTTTATAACTAATTATACTTTGAATATTTATTAATTTAGTGACAATTGAAGGAGAGGAGGGTTTCCGTGTTTATTTTATTTTACAATTTGCGAAAATAGTTTCCTTTTGATCTCTTTTTATTACAAAATATATGTTCCCTTTTGGTCCCCCTTTTCACTACACAAGTTGAATGAGAGCTCTGGAAATATGAAATTATTAATTTGATATAAATAATATAAGTACGATATTCAAAATTAATAATTCATTATAAATAATATTTAAAAGAAAAAATCCGGTTAAAATTGAGTAAACTTTTCTATACACTAAAGAGTGTCATGAGAACGATTGGGCGTAAGATATCTCAACTTTAACTCAAGTATCTTAAATAGCGGGCTCGAACGACATTAAAATGATGACGTGCTAAAATCACATTTATTTTCACAGTACCATATATTAAAATTATTTACAAATGGATAATTAACGTTTTTAATATTTAGCGCTATGTACAAATAAAATAACGTTATAACATCCTATTTCGTCAATTGAATAAGATATAAAAATTCTCATTTTAATCATTTCTAAAAGAATCTGTAGATCGGGAATACAGATGTTTTTGTTTTTTTTAAGGGAGGGGGGGGGGGGGGATTAAAAAGAAACCTCGCACAATAATTCACCGAGATCCGGTAATTTTAAACTCATTTTTAAACGGAAAAGCATGGAATCTGCTGGCATATCTATCAAAGTGATTTGAAATCGAATGTGTTTTTCCATTTTCAATAAATGTATTATATCTTAAGTTATAAGCGATTGCTATTTGATGATGACCTTCCCCAAGCTGTCTCATCTGGAAATTCAGTTAAAAAAATCAACTTTCAGCATTTTCTAAATTGTTTTTTCCCGTATCAAAAACTGAAAAACGCTATTCAATTTCATTAAGTATTAATAAATGCAGAAATAGTTTTATACATTTAAAATTAAAAATGACTTATAGTGAATGCAGCCGTTATTTATGTGTGTATGCGTGTTTTCTAATAAAGTTTTCAGAAACAAAACAAAACTTTTTATTTAATTCGAATCAGTTTTATTTAATTCCAATCAATCTGCAAGAAATTTCAGGATGACCTACTTTTATTATTTCTCTGCACGTGGAACGATAAGGATTATAAACATTATATGATTCATGCTAACTACTATGAAAAGATATCACATGCAATCCTAAAGCTATTTTCTTTTTTTCCCCCTTCTTCTATCGCTCTGTTTGGAACATTTTAGCTGTCACAATCTCAAAGAAATAAATATAGATTTCAATTAGAAGATTTTGCTTTAAAAGCATTTTTACACGAAATGATTACCAAGAAAAAAAAAACAATACTTACCATTACTGTGCTGTTTCTTAAATACAAGATGTTTTAACAATACAATTTAATCTGTTTTATTTTATGGTCGTTTTTAAGAATATTTAGCGATATTGTAGATGTTTTAAAAATACTTCTTGCATGAACATTTAAAAGTTATATTTTATATTTATTTCGATCACGGTACAGAATTGAATCCTGCATTGGGTTGGGGTAATCGGATAGTACCCGAACCCGACTTAAGTTTGGGTCGGGTTGGAGTTTTTTTTTTCTTTCGACCTGGGTCGGGTTGGAATTTGATTCGTTCGAGTTAACTTTTTTTTTTCTCCAAAAGATAATGCTGAATATTTGTTGAAATGGTAAAAGCCGAAATAATTTGATACAAGAAAAATATAATTGTAGTGTGATGTATTGGGCCAGAGCTTTTTGGTTCACTAAGCTCTTGTGAGATGATCGTTGAAAAACAGTACATATTTCTTACCAAAGTCCTTTATTAGAACAACTAAAATAGATTTGAAAAATGTAATAACAAACTTTACCATTCATAGGTAGACACTCTCACTTTTTATTAACAGTTCTATACTTCTCATAGCCAACCTGAGTAAAACGATTTTCAGTCGCATCTCTTCCGTTGGTAAAAAACAACCTGACTTCATCAGTATCTCCCAGTCTACCATTCAGCCCCCACAACAGCTCCTCTCTGAGCCTCCTTTTTACTTTCACTTTGGGGACAAGTTCCCACACATTGTCCAGCCCTCCCTATTTCTTGGAAAAATGAAATAACCTGTTGAGCAGATCCCAAGGGCAGAAGTATCCCTGGTATTTCCCCTGCATGCCTTTACACAAAAGACTATTGTCCTTCACGGAAATGCCTGTTGCTTTCCCCGTCAAAAATTTATGGCAAAGGTACGATATCACAACACCTCCCCCCAAAAGAGATTTCCACAGGAAATATTTGGCATGAATTCACGTAATAAGCCCTTTTAATAGATTTCCCAAGAGGTCAAGCACACCATTAAATCAGCAATAAAATATCACTTAGACTTTTGACTCAATTATGAAAGTTCTACTTAAATTCAAGAATACCCACTCTCAGTTTCAAAGGACATACCAAAAATATGAAATTTATAGAATTTTCCTTACACATAATTAATCAAAAGAATAAAAATAATTTACATTTTTGATCCTAGAACAATTAATTTAAATTTAAAATATTTGAATATAATACTAACTCAAAAAAGAAAAAAAAACACTGTAACACAATCTAGGTAATTAAATTTTTACATACAGCACAATATCTTAATAAAACGCCCTAATTACAAGTATTAAAATTTTGAACACTAAATTCCAAACAGAAAATCCAACTCTGATTCTAAATCTTCCTACTTAGACCATCTGCATTTCCATGTAATTTTCTGGCTTATGTGTAATTTCAAAATTTAATGGCTGCAAAAATAGAGCCCAACGTGTCAAACGAGAGTTTGTACCAACCATTTTCTTTAAGTACACTAATGGATTATGATCCGTTTGTAATTCAAATTTTTGCCTATCCAAATAATAATTTAACTTTTTTAATCCATATACTATAGCCACTAATTCTCTTTCTATCGTGCTATAATTTCGCTCCGCACAAGAAATTTTTTTGCTAAGATACAAAATTGGATGCTCTTCACCTGCAATAATTTGAGATAAAACAATTCCTGCCCCATACAAACTCGCATCTGTTTGCACAATGAATTTCTGCTTAAAATCAGGCGCATATAACACAGGACTTTTCATTAATTTTAACTTTAATTCTTCAGATGCATTATTACACTTCTCGTCCCATATGATTTTTTCTTTTTTTATTTTCCGTTTTAAAGCATCTGTTAACGGCACTGCTATGGTAGCATAATTCTTTATGTACCTCACGTAATACCCTACTATTCCCAGATATGCTCTTAGCTGTGTTTTCGTCGTCTGAATTGGAAAATCTTTAATAGCCTGCAATTTAGCTTCACTAGGAGACCTTTTTCCTGACCCAACTTCGTGTCCCAGAAATTTTATGTGATCTTGCGCGAATTGGCATTTGGATGGTTTCACCGTTAGATTTGCTTCTTTTAACCGCTTAAGAACCGCCTCCACATCTTTTAAATGCTGTTCCCAGGTCAAAGAAAATATAGCTATATCATCGATATATGGAACCGCAAATGTCTCTAACCCATATAAAACTATGGCAATCAATTTACAAAAATAATATGCTGAATTTAAAAGTCCAAACATCATGACTTTAGGTAAAAAAGTTCCAAATGGTGTTACAAAAGTCGCATATCTCTGAGCTTCTTCTGTGAGAGGAATCTGAAAATAATCTTTCGTCAGATCCATAACAGTAATAAAAGGTGCTGTACTCACTTTCTCAACGACCTCTTCAATGTTTGGCAAAGGGAAAAATTCAGTTCTGGTCTTTGCATTTAATTTCCTATAGTCCACACAAGGGCGAGCGTCTTTACCCGCACTCTCAACCAAAATCATAGGCGAAGCATAATCTGATTGCCCGACTTCAATCACACCCAAATCTAAAAGCCTCCAAATCTCTTCACGCATAATCTCTAATTGCCTCGGCGACATACGATATGGTTTTGATCTTACCGGCACATCATCCATTAAAACAATGTCCATTTTAACTAATGGGGTACTCCCAGGGTCCGTAGAAAAAACTTTCATATGACGCTCAATCATTGTCCTGAAATCTCCTATTTGCTCTGTAGAAACACGTTTTTCCAAATTACTTTCTTTTACTAATTCCCAAAAGTCTAATTGAGTGGGATCCGCAATGGGATAAGGAATTTCCGTTTGATCCTCAATTTCCTCACACTCCTCATCAATCAACAAATTTACAAATTCAGGTCTACTATAATATGGTTTAATTAAATTAACATGATAAATAGTAGACTTATTTCTCTTTTCCGGAATATCGATAGTATAATTAGTTTGAGATATTACACTAGTAATAGTTCCCGGTCCTATCCAATTAACTGCCATTTTATTTGGTTTCGAAGTAGCCAGAACTAACACTTTATCTCCAACATTAAATTTTCTATACACCGCATTCTTATCATACCATTGTTTTCATTTCTCCTGACACTCTTTTACACGCTAATTCTTGACAATGTTTCAATCTATTACTTAAGTTCAAAATATAGTCCACTACATTCTGATTTACCGTTTCCTTTTCCATCCAATTTTCATATACAAGAGTATATAGCATTCGTAAATTCTTACCATGTACAAGCTCAGCAGGGCTAAATCCCGTGCTTTCATGACTTACAGTCCTCAAAGCAAATAAAGCCATTGGCAAGACTGCTTCCCAATCTTTTCCTGCCTCCAAACATAATGTCTTTATAACCCTTTTTAAACTACCATGCATCCGTTCAACGCTATTCGATTCTGGGTGGCAAACTGAACTATGTACAACTTTAATACCAAACCTATCAAAAAATTCCGATGCCAACTCACTTGTAAATGACCTACCCAAATCACATTGTACCTCTTTTGGATAACCAGTCCTAGAAAATATTTGTATTAGCCCCTCAATCACTGACGGAGAAGTTAAATCTTCTACTGGAATCGCATCTGGATATTTTGACGCAACACAAATTGAAGTAATCAAGTATCTATTATTTTTCTCGCTTAAACTCAAAGGGCGTACACCATCAATATTTATCCTGGAGAAAACTTCTGAAATTATTGGCACGAGCTTCAAGGGAGCTTTCTTTTTATCTCTATTTTTACCAAACTTTTGACACAGATCGCAAGTTCTTACAAATGCCTCAATTTCCTTGTAACAATTTGGCCAAAAATAGCATTTAATTACCCTATCTTTTGTTTTAGTCGCCCCTAAATGTCCCGCAACTTCCTCATGACACATTTTCATTATTTTCTCTCTAAATTCTAATGGCAAACATAATTGTAATTTCTCATCCCCACTATTTGAATGTGAAACTCTTACTAATTTATTTCCCATTATTTTAAATTCCCTTTCTTCTACATTATTTGCCTTTTCCCACAATGTTTTTAAAGATAAGCACTGTTTCTGAGCTAAGCTGAAATCTTTCGCTGTAATTTTATTCAATCCCACATTATCTTTCACCTCTCATTTCGGTAATAACATAAGATCTTCAATTTGACTTTCATCCTGTCTATTCTCATCCATTTGAACTACCTGCGTTTCTTTGTTCTGTGAGCAATCCCCAATTTTATCTACCCTACCTGATTGCTCTTCTAACTTTGCATGCTCGATAACCGACATTTCATTATCAGCATCCCATTGCTCCATTCTTTTTTTTAAAGAATCCATCTTACTACGGGTAACTACTATATTTATAGGAACACCATTTCCTTTATTTTGCTCAATAAGCTCCGCAGTTTTATTACCTAAGAGATAGTAACCTTGCTCCGACTCCAATGGTTTAATCGCCACCTTAGTGGTGATGCAACCAAAATCCCCTTTTATAGTCACCCATGCTAATGGTAAACATTTACATTCATTATCAAGAGGTTGACGTACCCAAGTTATATCTCCAGTAAAATCCTCTGTTTTAACCCAATTTCTATCACATAGATCAGTCCATGCTCCCGTGTCCCTCAAATAGTGTCTTTCAACCCCATTTATTAGAGCTTTTTTTAGATAAGGTTTAAAACAATTTCCTAAATCAACATCATTACCTAAATGATTAACTGTATTGAACTGATTTTTCTTTTTTAACCATTCCGCACAATCTGGTTTTATGTGCCCTGGTTGATTACAAAAAAAACCTCCTAATCTGCCTTTTCCTCTAAAAGCCTGGTCTTGTTTAAGTTTATCATTTTTAAAATTTTCCGTTTTATTCTCTAACTCCGATTTAGCTTTTACTTCACCCTTAATTTTCGGATTTAAATTGCTTCTTTGCATCTCTGAATAAGGTTTTTTTTTCCAAAGATTTTTTTTCTGATTTCCTGAAACTACTTCTAATACTCTCATATTTGTCACATTTATCAGCAAGCTTCGAAGCCTCTTTCATTTCATCCCATTAATCCATAATTTTTTCTTTTACTTCAAAAGGAACGTGTTTTTTTACTTGCTCAGTGAGCATGAGTTCTTTTAAAGACTCGAAATCCTTTATTTCTAATGATTCCAACCAATTATCCAAATAACTCCTTAAGTCATATACTAAATCTACCCATAACGCTCCAGGTTTCCTTTGATGATTTTCAAACTTCTGTTTTAAAGCACCTGTTCCCAATCTAAAACAATTCAATAAAACTTTTTTTACATGTTGAAAATCATCTCCTAATTCTGCTGGTTGTTTCACTATAATTTCCGCGATATCTGATGGCAATAAGGGAATTAATTGGCTAACCATATCCTCTTGCAAAATTTTAGCTTTTTCCGCCTGTTTTTCAAATATCATAAAGAAAAGAGTGATGTCAATTAATTTAGAATCAAAGCGTGGAACTAATTCTTTCAAATTAATTTTTGGATTCCTATGCGAACCTACATTCATATCACTAGACGAAAGACTAACAGTTTCCGAAGAATTTTGAATTCTTAATTTTTCTAACTCAAATTGTCTTGTTTTTTCACGTCCTTCGTTTTCTTTACGTTCTGTATCCTCTTTAAGAATACATTCCAAATTCGATTTAGCAAAACTATCATTATAATCTGATGCTTCTAAAATAGCCTGAATTATAGTTTTTTTCTTATCAGTTGCCGACATGTTGGTCTCAAATTCCTCTGCCAGCAAAAGCAAGATATTTTTAGTATATTTCCCTAGAAATTCTTCCATGATTTTCCCCCAAAATATACTAATCACAAAAATACACAAATATATACAATTTGTAAAACACCAAAAACCAAAAAAAAACAAAACACAATAAGGAATAGGATTTTATCCTTTAGATATATTTCAATGCATAAAACAATAATACAATTTTCCTACCAAAAATTTTCATGCACTTGTTATACCCTTTTAAACTGAGTAAATCCTCAAAATTGTTTTGATTCTCACAGTACTATATAAATACAATTTATATGTAAACAATTAATCCCGCTTTTTCCTACAGCATACCCATAAAATTTCACATAACTTTATTGCTGTAATAAACAAAAGCTGTATACACCCCAACTTTATAACTAAAAGTTACATCCACAACTATGATTAAGTTTAATGATTAATATTCTTTTATTAATCAACTGTAATTTACTATCCTCAAGTAAATTATGAAATACATAAATATTAAATTTTCAAAACCAAATGAATTACCATACAGACCATAAGAAACCCGTTTAATATAAAAATTCTAACTAAAAATTTCGATCCCAAATTAATAGCTACCCTAGACTTTTTATCTATTAAACATATACAAATTACCAAGAACAGACATATACAATATTAAATCCTAACAGACCTCTCTGGAAAATTTCATAAAAGGGCTTACCTTCAAATGTAGACATTTCTCCACACTGCTCCAAGGCTTTCCTGCACTCTTTTCAGGTACTGTCGTATCTCCAGATCTAACTTGATTTCCGCCGGGAAATTTACACACAAACTGTCTCCATGGATTCCTAAGGGCGATCGATGAATAGTCTTCTATCCACTGCACTGGACGTTTACTGAAGAAATTTTCTATATCGTCGGATCCTTAGTCCTTGTTACATACCAGCTAACATATTTGACACTCCAGATTTCACCGTTCCTCACCGGATACACTTGAAAATCTTTCTCGTCAAACACAAGATTTCATCACCGACTGTCCTTGTTTCTAACACAGTTTTCTTCTGTACACCAAGTTCACGTGGGTCCAGTCTAATTTATGCTAGACCTAATTAATCCCACTGCTGCCACCATTTATAATACTATAGCTGTGATGTAGTGGGCCAGAGCTTTTTGGTTCACTAAGCTCTTGTGAGATGATCGTTGAAAAACAATACATATTTCTTACCAAAGTCCTTTATTAGAACAACTAAAATAGATTTGAAATATGTAATAACAAACTTTACCATTCATAGGTAGACACTCTCACTTTTTATTAACAGTTCTATACTTCTCATAGCCAACCTGAGTAAAACGATTTTCACTCGCATCTCTTCCGTTGGTAAAAAACAACCTGACTTCATCAGTATCTCCCAGTCTACCATTCAGACTCCACAACAGCTCCTCTCTGAGCCTCCTTTTTACTTTCACTTTGGGGACAAGTTCCCACACATTGTCCAGCCCTCCCTATTTCTTGGAAAAATGAAATAACCTGTTGAGCAGATCCCAAGGGCAGAAGTATCCCTGGTATTTCCCCTGCATGCTTTTACACAAAAGACTATTGTCCTCCACGGAAATGCCTGTTGCTTTCCCCGTCGAAAATTTGTGGCGAAGGTACGATATCACAGTAAACTACTTTTCCGTAAATGCATTAAAATATGGATTCATTTTCTTTCATTTTAGTTTCTGGTTTTAATATTTCGGTTGACAAAATTTGTTGTTGTCGGGTCTCGAGTTGCCTTTAAGTAGAATTTTCGGATAGGATACAATCCGGACCTTGCAGTTCAGAGTAGAGTTCAACATTTTATCTTGTAACCTGATTTTACCTGGTATTGTTTTGTTATGGATAGAGGGGGGAAAAATGGATTTTTTTCTTGTAGTTATATTTTCATAGAAAATATGGAATATTAAGCATTTTAAAAAATTATATCCACTAATTTGTTTTATGTATCCTATGAATATTACTTTAAATCATTTTTATAGGATTTTCACTTAAAACTTCACACATTAGAGATCTGCATAGACCTGATTAATCTCTTTTTATTAGACTTGGGCCAGATCGCAATCGAGCTTAATTTTTATCTGTGGCCGCTCCGGGCTGGGACTGGAGAACTACTTTTTTTTTTTCGGGGCCATGTTAAACCGGCAGGTTTTTGCGAAAATAACAGTGAAATTTTTCCTTTGTTCAACGAAATCTTTAGAAATTTATTTCATTTTATTAAATTATAGAGAAATATATTTAAAAAAATCTTTATAGAGCTTCAAAATTATTTTTTCTAAAATATTTTTCTTCCATTTTAAACTACATTATTTTTTCTAATGAGTTATCATTTAAATGAATTTCTCTAAGTAATCAATAATGTTGCCATTCCATATTTCATAGATTGTGGACATACTAGTTTAAGCTGCAAAATGTTTGCATGAGTATGTAAAAAATATATCTTAAATAATTTTATTTATAGGATAATGGTCCTTAAGAAGTAATCTGATTATCTATCAAAAATGGAGTCTGGTTACGGCGGACCCGGACTTGATTTAATTGATTATTCTTGGCTGGGTGGGTCAAATTTTTAGCATAAATGGTTCAAGTTTAGCCCAGGCAGGGCCAATATATTTTGATCGCCTGGGTCTGAAAATTTCGGCTCGCCCACATTATTTTAAAATCTCATTAATATGAAATTTCTCATCTTTGGTATCTGAATTTTTGGGGGTGAAAAAAAAAATTTAATTGTGCATAAACACCGCATCACTAGAAACATTGCATCGCTTGAAATTTCAATTTAAAACACGTAAACGCCGCAGTGTTTCTTCCGAAAATTACGGTACTAAAATCTTTTTTTTAATAATTCCATAATAATAAAACCAGATTTTAACTTATTTATTATTATCATTATTTTTAATCTGGAAAAAAATCACTTTTTTCCTTTAAAAATAACAAAATTATTGTCAGAAGTAATTCAAGAAATATTTTCATTTTTCTACGCCCCACCAGTGGCTGAGAGGTTCTGCTCTCAAAAACTGGTAGACGGGAGGTCCTGGGTTTGAACACAATCGCGCCCGTCGGCCTAATCATTTGGAGTTTCCTGCTGTTTTCTTCTGAACTTGGATTTTCGTGAGTAAATACGGGTTAGGTTCCGTTAGAAAGATCCCCACGGAGGGCATCCCCGCCTCTTCGGGCCCCACCAGTGGCTGAGAGGTTCTGCTCTCGAAGCTGGTAGTCGGGAGGTGCTGGGTTCGATCCCAATCGCGCCCGTCGGCCTAATCGTTCGGAGTTTTCGTGGTTTTCTTCGAACCTTGGATTTCCAAGCGTTAATGTGGGTTAGGTTCCCTTAGAAAGACCCCCACGAAGGGCACTCCCCCCTGGGCCTATATCCCTCATGCAGATAATTTGCCGTCATAAATACAACAACAACAACAACCCCGCCTCTTCGGGCCCATTTCCCTCGCGTAGATAATTAGCCATCATAAACAACACAACAAAGAAATTTTTCTACAATATTTTTTTTTCATGTTAAAAAGTAAATGTAATTATTGTGCTAATTGCATACATTTCTGGCAAACATTAAATACCATTTATCTCAGTTTAATTTTTTGAATTGCAGCAGCATATCATAGGTAAATTATCACAACAGTAACTTTGAGATAATTTGATGTAATATACAACTGGAACCATTAATGGCATTTTACCACCTAGAAAATATGTTATTATTATTTTAAACAATAATTACTATAAGTTATATTAATCTACAGGATAAAAAGGCACACAGTAATTTGCTGAAAAATATTTATTTTAATCACTGGAATCGGAAAATCCTTCAAAATCAGAAGTTTCCGAGTTCGTCATAAACAAACCAATAATATCTCTATTTCCAAAAACAGAAATAAATAATAATAGCATTTAAACAGTAAAAAAACATTACAAACACGGGAGAATTCTTTAAATTTCACGGCATAGCGAAAGAAATTCACAAATTTCGACGATTTTTGAAATTTTTTGGAGTTTAAAAATTATAGAAAAATCACGATTTCCGTTTCTTTTTTTAAAAAAAATCTTTGTATAATCCGCACCGTGTATAAGCCGCAGCGGCTATTCCAAATGTTTTTTTCTTGTATAACCCGCGGGCTATACACCCGAAAATATGGTACTTTTGACTTATAGTCAAAATTATATTTACAACTGTCCCCATGGATATTTATGAGGGCCCATAAAGTGGACCACACACGGACAGTGGCAGATGGCCATATCTCCGAGCACCCCTTTTCAAGGGCGGGGCCACGGTCCGTCCCCATATGGTTCGAGTACCGAATCAGAGTTGTGTGCCGGGGTGTTTAACGAGGGGTGACAGTCATACTGTCTGCGGATTGAGCAAGGGGCTTCAAGTCTGTCCCCCTATTGTTACAACCGTGTCTTTTACATAAGAATGGTAAAAGACATATTATACAGGGTGTCCGGTCTCAACGGTGTCCAATGGCTAATTCCTAAACCGTTAGTCATAGACATATAGTTCCAATTGCAAAAATGTTTCAAATGAAATAAAGACGTATTTTAAGAAAAACATTTTTTTAAAAATTACGAAATTTAAATTTTTATATGGTCCCCAGGTCCTATAAGTGATATTTAGTAAAAATATCCTATTTCACTGACAAGTAAGACAAAAAAAGTCCCATTCCTCTGTGATTAAAACTGACCGAGTAATAGATGTTTAAAGTTGGAGTATCTTTTTTGTTGCAAAATCAAATTTACTAGAAATAAAAATAATCGTCAGATATAAAATTTAACATTAAACATTGATAGTAAATTAACATTACAAATATATTTTGAGATTTTTGTTCTTTCTCACATATTAAAACAAAATATTTTTTTTTTCCAACCACATTTTGCCTATGCTGTACTCGTAATTTGATTGGTCAGAGTTTCAGCGTCAAAATGACAATTCTTAGTGGGAATCGTGCTTGACGAAAGCCATCAGAGGATAGAGTTTCAATAAAAAAAAAGTGATTCGTATGAGGAACAGGAGAATTAGAAAAACTAAACTATCTTAGAATTAATAGAATTATATTAAATTAGTTTTCTATATAGATTTTTTTTTTAATCCAATCAATCAATTCTAAATATTAACTTGCACTATTTGAACTTTTAATGTATAAATATCGCCTCCATGCTCGAACAAAAAGAAAGGTAATCTGTCTCATCTACAACAGAAGGGGGGGAGGATATTCTGCGACGAGCTATCTTAAAAAAAACTTCCATGGGATTAACAATAGCGAACGTGTGTTTTCGCGTGTGTTGGGAGAAAAGAGAGTAGAATTTTTAGTGGGATTGATGTGGTAGATTGGTTAGTTATTTTTTGCATAATAAAATAAAATATATGGAAAAATACATACATAATTTTAGACAGTATGTATTGGCCGAGCAAAAGTTGGGGGGGGGGGGTTATAAAGTTTAGGGAGGATTGAGATGATTAGTAACTTACTATAACTATAAAGTAACGGCTAACTACAAAGACAAAGTAGAAAAATTTCCTAACATTTTAATGAAGTTATTAATTTTAATAATTTTAAATTTAATATACTTTTTTATATATTTTAATTTAAGAGTATGTCTATATGTTTTTGATTTAATCAGTAATTTATGCTTAAATAAAATTATAATTGAAATCTATAATTGCTTACATAAATTATAAATTTGAATCTTTTTTAATGATTTTAAATTTAATAATTTTTAAAATTATTACCTCTTTATGCTCTAATAATTAAGTGTTATAATTAAGACAATAGGAAATAAAATTTTTAACAGGCGTGGAGTTTTAGAAGATGCATTATTAAATTAGACAAATAGAGTAGAATAGTGAAAAAATATATATAAACCTCTATAGATTTTTAACTTTGCGTGCAGGTGAAGCAAAAAGTGGGGAAGTAGAAATTAAGGGGCCGATTAATTTAGATGAAGTCTTAAAAAAAAGCGATAATCTACTGATGTGCAAAGAATTATCATGCTGTAAAACTTGGGAAAAAAGGGTCCATCTTCTTTATTGCTGCAATAATTAATAAGTAATCCATAATCTAAATTCCACCTGAAATTGCAATTTAAAATTTTCCCTCACTGGCTCTCATACACACAAAGTTTATAATCCTGAAAACTATATATATATATATTTATGCAGCAATATCTGTTGTAGTAATGAACACTAAACAGCCGTATCAATTCCCCCTGAAATCTCCGCTCCAATTTTGTTACATCTCCCCCCCCCCCCCCCATCCTTCCCGTCCCAAGCACAGACACAAGAAAGCTCAATTTGTAAGTAATTTGTTTGTACCATCTTAATGGGTTTTTTTGTATGCCTATATTTTTATACATAACTTTTGAATGGCTGCTCTGAATATGTTAAGGAAATTAATATGTCCATTTTTGAAAATGATCCTCGTATCACTTTTATTTTCTTTTACAATAAACATAAATTATTTGAATTATATGATTCAACCTGTACGATTACTTCAATGATTTAAATAAACATAACAAAATTGTTACAATATTTTAATATTTTGTTCTAATAGAGCACAGATTTATCCATTAAAGGTCGGACATCATATAACCGCCCACATTCTCTCTTTTTAATTAACTTTTCTTTTTTTAAGATTTTGTTCCATTTGTCATTTTATTGTAATGATAAAAATAATAATAATTATTATTATTTTTACATTACCCCTTCTGAAAATTCCACTGTCTCTCCCCTCAGCAAATATTTATTAGATCAGTTATTTTTTTAAATTATTTTTTAATTAAAAATTAGGGAAAAAATATTGTTAAATCAAAACATATATTAAATTATTGAGGACGTCAGTTTCGAAACTGACCTTATCCGAAATTTAAAAAATCGTGTTTCTCTATCAATCTATTCTATTGACATAACTGTACCAATCAAACACTACAATCTCCAAATTTTCAATGAATACCAATGGGCGCATTTAAAGGTTTTACGCGATTTCCCAAAATTTGATGTTCCCGATAAGGCAAGTTTTGAAACTCACTTCTTCAATTATTTTAACCAATCTGAAAGTTAATTACTAAAAATTAACACTACCGTAATATTTATACGGGGAAGCACCTTGTGTTAAAACGCTTTCAAAATGCTTCTTTATATTATTTAAAACCTTTTTGTAATTGGAACTATGTGTCTTTGACTAATGGTTTAGGAATTAGCCATTGAACATCGTTTGGAGTGGACGCGCCCTTTATAATACTTTAAGCACTTCGCGTACGACCCCTGAAAGCTTGGTCCAACTCATCTGTTTTCAGTTACAGAAAAGTGGTTTAAGTCATAAAATTGAAAATGTCATAACTCGGTCAATTTTAGTGTTAGATGAATGGGACTTTTTTTGCCATACTTGTTAGAGGAATAGTAAAAGTTTACTAAATATCACTTATAGGACTGGGGGACCATATAAAAATTTAAATTTCGTAATTTTTAAATAAATGTTTTTCTTGACCCAAATCGCTTTAAAAATACTTCTTTACCTCATTTAAAACATTTTTGTAATTGGAACTATATGTCTATGAATAACGGTTTACGAATTAGCCATTGGACACCGTTGAGACCGTACACCCGGTATACTTCTACTTCAGTCTTCATGATAGACAGTACAGTTCTGCTTCAGTCATGTAGTTAGATAGTTCTACTTTAGTCTTCATGTTAGAGAGTTCAATTTGAGTCTTTAAGATGTACAGTTCTTCTTAAGTCTTCTAGTTATGTTAAGCGCAGCTTGGAGTGCTGCTTACATGCAGTATCTACAGTAAGTTTTAGTAACATGTTGTTACTCAAATGCTTCACTGCGATTTTCGTAATCCAGTTTTCACCGGATCTCATTACCCGTTATATGGTGCAAGAATAAAACACCGGTATTTATAGACCCGGTACATCGATCTACTAGATCTATAGTATGATCTCTACGCCAGGCTCAATTATAGAGCTGGAATTTTCTAAAGAGGACTTTCGTGATTTAGTACTGTGTGTTATGTGCCTACTTGCTGTGGATATACTCGCAATGTCAACTATATCTGATGTCATAAGGTATGAGCATTTATAATATTTTGTTCCCTACCTAAACTTGTGTATATTTAATGATTAGGGATTTTTACTACCAATTGGTATCCAAGTACTTAAACATTTTGGTAATGAGTAATTTTAAATTAATTGTAAATTTAAAATGACGATTTTTGTTTTGTTCTTTAGAACATGCATGTCTTATGACACACCTATAGGTGAAAACTGGGAAATTGAGTTGGTAGCCAGTGGCCGGTAAACTCAGTTTCATTAGTGGCCACTTTTTAAAGTTAGTGGCCACTATAATGTTTCAAACTTTCTTGACATCTAGATAAACTATAATCATTGTATATACATATTTTTCTATAAATCAGGGTTTTATACCAGCCATCTATTCATGATAAAAATAGGGAAGCACTCAAAATTCAAGAAAATTACTTTAAAATCCAACTGAAGACCAAGCACATGGCGAAAAGCCAAAATATTGAAAATACAGCTAAGTTGTTGAAATCTGCTTGCATCCGGTAAGAAAAAGAATTAATCAGTTTGCTAATTAGATGCAATCAAAGTAGAGATGCATATTTCCATGAAAAAAGCAGTATTTCACTTGGCGATTGATAACAGATTTTTTAATCGCCACTTGGCGAGTGGCGACTAGAGTGGCAATCGATGTCCGATTTTTAATCGCTACTTTTACAACTTTAATTGCCATGTGGCGAGTGGCAGCCACTAATTTTCACCTATAAACACACCTTTCTTAATTTGTATATATGTTTCATGTAAATAAAAATATGTTAATTGTTAATATTTGGAATATGTCATTTCTACACCATGAGTCTAGTAACTTATTTTAATATTAGTTTTTATTTCAGGTTTGTTTCGAATTCTTTAATGTTTTTTAAATGCGTAAATTTTCTAGGTTTATCTTAGTTATTTATGGTGTCTAAAAGCTACTTCTTCCGTGACAAATTACACAATGCAATTGGGGCAGTTTTGGAGATAGTGTCTCTCCCCACCCCCTTTTCGGATAATTATGTATAAATTATTGCAGAAGCTAGCCAGGACCGAAAGTTTCACGATCACAATGTTTTTATTATGAATTTTGAATTATCACTATGGATTTAACAGGTCGAGTAATTAAGGGGTGGTAACTTAATTACTCTGGGGTTTTGGAGATTTGGAAAGTGTTGAGTCTCCCCCTCTCTTCCAGGTTTTATGTCTTATGTCTGTATTAGTAGTTCCCTTGTTGTACCTGTTGATTTTAAATAATACAATTTCCCCCCCAAATAACAATTTCCCCATCTCCCCTTCAACCAAAGTTGGTTTTCAAAACTTATCTGTATGTATTGGGTAGTTTAGTTGGTTACCGTTATATGGGCCCAGTTCTGCCCAACAAGCATGCAAGTGAATCCTTTGTCTGATGCGGTAAAGCTCTATTGTAGATCGTTTAATGTACCATTATTATGTTTTGTGCATTTTATTAAGACAATTTTAGCAATGGCTAATGCAAAGAGTTGTGGCCATGTAAAGACACACGATAGTGTGAAAAGTAGCATTTTTAGGGCACCTTGTGAAATGAAAGTCTTGCAATTCCGAAGTTATATTGACACCATGTGCCACTAGAACTGGTTGAAAAGATTAAAATCATGACATTTATCTACAATAAGCGGATGATCTTTTTCTAAAGGGTGGTGAAATGGTTACTAAAATCTGGATAAATGCATCCATACCGGTAGTTTCCAAACAGACCATTGATGAAAAGATTACTGCAGCAGGTGTCGATAACTGGAGAAATCTATCATACAGATGTAAAACAGAAGTTGACCCATGAAGAATTTGTTAAAAATACAGAAACCACTCTGTTCGACGTTACATCTTGTAAGTGTAAAGACTTGGAAAATTATAGCTGCAACATCAGGTGTAAAGTTCAATACCAGGAAGTGAAGTTCCTGAAGGATCAAAGAACAATTCAAAAAATGGTTGTCAGAAAAAGGAGCAAAATCCTTGAAAGGACAGTGGCATGAAAAATAAGAGGACGGAAGTTCAATGAGGGATAGTATTTCTGCACCAGGGCCCTCAACAAGTGGAGTTTCATCCATACCTAAATTACAGATATCATCAGTTGATAACCAAGAAATTAAAAAATTAGCATGAAGTAGAATTAAAAAGTGCCACAATTCAAAGTAGAAAAAACCTCTAAAGTGCAAGATTTCCTTTGTTCCAAAGCTTAACTTTAAGGTAACAGGGTACCAGCAGCACTATCTTTTGAAAAATATCGGGTGGGTTCAAAAAGTTTCAGCAAAATAACATATATCCCCCCCTCCCCTCTTAATGTGTGTGTGTGGGGGGGGGGGGCACAACGATATGTGCAGGAGAGAAACAAATGACTAAAGATAATTCAAAATAAAATTATGGTTCTTCTAAGTAAAATATAAAATTATAAAAATTGAATTATAATTTAATAAATGATTTTATTAAATTATATTCTCATAAATTCATACTTGCCAACCTCCCGCTTTTTTAATTCAACAAAACATACTTTAAACCATAAATTTTATTTAATAACTGAAATCATGTAGGTTTCAAACAACTACCACATTGAAGCAAGAAACATTTCATTTAATAAATTTTCTGGTTGAAAGAACATATTTTTGTTTAAAAAAAAGTGGGAGGTTGGCAAGTATGTAAATTATCTCTTAGAAATACATTAATATTTATTATGAATAGCAAAAATTGCTTATTGAAAGTGCAAAAAACTCTATTTAGTCACCAAATGCTTTATCGGTTCAAGACCAGTGATGTAAAATACCCAGATATTTATTTTTATGGATAAATACCCATTTTGAGTATTTACCTTGGTATTTATTCCTCAATTAAATATAGCTGTGAAAAAACTTATAATGCTATTAGTTATAATGAATTACTGAAAAAGAATGAAAAATTAAGATCTTTAGACTTCTTACAACTTTTAAATTTTAAAGAAACTCAACATTTTACATTAAAATACTGAATTTAAATGTATTTTTTTAATTATAATGAAGGGTGTAAAAAATCATAATGTATTTATACAGAAGAATTTTATTAAAAAGAAAATTTTAATTAAACTTGTATAACTATTGCACGTAATATGTGCAATACCGCTTCAGCTAATATATTAGTATTACAAAGATATTAGTATTACTCGTTAAAAAGCAATCGCTACCATGGTAATATATTACGGTAGTAATACTCCAATAAAGGGGACACATTCTCTAATTTTTCTTTACAAGATTTTTCTTTCCCTGATGCACTCTTTTTCTCTGCAAACAGCTACATCCAAGATGAGTGCTATCTAATTTCATATGATGGCCAATTTCATAAATAAATGTCATGTATATAACTGACTTTTTAAAGGTTCAATCGGCCAAAGAAAAAAATTAGTGAAAAAATGACCCCATGCATTTTACTCGCCAAATTTTCACAGAAAACAACTAAAATAGACATGCAATAAGAAATTATGTATTCTTTCATGTTATACATATAAAAAAAAAAATGCTTAAGGCTCGTCTTCATACTGAAATTGTACCAAATTTTGATATTTTCAATACAAACACAATAACTTTGACATCATATGTGGCTTTATCATTTAAATTTTTCTTTAGGAAACCAAATGGCAAGATATTTAATAAAGTAGTTCAGGAATTATGAAGATTTAAAATTTAGAACTCATAAAGTTAAATTCATTTTTAATCATCGCAATACGCATAGTTTTTTAAGCATAATTCCATAACTACTTTGCAGAATAAGCTTTAATTTTATAATTCACATATTTGCAACCATTATAAATCTATTTTTGTTAAAAATATTCATTGTAACTAAATTTTTGTAAAACAGAAATCGATTTTTGGAAGTTTTAATTATGATAATATTAAAATTACGGCTCCTTCCACCAACTAGTTCTTGAGTTATGCTTAAAAAACTACGTGCATTGTAATCTATTTTGCAACAATTAGAAAGGAATTTAACGTTGGGAGTTCCAAATTTTAAATCTTCATAATTCCTAAGCTATTTCAGCAAATGATTTCCCATTTGGTATTCTAAAAGCCAAATATGATGTCAAAATTAGGTGCTCATGTTAAAAATTTCAGAGTTTGGTGTTATTTTAGTATGAAAATTACCCTTAACCTTTTTTTTTTTAAACATAATTTGAAAAAGTCATAATTTCAGTCGAATGGGTTATATCTGTTTTTCTCTCCCTGTCAGTTTGGATGTTAAAATGCTTTTTGGGGGGTATTTTGGCCAACTGTACCTCCTTGCATCAGTAGATTTAAAATAGCTATTGCAAAATGGAGAAAACTTATTATTTTTTTTGTGCAATTTTTTGAATAAGTTTTTTCTCTTTTATTTGCAATAAAGATACAGAAAGTAGTTATATAGATAATATATTATGGTGTTAAGTTTTTCACATACTAAGTGAATCTCATGTTAATTTGATTGAAAGGATTCAATTAGTTCTACAACTAGTTTAAAAACAGTGATTTTTTTAATTAATTTTTTTAATACTGAAACATGTCCTTTAAATGTTTTATCTTTAGCTGACAAGCTTCTTCATTAACTGCCACAATTTCCTATAAAAATGTATTATCTTTTATGCTTTAACCCTTTATATTTCTTTGGGATAATCGACTTCCGCCCCATAGGTTAATTTTCTCCTTATTGCTGTCTAAAGGGTTAATGCATCTTATTTGTTCTTTTGCACACATTAATGTTCCCAGCATTCCTTTCATTTCTCCATACCGCTGCATGCTGATATAGTCTGGTTTTATGTCTACTGTTTGAGCATGAACGCCACAATTTCCCTCTTTTTTGGAGTAAATTGCTGTTTCCCCTTACAAAGTGCTAAAATTGATATTATAAGAATGGAAATAAAACTTTCTTCTGCTTTGTACTGATTCGTAGGATGGCCTTTTTGTGACTGATGAAGAAATATTTTGAAACACGTTGCATTATCTTCTTTTTTTATTAAGTATTTAAGAAGTGTCTTTCTTTGTTATTATGAGATAAAAATTTAGAAGCTCTTTTTTATGTTAAAAAAATATTTAGAAAAACAATTTTGATTTAAAACAGACTTTAAAATACTTTGAGTGTTAAATGTTTAAGACTGCAGATAACTTCCCCATATAGTTCCCGGCAATTTCAAGGAATCATTTTTTTCTTTACATTTTTACTTTCTTCTATCTTCAATAGAAGAAAGTATTGTAATCGAATTTTTTTCGACTTCTGGTTTTCAACGGATTTACACGTTTTAGGGGGCAGATATCCTAAAAAACATGTTTATAGAAAATGTCTGTCTGTGCATCCGTGCAGGGCCGAAACTAGCCTTTTTTGCACCCATGGCAAACATGTGTTTGGCACCCCCCCCCCCCCCCCCACCTTTCTCGTGCGCAATAAAAATTATCGACCGCATGTACCCTATGCAGAAAAAGAAAAAAAATCCTTAAAAAATAAAAATCATTTAATAATACTTAAAATGCTAGCAAGAAATATGTAACCAACGCTCCCATACGATTAACGTTAGCTTGAGGGTGGTGGGATATATTTTATCCCACCTTCGATTAATGAATATTTGCACCGTAAAAATTTTATGAAATTTTACTTTTCTAACTTTGGTGGAAAAAAGTCAGAAAATTGCGTTTCCTTATTTTGAAATTTTTTTTCTTCTAAATTTCTGGTGGGAATTCAGCATTACACAAACGTAATTGCTTGCCCGTCAAGGGGCTAAGAGCCTACACTAGTCACGTGAAAAAACTGGATCGCTAATGTTAAACCTATGGTAGTGTTCTTTTTAAAATTTATCACTTGCATATTAATAGTTTTAAAGGGTATTTTTTTTTGCTTAGAATAGCTGAGATTGAATTCTAACTGGGTTAGTGTTTACTTTTTTTATTTTGATTGCAGATTTTTTTCTTAATAAAGTTACTTTCACAAATTTGAAAAGAATGCTCCCATAGGTTTAACATTAGCTTGCAAGTTTCTTTGTATTTCATATATATATACACACACATTTGTATGAAATGACAAACAAAATCTTTGTTTGGCGTCCTCGTCTGCCTTTCGTTCTGGTGAACAGGGCATATTCCCCTCTGCACCTCCCTAGTTTAGTCAATGTTCTGCCATTGTACCATCGAGAAGTGTATGAAATTATGCATAGAATTAAACCAATTGGTTTTTTTTATGTTTTTGGCTATGGCAAGCAGGTCCTATCTTAATTTGGAAAAATTCTGATGGATGTAATAGTGATATTTGTGCCATTTTCATTATTGTACCATCGAAAAGTTTATGAAGTTATGCATATAATTGAACCAATTTTTTTGTGTATGTTTTTGGCTATGCTAAGCAGGCCCTCCTTGAATTTGGAAATATTCTGCTGAAATGGGGCACAGTAATAGGGATTTTTTATAATTTTCTTGATTTTTCGTAGTTCTACTGTACACCGGCAGCTCGTAAAGCATCGGGAATTTCACATCATGATAAGCCGGCTATTCGCAAACAGCTGATGTTCAACAGAATAATGGAAAACTATTGATTTTAATAGATATCATCAGGGGTGGGGAATTTCTAGAAAAAATAACCAGCCAAGGATTTATTTCACCAGCCAGCAAAATGCAACGTACAGGTGAAAATTTTCATGACAAAATTTACGCAACTCAAAAATAGTTGATTACTATTACTATAATGAATTTTCATTTTTTTTCCTGTAAAATTAAGAAATATAAACAAGAGATGAAAGTTTAATATAAAATAGAACGTAGTACCATGTTTACATCGCTGTAATTAGGAAAGTTGAAAAATGTAGCTAACTATTTTTAAAAAATGTTTTTGCTCTATAATTTGCAGTTTTCAAATTCACTCGCCCTATCAGAAAATTCACTCACCAGTGGCGAGTAAAATGATGCATTTCCCCACCCCTGGATATGATGATTGAGATTAACTCATTTTTACTCTGATGAATTGACTGAAGGAGAAATTTAAGATGAAAGTCAAAGTTGGTATAATATTGAACAAATAATATTAAGGTATTGACATCTGTAATTACATTTTGAAATATTAAGATGTATTAGATAGAAGAAAGTTTTGGGATTGGCCCATCCAACTAGTTCATCTTAAATTCAACTGAACATTTCATGTAAATGGTTACTTCGTTTGATGGTTCTCACTGTATCAATTACATTTGTTAAAACTTGCTTAATTGCTATCTGAAAAATATTAGAACATACTGAATGGAAAAGATTTGATAGGCCACTCAATCGGCCAACATGCAGGTATTTTTCTTTAATTAAACTGAATACTACTATCATATTTAAAATGTTCTATACTATAATTTTCAGAATTTTTTTCAAGATTATGATATTTTACAACGAAATATGAAAATACCCAGTTTTTGGGTATTTACCCCCAAAATAAATACCTACTCACTGGGTATTTACCCAGGTATATACCCAAAAAATAAATACCTACTCACTGGATATTTACCCTTCCCACATCAATGTTCAAGACATGTTGACAAAATATACACAAATTTGCTTTTGAGAAATTTAATTATACATCTGCTGAAGAGGCTTTCAGTGCTTCTGTAAATCTAATGGATGTCTTTACTATTTTTCAATATTTTGAGAATGTCAATAAAGCCAAATTTTATTTCAGCAATTAAATAAATAAATAAATAAATAAATAGCAAAATAAATGAATGAAAATTGGATGGGCAAAGAGATAAAATTATTGGGTGGGCTCGCGGCCCACGGAACCCGTATAAGTTGGTGAAATTGCACAGTACTATGGCTGAAAATCTTCAAGATACCATAAATTCAGGATCTATGTTAGAAGAATCATTAATCTGCTTTCCAAGTCACTACTAGGCTGTGGAAAGAACTGTTAAAATTGTGATAGAAGCTGCATCAAAAATATGGGGCCTTCATCAGAGCAAAACTGCAATCAAGTAAAAGTATGTCAAAACTCTTTTGAAAAAGGCACACATTCTAAATGCAACATTCAGTGGGTGGAACTCACCATGCAGCTATTTTCTCATGGCAAGACTGTAGCCAGAAAAATATTTCAGAGGGGAATTTGGGGCTCAGAATTTTATTCTTGTCTTATTTTAGACTTGCTTTTACTAGAGACCAGTCTTAAAAGTCTTTATTAAATTTTATTGTGAATTCAAATGGTTGAATATAATGTAATTACTAAGAAATAAAAATAAGCCTTTTTCAGTACACATAAAATTTTAATTCCATTTAAACACATCTTTGGTGAGGACTTTACTGTGACATCTAGACATTGGTGTCAACCAAATTAATGTTTGAAATTTTGTACATATGTTTTCAAATGTTTTATGGGCAAAAATATTTTTCCAGTAGTATGCACTGGAACAGCTAAGTTTGTGAATATTTTCAATGACTTTTGTTTCATTTTTCAAGAATTTTAAAGATTTCTTAGAAAATGAATTTACTTTTTCAGCATACTAACTGAATGAAACAATAAAGATAGATATGCTATTAGTGTAGAATTTGAATCTTGACTGTAGTTGATTTTCAAATGTTGGCTGTCTTGACTGATAGTTAATGGCATAATTATAGTCATCCTGACAGAACCCTGCTCATCTCCCTATAGCTATGGCCTTGTCTCCTGGTTCTGGGTTAGTTCATGTGAGTCCCAAATGCAAAACAAACTAAAAGTTGTACATTTTCAAAGCAAATGGTACCTAATCAGATTGATCACTACCTAATTATCCATCAATCAGCACCATAATCAGAGCTTATTTGGCATTTGGCTCACTAAACATGATTATACAAGTAAATACTACCAAAATTATTTAAATTTAACATCTTGAAAAGTTTTGCTAAACATGTTTCAAAAGAGTCGTTTCAGTGTAACTTCAAGATATTTTCAACAAATCAAGCAATTGTCCTAACAATCTCAATTATTTTGTGTAACCTTAGTGCTACCAATGGCACCTTTTCCATATTACCTACCCATCATCGAAAATCGAAAAGTTTTTTAACCCACCCTAGTGGGCATGATGGAATTTTTTCAAATCCTAATGTTAGCATACGTAACATGAATCAGTGATGCTGAAGATGCAACTAGAATGCATCATTTAAAGCAAAAAAATTGGAGAAGAGTCACATAAGAAAAATGTGATGGATCCTTCCGGATGCATAATTTTTACCTTGAAAAAGCATAAATAAGGACTATTTGCTATTAAATACATTGAGTATGTTTTATTTCTAAAAGGACACATATTTATAAAAAGAGAGACAGTTATTTGGAAGTGTTTGACTCCCAGGATTTCAAAAGCCTAGCAACATCACTGATCAATACTTATTTATCCTTTTTTTGAAAGTATTTATGATTTATCTTCATATTACTCAGTAGGGTGGGCCAAAAAAAACTTTTTTTCGATTTTTGATGATGGGTATTGCGGAAAAGTTGCCACTTATGGCACTAAGTTCACACAAAAAATTTGAGATATTTTGGACAATACTTTTCTTTCATTTGTCGCAAATGGCTCGAAGTTTTGCTGAAATCCTGATTTTTGAATTTTTTTAACAAAAATTTTTAAAATGTTAAATTACATTTATTTTAGCTGAATTTAGTTGAAATGTCATGTTTAGTGTACGAAATGTATAAATAAGTTCTGATTATGTATTATTTAATAGTTATGTGTATTTTGAATTAGGTGATTTTTATAGCCTTTTCACATATAAGTGAGAAAAAATTGTAAGTATTGTTTGGTTCGTTCATCGGTTTTCTCTTTTGTCTTTATTGTGGTCTTCACTCTTCCTTCTGTTTTTTGATGCGTTCAGAGTCACATATTTGGATGATAGACCACAGCATGTCTTGACAGCAATTCTGGAAGGAAAGAAGAATTTGAAACTGAAACCAAAGAAAATGCAACCAGTCATCATGAGGATGACTGAGGAAATAGGAGATGGGAGAAACTGTGAAATTTGATGTTAATTATTTTTCTGCTCTAAAATACAGATATTGTCAGAAGATTCAAATAGTAGGAACTTTGAAGCAGACAGTTCGTCTGAATCAGAATTTGAACCAAGGCATTCAAAAGCAGACACTCCAAAGCTCATATTCCTTTCTCACACAGCATTCGCCGTATTTAGTACTGATATCACATATAGATAAATTGCGTTAAGAGCTTCACCTGTGCTTCAGGATGTAGGAATTGTGACAACAGGGGATAAGGATCCCGTTATTGATAAAGACAAGGTCAGGAGACTGAAAAAGAAACTTGGAAAGAAGATACAGGAGAAGGAAGATCTTGGAGGAAGAAAAATTACAAGCATATTTTTTTATAGTAGAAAAAATAAAACGAACTTCATAGAAAAAAAAGGGGACAAGCGGCACCATCGAGAGAAAGATAAAACAAATATCCCCATGTTGTCTGAATGTAAATATTTGGGTCACTTGACAAATATGATTGATATACAAGTTTTCTTCTGGTCACTGCGGAGAAATAGCAAAATCAGTATATAATTTTCTAAGCCAGAATAAAGCCTGCTTTGGAAAAATTTAAGAAGAAAACTGCAGCATTTGATATGTATTCTTCATACGAACGATCTTCTACTCTGACACCGACATCAACTGTTTAAACTAGATGGTAGAAACATTTGACCTAAGACCTTTGCCAACCCAATCAGAGCTAGATTACTAGAGTACTCAAATCTTCATCCTTTTTCATTTCTGATGTCCATGAAACAGAAATAGGCTCATAGAAAGCGACAAGTACATTTTCGCATGCCATTAGTGATATTTGCGATATTTGCTTCGTCTTTCTCTCAATGGTGCCGCTTGTCCCTTTTTTTCTATGAAGATCGTTTTACCTGGTCTACCATCAAAGACAATGGTTGTAATTTTTCATTCTCTAAGATATTCTTCCTCCTGTATCTTCTTTCAAAGTTTATTTTTCTGTCTCCTGATCTCGTCTTTATCGATGATGAGATTCTTCTCCTCTGCTGTCACAATTCCTGCATCTTGAAGCATGGATGAAGCCCTTAATGCAATTTCCTTTTCTGATATACAAGTCCAAAATGTGGCGAATACTGTGTGAGAAAGGGATATGCATTTGGGAGTGTCTTCTTTTGAAGCCCCTGGTTCTAATTGTGATTCAGATGAACTGCCTGTTTCAAAGTTCCCACTATTGGAATCCACTGAGAATATCTGTACTTTTGAGCAGAAAGCTAATTAACATCCTATCTCGCAGTTTCTCCCATCTACTATTTCCTCATTGTCCCTCTTTCCAGAATTGCTGTCAAGACATGCTGTGGTCCGTCATCCAAATATGTGACTCTGAACACATCGAAAAACAGAAGGAAGAGCAAGAAATATAATAAAGACAAAAAAGAGAAATCAACGAACGAACCAAACAGTACTTACAATTTTTCCTTACTTATACACGAAAAGGCTATAAAAATCGCCTAATTCAAAATACACATAATTATTAAATAATACAAAATCAGAGCTTATTTAAACATTTCCTACACTAAACATGACATTTCAAGCAAATTCAGCTAAAATAAATTTAACATTTTTAAAAATTTTGCTTAAAAAGTTCAAAAATCAGCATATGAGCAAACTTTCAAGCCATTTGCGGCAAATGAAGGAATTGTCCAAAAAACCTCAAATTTTTTGTGTGAACTTAGTGCTACCAGTGGCAACTTTTCTGCACTACCCATCATCGAAAACCGAAAAAATGTTTTTTTCGGCCCACTCTATTACTCAGTGTAATTTTTTTTCGAATTTTCATTAATTATGAAAATGCATTTTTAGTGATCTACTAAGCATTTATTTTTCCTTTTAGTGCCGGACCTAAAGGTGATAACTTGTATGAATGGGTATCAACTATTCTTGGGCCTCCTGGTTCTGTCTATGAGGGAGGAGTTTTCTTTTTAGATATACATTTTTCACCTGAGTATCCATTTAAGCCTCCTAAGGTTAGTTAAACTTTCATTTTACTGAAATTATTCTTGGATATTTTTGTAATTTCTTAATTTTGATTAACCATTGACTAACTGTCCAATTCCTTATTCTATTCCTAAACTTTAAGTAACTGCTTATGAATTTCAAATATGTATTTTCAAAAGGTTTTTGTTTTTTAATTGGTACAGAAAGATTTTTTAGTAATGAGAAAAAAAAATGTAATTTTTAGTGTTTTGCCAAAAAATGCTAGCTATATTTAAATTTTCAGTTTTTAAATGCAGTCAAACCCCAATTTAACAAATAGTTTAGGACTAGCAATTTTATTTGTTAAATTGAAATTATTCATTAAACCAGGATAATCAAAGGAATTTTTTTCATACAACAGAACAAGTTTAAACAATGGCTATAAATAAAAAGAACAATGCTCACTTACCTTAATAATGATGTTAAATATTTGTTGATTTAAGAAAATACACCGTGTAAAAATTGATTCTGTTTTGTATGTACTAGTATCAGTGTTCGAAATTTGCGGTCATTAGTTGTCAAATGCAACCAAATAATTGCATTTGATGACTACAAAATTATTCTCAGTCGTCAAATTTGATGCCTAGCTTTTAAAAAAATATATTTATTAGACATTCAGTACCAAAAATTTAAAAAAATCGATCATCAGTCTGAAAATTCGAACACAAAAATATTGCAAATTTTAACAAATTGTCACGAAAAAAATCAATTACGTCAATTGTTCGCAGAAAAAATTGGCAATTTTGTCAAAGGATCGCGCAAAAATTGCTAATTCCTTAGAAAGATCGCAAAAAAAGCAAATTTCTTCAAAAGGTCACAAAAAGAAATGCTAATTTCATCAAAGAATCGCAGAAAAAATGCGAATATCATCAAAGAATCGCAGAAAAAGCACAAATTTCGCCAAAGAATCACGGCAAAAATGTGAATTTAGTCATAGAATCACAGGTAAAAAATTAATATCGTCCAAGAATCACAGTAAAAATGCGAATTTCACCAAAGAATTGCAGAAAAATGCAAATTTTGGCGTAGGATCATGAAAAAATACTAATTTCATAAAAGAATCATGGAAAAAATGGGAATTTTATCAAAGAATTGCAGAAAAACTGCAAATTTTTTCAAAGGATCACAGAAAAAAAACACAAATTTCTTCTAAGGTTCATGAAAAAATGCGAATTTCACCAAAGGATCGCAGAAAAAATGCCAATTTCACCAAAGGATCACGGGAAAAATGCCAATTTCACCAAAAAGCCACGAAAAAACACCAATTTCGTCAAAGAATGGCAGAAAAAACATAAATTTTGCCAAAGAATTGTGGGAAAAACACAAATTTAGTCAGCGAAGCACGGGAGAAAAAACACTAATTTCGTCAAAGAATCACAGAAAAAACGCGAATTTCATTAAAGAATCATGGGAAAAACACAAATTTGGTCAAAGAATGGCAGAAATAACACGAATTTTGCCAAAGAATCACAAAAATGCAAATTTCGGCATAGGATTGCGAAAAAACACTATTTTCGTCAAAGAATCGTGCAAAATATTGAAATTTTGTCGAAGAATTGTGGAAAAAAGGAAATTTCTTCAAAGGATCACAAAAAAAAACACATTTCTTCTAAGTATCACGGAAAAACGCAAATTTCTTCAAAGGAGTGCGGAAAAAAAGCTGAAACCTTCTTCTGATCAATGGTGCAATCAGTTTTTTAAATATGAATTTTAACCATTTTAAATACACCGGTGAATGCAGGTCATTTCGTGCCACACAGTGAAGATATTTTTTCCTGTGCTAAAAGTAACTAAATATCCATATTTTAATGCAATCTTTTTAGAGCATCTCAAAAGACCAGATTTACATCACCTAAAAAATTTTGAAACGTTCAGATGGGAAAAAATATAGTTTATGAAATAAAATGTGTGAAAATTTCAACGAAATCAGTAAAAACCTGAGTCTTTCGTCGCAGTTTCACTCGCTTTAGGTATGCGTAGGCTTAAAAAATCAGATTATGAAGAAAATAAGATACCAAATAGCATAAATTTACAGTTCGATATTTTTTCACGATATTTTCATTTTAAAAAATATAAATTTGGACAAAATGGAGTAAAAGATATAAAATCACACAAATTTGAGGTTCATTTAAAGTTATTATCACAGGCCTGGGTAACACCGGGCAGGTCAGCTAGTAGAGTTATAAAAGAAAGCATATATTAGAGGTATAGATACAAATTAAGTTATCTCACAGGAAAAACTTCCAGAATCACATTTGTAAAATTATAGAGGCAAATATGTATAAAATAAACTCCTACTTCTCAAATTTTATTTATACGAATTTTTTACATGAATGTTCTGGTTGCTGTTTTTGATTTTTTTTTTTTTTTTTTAATATGTGATTGAATGGTAGTGGAATACGGTCCTTTCAGACTTTCAAAAAGGAAAATTTTGCTTGATCTTGAAAAATAATGTTTGGAATGAAGTGTAAACTTAACACATCCATGATTTTTGACGGTGCTCATTCTGATGTAAAAATTGATGTAACTCATTATTCATAATTTTTTTTTAAATATGTGTTTATTAAAAATTTTCATAATTAAAATTTTGCTTTTATGTAAAAAAAAAGTTTAGAATATGTTTGGATCTATTAATGTGTCTTACTGAAAACAAAAATTATTAATCAAATGATTTTTGGGGAAGATATAAATTTAAGTTTGTGATTTGGATTTAACATTAGCATCCTCAAATTTTGACATCATCTAATTTTTTGAAAATGTAACAAAAATACAAAATTTATGTAATTTTCTGAGCTGATTTCACCCAAGAAATATGAATAAATATGAAAGAAGATATTATTTCGAGTCTAATGATACCTTTTGTGTGATTTTTATCGCAAACGGTCTGTGAATGGTCAGGTGTATTAATTTTTTTGATAATATATGCACATTCACTTACATTTGTATTTTTTCTAAAACTAATATTTCACATCCTTTGTTGAATTTCTTCTTATGTTATAAATTCACTGTTTGTCCTTCATTCTTATACTAAAAATGTAAACATAGAGAAATGATTATTTTAGTATATCGTTTTGTATAGATTGAAAGTTATTTTCCTAACAAATGTGTTACAAATAGGTTATTCAATAAAATTTAAGTCAATTCAAATATGATATTTTGCTTTATTAACATTGATGATTGTAAACAGTTATAAATTTGGGAAAACAAAATGCTGTATTTATTTTTAAAGTCACTGAACACAAACAAAATAATCTTTATATGTAATAATAATAATAATAATAACAAAGTTTGAGAATATTTTGATTTTCCATCTCAAAACTAAAAAACATTTTTTTTTTCAAATCTGGAGTAATTGTTATTACCAGAGAGACACTGCCATAAAGCCCCAATTATAAGTCCCCTTTTTCAAAAGTAAAAACAGATAAGAGAAGGGCTTATAATCAAAAGAAACTTGATTCAACAAAACTGTTTCAATTTTTAATTTAGAATTATAAATTGTAAAGCATCGAAAACTTCTTAAAGACAATCCTTGTTATTAAGTAATATGAATAATTATTAAGTAATTGTATATATTTTGTAAGAATTATTTTTTAAATTTTACTTTCTATAATGTGATAGTAAAAAATTGCATGGTGATGCCATCTATCACCAGAGAAAGAATTTAATTAGTAAAATCAGGATAATCTAACTTTTACAAGTTGAAAATCTATTAACACTAGAATGCCCAGAAAATTTACTCAAGTTTCATAAAAAATATTTTACACCAGAATTTTTATTTAAAATTATTTGACTGATTTATTTAACGTAAATTTGCGTTTTTAAAATTTAACTTATTTTGTGAAAAAATTTCTGGTTCCAATTGGTATTTAATCATATGATCAGAGTCGAATCAACTCCTTCCGGGTGTTCTAGTGTTAAAATCAATGAAAGACAACAAAGCTGTTAAGGAAAATAAAAGGATAAAAAATTTACTTCATCATCATTTTAGTTAAATGTTAAGTAATGAATTAATTCAGCCAGTTCAGTTAAATTTAAAGAATATTTATAATCTGAATTGACAGAAAATTCATTCATAAAGGTAATTAAAAAAAATAAGTTTGTTTATAAATCCAATTCTGGAAATGGGATAGCAATTATCTTTAAATACATTAAAATTTAGGCAATACATTTTTTTTAACCCTTCTCGATGAGAGTCTTTTACAGAATTTTAACTCTTTATCACCAGTTTTTCAAAACAGAAACTTTTGTCTAATTGAATTGAGAAAATACGCTGATTATTTAATCAGCATATTTTCTCAATTCAATTAGGGAAAAGTTTACTATAAAAAATAACTGGTGGGAATAATCAAGAATTCTGAGCACCTTATGTGCTACGTATATGTGATGCTCATCCCGAAGGGGTTAAACATCAGACTATTGCCTACTTCAGTTTTTAATTCCATACTACTGATTTTTTTGTTAAAGAGGGAAAAAGTAATTTTTTAAAGTTATTTTAGAGAACAAATATACTTGAAAATTAAATATACATGGTATTTAAAAAAAAAAAAAAAAATGTGCAAAAAGAAAACTAACCACTTCAACGTTTGCCCCAAGTCGGGGGGTAAAAGCACTGTTTCCCTATACTTGCTGCTGGTGAAGGGGTTAAAAGGCTTATTTTTGGAAGTTCAAAATAAAATAAAAATTGTTTAAAATTTGGTGGAAGACTTATTTTTGAGAAAGGACATATAGTTGGGATTATATGGTATTGTTCTTAATATTGTTACACTGGTCTCCAAAAGTTAAGAACAGGGACAGGATGCGTTCAGTTGTACATAGTTTGTCGAATATCTACCAAAATTATTGCCGAATTGTTCTTGAACTTCTGGGATGTGATGAACATGTTTGATTTCATATATCGTGGTGAAGATTTAGTTAAGAGGACAATTACAGGGCTAATAATAAATTTAATAGTAAAATAATATTTGCGATGATCTATGTAGCAGAAAATGCTGAAAATAGTCTGTCACTGTGTTAAATGAATATTTGGGTCCTGTTCAACGTTTGTGTGCATTTGTGTAAGCATATCACTCATATTCATGAAGATGTTATTGTGTCTGTGAAAAATTCAAAAGTTTTCTGTTTATAGCATACAGAGTTTTCAAGCAAATTTAACACAATTTTCCGAAAACCTGACGAAGAACAGTAGCAACAGTATACTGCATTTAAAACATGAATATATTGAATATTTGATGATATATGGGCATTTGTATGAAATAATTTTTAACTGCGCATGTGTGGAAGATTTCAAAATTTTTATTTCATAATTTGGTAGCCAGCTATTTTGGGCAACTTCGATAAAAAGTCTAGTCAAATATTGTGAAAACTCAGAAAGATATAGTGAGCTGATTGAAAAGTTGTGGAAAAAACCCCTTATAATAAAGCTATTTTTAGAAAGCAACTCACTAAATTGCCCCTATCTTTATGAATTTTCTCGATATTTGACTGAACTTTTTAAGTTGCCCTAAGTAGCCGACTACCAAATTATAAAATAAAAAATTTAGAATCTTCCATGCATTTGATTTAGAATTTTTCCACGCATGCACAGTTAAAAATTATTTCATACAAATGCCCATATCTCATGAAATGTTCTATATATTCCTGTTTTAATTACAGTATACTGTATGTACTGTTCTTTGTCAGGTTTTTGGAAAGTTGTGTTAAATTTGCTGGAAAACTCTGTATGCTATAAACAAAAAACTTCTGAATTTTCCAGACACAATAACATTTTCATGAATATTAGTGCTATGCTTACACAAATGCACACAAACATTGAACAGGACCCAAATAGTAATTTAACATAGTGACAAACCATTTCAGCATTTTCTGTTAAATAGGCGATCATAAATATTTTATTATCAAATTTATTATTAGTCCCCTAATTGTCCTCCTGACTAAATCTTCACTGAGAAATATGAAATCAAACATGTTTAAACTAATTTTCATACACTAGACAGACTTGACTACATTAAACAGAGAAATTAAATAAAAAATATATATAAAAAAACATTTAATTAAAAGCAAAAATATATACAAAATTAGACATTTTGCTCTGCAATGCACAGCTTCACCAGTACACATATCAGCAACAGCAGAATATTGAAACATGTCCTGCACACAGTCAAAATCAAAGTTAAAATTACTCTTTTAAAAACACAAAATATTCCATTGGGATCGTACCAGATTCGTTGAGCATGTAAGGGTATAGTCTAGTAAACCAGTTTCCCACAAACAATCTATAATGATAAGTGTTGCAGTTATTTTTCAAAATCAATGAATTTTTTAAGGCTGGGGTGTGGTCCGTTTCAAAGGCGTGCTGTACTAATTTAGAGTTTAATCTTCCATTTTTAAAGGCGCCGACATGCTCTTTAAGTCTGATATCCATAGATCTGCTAGTTTCACTTATATATACGTTGTCACAGCCACTACATGGAATCATGTAAACAACACGGGTTATTTTGTTATGTCATATTTATATGTTTGTGGCTAAAAATTTAAAAAATTATTTACTGGTCTAAAAGAAACCCCAATGTTAAAAGATTTAAAAACAGATGAAACTTTTTCTGAAACAGTATTGTAATATGGTAAAGAAACAAAAATATCAGATTTAAACCGTTTTAAGGGGGAGGAGTTGAATTTATGAACTTCAAAGTTTTATTGAAAATATTTCTAATTAGATTTTTTGGATAACTGTTATTCTTAAGATCTTCATAAGGATTTCATTACTACTGCAATACTTTACGGCTCTAAATGCTAAGGTTTTTATAATTGAGATTTTGTGGCTAATAGGACAATTTTAATCAAAATGTGTATACTGACCTGTTGAAGTTGGTCTTCTGTAAACTGAAGTTGAAATTAACTGAATATACGCATTTTGATTCAAATTGTCCTATTAGCCACAAAATCTCTATTATAAAAACCTTAATATTTAGAGCCGTAAAGTATTGCAGTAGTAATGAAATCCTTGAAATTGAAAGAAATAAAATATATGAAGATCTTAAGAATAACGGTTATCCAAAATATCTAATTAGAAATATTTTCAAGAAACCTTTGGAGTTCATAAATTCAACCCCTTTCCCTTTTCAATGGTTTAAACCTGATATTTTTGTCTCTTTACCATATTACGATACTGTTCCAGAAAAAGTTTCATCTGTTGTTAAATCTTTTAAAATTGGGGTTTCTTTTAGACCAGTAAATAAATTAAGTTCTTTTTTAAATAGCCACAAACATAAATATGATGTAACAAAATTAACCGGTGTTGTTTACATGATTCCATGTAGCGAATGTGACAACGTATATATAGGTGAAACTAGCAGATCGATTAATATCTGACTTAAAGAGCATGTTGACACCTTTAAAAATGGAAGATTAAACTCTAAATTAATACAACATGCCTTTGAAATGGACCACACCCCAGCCTTCAGAAATTCATTGATTTTGAAAAATAATTGCTACTCTTATCATTATAGATTGTTCATGGAAAACTGTTTTACTGGACTATACCCTTACATGCTCAATGAATCTGGTATGATCCCGATAGAATATTTTGTATTTTTAAAGGAGTAACTTTAATATTGATTTTGACTGTGTTCAGGACATGTCAGTGGTAGAATTTATTAAAAAAAAGTCACTGGTCCCAAGGACCAGTAAACATCAGAGTTTACTGGTCCGCAGACATTGTCACTGACCCGCTACATAAAATTATATTAAGTACCTTTAACCCTTTGAGTGACACCACCCCCTCTCTCCTCCTCCTAGAATATAAACGAAACTTCTTTTCAGTTACCCAAAATTTTCGGCATAATAAAATGTAAAATTATAATTTGCTAAAAATTAAATAAATAGTACATAAACAAAAACTGAAATTATTAATTATGTATTTTATTTCCGCTTATTTATTTTAACTGACTAAGTTTTTATGCAAATTTTATGCTTATTGTAATGTTTGGTTGCGGTTTTTGTCAGGATGGGAAAATTTAAGTTTACCTGTCAGAGGGGGAAAAAAGTTACTGGTCCTTCAGACCACTAAATTTTTTTAATTAGTGGTCCGATTGAATTTTTAGTGATCTCGGACCAGCGAACCACCAACAATTTCGAATGCTGATTTTGCTGTTCTGGCCGGCAGCCCTAAAAAATTATCGTTTTTAAGATATGTTTTAAGCTGTATTTTTGCAGTTTTAAAGAATGAAATTGAATGGAAATTTTTTAAAGAAATCTTTGTCTTGCTTCATCGGAATGTTAAAAAACATATTGAATAATCTTTTTTTTTTTTTACCAAAGTTTTTCTAATTTACCAATGTTTTTGAAGACAAAATATTATTTTGTATTTATCGCTAATGCTGCTTGGGGACAAACATTAACAAATGTTATTAAATACAAGAATATTGTTTTGAATTTTTGCTTTATGGGCATGCAGTGCTCATACATGCAGCATTTTTTACTTACTGCCACATGCATGCACAAAGTTTTTTGTTTATTTTTTTACTATTTGCTTTTTACAAATTCCCTTTCCCCTCTCTTTTTTTAGAAATAACGTCTGGAAAATTTTGGTATTTTGTTTTGAAAACGTTGTTGTTTTTTATTGGGTTTAGATCAATTTTAATATTTATATGAATCTCAGAATCATTATCATTACAAAATTTTATACTATTTGCTTTTTACAATTCCCCCCCCCCCCCTCTCTCTCTCTCTCTCTCTCTCTCTCTTTTTTCATAAATAACATTTGGAGAACTTTGGTATTTTTTGTGTAAAAGCATGTTAAAAGATAGATTGAATAGATCTTTTTTTTTTTTTTTTTACCAAAATTTTTCTAATTTACCGATGTTTTTGAAGACAAAATAATATTTTGTATTTTGCTATTGCTGCTTGGGGACAAGTATTAACAAATGTTATTAAATACAAGAATATTGTTTTGAATTTTTAATCTTATCATCTGTTAACTTTATGTTAATTTTTATAATGAAAGTGAACGAGTTTTCGTATATCCCTTGCATATTCTCCCTTTGATCGTCTGTCATTTTTGTTATGACCGACATTTTTTTGGCGATTTTGCAACCCTGACTATTTTCAGTGGTAGAATTGATTTAAAAAAAAGTCACTGGTCCCAAGGACCAGTAAACATCAGAGTTTACTGGCTCACAGACATCGTCACTGGCCCACTACATAAAATTATATTAAGTACCTTTAACTCTTTGAGTGACCCCTCCCCCTCTCCTCCTCCGAGAACATAAACCAAACTTCCTTTAAGTTACCCAAAATTTTCGGCATAATAAAATGTAAAATTATAATTTGCTAAAAATTAAATAAATAGTACATAAACAAAAACTGAAATTATTAATTATGTATTTTATTTTCGATTATTTATTTCAACTGACTAAGTTTTTATGCAAATTTTATGTTTATTGTAATGTTTGGTTGCAGTTTTTTCAGGGATGGGAAAATTTACGTTTTCCTGTCAGAGAGGGAAAAAGGTTACTGGTCCTTTGGACCACTAAATTTTTTAAATTAGTAGTCCAATTGAATTTTTAGTGGTCTCGGACCAGCAGACCACCAAGGATTTCGAACGCTACATGTTTCGATATTCTGCTGTTGCTGATATGTGTACTGATGAGACTGTGCGTTGCACAGCAAAACGTCTACTTTTGTATATACAGTATGGAACCATTTATCCGGAAACCAGTTAACCGGAAAACCAGTTATCCGGAATGATATTTCTGATAGACTGATTTCAGAATCTTTGCAGAAAAAGGTGTCACACACTGCCAGTTTGACATAAGCTTTGCTTGAAACAATTGTATAATTTGATGACAACATCTAGTATTTGAAATGAAAACATATTTAGTTGTAATGTACATGTTTTAATTTTTATGCAGAGGAAACAGAAGAATTTTTGTTCCTAAGGGATTCCCATAAATTATCTTCTTTTAAACTCTGGTTAACTTTTCATCTTTCTTGCATTGATTTTTAATCCAAGTAATCTAATAATTTAATATCAGAAATAATGCCACAACCACACATATTCCACAAAACTTATCAAATGGATGCTGCTTTCATGCACAACCAGTTAACCGGAAAAATCAGTTATCAGGAATACATCTGACCCCAAGCATTCCGGATAAATGGTTCTGTACTGTATATATTTTTTAATTAAATGTTTTTTATATATTTTTTAAATTTAATTTCTCTGTGTAATGTAGTCAAGTCTGTCTAGTGTATGTAAATTAGTTTAAAGATTTTAATTCAGACATTAAAATGTATGTGTAACTTAAGAATTAATCAAACATGTTCTTTACATCCCAGGAGTTCAAGAAAAATTCACCAATGATTTTGGTAGATATTCGACAAACTGTGTACAATTAAAAGCATCCAATCCCTGTTCCTTGTATGTAAAAAAAAAATGTACAATGTTGAATAAATATACATATTTTTAGTTCAATTGTAGTAGAAGAAAGTGAAAAAACTTAAAACCTTAGAAATATCTTCATAACAGTTTTAAATATTGGGGTTTTTTGCCCCCCCCCCTTTTTTTTTTCAAAATTTCATGTTTATGTCAGACAGCATAAATTCGATTCAACTAAATAAATTTCAATTTCCTTTGTACTACATACTACTGTTACACTTATGAAATAAACAAAACAAACTGCAGATAGTCCTCTCCAGTTCTTTTGCAGTTGCTGCGCTTTTTTGTGGGGGTGCTCGAATTTTCTAACTTATTATATTTTAATAAAAATTTGTTATTCAGCGTAATTTTACTATTATTGCAACTTAATGAAAATTTTAACAAAACTGGTATATTAACAATGGATATATATATATGTATATTATAGTAAGGGAAAAACGTTTTATTTTTCTATCTTTTTCTTTTAATTATTTTTTCCTGTTTGCTTGCAGCACAATAATTTCTTTTTTCTGCACTCAAACAATGCAAACTTGCTGTCACATTCACAGAGTCCTTTTTATACGTTAAAAAATAGAATTTTAATAGTTTCTCTCTCTCTCTAAAGAAGAAATATTATTGTTTAGTGGATTATTTAATTATTTTTTGTTTATTTAAAACTTTCTTAGAATATTTTCTTTTATTTATGGAATATACCTTATTGCATACCAATTTATTTTTGTTAATAGACATTAATGTTAAGAGTTAATGTTGAGGAAATTTTCAAGGAAATTCTGTTTATAAGCCCCTTCCCCACTTTTTACAATATTTCATGTTGTAAAACTGTGTGGGGGCTTATTTTTGGAATTTTACAGTACATTACAATTTTATTACATTATTTTTGTTCAAGAATGTGTTTTTGTGATGCTCTGGTTATACTGTCATCAAATCTTTAATCCCTTGTGGCATTAAGTACAGGGGTCTGTCCAGACTTTTTTCAGAGGGTCCTGTTTTTGTGAAATTGTGAATTTTTTCTTATATTTGTGAAAATTCTAGTCATAATTTTGTGAATATTGTTATATAATTAATGTATCTTTACATTACTATAACGTGATATCGTTATATTCTTCATATGTAAAAAAGCCAAGTACCATATTTTCGGGTTTATAGCCTGTGGGTTATGCAAGAAAAAAACATTTGGAATAGCCGCTGCAGCTTATACACGGTGCGGATTATACAAAGATTTTTTTTTAAAAAAGAAACGGAAATCGTGATTTTTCTATAATTTTTAAACCTCAAAAAATTTTAAAAATCGGCGAAATTTGTTAATTTTTTTTCACTATTCCACGAAATTTAAAGAATTTCCCCGTGTTTGTAATGTTTTTTTACTGTTTAAATGCTATTATTATTTATTTCTGTGTTTGGAAATAGCGATATTATTGGTTTGTTTATGACGAGCTCGGAAACTTCCGATTTTGAAAGATTTTCTGATTTCAGTCATTAAAATAAATATTTTTGAGCGAATTACTATGTGCCTTTTTATACAATAGTTTTATATTACTTATATTAAAATAATAATAACATATTTTCTAGGTGGTAAAATGCCATTAATGGTTCCAGTTGTATATTACATCATGTTCTCTCAAAGTTACTGTTGTGATAATTTACCTATTATCTGCTGCTGCAATGCAAAAAATTAAACTGAGATGAATGGTATTTAATGTTTGCCAAAAATGTATGCAATTAGCACAATAATTACATTTACTTTTTGACATTAAAAAAAATTGTGTGTTGTGTTGTTTATGATGGCTAATTATCTACGCATGGGAAATGGGCCCGAAGGGGCAGGGATGCCCTCCATGGGGGTCTTTCTAAGGGAACCTAACCCATATTTACACACAAAAATCCAAGTTTAGAAGAAAACAGCGGAAAACTCTGAACGATTAGGCCGACGGGCACAATTGGGTTTGAACCCAGGACCTCCCATCTACCAGCTTTTGAGAGCAGAACCTTTCACGCACTGGTGGGGCATAGAAAAATTAAAATATTTGTTGAATTACCTTTGACAATAATTTTGATGTTTTTAAAGGGGGAAAATGTGAATTTTTTTCCAGATAAAAAAAAAATAATAATAAATAAGTTAAAATTCTAGTTTTATTATTATGGAATTATTTAAAAAAAAAAATTTAGTACCGTAAATTTCAGAAGAAACACCACAGCGTTTACGTGTTTTGAATTGAAATTTCAAGCGATGCGGTGTTTATGCGCAATTTTTTTTTTTTTTTTTTTTTTTTTTCCACTCCCAAAAGTTCAGATACCAAAGATGAGAAATTTCATACTAATGAGATTTTTAAATAATGTGGGAGATTCGAAATTTTCAGACCCAGGCGATCAAAATATATTGGCCCTTCCTCGGCTAAACTTTTAGCATTTATGCTATAATTTTGGCCCACCCAGCCAAGAAAAATAAATAAATCAAGTCCGGGCTTAGCGTAACCAGACTCCATTTTTGATAGAAAATCATATTACTTCTTAATGAACATTATCCGATAAATAAAATTATTTAAAGTATATTTTTTACATACTCATGCAAACATTTTGCAGCTTAAACTAGTATGTCCACAAGCTATGAAATATGGAATGGCAACGTTATTGATTACTTAGAGAAATTCATTTAAATGATGACTCGTTAAGAAAAAATAATGTTTAAAATGGAAGAAAAAGGTTTAAGAAAAAATAATTTTGAAGCTCTATAAAGATTTTTTTAAATATATTTCTCTATAATTTAATAAAATGAAATATATTTCTAAAGATTTCGTTGAACGAAGAAAAAATTTCACTGTTATTTTCGCAAAAACCTGCCGGTCTAACATGGCCTGAAAAAAAATAAGTAGTTCTCCAGTCCGGGCCCAGAGTGGCAAGAGTCTGCAGATAAACGTTTAGCTTGAGTGCAGTCCGGCCTGAGTCTAATAAAAAGAGATTAACCAGGTCCGTGCAGAAATGATTTAAAACAATATTCATAGGTTACACAAAACAGATTAGTGGATATAAATTTTTAAAATGCTTAATATCCATATTTTCTAAGAAAATATTCTATTTGTGAAAAATGTATTATTCTAGAAAAAAATCCATTTTTTTCCCTCTATCCATAACAAAACAATAGCAGGTTACAAGATCAACTGTTGGACTCTACTCTGAACTGCAAGGTCCGGATTGTATCCTATCTGAATTCGAAAATTCTGCTTAAAGTCAACTCGAGACCTGACAAGAACAAATTTTGTCTACCGAAATATCAAAACCCGAATCTAAAATAAAGGAAAATTAATCCATATTTTAATGCATTTATGGAAAAGTAGTCTACAAGCATATTTTTCTTGTATCAAGTTATTTGGGCTTTTACCATTTAAGCAAATATTCAGCATCATCTTTTGAAAAAAAAAAAATTAACTTGAACGAATCAAATTCCAACCCGAATTGAACATTAAAACCAACACGACCCATGACAAAAAAAAAAAATGCCAACCCGACTCGACCCGAACTTCAGTCGGGTTCGGGTACTATCCAATTACCTGACCCAATGCAGGATTCAATTCTGTACCAAGTGATTGAAATAAATATAAAATGTAACTTTGAAATGTTCATGCAAGAAGTATTTTTTAAATTCAATTGCATTGTTAAAATATCTTGTATTTAAGAAACAGTACAGTGATGGTATTTTTTTTTTTTGCTTCTTGGTAATCATTTTGTGTACAAATGCTTTTAAAGCAAAATCTTCTAATTGAAATCTATATTTATTTCTTTGAGATTGTGACAGCTAAAATGTTCCAAACAGAGCAATAGAAGAAGGGGGGAAAAAAGAAAATAGCTTTAGGATCACACTTGATATCTTTTCGTAGTGGTTAGCATGAATCATATAATGTTTATAATCCTTATCGCTCCACATGCAAAGAAATAATAAAAGTAGGTCATCATAAAATTTCTTGCAGATTGATTGGAATTAAATAAAACCGATTTGAATTATATAAAAAGTTTTGTTTCTGAGACCTTTATTATAAAACACACATACACACATAAATAATGGCTGCATTCACTATAAGTCATTTTTAATTTTAATTGTATAAAACTATTAGCACATTTATTAATGCTTAACGATATCGACTAGTGTTTTTCAGTTTTTGATAAGCGAAAAAACATTTAGAAAATGCTGAAAGTTGATTTTTTGAACTGAATTTCCAGATGAGACAGCTCGGGGAATGTCATCATCAAATAGCCATCACTTATATCTTAAGATATAATACATTTATCGAAAATGGAAAAACGCATTCGATTTCAAATCATTTTGATAGATATGCCAACAGATTCCATGCTTTTCCGTTTAAAAATAAGTTTAAAATTATCGGATCTCGATGAATTATTGCATGAGGTTTCTTTTTAACACCCCCCCCCCCCTTTAAAAAACAAAAAACATCTGTGTTTCCGATCTACAGATTCTTTTAGAAATTATTAAAATGAGAATTTTTATATCTTATTCAATTGACGAAATGGGATGTGATAACGTTATTTTATTTGTACATAGCACTAAATATTAAAATTAATATGTTTATTATCTATTTGTAAATAATTTTAATATATGGCACTGTGAAGATAAATGTCATTTTATCCCATTCGAACACGCTATTTAAGATACTTGAGTGAAAGTTGAGATTGCCAACGCCCAATCATTCTCATGATGCTCTTCAGTGTATAGAAAAGTTTACTCAATTTTAACGGGATTTTTCTTTTAAATATTATTTTTAATGAATTATTAATTTTGAATATCGTACTTATTTATATCAAATTAATAATTTCATATTTCAGTGCTTGTGGTTTCTAAAATTCAGTTTAATTAATTTTTTTGTTGCAAGATCATTCGCGATATACCAAGATAATAATGCAATTTATCATCCGCGCCATATGCTGGGATTTAAGCTGTAAATTTTATGCAATTTTAGTGTAATTTTTTGTAATTATATTATTTAAATCATAATAATAATTTCGAATTTTGTATTTAAATTATTTATTTCTAATTAATAATTTCATTTTTATGATTTCTTAATTCAGCTTATTAATGTGTTTCTGTTTAACACGTCATTTGCGATTACAGCGGAAATTTCACATGTGACGTAAACCCTGGTCAAAATATACATTCGTAGATGGTGTATGAGCCCGCGGGCTATACAACGATGCAGCTCCGCGGCTTATGCACAAACTTTTTTCGGTACTGCTCGATTTAGGGGTGCGGGCTATACACCCGAAAATACGGTAATCTGTTATTTCATGAGCACAGCTGTTATTTTACAAGTCACATTTTACTTTTAAAAGAATAAATGTGTGAAAGGTTCAATTTGAAGGTGGGAAAATTTTGTAAAAGGTTTATTTATAAGACAAAGAATTTTGTGAAGGGTCCTGTTTTAAGATGAAGAATTTTGTGAAGGGTCTTTTAAAGGACCTGGAATTTTCCTAAACAGATCCCTGAAGTAGTACAATTTTTGGCAGTTTCTGAATAATACATTTTATGAAATCTAATTTTTATTTGATTTGTTACTTTACTAACATACTTTTATTTTATTCACATTCTTATTTTGTTTTTATTCATTCACAAATATTTAGTTTTTATTTCTTGAGGAATTCCAGAAAAATACAATGCCTATTTTTTTTTTGCTACTACTAAGCTGCTTTTTTGTCTTAATAAAGTTTCATTAATTATTGCTTCTGAGATAATTAAAATGATTATTCTTTTGTCTAGGTTACCTTTCGTACAAGAATTTATCACTGCAATATAAATAGTCAAGGAGTTATTTGCTTAGATATTTTAAAGGACAATTGGAGCCCTGCATTAACTATATCGAAAGTACTTCTATCAATTTGTTCATTACTTACAGATTGTAATCCAGGTAATTATTTTACAGATTTAAAAATTTTTAAGGTTTGATATAATGGCAAAGACCATTGGTTTCAAAAGCAGCTTAATTTCACTTCTATAATCATCATTAATAGTTTCCGATCAGGTGAAAACAGAATTTCCGTTTTTTTTTCTAAGTTTTGGCTGAAATTGAAACTGTGAGAAGGAATTTTTAAGCTATTAAAATATTCATATATGCAAAAATATTAATTATTCACAAGTACACATACTTAACTACAGGATCATATCTATTCATATTTGTGTAAGTTCATATGTTTGTTTTAAATAAAAAGAAAGGCATTGCTCAGCCATTATTTTTCCTAACCAATTATAGTGTACATATCTTCATTAATAACCATATATAATAATGAAATAAAAATTTAGCACAAAAGGTCTTAGTTTTTGTTTTAACTATCTCTTTTAATTTTCAATTATTCTTCAAGACTGTACTTCAAGAGAAATAATACATATTTTAAAAATATGTATATTTAAATTCATTTTTTACACTATAAAAATTGAAGATATTTAGTATATTATAATGTTTATTCATGTTAGTGTAATAACTTCTCATTTATATAAGGCATTGAGAACCAGAGTGGACTATCCCACATTTTTATGAAAAATGAGTTTGAAGTGTCGAAGCATTATATGCCATGACATCTATTTGCTGCATAATGAATTTTATTAATTTCCAAGCTATTCAAGTGATGAAACCCATTTAATAGATAGTCTTGTATATCAAGCTGATAGTGCAAAAGTGGATCATCTGGCTTGGTCACCCTGGCACTGCCAACTTATCACCATATGGTTCCTGAAGAATCTTTGTATCTTCTGGTCACTTTAAAAACTGGCTTAAAAGAGAATATTTGTTCCAAATTTTCGAAAGCATTTTTCTCGAAATTGCAGCTGGCAAGGTTGGTCCACTCAGGTTCTCAACGCCTCATATGTGATTGAAAGAAACTTTAATTTGGCTCGCAAGCCTACTATAATTAAATTTAAGCTTGAAAATTATCTCTATTTGTATGTTTGTTCTGCTTGTCTTTCAGGATAATTGCATACTTATTAATGGTGATTATGTCATTGATAATTTAGTTACATTATTGTTTTTGTTTTGTATTGAGATGTTATGATAATCTTGATTTATGCTTATAAATATGAATTTATTTAAACAGCTGATCCACTTGTGGGGAGTATTGCTACTCAGTATTTGCAACATAGAGAAGAACATGATCGAATTGCTAGGCTGTGGACAAAACGTTATGCAACATAATTATAAAATTATACATATTGTATGACCCTTTTAGCTCCATTCTTAGCCGCATTCATAAAGAATGTTTTATTTTATTGTTGAATGTATGTAGGAGTCTTCATGTGAAGGAATGTTTTACTTCCTTATCTGTGTAAGGGTTATTCCCATTTCTCTTTATTGTATGTTTTATGATGTGAAATTGTATGCTGTATGCTATACTTTTGTATACTCTGAATATTGTAGCAAAATAAACAAAATTTTCAATTTTGATGTTAGAATAACCATTAATTTGTATAAATAGAAAAAGTTTCTAGTAGACTAGTGTATATTAAGGTAAATAAAATGCATGCTTAGTCAATTTTTATTGTCACAATGTATTTTTTAAAATTATTTTGTATTGAGCTTGTCATTGTTTCTTGCATAATTTTTTTTGTGAAGTACCTAACATTATTATTATTATTTGCTAAAATGCTTTGATAATTGTAGTTTTAATGTAGTTTTTGACATATTATTTTCTTTTTAACATTTTTCTTTTAAATTGTAATATTTATGTGTGAAACTTGTACAACTCATTGTTACAATTACTAGTTTTCTGCACTGAATTCTTATAATATGGTATATATACTCTATAAGGAAACTACTTTAGTTAGAATTGAAGTGTTAATATTGAAATAAAATCAAAGATGGTTATATGACTTTCAAAAACATTGAAGTGTGGCAGTGCTCATTGTAATTAACTAAAATTACTAGCTCAAAGTAAAGTTATGCTATATACAGATGGCATGCTTACTCATTCTGTAGTTATGCTCAAGAGTGTTACTCTTATAATATGTGTAGCATTACTTTATAAAAAATAAAGCTATGCTGTACTTTTCTTTTTTTGATACCCCCTTATTTTTTAATTTTTCTTGAATAAAAAAGCTAGTTGCCGAAAATTTAAGAAATTCTGAATTTAATAAATTTTAACAAATTCTGCAAGATTTATGGATGTTTAACTTATGACCTTTTATATACTTATACAGTGGTACTTTAACAATATGTTCCAAGATTGTTGTTAACAAAAACAATGATTATCATCGTATGGTTTCCCATAAGATGTCATTAAAAATTCATTAATTTGTTTTGATTTCTTCTCAACGCCATAGCATATACTAAAATTGGTGATAAATATAATTTATTTAGTATATTAAATACAGGAATTATCTCATTACTAACTAAGCATAAAACCAAACAGAGTGAAAATTGTCCAAGCTAGGAATCGAATGCGTATCTTTGGAAAAATGCTCCAATGCTCTACCATTTGAGCTACAAGGACGATACTTCATAATCAATTTCTTATATATGTTCACTTATTTAGTATATTTGCTACAAAAAAAAAATAAATAAAATAAAAAAAGAACTTTAATAAAAAGGAATTGTGCACGGAAATATTTGAATTACCAATCTTTACTAGAAGGACTGTTGGGCTTACTTCAAGGCTTTTTAACAAATAGACTTATAAAAAATGTGTCTATGGTTGTTTGCTTCTGCTTCTTACTAAAAATGTATTCTGAAAAACTGGGTGAATATTTCAAACTACTTCTAATTTTGTCAAAACACTTTTTGATTTCAGCTGTTGTAATTTGTTTGCCTCTTTATCTTTAGATGAAATTTCCATTTTTTTTCTTCACATTGCTGGTGTAAAAATTCTTTTAGCTTCTCAATAAGATCACAGTCATGCATCTCACAATTTTCTAGCATTATCATCTTCCTTCACTTCCAAGTTAAGATCATGAACTAATATCCTTTTTTTTTTAACCCTATAGATATGGGCCTGGTCAGTGGTCTCGAGCCAATGCCAATTACCAATTAGTATATTTTATCTGAAGTTTCTCTGTTATCATAGAAAAGACAGAGTTTCTTCCATGTTCCTCTGAGCCATTTGATTGTTATTTCTTTCCAATCCTTTATAATTAGCCTAATTATTACGAGAATGTTGAATTCTTCCTTACAAAAAATTTCTTGTGGTTGGTGGCTTCCACCATTTCAAAGTATCTGATAATAAATGAACTTGTGTACAGATTTTTAAAATTTGTAATTATCATCTGATCCTTATGTTGAATCAAAGATATAGATTTGGGAGGAAGAAAAATCAATTGATAAAATCTAATTGCTCTTGTATTTCTTCTTGTATATCCTGTGGATGGCCAAATTTATTCAAGATTAAAATATCTTTAATCTTGAAAGATATTTTAGATATAAAGAAAAGAGGCGATAGGCTTACAGTTGGTTGAAACACTTTGTGAGTCCTGTCATTGAATTTTATTCTTGTGATCCAGACTTAGTGGTTAGACTTCCACGGAACACCAGGATTGTTTTGAAGTATTGAACTTTTTGAATATTTGTAATTCTCTGATTGGCAATTTAACATTGGTCTTACCTTGCTCAGTTGCACTTGCTGCTAAAAGCAATATTAACCTATCTTTCATTGGTTTATGCTCAGAAACTTTTTTCTTTGTGATAAATGTCCTATTGGGCATTTTTTACAAAAGTAACCTGGTTTTGTCGCAATTGTAGACTTTCTTGAGATAGGTATTCTCCTCGTCTTATACAGGGTGCAGCAGGTATTTGAGAACACACATTATAGGTGAAATACCACCCTGCACGTCATGGTTACAAATCCTTTTCTGTTACCCGATTTAGAGACTTCTGCATTTTCTAAACTAGCCTGGTCATTCATCTTTAACCACTTCACCGGCAGCAGGTATAGGGAAACAGTGCTTTTATCCCTGACTTATCTCATGGCAAATGTTGAAGTTGTTAAAATAAGAAGCAAATTGAAAACTTTCAGGTTTGATGTGACAACTGTTTTATACAGGGAATGACATTGTTGGTGATATGGCATTATCAAAGCACCGTAATTCATTATTTATGTCGATGAGAAAATCTCAGGAAGTCGTTGAGAGCACTTTTAGATTTAAACATTTCTTTAAATAATAGCTTATTGGTTTTAGATGTGTATGGCAAAAGACAATATTTTAAATATTTAATAACTCAAGTTCTCCACCTATATTTTAATAAGATTTTTCATAGGTTCTAGGAAATATAATCATTAAAATTTCAGTTCCCTGAATCTTGCTTGATGTACTGGGTAATTCAGAATAGATATAATGGTGATTATCTTTCTTACTGCTCATGATAGAAACAGCTTGTAATTACATAAAGTATAGCTTTTTAGGTATGGCTTTTGTTTTATGAGACAGTATATGTATAAAAATATGATTTTAACTAACTGCATGGCAACCCAATGTGTTGCATTTAAATTGCATGAGATCTTTCAAATGGTTTGGGGAAAATAAATCTAATGTAATTTTACATTTAGAAAATATTTGTAATGTTAATTTTATTAAATTTTGAGTAAGAAAAGTATATTTACAATATAGGTTAAAATTGTCTGAATGAAATGCATGATTTCAATGACACCATTTCTCAAAGGTATTTTATTCTTTCAAGAATGGGCTTCTAATTTCAAAGTTGGTGGAATAAAATGATGTCATTTGGATGAACATATAAAAAAATATTATAGCTTTAACAATTAAAATAAATGCTTTAAAATGTCATGTTTACTCACTGAAGCATTCCATTTTTAGTATCTTTCAGAAAAGTTTTAACTGCTGCCTTTCAGAAAAAAATTATTAAAAATTAATATTTGTGAATAGGGGACAGTAATTGTTCAGTTGAATACAAATAGCTTAAACTTGTTTCACCTCTTTGGTTAAATGTTCTACAAAAAGCTACAATGCAGTGATTTATAGATATCAGTTTGTTGAGAAATGATTTTTTGTTCTTTAGAATTACTTGATTCATGAAGCTTGAATATGTGAAAACATGTTTCTATTTCTTCATGTTTTTTACTTATTTTTATATATATTTTTTTTGAAAATGTAATTTAATCATCATATTTTTCTTCACAATCTATTGAAATTGAAAATAATGTTTCTTTTCAATTTTAATAAGAAAATGACATTAATAAAAAAAGTAATAATCTTAATCCTTATTACTTCTCTATTTCTCCTTATCAACAGCAATGAAGAAATTTACTTGTCAGCATTGCAAAAATATCATTACACATTATCAAAAAAAGAAAATCTTAAAATAATTTAAATTAAAAAAATTTGTGAGTTTTGACATTCTTGGATACCCATGAATATATTTTTTAAAAAACAGTTATTTATGTTCTCAGAGTAGTATATATGATATAAAATGCAAACATATTCAAATTTTAATGTAATACATTATTTCTCTCTTTTCTTATAATTTATATTTAGAAAAATGTTTCTCTGTCTCTAAGAAACACATAAAAAATGCCCATTCTTTTACAACCAACACTTACTAAGTTATAATATTTTTAATTTTAGAAATTTTCAGTGTTTTGACTCTTAAAAACAAAAGACATTTTTAGTACTGGAAAACATTGTATAATCATAAAATTGATACTTATAATTGTATAAATAATTAATTATTGAAAAAGTTTAAAAGTAGTAATTTATTTGATTATGTATAATTTGTTCTTTTTAAGCATTTCAAGCAAAAATGTACAAAAAACTAAGAACTATGCAATAGAAATTTTATTTTTTAATATTAAAGCATATTTCTATAGAAACAGCCTGAAAATAAATGAGGGGTTCGGCAGTAAATAATGGTAAACGACGTTTGTCACTTTTGGCATTATTAAGAAAAAAAGTATGTATTTACATGTATTTTGATACAAATGGCGCTACGAGTAACCCGAAATAGTACTGCCATCTTTTGAGAGAATGTGGAGTTTTTTACTAATTTCTGTAGTAAGTGTACTAATTTCTGTAGTAAATAAAAAAAAAAAACTTAATTTTATAATTTTGGTGCTTACTATTATTTACCACCAAGTCCCTCAAATACATAGCTTTTGAGGAAGCAAAAATAATGTGTGAGACCATTTCACATGAAATCCTTCCATCTTAATCAAAATGTATGCTGAAATAGCACAACTATTACCTTTAATTATGTGTTATACTGTGAAAGTGGAGTGTCTTTTTTAACCCTTAAATGCCGGGTATTGCCTTTCGGCAACATACCCAATTTAGGCTAATAAATACTATTAGAATAATATTGAAGCTATAATGCCTAATGTTGCCAATAAAATACATTTTGAAAATATTATTAAATCAATTTTCAACATTTAGATGGCAACACTTGTGCTGTTTATGAATAAAGATAGATTTATTTTTTCAATTGTTGATATATGCTCTTTTTGTTTTGTTTGGAAGCTTGCGAAATACCCTATTTTGTTCTGCAGTGAGCAAGTCAAATTTATTTCTTATCATAGTTCTCAAAATTCTTGTGTGTTTAATACTATAGAATTTTATCAAGGAAAGTTATTTTTTCAATTAAACACCAATATTGCCGATTAGTAAGAAAGTTTTTTAGCGGTAATCCATACTTAAAACAAAATATGATTTTTTTAAGCATTTTCCCCATGATTTATTTAAAAAAAGAAAGACGAAAAACATTTTTTAAATGATTTTTGAAAACTCAGGCATTTAAGGGCTAAAATCATATAAATACTTCAAAAACATTCAAATATGTTGATCATTTAGCCTGTTTGAGAACATTTCAGTAATATTTTTCTGTATTAATTGCAGTAGATGATATAATTGTAATTAATGCAAAAAATCAGGTTTGATAAATGATTTAATTATTGTAAGAATGATCATTATATTACTTTTCTATGTGTGCATGCATGCACATAAATAAGCTGTAATATTTATCAAACTTTGACATTTTTAAAAACTGTTAAGTGAATGCTGAATGTCTTTGCTGCTGTCCCTTGCTTATGTAACTAAAGTTGGTATGTTTTGAACAATGTTTTAAGTTATTAACAAAGTTATGTTTGTGAACACTTGATATTCTGAAAGAGACTATAAAAGCATGAGTAACTGTTTTTCTTTTATAAGACATAATTTTGTGCTTCCTTCTCCACAACTGTATTTTAGGTTGCTAGAATGTTTATATTAAATGTCTTTTTTTCTTTTATTTTTAACCTGTGAATTGAGATTAAGATGTGAAAACATTTTTCTTTAAGATTTTTATTAATTACTATAGTTTTCAAGCAATTTTTTTTTATAATTTTTCCTTTTGAGATAACCATGTTACATTAAACATAATGCAAGTTTACTCTCCTGTTATTATCTGAAAGCTAATATAGTTGCAAAAATTGATGTTTATTTTATCCGTTGACAAGGAAAGGCATTAAAATGATATTTTGGTATAAGTGTCATATGAGATGCACAACATAAATTTTTAAATATTAATTTATTTTGAGAAATGTGCAATATTTACCAAATAATTGCTAAAAAAATGGCTATGCTAAATGGCAAAATCTCTTTTAGTTCTTTAAAACAGAATTTAAAATATTCTATGAATCTGTACTCTATCTTTATTCTCAGTTTTTCACAACCCTTCTAACCATTTGCATGTAGCATTTGTGAAATTTGAAATAAATATACTACTATTTTGAAGAAAAATGCAGTAACATTATTTAAGATTAATAATTTAGTAACCCTCATCTTAGTTTTAATTGGAATCACTGAAAGTACAGAGATTTTTATATGAGAAATTGATCATAAATTCCATCCTTACAACATTCAGTATTTAATATTAGACGTTCTTGTAATTAGGTTAAAATCAACAGCAAAATATAGTCCTAAAATTATAAAGTCACATTGTAGCAACCTAAACTGCATTACATTTTTATTGACATATGCAAAAAATATATTTCAGACATTTTTTAAGCTATTATTTTTCCCAAAAGTTTTTTAATCATACTAAAAATTCATAACTTTCTATTTCTTAAAGCCAAGCAAAAAATATTATTTCCTTGTTGGTCAAAGTACTTCCTTTAAAGTGTGATAAATTAATCCATTTTTTTTTTAATGAAATTGTGTGTTTATGTTACTTTTGCATGTGCATGTATTATTTTATGTTTTAGTATCAAGTCTTTCTCTGCATACTTATTTACAAAAAAATTACTTATTAGTTTTATATATAGGGTGTTCCCCAATATTATTATCCAATACCTATTTTTTCAACTGTTACTCATAGAAGTAAACTGTCACTTGCAAAATTGTTTGAAATATTATAAAGATTTATTTAAAAAAAAAAAAGACCATTTAGATCATAAAGTATACATCTAAAAAAAAATGATGAAAGCTAAATTAATTTACAGTACAACTGATCAAAATGTTACAAGTATTATATCTAAGAAAATAAATCCTTGGAGTAGTGTGTGATGCACTCTCTTACACCGCCCTACTTATAGCAATTAACTAGGTTATGAAATATTAAACTGGATTAATTTTAGGCATTTTTGCATTTACATAAATGTAATAGTGTTTAAATTGAATCATATGTATTATTCATGGCATTCAAATCTGTAAAAGAAAATTTTGACACCAGAAATATTTTCTAAAATAAATCTTTGCCATATTTAAAACATTTTTGTAATTAAAATTATTAATAGTTGAGAGAAGTAGCTATTGTATTATAAACTTAGTGAACATTCTCTATATGCAGATCTAATATTGAAATTTTACATGTGGGGAAGCATTATGGCGTTTATTTAAAAATCTTGTATAAAGCATGTTAGTAGACATGAATTGAATGAATTTTTATTTTTTTAAATTGTCTAAGATTGAAACATCTTTTAATGTTCAAAGATTTTCCATGTTATCTTTAATATATGCTTAGTAGTAGCTGTAAATTGTATTTTAAGACTATTTTTTTATTGAAATTTTTTAATAATATTTTGGCCTGAATATGCATGAATGTAACATCTCATTTGTATAATTTATTGACACTTCATGTTTGTGCCAGTATTAATTGCAAAACGTTTGTTTGTATACTGTTGATTGTGTAATTTATACTTTGAAACATATCCTTAACTTGCCTTCCAAGGCATCCGTTTTTTGAAAATAGGCTTAATAAATAAATTTCGTAACAATTTATTGTATAGTTTTTTTCTTGCATCATATTATTTAGCTGATTTTTATTTTCTGTTTACTAATATTATCTAGTAATAGAACTTTAGCTCAGTGTTTGAATTATGCAACTTTATTCAAAAAGGAAAATTTAATTATTTTGGAAAGAAATGTTTCTGAAATAATTTCCAAGCCATATTAGCAAATACAATGGATTCTCGATAACATGAATTTGAAGTGACTGGCAAAAATATTTGAGTTATCATAAGTTCGACTTATCAAAAATCCTTAAATACATACAGAAAATATATGGAAAATCAAAATAAGGGTGTAATGTCCTTTTTATGGTAAAACCACCTTTAGCCGGTATCACCAAAGAGGTTTACTTCATCTAAAAATTTGAGCTGACATTTAAGGGTGGTATACAAAGCAAAGAATGAAATATTGAAATTAAACAGAAAAATAAATATCAATTTATTATTGTATCAGAAAACGGTTTACTATAAAAAAGAATGAATACATCAAATGACGGAATAATCTACTAGAGATACTGCTCAAAGTGCTCTCCATTGGTGGCAATGCATAATTGAATGCGTCACAGTACTGAGTTCTGGATACGTTGGAGGATAGCAGGTGTAAGCAATGTGGTTTTTTTCAGACCAGTCATGTACATAGTGCACATTCACAATGCCATCCCATGTAAACGTTGACTCTTCTGTCCACAGAATGTCACAAAGGAGCCATGGATTTTCCTCTAAGGTGTTGAGCATGCAATTACAATAATCAAATTGTGCATGGTCACCCAGCATCAATGCTTGCACCAGTGTCAGATGGTATAAATGCACACCGTGTGCATGCAACAAATATGCCAGACATGCTGACATGTGTATCTACATGCCTCACTCATTTTTGCCATGCTCGGTTGTGGATTTAAAAGAGCGAATGCCAGCACCTCCTCTGTTGTCACTCGAATATTACACCTTGTCTGTCTACTTGTTCTGGATCATGGTACAACAGAGGCGGTCTCTCTGACTGTGCAATGCATCAGTTAGTTTCATGCATTGAATGTTGATATCTAAGGAAACGTTCTGAATAAACCCTTGCGGCTGCTCTGATATTCCTTTGACATTCTCCATTAGGGGAGACTGGGGATGAAAGGGATACTCAAAATTTCAGGAAGAAAATAAAATGTACAAAGTTTCAACTTTGGCTCAATCAATGACGATACTTGTTCTGTCTGAATAATTTTCGTAACTAACATAAGCAATTGTAGCATTGTAGGTGATGAAATCAAAACCTGTTTTTGATATAAAAAGTAAATTTTGATGTTGCTTTTCTTTTTTTCCCTAAAAAAGTAATATTGTGTTTAGCATTATAATATTTGTTATTTAGCACTGTAAAGTATGCACTTTATGTGGATATCAGTATATATTTTTAGCTAAAATACTCTCATTCATGAATACATTTTTAATTTCGCTAGGTGGGTATGGCATTGAAAGGGACAGAAACTGAAGGTTGTTCCTATAAAGGTTCCTTTAGTGAAGCTCAATAAAAAGACTTAGCTTCATATTTGCTGCAAGCATCTGATATCAACTATGGTTTGGCAACTATGCAAATGAGTATTCAATTGTTTTGAACTCTCCAAATATTTCCCTATTTTGCTAAACAAAGAAGCAAACCCGAATTGATTGGTTCCAAGATTTTACACAATGAAATTCATTACTTTCTCTTAAGAAACCTATAGCCATTATTTTAACAAGAAGGGTAAGTTTCAACAAAGCTAATGTTGATATTTTTTAAAAACCTTCAGTTATGGATCGCTATAAATTTACATAGAACATAATATATAACTGTTAAAACAGACTTAATGACAGAGCACAAACCACCTAATACAGTAGCAAATCGCAGTGAAAAATAATTTTCTTGTGTAACATCAGCAGAACGTGGTAAATTTGTCATACTTTTGTGTTTTGTTTCTGCATAAGGTAACTCTGTTCAACAGTATTCATTTTCCCAAGGAAGAATCATTCGGATTTCATGCTAGGAGGTGCACCATACCAACTTGGACTTGCTCATCAAAGTTGATCAATGACCACATACGTTTTTAAAGCAAGTGTGCATTCGCTAAATATTCTAGTTGTTCCAAAACTGACCCTACGCTTCTCTTATTTAATAATTATGAAAGCAATATAAATATTAAGACAACAAAATTTGCAAAAGGTAATAGAATAATTATGCTGATATTCCGATCGCACTCTAGCTACATACTCCGGAAAAGCACTCGTAATCAGTGTTGAATTCAGGGGTAGCCTGGGTGGACATTTCCCCCCAGAGCAATGAGTTGCCCGGAGCCCCCCCCCCCTGGATTTCTATAATGTCCCCCCTCGGAGCCACAGAAATCCCTCCCAGAGAAAAGTGTCTGAATTCATCACTGCTCGTAATGAATTCAAAGTACATTTTTTCAGAAAAAAACACAAAGTAAAACCATTTTGTATTTACTGATACTATTGACATGAATGACGTGAATATTAATGCTATTGTGGTGAAGTTATCTAAACCCATAACTGGGACAACTAGAGCTAAATCTTTCTTAAAATTTTTAACTAATTTAAAGTTGGTTTATGTCTAGTAGGCCTAAACATGTTATTTTTCTAGTTTTTATTTTATCGTATGTTGCAATATATTTTATTTTTATTTACATATAATTATCTTTTATTTTTGAATAATGTAATAGCAAATAAAACGAAAAAAAAATCATAAAAGTTTTATTTATGTGTGTCCCTTTCATCCCCTACAATGGGGTTAAAAGGGACATTTCTCCCAATTTATAAAAACACGTATATATTTTAAATTACTGTACTTTGAGGATAAGAGGTTTTCGTAGTATCAAAGCAAAGGTTTTAGACGAGAACTAGGCACAAATTTGAAAGTGATTTCTTTTAATGTCATTATTTTATAAGCTTATAAAGATAAAATGTCCCTTTCATCTCCCATCTCCCCTAGTATAATTTTGGCATATTGCGTGTATGTGTAGCCTGCCATCATGATCTCAGTGTTGACTAGCATGTCCGCTGCTAGATGTCTCATGTTTTATTCCGAACGTGTGACGCTGTGGTACTATTGTAATTTGCATAATCCCAATTTTCATGCTCATTTTAGCTCAGCTGATCGTTTGCATTCTGCTGCCATTTATCTATTTCTTAGTGAGTGTGTTTTATTTTCCGGGTGTTGATTCTACCTACTTTGACTTTTGAAAGTTTTTTTATCCCTAAATGTTAGCTCAGATTTTTAGATGAAATAAACCTCTTTGGTGATATCCCTATTTGATGATACTGGCTAAAGGTGGTTTCGCCGTAAAAAGGACATTGTACCCTGATTTCGATCTTGAATTACTTTAATTCCTTTTTTAACTGTTACCTCAATGAAAGACAAAATCATGTGCAAAAATTTCAAACTTTGAAATTTAATAACTGTGTCAATTTTTGTAGTACAGAAGTCAAACTTTTTTTGTTATGTCTGTTATGATATGTGTAAACTTATACAAAATATAACTATAGGGATTCGTATAAAAAGTTAGATTTCATAATTTTTATAAAATTGATGTTTTACTTTGAACAATGCCACAACATAAATATTTACCTCATTTGAAATGTTTTTGTAATTGAAACTATATGTGTACAACCAACGGTTGAGAAATTAAAGGTCGCGATAGATAACATATTGCACCCTGTAGATAGGAATTGTAATTATACTGTAATAACAGAGTCTGGCAAAATGAGTATGAAAGAAAATTTAATTTAATAATGCATAAAAAGTACTTACAAACTCAAATTTTCTGAAAAAAACTTTAATGATGGATGTTGGAAGGAACTTTTTTGTCTTTCACAGGTTAGAAAGTTGCTCACTTTTTGTAAACAAAGGAAAAAAGAATTGTCCACACTGTCTCTACTTTTGAGATATTGCTATAGTGTCATTATTGCTGCATGTGCTTGATTGTTTGGAGGTTAAATGCAATTTACTTCGTCATCTTCAGATTCAGGATCGTTCTCTACCCTTTTTATTCTTTCAACTATATTTGTATCACTAAGTTCTTCATAAACTGCAACATTTTCGTCAATATTCAAAAACTCAGTATCGTCATCTTCAGAAATAACTTGATCTTGTACATTTTCATTCACAACACATGAGTCCATATTGTGTCAAAGAAGTCACATTTACTGAAGCTATTTATGATAGTGATTTGTTTCACATTGTTTTTCCAGGTACTTAAAATCAGTCTAATTGCTTCTAACACATCACACTTTTGATTTATTCCATTTTCGTCAGCCTCAATTGCTTTCCATCTTAGACGTTTTCTGTAGGAATGTTTTAAACATTTAATTATTCCCTGGTCTGCTGCATGTAGTTTAGAAGTTGTATTAGAACAGAGAAATTCTAACTTGATAGATTTCAAGTTCACCGTGAGCTGTACACTGATCAATGGAGAACAACACATTCCATGACAATTCAACTAATTTTTTGTATTGTGTAACCCAACTGACAGGGATTTGAGTGAAACTTTGTGTACATACTATATTTATCTTGATATCAATCCATGAATTTTTTTTTCCTTATTAGACCTCATAGTGTTTTAGAAATGGGGGGGGGGGTCAAAGTTTTGGATATTTCTCAAATCGCACTTTCTCAGTCTGTATTTTTTGACTGCAGTTCCATCTTCAAAAAATTGTTTTTTTTTTAATCTAAAATCCAAATGCGCTTTAAAATATCGCCGTAAGTATGTCAAAATATGCAGATTATAATGAAAAACATTTGAAAAAATTCGATTGTAATCTTTAGAGCCAAAAAATTAAACCAAAGTTGAAACTTATGGTTATTTTTTTGAATTTTTGTCATTTTACAAAAAGTGTTCTTGACAAAAAGGCAAAAGGAATTTCCAATTTCCTTCAGTTTTAAATAATAGTTTTCACTTTAGGCTTTCTAGTTATGAAATAAAAACTATGTCTTTCTCCTGGATTATGCAAAACTTTTACCCTATTTTGGGAAACTTCACCAATCAAGAAATTAAAATCTATACCTAACTTTAATTGTGGTATATAAATAATGGTGGTTGCTATGTCTTGTTGAATTTATTATTATTTATTGAGTGTTTCTTTTTTTTTTTTTTTTGCAAAGTAAAGTTTATTCTTTGTTTTTCCAGAGTAACAGAAAAAAAAAATCCTATAACTGCAATATTCACTCTTCCATTAAATTTCTTTTGTTGGTATGGAATAAGAAAATAAAATAATTACTTTTTACCAATCACATTTTCAATATGTCTTTTTCTTCGTGTGTGTGAGTTTGAATTAAAATATTTTAATTATTTGTATTTAAAAAAATGTTCAAAAACTTGTATTTTATTATCATGGGTAATTTTAACAAGTTTAAATATGTTTTTTATAAGTTTAAATACATTTAAGTATATTTAACAAGCCTAAGTTTATTTCTACACATACGTTGTATAAACACATTCTGGCAAAGACAGGGTAATTTTTTTTTTAAAGTAAAGGCAGGTGTTTTAGAATCTGGTAATCAAATTATTGCCAGTCTGCCATTTCTCAACATAGAAACATGATCTAATTTTCCTTGTGGTGCAAAATGCATTCCTATTTTCTCAAATTTTGTAGTTTGTGATTTTTCCCCTTTATTGTCTTAGTATGGGACTTTATATTAAATCTTCTACTAGTCTTCAAGCTTGCAGTATTGGAATATTGACTGGTTTAGAGTATCACAAAATAGCTATAGGGTCATTCCATGCAAAATGAGCAAATCGGCTGTGGCAGACATGTCACAGATTTTAATGAAAATCAGTCTATATGTAGATCATATCTATTTATGAGTAAATGTAAAATAATAGATTTCAGGATTGTTTATTTAAGTATTAAAATATACATAAAGAAGAAAAGTGAATGCAAAATTGAGGTATTGTCTACATGCTTAAAATTTCAACTCTGATTATTAGCCTTAGGAATGGAAAGACTATATTAAAAATTATTTATAATTAGGAATGAATAATAAGTAACAGATTGGCGTAAGTTAGTAATTGTATTTTTATTCCGTAATGAGAAAAAAAATTATTTTTCAAAAATTTTGAAGTAAAAATGCAATATTTCTACTACTCATTTAAGCATGAAGGACAGCTTTGAAAATTTTACTTTTTTTTGGCGTTATAGCTAAATGCATATATTTTAAATATCAAAAATGTCATTCTTGCCTTTTTATTCCTTAATGAGAAAAAAATAAACAGTAAAAAATGTTGAGGGTAAAATGCAATATTTCTATCACTTCTTTTTAAGTGAAAAAAAGCTTTATTAAACTTTTAAATTATTTCACATTATAGATAAAAGTGTATATTTTAAATATAGAAACTTTAATTTTTGCTTTCAGTTTATTTTTGGCTATTAATATATTTATTTTAAACTACAGTAAAAAAAAAATATATATATTACTTTGAACAAAAAAAATTATATATTTATCCTCTTAATCCATAGATGGCAGCACTGCATCTTTTTTCCCTTTGAAATCGTGCAATATTGTAAAAAAACGTGCGCTTATTCAAAGAGTGAAGCTCTTGGAATGCAACAAATATTACTTTTCTGACAAAATTTAGTGACGTTAGGAATCAAAAGGCAATCTTGAATTATTTTTAGCATATCATGGACTTATTGATCTTTATGTCTGTGAAATAACTATAATGTCTGACCTTTCTTTCCATATTTTTTTGCCTATCAATAAAAGGAAAAATTACAGTTTTGTCATTTTTTTTAAGTTTCTATTTTTTTTTTTTTTTAAGGTGAAGGAAATACATGGCAACTTAAAAACTTTAGCAGTTCGATCTTAATATGTAACACTACATCAGCCATCAATTTCACAGATGTTTTTGAATTCCTTTAATTTTTATAACGTTTTTAATTTTCTCAAAATTGACAAATTTTCAATTTATACGACAAATTTAAGATTAATCATGACGTTACCAAATTATTATTATTAAATAAATATGAAGATAATTTTCCAGAGATTACAATATTATAAAAATATTTAATTTATGTTAAATAGTTTTCATGATACAGAACTTCAAACTTGCAACTTTGAACGATTGTACACATGCTATTCTATGTCACGTTTTTTAAATGTCCAGAACTTCCAAAATTTTTTATTTTTTTGTTGAAATATTTTGCAATGCTCTATTTGAATATGAATTGAATCTGTGTGTCAAATTTTATTAAAATCGGTTACTATGTAGCCACGACTTTTTTTTTAATTTTTGCTCATTTTGTGTGGAATGACCCAGAAAGGAGCAATTGCAGCTTTTGGCTTTGGTTCCTAATTATTGGAGCAAAAAGAAAATAATAGGTGAATTTTTAATTGATTAAGCTGAAGACAGTCATGACAACTTCTGAGAGAAAGAAGAATCTTGGCAATGGCAGATATAAGAAAAGGTAAACCCATAGGTCCAGAAACAAACTGATTGAAAAGTTTTATAAGAGTGATGATTATTCAAGAATCATGCCTGGGAAAACAGATGTAGTTAGTATTGGTAAGAATGTACATACACAAAAGCGATTGATATTGTGTCTGCATGAGTTATATTCACTTTTTAAACAGGAATTTCCTTAATTGAATATAAATTTATCTGAATTCTGTTCTTTGGGGCCACGGGAACGGATCAGTAATGGTCTGGGGAGTTTTCCCATCATAATGGCATTGTACCTTTCGTACACATTGATGGTATTAGATTGTGGATCAAAATGCTTATAAAAACATTTTAGAAGATCACATGCTGCCTTATGCTCATAAAAAAGACACCTCATATCTGGATGTTTCAGCAGGATAATGATCTCAAGCACATCTCCAAAATGGTGTCAAATTGGTTTACAGCTAAGAAAACTAAAGTTTTGGACTGGCTGAGTCAGTCACCTGACCTCAATCCAATTGAACATCTTTGGGAGCGCATCGGAAGAAAAGTCGGGACATGGAAGGCATTCTACAAAGGCAGAACTCCTTCAGGATCTTCAATCAGAATGGGCGAAAATCCCTAGGTCCACCTTAAAAAGTCTTGTTAATTCCATGCCCAGACGATGTGTCGCAGTCTTTAAAGCAAAAGGATATGCAAATATATATTAAATATTGCTGTAATTTCGTTACATTAAGACGCTTAATTTCAATAAAAGTTTAGAAAAACTGAATCGTCTCAAAACTTTTTCTTAAGTAATTTTGCGAATTTCCGAATTATTCTTTATTCATACATATGTCTCAATTGTTCTAATGTTGCATTTTGTTGAGCTTTAAAAGGGGTACAAATGACCAATTTACATGATTAAGAAATTTTGCTTACCGAAAAATAAAAGACAGAAAAACATATCGTCTCACAACTTTTGCCAGCAACTGTAAGTTTATTTAGTATATTATACAAATATCTCTTAGTTTACTAAAATATAGTTCAGCTGAAAAACTCATAACATATTTAAATTAGTTGTTGGGGGACACCGTACTACTTACCCATCATTGATAGGCATAATATAAAATATGTGTAAACTATTTACAAAATGCATTGCAATTCCAAAATAAAATTTATACGTTTCTTTAAATATTTTTAATACATAGTTATGCACTATTATTGAATTACAGGTACTACTTGATTATTCCGTCGACCCATTTCGAAAAATTATATAAATTGCCAAACTACTCACAAAATTATACAAATTGGCATTATTTTTATTTTAAATAAAGAAAGAACAAATAAATTAGTAAAAGATTAATAAAAATACAAATAAAACGTCGAATTAAAAATCACTTGAGGACGTAAGAAATACGTGTAACGTGTTTAATGTCAAGTGAATGTGACATTTAAGATAACCCATTATTGGCATTTAACCTTATAGTTTGGCGATAGTTTTTTGGTCGACAGGCTAATCAAATAGTACTGAATTGCGTAAAAGAAACATCCTTATAATTCCAAAAATGATAATCATATTAACTAACAGTTTAATGCGTCAGATTAAGCGTCTCATTTCCAATTAAAATATATCTTTGAATTGAAATTTGAAGCAAATACAGGGTCATGAAAAATCGAAGAGTGTGGAAAATAGGATTACAAATATATCGGCAACTAATTATCCGATTGACTTCATTCTTTATGCAAAATTTATGTTTTTTTATTGTCTTTTATATTCTCTCCTTTAAATAAAAAAATTCGAATTTTTTCATATACTTTTTATCAGAACGGATTTTTGAGGGTCGAAAAAAATAGTTCCATATAATCGAGGTTATTGATATTCAATAGCCATCTTCCCATTATTACATACTAAGTACTCAAGTCTCTTTCTCAATTTTTTGGGGGTAATAGAGCGTTTACAGACACACGGATACACAGAGAGACGGGCAGCAATTTTTTTTCTTTTAAAAATATATTTTTCGGAATCTTCTGTTCTGAAACGTGTCAATCCGTCAATTTTTTTTCGATTTTTAAAACGATTACAAGACTTACCCTCTATACATACTACGTATGATGGGTAAGTAAAACGCAATTTACACAATTCACGCCGATAGACGGTACGTTTTACAATATTTTTCATGTGGCGCAGTATGATCAACAGAATTTATACACATCACTTAATGAAGTAAAGTTCTATCTAAATTACTATTGTAGTTAAGTTTAAAAATGCATATCACAGCTAAAAACTCATTTCTAGCAATCCTCGCTTATAGCCATTCCAGCAACCGAATTCTCTTGGTCTCTGTAAATGAACGATAAGTGGTACGCACTCTGTAATCTATAGAAAATATATTGTAATGTACCTCGTTGATGCTTGCCAATTTCATTTTGTGTGAAGTAGCGTAGCATCATTCATTCAAATACACAATATCTAACATTTTTTTCCTGCCGATCATAATGAAATGGAATTCTTCTGTGCGTCACTGTAAACAAATTATAAACGTTACTTTCTTCATACTGTATAGAAAGAATGATGTAGTTCACCTCTCTGATGAATATAAATTTCATTATATTTCAAGTATCATAACATCAATAATGTAACATTCCCCCCAAAGACAATAATACAACGGAATTCTTTTGTGTGTTCCTGTAAATGAACTATAGCAGCTACTTACTTTATGTTCTTATGCCCTAGTAAATCTCATTAACATATATCAATATCGTGGAAATACAAGTATATTTATGAGAGTTAGAACGCGACAAAATTGCCTTAGAAGTAGTCGGACCAACAAACTGAAGTCATAAAATTTTTTCAACTATGTTGTAAAGTGTAAAAAAAAAAAATTCTACACTCTCTAATCAGCTTAAATAAAATTTTTCATGAAATTCCTACAATCACCTACAGAATGTTTTAACTATTTTTTAAAGAGTTCAGAGTTTTCTCCAAAGTGAAATCTAGCACTTATAGGGTGTTCTAGAATGGAATGAATGTTTTTTAAATTCAATAATAAGTAAAAGAGTGACAGCCATCGAAATTATTCTAAGAGTAATGTGTGATGTCGGGAATTTCTATACTACGCTTTCTTGTTTTAGTTTTAAATATCACCAATCAATGTCACTTTGGTATTTCAAAAGCGAAACAGAGAGAAGGTGATCAGCTGAGTAATTTTTGATACATTTTATAACATTCTTTTATTTAACTTAACTTGATTCATGTTCGTAAAGATGGAATGGAGGATATTTCAAATATGGGTTCGAAGCTGAAAAAAGTCGCGTGGTACCGGTAATTTACCCAAAGATCTTCTAACTGATAAGAAGGAAAACGGGAAACTACTACTGCTTTCTCCCATCAACTGTTTCATTGGCTAGTGGGGATTTACATTCCGTCTACAAAGCCTTCCCTTCTTTACACTAGACGTTTTTGACCTGACCACGTGTCATGACGTAGATGGAATATCCTCCATTGGTGGATAGGGTCCTACCCCACATTTGCTAGTTTTTCCTCAGAGTCACCACCCAGCTCGAAAGCTGGCCCTGAGATCGACCTATGGACGTCACTATCCGACTTGCCTCGAAAACCGAGGTGCCGGGGGAGTCGCACCTTTGGTACCCAACGAGGTAGGCTGCGACACCCATGCACAACGTTCGTTACCCGTGGCTGCGGGACTCATAAATGAGCCACTCGTGGATGCTGTGGTTCGTCCCTATCCATCCCCTTTGTATTCATGTGCTACGAACTCAGCCAGACTCCGGATGTCCTCCCCCACCAAAGAGGTCGGCTCCGGACCACCCGGAGTGCTGACCACTGAGTACAATGTTAAGCTCTATTTATCAATTTAGTAGAACGTGTGAAATGTTAGGGCATGTTATCGACAGCAAAGGCATTCATGCGACAGGTAAGAAAATGGCATGAGAAATAAATGCTCTTTCAAATGTTACAGAACTAATATCATTTTTGTGTCTTCTGAACTATTGTTTGAAATTTATTCTTAATTCTGCCATGCTGTTTGCTCTTCTTTATAAATTACTCCATAAGGACACTCCTTGGATATGGTCATCAGAATAAGAAGAAACTTTTCAGAAGTGTAAAAATCTTCTTACATCAGGTGCTGTTTTAGAGCATTAGAATGGTAAATTGCCTTTGAAAGTATCCTGTGATGCCTCGCCTGTGGGTTTTGGAGTTGTTTTATCTCAAAATTTTTGACAACGATGAACGCCCAGTTGCCTATACATCAAGAACTCTTTCCAAAGCTGAACAAAACTACTTGCAAATTCAGGAAGAAGCAGCAACAATTTTTGGTATAAAAATGTTTTAACAGTATCTCTTTGGTAGAAAATTTGTACTGGTTACAAACCATCAACCTTTAATAAGTATTTTTGCACCTGACAAAGCACTTCCTATCATTGTAGCAGCAAGACTTCAAAGATGGGCAATGCTGTTACCTTCTTTCAAGTACAACAATGAGTATAACATAGCCTCAGAACACAGCAATGTGGATGCCTTATCACATTCTTCAATTGAATCTGAAATGGAAACATCATCAGAAATATTTAAAATATCATATTGTGAAGATCTACCAATAACGAAAATTGAAATGGCAAAAGCAACTCGCAATGATGCAGTTTTAGGACGAACTCTGAAGTACGCTCAAAATGGTTGGCCACGGAAGATAAACAGTGAAGTACTTAATCCATTTTTTAACCGTCAAGATCAACTAATATTCTTCTGTGGAGAATGAGAGTAATCATAACAGAAAAATACAGAAGAGACTCCTGGATCAGCTACATGATACTCACTCAGGAATTTCTAAAATGAAAGTCATAGCTCGTAGCCATATATGGGGGCTAAAATTGCACCAAGAAATTGAGGAAGTTGCAAAACACTCTCTTGCCTCTCAGAAGAGTAGTTGTTCTCCTCCTGGTATACCATTTCAACCATGGGCTTGGTCTAAGCATCCTTGGGGTAGAGTGCATATTGACTATGTACAGAAAGACCTGAAGAACTATCTTTTACTTGTTGATAGCCACTCTAAATGGTTAGAGGTCATGCAGTTACCTTCCCCAGCTTCTTCACACACCATTGAAGCTCTGCAACAGATTTTTTCTAGATACGGATTGCTAGTAGAGTTAGTATAGGACAATGGTCCTCAATTAATATCAGATGAATTCAAATGGTTTCTGAACTCATATGGAGTAAAACATACCTTCATTCCAACTTGCAATCCACAATCTAATGGCTTGGCCAAAAGAACCGTGCAGGCATTCAAAGAGGCACTAAGCAAGATGAACAGTGATGCTACAGATCATAGCACATTGAGCAGAAAAAATTGTCGCTTGCTCATGAGCTATCGCTCAACGCCTCATTCGACGACTGGACTTTCTCAGGCAGAATTGTTTTTATCAAGACCAATTCACACACAGCTAGCACTTGTACATCCCAGCACTCAGTTTCATGGTGAACAGAACCAATGTGCTCAGGAAAATTATTATGACAGAAGCCATACTAGAAATAGAAACTTTATGTCTGACGAAAGGGTGTTAGTTCGCTCTCACAAAAACCAAGAATGGAGCAGGAGAACATTATTCAGGCCACAAGGTTGTAAAACTTACCGTAATTTCCCGCGTATGCGCCGCGGGTTAGTTGTCTTTTTCAAACCGGAAATTTTATTGAAAAAAAGAAGTCAAATAAGTGCTAAGCAGAAGTAAGTCACATTTTATTTAAAATAAATTCTGGTAGTAAATCGAGTTATCCAAGGTGCGGCGGATACGCGCGAAATTACGGTAGATTCTTAACATTAACAACAAGATGTATCTTGCACATGTTAATTCGCTTTGTCTTGATTACAATGAAGATGATAAAGAATTTACATATCTAAATAATTTGGTCATTTAGAGTTGGCACAGTAATGTTGACATCCTTGAAACCACTGATGCAGAAGAAAGGCCAGCAGAAACTTGCCCTATGGAAAGGTATACTTCTATCAGCCCAGATAATCCTGAAATCCCCAATACAGATGCTAATAAAAGGAGCGAGGAAATAACAACCACCAGTGACGTCAACTTATATGGGCCTGTGGGACCAAGCACAACCAATAATTTGCTCCTCCAGCCCACCCAATTTTCATTATTCTATTTTTGTGCTTATTCAATCACTGAAAAGAAATTATTCTTTTGAAAATACGGTAAAAATAGCAATAAAAGATACACAGGAGCCTAAAACACAACATCCTCCCTGCCCTCCTTCATCCTAAAAGAAGTACAATTAATTTTCCTCTCTATTAATCAGAAGTTTCCATTTTTTTTTGTTAAACGTCAAAGGATCTTTCAGAAAATGCTGCCGAAGCGTTTTAAGACAATTTTGAACATGCGTGAGCTCAAGAATGGCACCGTGAGACAGCAATCAATTATAAGTGAAGATGTAATGTATATAATTTTATATATATAGATATATACATATGAAAACGCTGTTCAATTTCAAATCCCTTCAGAAGTCATGTCTACATATTTCATGCGTTTTATGTATACAAGTCACTCTGTGAATGTGTCAGAAAGTTCGTGTTGTTGAGTGGAGAAAATTATTTCTTTTGGAATAGCTTTAAGTGGAAAGTTTGACTTCTAAATTACGATTAATGCAAGCATAATGTATGGACTCACTTAGTTACTCGAGTGAAACTTGCACAGGAGTCCAAGGGTTCACCAGGATAGAAATATTTTTTCTCTGATTTTAATGAAATAGCTAAGTGTATAAATGTTAAAATCTTCTTCCTACGGAAGAGACTGAAAACATTTTTTGCGTTCCATTATGCCAATTGACTATTTCAAACGTGAATAAGGACAGTGAAGAATATTCGTTTTAGAGGATGCTTGTGTGCATTTATTGGAAGATGTGCAGTTATTAGGAGGTCATATTTCCAACATGGCGTGCTACATAAAATGTGGGTTCATTTCATTAAAAATGTCGTTAAGTATTTATAAACTAACAGATCTACCCGGCTTCGCTCGTGTCAATAATAAGGGTCCTCCAGGGTAAAATACATTAAAAAGAAATAATATGGCAATGACAATAACTAAGATTGGTGCATTCGCATTCACGGATCGTTAAAAAGATCAATCAGAAATATAAATATAAGTAAAATAGTCTTAATTACGTCGACTGTTAACTATACCATAATAATATACATTCCAAACAAATGTCAAAACATATATTAAAATACAATTATTTGCTTAAAAGACGTCATTTCATTTTCGTCAAAACACATTAAAAATACTAAAATTGTAAAGGTTTCAACTCTTTCTTTGAGTCATCGTCAGAATATAGAAAAAACAACAACTACAATGCCAATTGGGAAATTATATTGATGATGGCAATGACCTAACCCATAAATTGTGCCTTTAGTGAAATTTTTCTTAACTTATGAACATCATACAATTTCGTTTTTTACACTGTCGATTAGAAAAAAGTTCTTTCAAATGAAATTTATTTGAAAATTGTATCTCAATTTTCTCATTTGAATGGATTTTAAAGTAATTTTCAATTATGGATATTTATAAATCTGCATGCAGCCCAATTACGAAAGATATACCTGTTTGCTCTTAATGCAATATTATAAAGAAAAGACATTGCTATGAGTAATTCTAGCATAATATTGTTGGTGGCAACAACCTATCCCAACCATAAATTTAACTTTTACTGCAATTTAACCTTTAAACATTGCACATTTGATTGTTCCAACTTCTAATAGAATACAAAAAGTACTTTCAATAATATTTGTTTGAAAAGCTTATTTCAATTTACAGATTTTTTTTTTTTTTTTTTTGTTTTTTAAAGTAATTTTCAAGCTTGAATTTTTTAAAATATGGCTGCAACCCAGTTACAAAAGATTAACTTAATTGCTCAAAAACGTTGTAAATAATTCAGTATTTGTTTGTTTTCGTGTACTTTTACATAACTAAATTGGCAAATTTCAGTATTTGTTTTCGTGTGGGAATCTCATTCCGACTGCTTATAACTTGGGTTCTAAAAAAAATTTAATTCAATTTGCACTATTGGTTTTTAAGTTAAGCTTTTGGCGTGCTTAACATTGTTAACCGCTGATTAGTCATAGAATTGTAGGGGAAAATTCCATAATCATCTAGAACCCGATTATGAAAGATTATTATTTAAAAAAATTCTGAATGAATTTCATTGAAACTTCCATTGTTTGTTAGATAATTTTACACGGATGGTTTTAAAATATTGCGTATAGTTTTACGTCGCTTTGTTATAAAATTATGGAAGAAAGTTCAATAGTCAGGTGAGCACGATTCTAACAGATTAGCATTTTTTAAAAGTTCTACTGGACAGATTTTTATGACATTTGCACTGTTACTTTGCGGTCAAATTTTTGGAACAGTTTTAGTATATAACATTTTGTTGTACTCGCTTTGTTTTAGAATTAGCTGAAATGTTCTATAATCAGGCGAAACCAATTCTGAATGATTAGCCTTTTAAAAAAGTTAGATAATTTTTGAGAAATAGTTTTAGTATATTGCATATCCGTCTATCATTCTTAGACAAAATCCTACTGTTAATGATCAACTGAAAAATTTTGTCCTTAACAGCCGAAGTTTTGTCTTACACATTATAAAATATAATAGCGCAGTGATGATCGTATCGTATTCAGCAATATGGAAGTACATTTGAGATAAAGATACATATTGGTTTAAAATGCAGATCAAATTCACCGATATATTTCCTTTAATTCAAGATTTGTTCGGAGAAACTGATCCCCGCAGCGGGCGAAATGTGCTACTCAGATAAATAAGTGATCGCTAAAACGAAAATACAGAAAATACTTTTCCCTGTATTTGTTGAGAAATCTAACAAATATACTAAAAGGTTAAAAATATATTCGTGTTTCAAATTAAAAACGATTTTTATTAAAGGGTTCTATTAAAGGGTAGTATATCAGGCATCTTTAACACATGTATACAAAAATTCATTGCCGATAATTTTTAAATGGAAACTCATATTTCCATTCATTAAATCTAAATCCACAGCCGTAAAAATGAAAATGACATCAATTTCCATGTCATGAAATTTTGTTTAAAAAGAAAAAAAAAACCTTGCTCTAAAAAATAGTAACTATGTTATAATTTCTATTTAATATAAATCGTAGAAAAATCGTATTTTATATAACAGTATTCGATATAAATCGTAGAATGTTATCACTGCATTTCAAGTATTAAAATAGTTATGTAAAAGATATAATTAAAGATTCAGCATTACAAAGAAATTGGAAATAAATTGTAGCCGCCGGTTTTTAGAACCAATTTGAAATAATATTGACAAAATTGACGTCATATCTAGCAAAGCACACGATTTTTTTATTATCTTTTTCTTGAAATTCAAACGCCTGTATTGAAATAGATTTTTTAACTTTAAAATCATTCAAATGAAGATACTACGTCATTTTAACACACGTTTAGTTAAAATTTTTACCCATACATAGGGAAAATTTTCGTTTCCTGATTAGATTGACGTCGATTTCAAAAATGCAAAAATATAGCGAGAAAATCCGAATTTTTATTATCCAAATACACGCGTTATCATTTTCTTTAAATTACTCTGCGGTTTTTTTAGGATGTGGCAACAGGAAAGAAACTGTTGAATTAGAAAAATTAAAAAAGAGATATTTCTATAATGTTAAATTAAGGAAAGTGGTAGAAAAAGGGATAAATACGGGTCTGATGATTTTTTAAAGTAGACAGTGATCTTTTCCAAGTTCTAAAACGTATGTACATGAAGTTTCGTGCAAATCGGTCAAAAATTGAAGATTTGTATAAAGGACATACTTGTTCGAGTGTTACCATAAAGTACTAAACTTAAGGGCATTATGTTTCATATTTTTCTTGCTAGACAATCCCAAGATCTCTAACACGTTTGCAAACACGTTTCCATTCTTATATGCATGGAAATTTGAACTATTTTAAATCGGGTGGTAAAGAATTGGAAAACGTGTTCATCTCCCTATAAAATGTGATGCCTCTTTCATTATAGTGGATTTCTACCTGAGAACTAATTTTTCGTAATTGACATGTCTAAAAATTGCTTTGAAACATAAATTTTGCATTTTCTGAAACACTCTTTTTGCAGAAAAGACGCTGTTCAATTTGTTGAATCTGAATAAGAATGTCTGCAATTTTTATGTTTTATATGGATGAAAATTATATCATGAACTTGTCAGAAAGTAGTAAGTTTCGATACCAAAGAGGCTTTATCTGCTTTATTTTCATGTACTTTCATATCATTTTTGCTGATAAAATTTACACGCAGAAGCGGCTGGTGGTAAAAACATGAGAACGTTGCAAACAAACTTATATATTTTTTATAATATTATGTAACACACCTAATGTAGAAAGACAATATCAATAGGCTGCGTCGGCAAAAATGATCATTCCTGATACAAGAAGCGTTAATACGGGTTAGGTTCCCTTAGAAAGACCCCCACGAAGGGCACTCCCCCCCTTAGGGCCTATATCCCTCGTGTTGATAATTGGTTGACATAAATACAACCAACCAACCAACCTGATACAGGAACCATAGATCCAACTACGCAGTAAAACTCGTGAAAATCAAAGTCTGCATACAGATTCCGTTTCCACAAGTTTTACATTGTATATATATAACAAAATTCTGCCTTAAATGAAACATTTGATAGTCCTGGCGAAACAAAATACCATATACATGGAACGCTGTTTAAATCGGATCCCCCCCCCCCCCCCCTGGCAATTATATCTTGGTTTTAGAGAGTTTTACTGTATTGTCAGACATTTTCCCATTACATTTTCTCTTATGTCGGTGCTTGTTAATTCGAAGTCGCAAGGACAAAGAAACAGATTCAAATTATTTCATTCTAAAAAAGAAAATGCTAATGCTATTACTGGAGAAAAAATAATTATCTAACATTAGAAAATTCTATAATTCAAATTGGTTTAAATATATTATATTAAAAAGCATATTATGCTCTTAAATAACTATTATCAGAAGCATATTAATCTTAAAATGCTATTTTCCATGCTGTATATATTGCCTAGGTGTTCCTCTGGTGATAAAACATATGCACCAAGATTAGCGCCTTGAAGCTCCCGAAGAGAGCTTGATGGGAGCCCCAGTGATTTAATTTGGCGACCTAGTGCGACCCATACATGTTCTAGCGAGTTTAAATCCGGAGAATATTCCGACAATTCTATAAGCTGGATTTCTTCGATAATTAAATAATCGGCCAAATTTTCATTTGCAACAAGTCGAAAAATTATCAGTATATAAAAAAACAATCATTGATTGAACTTTCGAGTGATTTTTTTTAAAAATCTGATTAAAAAATAAATGTGATTGACTTCAAGGCGTAATAGAATACCAACAACTCAGTTATAAATCCATAACATATTTATTGCCTTTCATGTACAGTCGTGGAAAAAAAAAAGTAAACACCCCCTACTAACTCTTCAACAAATTATCGTAGACGGAAGTTACTGGTACCGAAAGATTTGAAATAAAGTCTACTTTTAAATGACGTATATAAAATTTGCTTAGGGGTCATCTACATATTAAAACGAACCCAAACCTCATTTTTTTAAAATGGCAATACCCAATTTTAACGAGATATTTCAAATTTTCGGTTCAAAATATGCCTAGACACCAAATTTCAAGTCATTTGAATGATAAGTTTTTGAATTATAAACATTCAAAATTTAGTGCTTCTAATGTTAAATTACATTTTCATATTTTTATTTATATCTTCTGAAATTATGCTCCTAATGTGCTAATTTTTTGTTTAGAAATAAAACTAATGTGCCCAAACATAAATACGCTGAATTTGCAATTTTTATAATTTTATTATATGAATTATGAATTATAAAATTAAAATTCGAAAGAATTATGAATTGCAACCTACAATTTTTTTGATGGATTTAGATTTATTAAGTCCTGCTTTATGAAAATCCCAAATTTCACATTTTTCTTCCAAATAGTTTTCAAATTATGCTTAAAAAACGGAAAAATGATGGTTTAAGGGGCCGTCTATGATTGAAGTGAGTTAAATATTTTGAAATTTCTTCTGCTGCCTTGTTATCTAACAGACTTCATTGACTGCTTAAGGTACCTTGATCAAGAAGGCGGCTCTTTCGGTTAGCAATCGAGAACCCAACTTCAATTTGGATACAGCCCTTAAAATACGCTCGTTTTAAAATAATTAATTTCTCGGAAACTTATGGTACGAATTGCATAAAAATTTGTTTTTAGGCTATTTGAAGGGTGTAGAGTTCATTTATGCTGTCAGAATTTGGTATTGCCATTGAAAAAAAATGAAGTTATGGTTTGTTTTAATATGTAGATGGCCCCCTAAGCAAATTTTATATACATCATTTAAAAGTAGACTTTATTTAAAATCGTTCGGTACCAGTAACTTTCTTCTACGATAATTTGTTGCGGAGTTAGTAGGGGGTGTTTACTTTTTTTTTTCCACGACTGTACATAAAGCTTGTACAAAGAGTATTCTTATCGTATACGTATATTAAGAATAAATATCGCAAGAATCTTGAGACAACTCCACATTTGAGGTTATATCTGTATTTTAAACTTTATATTTATCTTCATTTTAACCTCGTTTTTAAAGAATCAGCTCTATGAAACAATTTCAAGCATCGGTTTGATATTATTAGGAAACATTTGAATACTTCCATATCACGATAAGTAATTGTTATGAATTTTCATAAAAAGTTAACATGCTAAATAATTATTTTAATGCTGTTTTTATTTGTTTCGATATCTGACAGCTCTTCTTAAATTAAAGCCTATAGAAAATAAAAGCCTGTAACTGCAACTACAACTAGTTTTTAAAAGAAGTGACTGCAAACTACTTTTCAAAAATAGTCACTACTTCGCTTCTTTCAGATTTTGTCAGAGAATTCCATTTGCACTCAAAATTGAACCCTGAAAAAATGCGTGAATTTACACATTAAAGCAGGTATGCTGATGATACAAAACCGATTTATTTATATGTGTAAAATGGCGTGTAAATTGCCAAATACATGCCTCATGTGTCAATTTTGAAATACACATTGTCCTCTGTATAGACGCTTTCAGTGTGACGTCATTCATGACGTTTTGCTTGGAAACTGACTCCAAACAAACGGTTGCTATGCTTCATTTCTTATTAAATATAAATCGTAGAAAATGGTATCACTGCCTATAAAGTATAAAAAGACGCATCTGTGAGATATAGCTATAAGATACAGGTATAAAATACAAACAAAGTAGAAAATACAGCATAGCAACCGTTTGTTTGGAGTCAGTTTCCAAGCAAAACGTCATGACTGACGTCACGACTGAAAGTGTCTATTTTGATGATAATACTTTAATATGCTGAAACGTGTAAAAAGGTATGAGACAACTCTTAAATATACAGTTTAATGTATAAATTGCATATGAGTACAGATATTTCTGTTTAATTGTTCAAAATCGGCAAATTTTTGTGTGCATAACTTAACCTTATAGTTTGAGTTGTAAATTGTTAACTAAATGTTTTCTGGACGCAAAACAATATTTCATAAAAAACAAACTCATATATGCTTAGTGTGTTTGTTCTCTTTTTAAGACAACAAAACAGAGTACCTGCAATTTACAAGAAACAGGATATTAAAATTATATTTAATGCATTCGATCTTGCTATTGTGTTGTTTTGGAGTCCTAAAATCGTATAGTCACAATTTATGGGCAAAACCTGTATAATCTGAATATATACACTGTAAAATAAATTTGTTAAAATACCAAATTATATTGACAATGGTGACGCCAGGTCTATTTCTGTATTTTATCATCCTATGAATTTCAATCATGACTTTTCAAAGATACATTTACATCAAAAGGAGCAAATTTCTATTTAATCCAATCTACAGTAAACAAACAATGCATACCCTATAACGGAATACAAACTAGGGAACTGTGACTTTTCAAGGCACCACATTGACCATTCAGTTACAATTACACAAGCCAAGTTTTCAAGTAATTGCTATTTATTGAGTGCACTTGAGTACAGATATTTCTGTGTAATATTTTGCTGTTACATATATTTCTGTGTAATATTTTGTTCTTACTCATATAAATATCTGCGTAATAATCTTACACATATTTCTATGTGATATTCTGCGTACAATTGTATTGTGTATTCTCTGTATCAATACATTTTTCTACATTTGCACACTCGTATGGGTTTTTGAAGGAATAAAAAGTTACACATTTTCATTAAGCAGACAAACACACATAAATACAGGTAAATTTTCCCGACAAAAGTGTAATTTTACAAATTTACACATATAAGGTTATTGTGGCTAAATATGACGCCGCCTAAATGCGACAATGTTCTTGTACTTAAAGTCTTAACGTATGAATCGTATATAAATTCTATATAATCAGACTCACGAACTTCAGGAACAAAATGCGAAACATTTCTCTGCATTTAAAACGCTTTCTTAAAAAAAATTCCGATTGCTATACACATCATTCATTATAAAGCGCTCCCATATTCCCTAACTGTGGCGAAAAATCTCGAAAATGGTTCGCGGTTTTTCTTTTTTAACTTTGAAGATCAAATAACCTTATAGACGCCAAGGGCTACAACGTCTATTACATTTAACTGATGTGTAAGCTCGGGAAAAGGCGACAATTTTTCAAATTAAAGTTCTAAAATATCCTACGATTTTGATGACTGGTTGTTTTCTTCAGAGACCTATTAGCGACGAACTGAAAGTCCTAAATTCAGAGAGACTTTTAGGAGATTAACTGAGGTAATTTTATATGGTATTTTCATATATTGTATTTAAATTATGTTTAAAGTAGTTAATGTGTTTAATTAATCTGCGTTGAATTAATAGATTAGGAATTTCAAAAAGATCTTCCAATAGTGCTATTCTTTGACCGGGTACTTAAATATGTGTTTCAAATGATCAAAATAGAAAAAGACATGCCTTTAAAATTTTTAATTAAAAAAAAATTGAACTTTCCTATTCAATCGGAACCACCTGTCGATTCCAATGCCATTCAGGGCTATAAAAATTTGCAAAATCAGAAATATGAATTAAATGAGTACGAGTCATACCCACCAATGACTTGGCTGATAAGAATTTAGCTGTTAGCAATGATTTGTGTACTACCATGTTTCCTCCCAGTAAAGCAATCCTTATTGATGATTTTTATGTTAATGAATCAAGTAGTAATTATGATCTTTCTGATAAAGATGTCAATCTGTTTCCTGATTTTGAAATTAGAGAATATTTAATAAAGATGTTTAAGAAGGACTTAACAGCAAATGCTGATTGTTCTGCAAGCTCAAGTTTTCAAATTGAGCATCACGAAGTTAATAATACAACTTCTTCAATAATGTTTGATCTGTCTGGCCAAACAAATTTAACATCGCATAGAAATTTAAGTGATGAAGATTTTCAATGTTTGCAAACAATGAGTGCATATTTTAAAAAACTAACGTGTAAAACTAGATAGATTCTATTCAAGAACAGTCCGGAGTGCAACCAGAATCACATTAACAACTATCTCTTCCTGAAGCTAATCCATCTCATGCTTTTGAAAGCTGTTTGTTAAAAACTGTTTCACCAACAAATCAAAATCCAGCCAAACAGCGAAAAGCTGTAGGGTCAAACTTTGCCGAATGCTTAACAGCTGAAGGGTACAGGGAAAAAAATAAAAAGGACAATGAAGTGCAAAAGCAAAAACAAAAATTGGAAAAGAGAGAACAATTAAAGCTTAAAAAAGCAAAAACATCATTTCAAAAATAAAATTCGGCAAAAACTCGAAATCAGTTGTTAAAACAATCTGAAAGTTAATGAGCAGCAGAAACAGAAGTTACGAAGAAGCCTGAGCCTCAAACTTATCTAGATTCTTACCATTCAGAAACCAAAAAGGAAAAATTGAGGCCTAGACGGAAGATGATAAACAAAAATGAGTTAAAAGCAAACCGAAAAGCAAGAGATTTGTAAAACTTGTTGTATCAGTCATTCATTATTTACTTCTTGTTTTTTCCATGGTCAAAGTTAAAAGTGTGTAAAGTATGGATGTTGAAGTATGCATTATTTAATTATAATATATTCAAGATTATTTATCTTAGAGTTACATTTTTATTATTTAAGTTATTATTAAATAAAGTTATTAGTATATTAATTATTTCAATAATAAGCTATCCAACTTTCAGTTTATATATTTCAACTCTTTATTAATTCAAAAATTTCTAGCAATTAATTGAATATTTTAAGATGAACTGACATGTATAAAACGTATTGTCACATTTAGGACCTTGGACGTTTCATTTAGGTTTTAACTATCGTAGATGCCACAAAAATGACCCAAATGCGACAACAGTTATTGCTGGCTTATGTTACAGATAATGATTCAATTTCTATTAAACAAGTTAGTTTTGAAGTAAAGGTAACTTTCACTTAATAAAATACGAGGGGGGATCAAATGAACACCGCAAAAGTGTCACTAAAATTATGTTTTTAGTTCTAGGTGGTGGGAAATTTAATAGACACGGTCCGTGAAGTCTTTCCGAGCTGGTAGTAACACGCAGTGCTGGTAAGTAGGGTTGGAGGTGAGGAGCAGCTGATTAAAGATGGCGGCACCCCTATGCAGTTGCACCAAAGAGGAACAGCGTGCAGTTATTCGATTTTTACAGAGTGAAGGCGTGAAACCGGTTGATGTTCATTGGAAAATGCAGACGATATCAACCGGTTTCACTCCTTCACTCCGTAAAGATAGAATAACTGCATGTTGTTCCTCTTTGGTGCAACTGCGTAGGGTGCCGCCATCTTTAATCAGCTGCTCCGCATCTCCAACCCTGCTTACCGGCACTGCGTCGTACTTCCAGCTATGAAAAACATAATTTTAGCGATACTTTTGCGGTTTCAATTTGATCCACCTCGTATATATTTATTATATAAAATGCCAAATATAGCCTAAATGTGACAAAACTATGGGGAATCGCGTCGCATTTCGGCACAATGACCTTACTTATGTAAAAGTGACTAATTTACGCATTTATTTTTTCGAGTGAGGATACGGATTAAGTAATACAGTGGCCCCTTGTTGTACCCTGTCTGCCGGGATACAATAAAATAAATACGATATAACCCAGGGCATAAATAAATTATGAAAGATAACATACATGCAAGAAAAGGTTTTGTGTTTGTCTCCAAAATGTTATACTCATATGACAATCTTCATAGCGACATTAAGAGAGGCCATAATAACATAAACATTTATGTATAATTATAAGAAAATGCAGTTAAACTACAGCTTAGTTAAATTTTGGGGGGACGCGAAAACATAGCTACATATCTGAAAAAACTATGTGACGATGGGCTATTATTACACATAACATATTTATCTCTAATACACTGCATAAATTTTATAGAATACTAGCAGAACTACCCGGCTTCGCCAGTGTAAATTATAAAGAGCCTTCCAGGTAAAATAAATTAAAACGAAATAATATGGCAATCACAATACCTGAAATTTGTACATTCCCATCCACAAATCGTTAAAAAGACAATCAGAAAACATGACGTTATTGTCTCGCAACCATAGTAAAATCCCTGAGCTTTAATAACAGAATGCGCGTTATCTTTGGCGGGTGTAAGAGAAAAATATGTGATTTTTCTGACTGTACAAAAAACAAAAATCCACCAAATCGCGCAGCATTTAGTGAAATTCTCGTTTGTGTAGTATATATATACATTATAAAGTAAAAACACTATGTCAGTGCGCATAAATTGTGCCCCATAAATTGTAACCCGTAAATTGTGCCTTTACTGCAATTTTTCTAACTTCAAGACATCACACAGTTTCATTTTTTAGAATGTCGAATAGAAAAAAGTTCTTTCAAATGAAATTTGTTTGAAAATTGCATCTCAACTTTCTTATTTTAATGGATTTTAAAGTCATTTTCAAGCATGGATATTCTTAAAAGTGCGTGCAACCCGATTACGAAAGATGAGCCTATTTATTCTTAATGAAATAGTATAAAGAAAAGACATTTCTATGAGTAACGCTGGTATCACATTTTTGGTGGCAACAACCTAACACAACAATAAATTTCCCTTTTACTGCAATTTAACCTCTAAACACCGCACATTCGATTGTTCCAACGTCTTATAGAAAATAAAAGTACTTTCACTAATATTTGTTTGTAATGTTTATCGCAATTTACAGATTTTTTCTGGATTTTAAAGTAATTTTCAAGCATGAATATTTTTTAAATATGCTTTCAACCCAATTACAAAATATTAACTCAATTGTTCAAAAACATTGTAAGTAAATCAGAATTTCTTTGTTTTCGTGTAATATTCAATAACTAAATTGACAAATAAAATTAAAACACACAAAAAAAAAAAAAAAAAAAAAAAAAAAAAAAAAAAAAAAAAAAAAACACGAATTTAACAGATATCAAGTCAAACTACTCAAAATAATCTAATAAGTATATAAAATGCAAATGGGAATTTCGTTCCGGGAGCATGTAACTTGAATTCTTCAGAACGGATTTCCATACGACTTGTACTATTAAATTTTCAGGAAAGATTTTGGTGCGTAACATATTGTTTTTCGTTGCTTAGTCATAGAATTATAGGGGAAGGTTATATAATCATGTGAACCCAATTATAAAAGATTAGTCTTATTAACTGAATGAAAAATGCAGAACTATTTTTATCTCTTTAAGTACTGACGGGTTAGTCTTCAGTAATCGGGCTGTACGCTAGTTGGTGTATTTGTATTCTATTGAGTGTGCCTCACGCCTATTAGGGCATGCACTTTTTTTTCACAATACAGAATGACTTATGTTTTAAACGAATATCTGGCATGCAACTCGATTGCAAAATACTAACCTGCAATAATTCTTAAGACAGTTCTCCAGTTCCCTGTTCAACAACGCAAAACTTTCTGACTCATTAAACGTAAATGCTTAAAATTTGTAGGCCTGACTATTAAAGCGATTTGGAATTGAAATGAGTTTTCCATTTTTTTATGAATAAACAAACTTATCGAGTTATGAGCAATTGTGGTCACGCGACGACCGATTTGTCTCCTTTAAAGAGGTGTTGCGTCTGAAATTGAGTTCAAAACACCAACTGAAATATCTTAAAACTTACGGAAACTATCTTTCGATTACATAGTTTTTAAATAAGAACTCCTGCAAAATTCGTACGTTTCCGAACAAAAATGAATTAAAAAATATGTCAGAAAGTTGTTCCTTTGGATTTGAGAACAGCCTTAACTTTATGAGCAGCCTAAACTTGACGTTTATGAAAAAACTCACATTTTTAGTTCTAATTTTGGAACTCGCGAAATTTAAATTCAGAAAAAGGATGTTCTTTTGACACAATTGTGGTATTTTTTTTAAACTTTTAAAATTAAAATGCATGTTGTCTTTGGTACGCGTAACAGAAGTATACGATTTCTCATAATACGGGGAAAAATAGAATAATTGCATGCAAATGAGGTAGCAGTAACTGAAATTTTATTTGGAAAATTTGAGATTTTATTTGCTTAAAACTAAAACCTTCATTTCTCGTGTAATTATAAGCTTTAATTAAAGTATTAGATCAAGAAGTTTTCCACTCTAAATAAAACATTATTCTTAAACGTAAACTTATCTTTTTCATTAATAGAAATTAAATCTACAATGATTAGATGAAATGATGTCATTTTCCATAAATTTTAAATCGTGACATGTGTCAAGAATTTTTTTGAAAAGGGCTGTTCTCTTTTTACGATAAATCACAGAAAATGTTACCACTGAATCTAAACCATTACAACACTTAGCTATAACGTTTGGCTATAAGATATGGCTGTAGTATACAATCGAAGTAGTAAACAAAATATAGGAGCCTTTTATTTAAAGTGAGTTTCTCTACACGTTGAAACGATTTGATAGAATGTGACGTCATATCTAGCCTTTTTTTTTTTTCTTAAATTGTTTTCATGAAATTTGACTGTTTGTGTTACAGTAGACGTTTTAATTAAAAAAAAAACCATTCAAATTGAGGTGCTACGTCATTTTACAGCTCTTATAATTAAAGTTTTTATTTTATATATAAAAAAATGTGCATTTCTGTTTAGAATGATGTCAGTTTCAAAAATCTATACTAATAAAAGAACAAATCGCTCTGTCTGTCTGTCTGTGTGCGATGGATAGCAAAATCTACGGCACGTATGAGGTTCAAAATTTTTTTGAGAAGAGTCCAAGGCCTCTTCTAATGCACCATATCCTCAGAATTTTAATATTCTAATTATTAGCTGAGTAATTAATTAATATTCGGACATCACTCTCATCAAAAGTACGCCTTTTTTCCCTCAGATTACTTTCGGTCGGTTGGTTCATAAAGCATCGCTCATCAAAAATACGTTTCTTTGTTTCCGCTTGCTTTCGGTTGGTTGGTTGTATAAAACTTTCACAGAAATTATTAAGTAAACCGGGATACAATTAAATAAACCAATTTGAGTGCTTAATGTTTCAAGAGTGACTGTTTTTTCAACTAAACATTAAATTTTAGCATGAAGGTGAAACACATGCTTTGAACACATATTTAATAATAATGAGCGTTTAAGAGAAGGGATTAGTTTCAAATGACGTCACAACCTAGCAACCACATGGACAACCTGGCAGGCTTTTTGTTTGCCACACTGTTTTCTGTTTTTTTCCTACTTTGATTGGTTGAGCGATAATATCTGCTAAAAAATCGGCGATTTTGGTTGGTTTACGGAAAATTGGAGGTGCCTGTTTGATGCTGATTTATTTAGATAGCAAGAAATGTGTTTTTTAAACGTTAAATAAAAGATTAGAATACTCCTTACTGGCTCTTTTACTACTAGAAATTAGAAATTGGCAACAATAAGTCCTTGCATTCTAATGCTTTCTGCTGCTGTAGCGGGTAGCAACAGTTTTAATAGAATTTAAATTCTCATTTTTGACACTGATATTTTTTTCAGAAGTGTTTTTTTAAAGACATTTTTAAACAATTTTTTAATTCCTCTCTTTTATGTTTTAAATGCAGAAAAATGTTCCGAAATTATCGCCCGCCTACTATACAGTGCCGCAGACAGTGGGAACTCATGTCGGATGTTCGAACACAACTTTTTGCACCCTTAATTTATGAGTGGGGGGCGCTAATTTCACTAATTGGTTTATTTCTTTTATATGCTTATTTTAAACATTTTAAACGGTAGTCAAGTTACTTTTTATTGTCCCCCCCCCCCCCATCCATGTATCTACGGGTACGTTGCGTGAAGAGGTTTCGTTCATATACGCTTTTGCTAAGAATAGAGTGCGCTCCCTGGTGGTGGAATGTAGAACTAACAGACCGCGATTTCATTTAAAGTAGGGAATCTAACAAGGCGATCTGTTTGAAACTTCAAGATAGTTTATAATCCATTAGAAAAAGTTTATATAAGAATGGCGCGTGAAATTTCGGGAAGGTGGGGAGTGGAGGAGGGGCGATAGATTTCTTCTTTTTTTAACTTTTGCGTTTCTTACCATTTCCGGTGCGGTTTTTTGACGGAGTCCTGAGATAAATGAGTCTTATTAAATATAAAAATGTCAAAAGTTTGTTACCACTATTTCCGAATAGCAATTTCAAAAATATCTTAATTTCTTGCTTAAGACCTCCACCCCCTCGAGTAACATATCTACTGATAGGTTGTGTAACGGAGTTACGTTCAAATACAGTTTTGTTAAAAATACAGTGCGCTCCCTGGTGGTGGAAAGTGGAACTAAGAGACCGCGATTTCATTTAAAGTAGGAAATCTGACAAAGCCATCTGCTTGAAATTTTAAAACAGTTTATAACACATTAGAAAAAGTTTATGAAAAATGGCGTGTGAAATTTCGGGCAGGTGGGTGTGGGGAGGGGAAGGGCGAAATATTTCTTTTTTTTCCTTTGCGTTTCATACCGTTTCAGGTGCGATTTTTTGACGGAGTCCTCAGATACATGCTACTTAGTACATATAAATGTGACAAAATTTAAGTTTCCACTATTTCCGAATAGTAATTTCAACAAATATCTTAAATTCTTGCTGAAGACCGCCACTTCCTCGAGTAACATATCTACTGATAGGTTGTGTAAAGGAGCTTTTGTTAAGAATAGAGTGCGCTCCCTGGTGGTGGAATGTAGAACTAACATAACGCGATTTTGTTAAAATTAGGAAATCTAGCAAGGCGATCTGTTTGAAACTTTAATAACGTTTATAACACAAAAGATAAAGTGCCAAAAAGTATGGTGCGTGAAATTCTAGGGTGGGAGGGAGGGGCTCTAAATTTCTTTTTAAAAAATTAGCGTTTCTGACTTTTTATATGCCGTTTTTTGAGGGAGTCATGAGATATATGCTACTTATTAAAAGTTACAGACATTATCTCTGCTTTGAAAAACACCTACTTTTATTTTGGAGAGTAGATAAAAACATTAGGGTAAAATTTTAATGGGAGTTCAAATTTAAACCAAAATTTTAAAAATACAGCATTTACAGATTTTAAACTTTAGCTTCTCGGCCTATATTTGTAGACTAATTAAGAGCATGTAAATTTTTAAAAAATGATTCAGAACTTTTTGTTCGAAATGGAAAAAAATCGACTTTTAAAAAGAAAAAGAAACGCTTTTTTTAATAGAGAATGAACGCGAATTCGTTAAAATTTGGAAAACGAACTAACCGATCGACTTGAAATTTTCACGTAAGTTATAACAGCCCTTTGACCACTTTTTCGTAGAGTAATATTTGTATAGAACATATTGCGCTCCCTGTCGGTGGGAGGTTGCACTACCCACTATTTTCGAATAGTAAATTAAGCAAATTTCTTAATTTATTATTTTAGTCAACGTCCTTATTTTAACACAATGTTTATCGAAGCATCTAAATAGACCAGATTTACATCTCCTATAAAAATTATGAAACGTTCGGAGGTGTAGAAATACTTTTTACAAAACAAAATGTCTGAAAATGTCCACGAAACCAGTAAAAACCTGAGTATTTTGACGCAGTTCCGCTCGCTTTCGGTACGCATAGATACCCAAAATCAACTTACGCAAAATAGTACGTATCTTCAATTTAATATTTTTCTTGCGATTTTTTATATTTAAAAATATAAATTTAGACAAAAGGGAATTAAAGGTACAAAATTATACAAATTTGAGGTTCATTCATCACGGCCCCGGGCAACGCCGGGTGGGTCTGCTAGTGTAAAAATATAGCAAGAAAATCTGAATTTTTCACAATATTGTGTCATCTTTTAGGGTGTAGCAACAGGAAAGAAAGGACTGAATTAAAATATTTAAAAAGAGATATTTCTGTAATGTTAAATTATGGAAGGTGGTAGAAAAAGGGATAAATAGTGGTCTGATATTTTTTTAAAGTAGACAGCTATCTTTTCCGCGTTCTAAAACGTATGTACAGTCGTGGAAAAAAAGTAAACACCCCCTACTAAATCTTCAACAAATTATCGTAGACGGAAATTATTGGTACCGAAAGATTGGAAATAAAGTCTACTTTTAAATGATGTATATAAAATTTGCTTAGGGGGCCATCTACATATTAAAACGAACCCAAACGTCATTTTTTTCAATGGCAATACCCAATTTTAATGAGATATTTCAAATTTTTGGTTCAAACTATGCCTAGACACAAAATTTCAAGTCATTTGAATGATAAGTTTTTGAATTATAAATATTCAAAATTGAGTGCTTCTAATGTTAAATTACATTTTCATATTTTTATTTATATCTCCTGAAATTATGCTCCTAATGTGCTAATTTTTTGTTTAGCAATAATAGTAATGTGCCCAAATATAAATACGCTGAATTTGCAATTTTTATAATTTTATGATATGAATTATGAATTATTAAATTAATATTCGAAAAAATTATGAATTGCAACCTGCAATTTCTTTGATGGATTTAGATTTATCCTGTTTTATGAAAATCCAGAATTTCAAATTTTTCTTCCAAATAGTTTTCAAATTATGCTTAAAAAACGGAAAAATGATGGTTATAGGGTCGTCTATGATAGAAGTGAGTAGATATTTTGAAATTTCTTTTGCTGTTTTGTTATCTAACAGGCTTCATTGACTGCTTGAGTGGTGCTTAAGGTGCCTTGATCAAGAAGGGGGCTCTCTCGCTTAACAATCGAGTACCGAACTTCAATTTGGATACAGGCCTTAAAATACGCTTGTTTTAAAATAATTAATTTCTCGAAAACTTATGGTACGAATTACATAAAAATTTGTTTTTAGGCTAATTGAAGGGTGTAGAGTTCATTTATGCCTCCAGAATTGTGTATTGCTATTGAAAAAAAAACAAAGTTATGGTTCGTTTTAATATGTAGATGGCCCCCTAAGCAAAATTTATATACATCATTTAAAAGTAGACTTTATTTCCAATCGTTCGGTACCAGCAACTTTCTTCTACGGTAATTTGTTGAGTAGTAGGGGGTGTTTACTTTTTTTTTTCCCACGACTGTACATCAAGTTTCGTGCAAATCGGTCAAAAATTGAAGATTTGTATAAAGGACATACGTACAGAGAACGGCTTTTATATATATAGAAGAATATAAAAAAAAAATGTGCATTTTCTGTTTAGAATGACGTCAATTTCAAAAATGAAAATATATAGCAAGAAAATCTGAATTTTTTCACAATATTGTGTCATCTTTTAGGGTGTGGCAACAGGAAAGAAAGGACTGAATTAAAATATTTAAAAAGAGATATTTCTATAATGTTAAATTTTGGAAGGTGGTAGAAGAAAAAGGGATAAATAGTGGTCTGATAATTTTTTAAAGTAGACATTGATCTTTTCCACGTTCTAAAACGTATGTACATCAAGTTTCGTGCAAATCAGCCAAAAATTAAAGATTTGTATAAAAGACATACATACAGAGAACGGCTTTTATATATATAGATTTCTACACAAATTTGTCACTGATATTCACAAATTGTTACACATTTTGCAGAAAAGAAGCAACTTACGACCACTGGATTTTAAGATAGGCACATTTTTTTCTTTTGACTGAAGTAGCGTTAAAAGTAGTATCAATGCTCGCTATAAACTACTTATTTTTTGTATAGTGCTACTCACTACATTACATTTTTCAAAATGTAGCTATTACAAACTGCTTTAAAAAGTGGCGGTTACTGCAGTTGGGCTACTTCCGACCACTTCCAACAGGCGATTCCAGGACTGAGGAGGATAGGAACTGTCTGCATAAATATTCATAAAACAATGAATAAGCAGTCAAATTTAATGGAAATTTCCCTAAATTGTAATTTGGAAAGTGAAAAAATTATGATTTTGTAGTTTAAGTTATTATAATTTTCAATGTAATTTTCATGTTACTTTCATGTTCAAGTGATTTCAGAAGGGCTTTTTAAATTACAGTAATTGTTCTTTTTGTTTAATATTAATTAGTATTAATTAAATTTTAATGCATGCATTAACAATGGTGATTAATGTCGACATGGATTAAAGTTTTTTTCGCGTAATAGAATACTCCGATTAATCGAATATTATATTTTAGAACCGCTGATAGACGTATAACTGGGGATGACTTGAATAAGAAAATTTAGTAACAGAAAACCATGTAAAGTTTCATAACAGTACTAAATTTAATTTTACACTCCAATAAATACTCACGACGTGCCTATCTTCTACTTACCTCTGTTCTGAGGTACTCTGTACATGTATTCTTTCACCATTGCTATCGAAATTATGTTCAGAACAGTTTGTTAATGTGTATTCATCGTTTTCAATATATTATTGCCTTTTCCTTTCCGGCTATAAACTTATTTCCGGAACGTCCCTCGCAATTTCAAATACGGTGTACAATAAATAAGGCATTGTTTAGACTATTCAGCTGTAGCTCAAATTTTCATTACTCATTCGTTCCAATATAACATTTCTAAGAAGATTTCAAAATTAAGTTTTTAATTTAGAGAATCAGAAGAGATTGTGTGAATTCAAAAGCTCTCAGGAAGTGGTTTTAAAATCATTATTCAAATTTATGAACATAATAATTATTGTTTTAAATAATTATCATTATAATATTTTACGACTCTGATTTAACTTAGTCGTGGTTCTTTATATGTATTCTATAAATTTTGAAACTTATGGTTACAAATTACCATTATAAACAACGTCACACTGGATTTAAATTTACCCAAATAAAACTAAATAAATTTCCGGAACAAATTTCTTTGGATAAGTAACTGTTGTCTAATATGTCATCAAGTTTTTATATAATTGATATAGGATGACTAAAGGTGAGTGGATTTCAGAATATTTGACAAATATTTTCTGCGTTAAAAAATGCCAAAGCTGGCGAGCAAATATTAAATTTCTATGAATTTATTTGAATTCATTTTTATTCATATTGGACCATTTTTTCTTTTCATTGTTGGTAGTAATAAATTGTAATGCATATGTAAAGTTAACAAACACGCTATACAATCCTGTTGTATTTCTGAAATATTCTTTTAAACATATTCCAATTGACTTTAAAAAAAAAAAATCGTTACTTTTATTCTATTTCTTTCGCCTTAAAATTTTTTCTTATTTTCGGGATAGCAATGGTTTGAAATATTTTGCGTCTACTTTTATTAGTCTTCAATGTTAGCTTCATTTTCGGTTATTTTGAAATTCATATTCAAAAAATTTTATATTACTTCTATAAGGTAATTAATCACATTTCATTCAAAATATGAGAAAACTTTTGGAAAAAAATATTGTTTAAAGGATCTTTTATAGTTTATTTCCATACACACAGAAAATGTAATGAGTAAATGAACATTTTAAACAACATTCTTTTAAATTAATGAGCCTGCTTTCTCTATTAGTTGAATCAAATGTATACTATAAATTTATTCCTTAATGGTTTTGATATTGTAGTAGAAATATAAAATGTTTTGCAAATAATATCACAGGGAATGAATGTTAGAAATTTAGATTACTGACACTTTGTTAATAATATCATAAATTTATAAATTTTTTAATGATGTTATTAATAATTTTCTACTTCTATTATCCATCGCCAGTTTCTTGGTGCGTTTTAGGAAATCGGAGTATAAAAGAAATCAGAATTTTATATACAGGATGCAATATGTTATCAATCGCCGATCTTTAATTTCTCAACCGTTGGTCGTAGACATACAGTTCCAGTTACAAAAACGTTTCAAATGAGGTAAATATTCATGCTGTGGCATTGTTTAAAGTAAAAAAAAAAAATTATAAAATTATGCAATATAACATTTTATACGCCCCCCCCCCCCCCAATCTCTATAATTATATTTAGTAAAAGTTTACACATTTCATAACAGATATAACACAAAAAGTTTGACTTCTGTACTACAAAAATTGACACAGTAATTAAATTTAAAAGTTTGAAAATTTTGCACATTATTTTGTCTTTCGTTGAGGGATTAGATAAAAAAGGAATTAAAGTAGTTCGAGATCAAAATCAGGGTGCAATGTTCTTTTTACTGCGAAACCATCTTTAGCCAGTATCGCCAAATCAAAATATCACTAAAGAGAGTTATTTCATCTAAAACTTTTAGCTAAATTTTTGGGGTCGAAAAACATTCAAAAGTCAAAGTAGGTAGAATCGACACCTGGAAAATAAAACATGCTCACTAAGAACTAGATAAATGGAGCGGAATGCAAATGATCAGTTGAGCTATAACGAGCATGAAAATCGGGATTATGAAAATTGTATAGCCTGAACTAAAAAATAATAAGACAGTCCGACATTCAAAGTACTAAACTGGAGTTTAAAAAAAAAAAAATCTCGTATTAAGATTTATTTCATTAAATTTAAAAAAATAATTTCAAGGAAATACATTTAATAAAAAAAAAGCAAGTAAATGAGGAAACTTTTATATTATACTATAACAAAACCGTCGAAGAAAACATTTTTTTTCCATATTATATGTTATTGACTGTTTCAAAATCACATTAGAATTTAGTCGCAATCTACACGTATCACAAAAGTTAGTGCAAGGAAGAGCAGACAGGCTGCCAAACACATGGATAGACAAATTAAAAAACTGAATTTACAAATATAAAAATAATTATAAATTATAATCAAGAGAAAAATATGACATGAATAAAATGTACTTTAAGAACTGCTGCACGATAAGAACAATAAGCTGTTATTGTTATCATCTAATTGTTTGATGTTAGCAGTAGTGTGTTTGTTTTTGTTTTATTTTGTATCTTTTAAAAAATAATTATATTACAATATCTTTGTGACTACAGCGTAACCTAAAAAATCCGGCACCAACCCCCCCCCCCCCCCTTCTTTTTTTACACTTCCAACTTGCGAAAGAAAGAAAAACAACAATTGTATACGAATTTAAAAAAATGAACAATTTAACGGACAGCGAGGTCGCTGACGCTGTGCTAAATGGAACAGCCGATAACGCTTATTGTAGCTCAGAGGACGAGGACGAGGAAAAGTTGTCAATGTGAAAATGAATAAATCTGACTGCAGAATTAATATCTGCTTTATCGAAACAAGACTGTAGTTCTAAAATAGATTTTTTCACGTGCATAAAATACAAGAAAAACTTATTAAAGAACGAAAAAAAAAATTTGGAGCAAATAAAATTTACACGATATTTTGGAAATTACATGAAGAAAAATAACTTCACTGTTTATTAGATTTTTTTTTTTTTTTTGTAACATAGAAAATATCAATTTAAGTTTTTTTATTATTATTTTCCTTTTTCATCACATAATTATCACTTGGTTATGAATTAAATTATGACTAAAGACAATATTAAGAACATCGGAAGCATTTTTTATATTCTTTCAGAAATCCGGAATTTTCGAAAATCCAGCTTCGTCTCGGTCCCGACGATGCCGGATTTTCGAGGATATACTGTATTCTACATAGTGACTCAAAATTCTTTGAACTAAAAATTAACCTACCGCGAAACCTTTGAGAGGGAAACCTGATAACTTCTTTACTTAAATGCATTTATTCTTTTATTTTAACCATAGCACAACGTTGTACGAACGTACGAACGTTTAATTTTCTACAAACGTTTCACAAATTTGACGCAACTCATTCTTACTTATTTGTTTTCAAGCTGAGTTAAGATTTTTTTGTAAATATTTCGCATTTTTTATGAAGTTTACAGCATGCTTATATTTTTTCTATTATTTTCCAAAATGGAAAATCTAAGAAATTTATAGCGGGGGAAATAGGAGCCGTTTTTGTGAGTGAATAAAACACGGCTGATTGGCTCTTCTCCAACCTTGGTTTGCCTTAACTTTATATGCTGATACAACAAAGTCGTGTCGAAAAGTCCAGCGTTTTTCTCAAAATGTTTACTAGTCCATGGACTTCCTTTAGAATGTGCTTTTTATTATATTTTTTGATTTTTTAATATTTTGTTTCATTAAATTAACTTCAAATGTTGTCCAAAATGTTTTGGGTGACCAAGAAGTTGTTTTTTCAGATATTACCTCATGAGTAGATAAACAGGTTAAAAACTTGCGTTCATGAACATTTTTTAATTAGAATGCTCAGCTTTTGCTCTATTTTTTAATGCTGTTCTCTAATCCAAAACGGCAACTTTATGACATAAGTAATTTATTTTTGTTCGGAAATGCATGAAACTAGCAGGTGTTGTTGTTCAAAAACTATGTAATCGAACTGTGTTTTCAGGTTTTTTTGCAAACACAATAGATCTTTCAGAAAATAGTGTCAAAGTGGGCGTTTTGAACCGAATTTCCACGCGAAAGATGAATAACCGCTCAAGGAAGGGTGAAAAAGTCTTTGTCACATGATAAAAATCGCTTATAACTCAATAGATAATTTATTTATTAAAAAAAAAAATGGAAAACACAGTTTGATTCCAAATCGCTTCTACAGTCGGGGCTTGCAATTTTATATCTTTCAGTTAAAAAATGAATTTGTAGATGTGTCAAAACGTTTTGTGCTTGTTGAACAGAGCAGTTGAGCACAGCCTCAAGAAAAGACAGTGTTAAAATGCTCTTAAAGCAATAACATTCTGCAAACAGTAACGTATTCGCATTATTGTATTCTACATTGGTAAAAGATGTGCAGTTTAACAGACATAATAATTTGAACGTTAACAGTTGGCGCAGAAACTGATTATTTCGAATGTATCGTACGTCCCGATAAAATACGACACGAAAACGAAATAACTGGGAGGTGGACAGACAGCCAAGTCGAACATGTTCTAATATCTTAACTTTACTCTGAGATTTGTAAGTGCCGTTATTTAAAACTTTCTTTTAAAATTTTTAATAGAGAAGAGCTGACTTTTGAGTTTCAGAATATTAATTTCTAAATAAGTAACAACATTAAGTGATCTATTTTACTATTTGTCACCAAGATTTCTCCTAGTCAGATAAGTATGGAATGTCAAAATAAGCATGAAATGAAAATATACGAAAAGAGAAAAACTTTGAATCCATCAGAAATAAGGAATAAAAGCACCGTAAGAATAACTATTATTTAAACTTTTAGATACGTTTCTCTTTGCTTTATGATTTAGAAAATTTCAGTATTTGTGTGAAAGTTTAGTATTTTAGTTTAGTTTGTATATAAAATTTGGATACAGCCATTCACATATAAAAGATAGAGAGAAAGAGTGGGGAGGGGATTTGTTGGATTCAGTGATGAATTTTATGAATTATATTCTAATAGATATTTTATTAATAAAAAATGAAATATTTTTTTTTATCTGATACATGAAAAAAATTATAATTAATTTCGAAAATCAGAAATAAATAGCTGAATAAACACTGATTAAAATTAGTTTTAAAAAACAACTGGCTTATAAGTAACATTATTTATTAGTTAAGAAGTATAAAACGAATGAAGGTTGTTGCCAAGCTTTTTCGCAGTTATGTTGCGGACAAAAAGTCGAGAATTCCTCCACGCAGAATCCTGCTCACATCCTATATTTTATTTCTTTATTATTATACCCCAGCAATACAACTTTTAATTAGTTCCAGAAAGATGCTGCTATAACCGAATTGGTGAAATGCTAAGGAAAGAAATAGCGTAATAGAAAATATTGAGATAAGTTTCCCGTCTTCTTTTAGTGCTATGGTCATTGTTTTACTTTAAACTATTATAATATATATTAAATTATTAATTATTATATAATGAGTAAAAATCGTGAAAATTCATATTAATTCTGTACAGACAGAATGTGTCTCAGTGTAAGGTTTTAAATGTGTCTATATACAAAACAGAGAATATTAACGAATTAGCGATTTCGAAACTAAATAAATCCAAGTTTTATTATTTTTCAGAAATCAATAAAAACTGTGCTGCAAACGAATGCTACATATTTTATAAACTTTTCTGTGTTCACTATATTTCTTAAGTCTTTAAATATGTATGTAAGTTATCAGATATTTATTCTATAAGAATTTAAAAAAAATAAAGAAAGAAACTTTTGAACATTTTGTGTTTATAGCCACTGGAATTTACTGCCCCATTTAATATTTGAAAAAATAGACATAAGTAATTTACATCTGCATCTTAATCCTATTCACACAAATTCTCACAACAGAACTTTTCGTGCGGTGTATTTGGTACATAACATATTTCTAAACGTATAAAAAAATAAATTAATGTTCTATAAGATTAATTTTAAATCAAACACAATTACCATGTAGTATAGTGTTATATAAAAAAAAAAAAACACTTAACATAGCCATATGTGCCAATATTTTTGAACAATGTAAATGTGTAACATGTATATTTAAATTTGTAACATCCAATGGCGTACAGAATACACCAGCTTGAGTATATAAGAGTTAAGCATTGTCATTAAATGTAAAGGTGTCAAATATTATGTATTTCGAATACTGCTATTTCCAAATTAGAATATTCCCCTTATTAAATAGCAGAATTCTGCGATTAAAGAATGAGAAAATTACTATTCAAATATAGTGGTTTTCAAAATCTATAAAACTTGGTACCTATTCATTAAGGCACATACAGAGAGTCCGATCGCTAGCCTTATTCTTTATCCTGGGATTTTGAGATTGTATAAATGAAATCTCGGGATGCCGGGATTTTGCAAACACGAGTATTTCCACTATCACAGCCTTTTCCCAATAACTAAACGAAGTAATCTTCCAGAAATGGTAATTTATATAGAAGTATATTTTACGCTTTCGAATAAATATGCCATTATCTTTTAATAATATTACATAAAATAAAATAAGATACATTTATTTCATTTACAAAGTCTATAATAAATTACAGTTAATGAACAATATTATTGAATTTTTTAAATGGGACGACAGAGGATAAAAAATTCATGGCTTGTTTTCTTGTCAACATAAAATTTTATTTTCAATAAACCAAGATGCTGAAAATGATCGTTCTCATTCAATAGTCACAGGCGGTAATATTGAAAAATATTGTTAATCCAGTTCTCTGTGAGATCCTGTTCAGCCTTGTTTTGTCAGCATGCTTATAATCAAGATGGAAATTTTGACTTTAAAATCGATTCCATATAACTAATGTGATTAGTAAAAATTTCAGTTCTTAGATCTAATAAATAAGAGTACGAGTACTTTTCATTCAGACAGATTTTACTTCTATTTCACCTTCAGAAAATCCTCCTCGAAAATAGGTAATTTGCTCCAATTTGGCTACTGCCAAAATACATTCGGATATGCATAATAAATGAACTCATATTCTAAATAGTGGTCACAGATTCATTCATTCTCAGAAATACCATCTTGTTCCTTAGTGGGCGTGAAAATTCATATTGCCTTCCAATAGGTTAGAAAATGTTGAGTGTTTTTCTTTTTCTCTTAGTTTTTCTTTAAATGTTTCTTTATATCTCACTGAATATCGTATGTAACTAGTTATGCTTTCTGTTATTTACATCTCTTTTTCAATGCATTCTTCTTACAAGTATTATTTAACATTTCAGTAAGAAATTTCAATTCCTTTCAAAAACTCTTTTATTAGATTAAAAAAAAAAGTTTACAAGCAGATCTCAATTCTATATTTTGGCAAGTTCTTTTAAAGTTCTATAAATAATTTAGACTATATAAACTCCTGAGACCCTGCATCCATTAAAATGGATGTTTTGGTTTAACCTACTAATCACATTAAATATTTCTTTGGAAGCCAGTCCTGATACTCCAATATAATATGTACTTCAAAGATTACTTTTAAGTTTTTAGAATCTGGCACCGGCTTCTCGTTTGTTTATAATGTGGTGAAGTGGGCGAGTCAACGTGGTATTCGACCAGGTGCTAGAGTTCAAATTTTTCTTTACTTATTTTGTTTTTTAACCATATTTTAGATCATATAAGTTAATTTTAATGTTTTTGTAGTACCCTAGCTAGTTTTTAACTATAATTTTGATATATGTATTGCTTTAAAGCTCAATTTAAAATTATCCATTAAAATGGATGTTGGATTTTACTTGAGTAAAGTTATAGTTAGTTTTAGAATTAGTTTTGGTTTTAATTATGAGCTAGATTTCCAAGTATTTTATATTTAATCTCTCTATAATGTTTTATTTACTTTTTATAAAAAGAGACAGCAAATATTACATATTTTTTATTTTATTTTAGCCAAAATATTAACAACATTAGAAGCATTAGAACTAATAGCAAATGGGGATGACTCTGATCTTGATTTTAGTGATTGTAAGTGATGAAGATTTTAATGTTAATAAAATTTATGAAGATTCTTCTAAAGCTAATAGTAGATTTTTCTGTAGCAATGAGTCAATAATTTTGTTGATTGTTCAGTAACCCAAACTAACGGAAGTGAAATATCAAAAGACCACTTTGATTTGGAAGATATCTTTGAAGCAAGTTCAAGTTATAAATTACGTACACACAAAGTTTTAATATGTAAATTAAGATAATTATTTCCGCTAACTTTTCTTTTGTTAGAAATTCATAAGTATCAACAACAACAACAACAAAAAATTAAATTGATACAATTAAGAACATTTTACTTTCACAAGCATCGTGAAATCTGATTTTAATTATAGTTCCTTTTAGGATTGAATCAAGCATTCCAGATCTTCCTAATATTTCACAACTGCTAGAACAAGAAGCACAAATACACATAAAATTTAAAGCATATGATTATTTTTAAAATTACATTGTTAATAATATGTATTCAAAAGAAAACTAAATTTAGATGTACAAGTTGCAATATGTTTTAGTGCATTACAAGTGAAAGAAATTGTTTCAACGATTTTCATTTAGATTATATATGTATAAAATAATTCAGTGTTGTTCATTAAATTAATAAGAAATATGTACATGTTTCAATTAATTGTTAATTTAGTGCTTTTCAGTATCACTTTACATGTGAAACGTTGAACTGTGTTTACATTTCGTCATACTTAAGACCTTAACATCCATTAAAATGGGCATGGTCCTTAACAAATTTGAAAAACAACAACAAAATAATAATAATAATAAAAAATCTTTAAAAATGATATTTTTTTACCCTTTTGATGAAAATAAAATACTAAAGACAAAGATAAAATATTTCAGATTTACTGGGGCTTCAGGAGGATAATTCTCAACATCGCTTTCTGTGATGCAATACTTCTGTTTATTCGTTATTTTATTTCTGCGTGTATTTTTTTTTTAGACATTTATAGGCAAGCTAATAATATGAGATTTTACTATTATTAAGATAGAATATTGTCTAGGTATTTGAAACGGTATATTTCATTCTAAAAGTAATGAACCAATCGTTGGATAAACAATTTCAAGATAGTCTTCTATAATAACTATGACGAGTGATAGACTATTCGTAAATTAAGACCCTTTTTTAAAATTTTTGTGGTAATAGATTGATAGATTTCGGCAAACATTGGTGTGTTACCAATCTCCAAAACCTCGGGATTTTCGAGATCAAACATCCTCCAGTATCCCACAATCTTGGGATTGTTGTCCCTAGGAAAATATTCACCATCGTCGTTTGATCACATATTCTGCTCATTCTGTTATTCGTCAATGGAATATATCGTGAAATTGTCATTGACTAATGTTTTTTTTTTTTTTTAAATAATAAACAACGATTTTGTGTGACAACGGATAGATAAACCCATATTCGTATCTACACATGTGCGCCTACCTTAAAGAATATGTTTGCTCCCCCCCCCCCCCCAAAAAAAAAAAAAAAGAGACAATGCATTTCGAAAAAAGTGAACTTGATTTTTTTTTTTTTTTTAATCATCGTTTCTAATAATTTCTCACAGAACGTGACAGAACACAGAAGACTTCACAGAAAATAATGTTGACATGTATTTTCATAATATTTTTTATTTGCTATTTTTGTAATGCTCTAGGAACTTAACTAGGTTAATTATATCAGTATAATAATTACAAAGTGCAAAATTGCCTAAGAATTGAAAAATAGCTATAAAAATGCAAAATATGAATGTTAGTAGGGCAAAAAGGAGAGTTTAACCCCATAAGGTGGATTGTGGATTGAGGAGGAGGGAGGAATCCACCTTGTGGATGGAGGAGGAGGGTGGAATCCACCTGTGAGTGGTAAGAGAGACTTATCCTATAGAAGGAGGGGTTAAATGTTGGAGGGGGCTTAATTTTTGAGAGGGCTTAATTTTTTTTTCGAATCGACTTAGAGTAGAGATGGAAATATCATACAATAACATAGGTCTTTTCGAGAGGAAGTATGAAGACGCTAAATTTCTTGATGGGCTTATTTTTTAGGGGGGCTTAATTTTTGAGGGGGCTTAATATTTTTTTCGAATTGATTTAGTATTAGAAGTGAAATATCATACTATAGCATAGTGAGTTAGATCATTTTGAGAGGAAGTATGAAGGGGCTAATTTTTAAATGGGTTTATTTTTTAGGGGGCTTATTTTTAGGGGGCTTAATTTTTTTTTTTCGAATCGACTTAGAGTAGAAATGGAAATATCATACTATAACATAGAGATGTAGGTGTTTTCGAAAAGGAGTTTGAAGGGTATAAATTTTTCAATGGGCTAATTTTTTAGAGGGGCTTATTATTTAGGGGGGCTTAATTTTTTTTTTCGAATCGACATAGAGTAGAAATGGAAATATCATACTATAACATAGTGAATTAGATCTTTTCGAAAGGGAATTTGAAGGGTCTAAATTTTTCAATGTGCTAATTTTTTAGAGGGGCTTATTTTTAGGGGGGCTTAATTTTTAAGGGCGATTAATATATTTTTTTTTTTTTCTGAATTGTCTTAGAATTTGAATGAAGATAAAAATGTCTTATGTTTTCTGAAGAAAATTTTTGATGCTGTCATCTGTATGCGGTAGTGCGAATTTATTATTAAAAATAGTATTTTATTTTTGAAAAGTTTTGAGGAAGGTTTGAACCTGCAAAATAGTCTCTTGGCTCGATGATATGTTGAAGACTTAACTAATCGAGACAAGAAACTATGTGTATATGTTTAGATTTTAGATGTTTCAAAACAAAAAAATTGTATTCCCCCTTCTGTATGTGCAAAGAGAGGTTGGTTTCTTAAGATAACTCATTAATACCTATTTTAACTGCTCACTTTGCGAATTCCTTTAATGTATATGATTTTTATTTTTAGTTTAACTGATTTTATCGATTTTGCGAATGAGAGTTTGATTATTTTACCAAGCTAAGATTTCGAACCTGCGAACTCGGATTCAAATTTAATTTTTTGTAACTGATAAGCTATCCACTATTCAAACCGCGTCCCATCATTTACTAAGTTACTTTTGAACACTATATATTTTTAAAAATACCTTCCTCTCCCTCTTTCTTATACTAGGGAAGTTATTGTAATTTATGTTTAAATTGAAGAAATAATTAATTTTTTATATTTCTTTAATAAGCAAGTCATTTTTTAGACCGATTAGAAGGCTACCAAACAATTTGAATTAAACATTGTTTTTACCAGTATTAATCGTCTTACATAATTTAAAAATTGTACTTTTTCTTGTGAACCATATCATATTCATTTAATCGTCTGAAATACCCTTTCCAAACCCCATTATCAACGTTTCTCACTATCTATCACAAACATCCGATAAGTCTAATCAGCTTTTCTCAACAGAAAACAGCTAATATGTAAATAATGATTTTAGAAGAGATTATTTCACTTGTTTACAGATTTTAAATGAAAGTTTGAAATATTTTTCAGATTTTCTATTTATCAATTTTTATAATTTCAATCAACTCATAGTTTGTTATTGCAATAGATAATTATTTGATGATTCTACACTAGTTCTAATGAATTTTAAAACTACTACTTCAATTCAACTCATTCTTTTATACAGTTTAATAAATTTAGTATGAATTAAACCATTGGTTTTTCATATATTTCACTGAAATAATAAAATTAATTTGTAAAACCATAGAATGACGAATTCAAAAACGTAACATGATGAATCATATACTTTTTAAACATTACATAAGTACATTTGGATTGATTCACTTCTTGTGAACTTTCTACACATACTTTTTTATACCACGTGTTTTTCTGAAATTTTTGCACCAATCATATTACATGATTTGCACTATCGTAATAAGTTTTTAACATGCGCCCCCTATGATTATATATAAAATTGAATGAAACGAGACTTTTTCATTAGTGTTTGCTATTTTTTGAGTGTGTGAAGACGTTTTTTTTTCACTTAGGATAATATGGCTAGTTTTCAAGATGGACATTCTACTATGTTAAGCTATGATGTATCACGATTGAATAATCAATAATTTTCATCAGGATTAAATGATCAAGACATCGGATTAATAGTACAACCTAAAGTAGAACCCGTTTCAGATAATGAAGCGGAATCCTCCTCATCAGAAATGAAGAAACAGAAGACACCTTTTTTGTGTACTGTTTGCAGCAAATCTTTCTCACGAAAAGGCAATTTAAAACAACATTTGATGATTCATTCAAAAGAAAGACCATTTATATGTGACATCTGCCAAAAAGCATTTTCTAGAAAGGCTATTTTGAATCGTCATAAACTATCCCATTTAAAGATTCCTTCAAAACATAAATGTGATTCATGCGGTGAAACGTTCTCAAGAAAGTATGACTTATTAAAACACATGAAGATCCACAAGTCCTCCAAAAAGGATAAATGTATACAGCGTAGTGAAATATTCAATTGCAAGTCCGATGTTTTATATCATTTGAAAACTTCACACAGAGTTAGATCCAAAATTGATAATTCATCCTCTTTGAAAGATATGTTTTTTGAGAAGGTTAAGCATTTTAAAAGGAAAAATGCGTTAAACATATTTACTAAAACTGTAATCAACTCTAACGAGGAGAATGCTACAGACTTTAACACATTTTTTAATAGTATTCAATCGGATGTTTTAAACGAATTAAACTATCAGATTCAAGTTAAAAGATCGATGAAATGGTATGCAAGTGTACAAGTTGTTGTATATCGCGTAACACAGGAGGGTGTCTTAGAGACTGCCACTCCCTATTTCCTTTCAAAAACTATACTCGAATTAACGAATCAAAACTTATCTGAACATGTCCAGGGTACCTTTGCAAAAATTATTAAGTCCTATGAGAAGCCCACCAGACGTGGTTTTAATTGGACATTAGATAAAATATTGAATTTAGAACTATCTACCTTTAAAATATAACATGATTTGAAATGTTTATACCGTTTTGAAATATGTGTACTCATGTTCTCACTATTGTAACTATTGAAAATGACGAATAAATAATGTGTAAATGAAAAAGCTGTTGTCTGTTTATTTTTGTTAGAACAACTTGTGATTTTTAATAACTCATGAAGTCGTAACGACTTTACTTACTATTTTTTTTTCAATTTCTTATCAAATGAATAATGAGTTAACTATCTTTTATTAATTTCATATTGAAAGTCTGAAATAGTTATTTTTCAATATTTCTAATTTTTTATAATTATTTTTAAAGTTTAATATATCACTCGTTGTTTGTATAAACAGTTGTTATTGCTCAATAATAATAATAGTAATATTATCATTTATTACCATACAATTCTTTAAAAAAAGCATAGAATCATTAACATAATATATCATTAACCACTTTTTTAAAAACTGTTACCTTGTGTTGCCATTGAATTCTTCAAAACAAAAAAGAATAAAACTAAAATCATTATCATTAAATATCATACACCACTTATATAAAAATTGTTACTTTGTGTTGCCATACTGTTCTTCAAAAAAACAATAAAACTGAAACTATTAACATTAAACATCATATACTGTAAATATAAAAATTGTTACCTTGTGTTGCCATACTATTCTTCAAAAAAGGATAAAACCATTGACATAATATATTATTCACCACTTAAATAAACTGTTTATATATATTTTTTTTAGACTTAAACTAAAATTAATGACATTACTAATTCTTTCAAGTGTTTATCTGTAACCGACACTGATTTTTAACGTATATTAAGGGATGTGCTGTTTCTAAACATTCAGTTTCCAACTGATTTTTGTGCTAACCAGGGATATGTTTAGGAAAATTTTAGGTCCTTTAAAGGACCCTTCACAAAATAATTTATCTTAAAACAGGACCCTTCACAAATTTTTTTATCCCCAAACAGGACCCTTCACAAAATTATTTGTCTCTTAAATAGACCTTTCACAGAATTTTTTTACTTTCAAATTGAACTTTTCACAAATTTAGTCATTTAAAGTAAAATCTGGCCTGTAAATAAGCAGCTGAACTCACCAAAGAGCATATTACTTAGCTTTTTATATATGAAGGATAGAACATGACGACATCGATAATTTAAAATTCACAAAATTATAACTAGAATTTTCACAAAAATAAGAAAAACTTCACAATTTCACAAAAACAGGACCCTGTGAGAAAAGTCTGGACAGACCCCTGCTAACTTCATCTAATGTTACCTTTATTCTTTGAAAATGGGTTCTGTATTAAATATGTTAAAAAGTTCTTCCGACAAAGTGGCTTCTTCTTCAAAGTATCAACGTTTAGAAGAACCTAATGATCCCACTTCCGCGAGTGAATTAAATATACCAAGATTGGAAATTCCTAATTTATTAAACACTGATTCCGAACAATATCACGTGATTTATCCACTACTGGTTACTCACCGAATGTGAAATCTGAAATCGATATGAATTTTTTTATCCCTAACTTTGGTGATGATACTACATCTTTCAAGAATTCATGCCAAGAGTCAATTTCTGTCGAGGACCATTTGAATATATTTTTCAAAGACATGAATTTTGAATCCGCTTTAACCTCGACCCCAGCTAGTAACATAATTTCCCAAGACGAATCCTTTCAAGAACGTACTATTGACCAAGAGGTTTCTGATTCCCAACCAAGCAACCTTTCTAAAGCAAGTGATGAATTACAAAGCACAACCCCACCTACGAATGTCATTCCACAGTCTAAAACTAGCAAATCCAATCATCCTATTGTATTTCGAGAAGAACTCAGTGACTGTATCTTTTTAATTTTAAAGTTGCATAATAGACAATTTCATATTCATATTCGAGAGTTTAAACGCAGTGGGCTTACTAGTGAAGAAATTCTAACGAAAAATGGTATTATTATGGATGTTAACAGCTGGTTCGAATTTTGCAAGAAAATCTTTTCATTTAATTTGAGATATAAAAGTTCCTCATTTGTTTCTAATAACATGATATTAGTGTTAAATTTTAATAATTCTATCATGCGAATTAAAAATTTAAAGAATTATTCTCACATTGACTTAAACGAGTATCAGTTGCTGAAATTAAAAGAAAAAATACATGATTTGAATAAGGAACTTCTTCAGCCTATATATGTAAACCATATACCAAGCTTAATTAGACAGAAATGTATCATTGGTCATATATCTACAGAAAATGAACTCATGTTGCAGTCTAAACTTATAACATGTATTGAGAATAATGTATTAACTATACTAAACCGCATTTTTGAATGTGATGGATGTATTTTTAATCAGAAATCTCAAAGCCCTCATTCCTGTTGTATACTAAATAATCGACAAAAATTTGAAAAACTAGGAGAGATGTTATTAACACTTATAGATTTAGATTTTGTTATTTCCTCATTTTTAAACGGAGTGGATTGTGTTAGTGAAAACTTTTTATCAAACATTCATGTAGAAACAATTCAAAACGAATTGTTTAACATAATAAAATAAAACGAATTGCTATCCTTTTTAATACGTGTGTGTTTATTTTTCCGAAGTGTATGTTTATTTTGTTATGTCTTTTAGAACTTTTAATAGAGTGTTAGACTTAAATCTGCATATGTATATAACTAAAGAAATCAACAATTCTTTAGTAATTAAAAAAATTAACACAAGTTTAAAATATTAAACTAATAATCTTAATACTATAATTTCTACTTTCTAATATATATATATATGAAACTTAATTATATAAAAAAGTTTTCAATAATAATAATAAGTTTAGAAAATTAAAAAGTTTAAAAAACAAAATTAAGAAACTCAATAAAAAAAGTATTTGAAAAGTTAAAAAAAATAAAATTTTCAAAATTAAAAAATCTTTATAAAAAAAATAATAATAATTAAAAATAAAATATTAAAAAGTTTACAAAAGTTTAAAAAAAAAAACTAAAAAAAAATTGAGTTAACAATCATCATATTAATCAACCAAACAATAATATCAATCAGTCATATCGATCAATAAATCAAACCAATCAATCAATCAATCATATTAATCAACCAAACAATAATATCAATCAGTCATATCGATCAATAAATCAAACCAATCAATCATATTAATCAACCAAACAATAATATCAATTAATCATATCGATCAATAAATCATATTAATCATATCAAACAATCATATTAATCATATCAAGCAATCATATCAAGTATCATATCAATCATTCATATCAATCAATCATATCAATCAATCAACCAATCATTCATATCAGTCAATCATATCAATCAACCAATCATTCATATCAATCAATGATTCATATTAATCATATCAATCGATCAATCAAGATACCGAATACAAGTATTCATACAAATAAATCACATCAATTGCAGTTCAAGTATTACAAGTTAGTAAAATAACATTATAAGAAAGTTTTGAATTAATACAATGATTAACTACCAACATTTTGTAACAGTACTTTTACAAAAGCAATGTATGAATAGATATTTTAGTTACAAAAAATATTTAAAATGCTTTTGAAAGTTAACAAAATTATTTTCCAAATATGTTAAAAACATTACAAGCTGCTAAAACCTACAATTTAACAAGAATGAGTTGTCCTATATTTCCTTTGTATTTGCATGTCCTATATTTCCTTTCTATTTGCATTTGAGTATACGTATTCCTCCTTTTAATTATGTTCTGTAGTATACACTTAAAAAAATATATATATAAAACATTAAATTAAAATATTCTTTAGTTATTAAAAAGTTTAAAAAATTAACAATTTTTTTTAATATTATAAGATAACAAAAATTATTTTGTAATTTATTAAAAGTGAATTAACCTATCTCTATATATGCGTTTAATAAGATAAATCTTCTTTATGTTAACATCCTACCCACATTTTATTATATAGTTATACATATCGAAACGAAAAAAAAAAAAAAATAAAAAACAATCTATTATTAAATTCTTCAATTTAAAATTTTAATACATACATATTTAAACATTTATATAAAAAATAATGAACTTACCATGTTTGAACTCAGAAAAGAGATGATGAGCTTATCACATGGTAGATTTTGACGTAATCAATTAGATATCACGTGCCTTCCTCGTGCCTTTTGATTGTCTTATCTACAATCAGATTGTATTATCAATCACGTGATCTAACTGATATGGGTCTATACCAAGACACTAACCATTTTCACTTCAGTCATCGAATATATAGGTCGTATATTTTTTTGAAAGTCTTTTATTTTGTGGAATCTTCAGCAACATGATATCAGATACTTGCAAATAAAATCCTATTAAAATCTTTCTCGCAATTGTGAACAAAGATTAATTTTCATACTGTTTAAGTATAATCATTGATTATTTAACTGGATAATAATATTTTTAGAAGTAATTTAAATTTCTTATAAAAACGGAAGTATTTATTGCATCATTCATTGAATTCAAGTTTGAATATTAACCAAGTTTTTTAAACTTTTATAATTTATACTAGTATTTAGTATTTACTAGTACTTAGTAAAAACTAGTATATATTCTAGTATAAAGAGTTTATAAAAGTTTAAAAAACTTGATTGATTGATATGATTGATTGGTTTGATTTATTGATCGATATGACTGATTGATATTATTGTTTGGTTGATTAATATGATTGATTGATTGATTGGTTTGCTTTATTGATCGATATGACTGATTGATATTATTGTTTGGTTGATTAATATGATTGATTGATTGGTTTGATTTATTGATTAATTGATATCATTGATTGGTTAATTGATTGATCGATTAATTGCTATGACTGATTGATATATGATTGATTGTATACTTGTATTTGCAATCTAATTCAACTTTTTGATAACTTTTTTAATTATGAAAGTCAGATATATATACAGTTAGGTGAACTGACTTTTGATAACATAATTTATTAAGTTTTTTTTTTTTTAATTTTGATAACTTAATTTTGAAAACTTTCTACAAAGTTTTTTTTTAACTTTTTAATACTATAAACTTTTTAATATATATTTTTTTAATTTTGAAAACTTTTTTTTACTTACAATTTTTTTTTTTAATTTTGAAAATTTTTTTTTTTACTTACAATTTTTTTTTAAATTTTGAAAACATTTTTTTATTAAAATAGTTTTTTTAAATTTTGAAAACTTTTTTTTATTTAGAAAGGTTTTGTTTTTTTAATTTTGTAAAAATTTTTTTTATAAGTTACTTTTTTTTTTAAATTTAACTTACAAATATTTTTATAAGTATATATTAATCTAACACTTTTATAGGATAAAAAGAAGTATTAAACTAAAACATAATGAAAGTCACATGCATGTATACATATACGAATACGTAAGCTCACTTTTGAAAAATTAATGTATTAAGTTTTTATAATTTTTTTTAATTTTGATAACTTAATTTTTTTTGAGTTTTTTTTTCAAGTTTTTTTTTAAACTTTTGTAAACTTTTTAATATTTTTTTTAATTATTATTATTTTTTTTATAAAGATTTTTTAATTTTGAAAACTTTATTTTTTTAACTTTTCAAATATTTTTTTATTGAGTTTCTTAATTTTGTTTTTTAAACTTTTTAATTTTCTAAACTTATTATTATTATTGAAAACTTTTTTATATAATTAAGTTTCATATATATATATATATATATATATATTAGAAAGTAGTAATTATAGTATTAAGATTATTAGTTTAATATTTTAAACTTGTGTTAATTTTTTTAATTACTAAAGAATTGTTGATTTCTTTAGTTATATACATATGCAAATTTAAGTCTAACACTGTATTAAAAGTTCTAAAAGACATAACAAAATAAACATACACTTTGGAAAAATAAACACACACGTATTAAAAAGGATAGCAATTCGTTTTATTTTATTATGTTAAACAATTCGTTTTGAATTGTTTCTACATGAATGTTTGATAAAAAGTTTTCACTAACACAATCCACTCCGTTTAAAAATGAGGAAATAACAAAATCTAAATCTATAAGTGTTAATAACATCTCTCCTAGTTTTTCAAATTTTTGTCGATTATTTAGTATACAACAGGAATGAGGGCTTTGAGATTTCTGATTAAAAATACATCCATCACATTCAAAAATGCGGTTTAGTATAGTTAATACATTATTCTCAATACATGTTATAAGTTTAGACAGCAACATGAGTTCATTTTCTGTAGATATATGACCAATGATACATTTCTGTCTAATTAAGCTTGGTATATGGTTTACATATATATGCTGAAGAAGTTCCTTATTCAAATCATGTATTTTTTCTTTTAATTTCAGCAACTGATACTCGTTTAAGTCAATGTGAGAATAATTCTTTAAATTTTTAATTCGCATGATAGAATTATTAAAATTTAACACTAATATCATGTTATTAGAAACAAATGAGGAACTTTTATATCTCAAATTAAATGAAAAAATTTTCTTGCAAAATTCAAACCAGCTGTTAACATCCATAATAATACCATTTTTCGTTAGAATTTCTTCACTAGTAAGCCCACTGCGTTTAAACTCTCGAATATGAATATGAAATTGTCTATTATGCAACTTTAAAATTAAAAAGATACAGTCACTGAGTTCTTCTCGAAATACAATAGGATGATTGTATTTGCTAGTTTTAGACTATGGAATGACATTCGTAGGTTGGGTTGTGCTTTGTAATTCATCACTTGCTTTAGAAAGGTTGCTTGGTTGGGAATCAGAAACCTCTTGGTCAATAGTACGTTCTTGAAAGGATTCGTCTTGGGAAATTATGTTACTAGCTGGGGTTGAGGTTAAAGCGGATTCAAAATTCATGTCTTTGAAAAATATATTCAAATAGTCCTCGACAGAAATTGACTCTTGGCATGAATTCTTGAAAGATGTAGTATCATCACCAAAGTTAGGGATAAAAAAATTCATATCGATTTCAGATTTCACATTCGGTGAGTAATCAGTAGTGGATAAATCACGTGATATTGTTCCAAAGTCAGTGTTTAATAAATTAGGAATTTCCAATCTTGGTATATTTAATTCACTCGCGGAAGTGGGATCATTAGGTTCTTCTAAACGTTGATACTTTGAAGAAGAAGCCACTTTGTCGGAAGATCTTTTTAACATATTTACTACAGAACCCATTTTCAAAAAATAAAGGTAACATAAGATGAAGTTAGCACAAAAATCAGTTGGAAACTGAATGTTTAGAAACAGAACATAATATACGTTAAAAATCAGTGTCGGTTACAGATAAACACTTGAAAGAATTAGTAATGTCATTAATTTTAGTTTAAGTCTAAAAAAATATATATATAAACAGTTTATTTAAGTGGTGAATAATATATTATGTCAATGGTTTTATCCTTTTTTGAAGAATAGTATGGCAGCACAAGGTAACAATTTTTATATTTACAGTATATGATATTTAATGTTAATAGTTTCAGTTTTATTCTTTTTTTGAAGAACAGTATGGCAACACAAAGTAACAATTTTTATATAAGTGGTGTATGATATTTAATGATAATGATTTTAGTTTTATTCTTTTTTGTTTTGAAGAATTCAATGGCAACACAAGGTAACAGTTTTTAAAAAAGTGGTTAATTATATATTATGTTAATGATTCTATGCTTTTTTTTAAAGAATTGTATGGTAATAAATGATAATATTATTATTATTATTATTGAGAAATAACAATTATTTATACAAACAACGAGTGATATATTAAACTTTAAAAATAATTATAAAAAATTAGAAATATTGAAAAATAACTATTTCAATGGATAATTTCAGACTTTCAATATGAAATTAATAAAAGATAGTTAACTCATTATTCATTTGATAAGAAATTGAAAAAAAAAATAGTAAGTAAAGTCGTTACGACTTCATGAGTTATTAAAAATCACAAGTTGTTCTAACAAAAATAAACAGACAACAGCTTTTTCATTTACACATTATTTATTCGTCATTTTCAATAGTTACAATAGTGAGAACATGAGTACACATATTTCAAAACGGTATAAACATTTCAAATCATGTTATATTTTAAAGGTAGATAGTTCTAAATTCAATATTTTATCTAATGTCCAATTAAAACCACGTCTGGTGGACTTCTCATAGGACTTAATAATTTTTGCAAAGGTATCCTGGACATGTTCAGATAAGTTTTGATTCGTTAATTCGAGTATAGTTTTTGAAAGGAAATAGGGAGTGGCAGTCTCTAAGACACCCTCCTGTGTTACGCGACATACAACAACTTGTACACTTGCATACCATTTCATCGATCTTTTAACTTGAATCTGATAGTTTAATTCGTTTAAAACATCCGATTGAATACTATTAAAAAATGTGTTAAAGTCTGTAGCATTCTCCTCGTTAGAGTTGATTACAGTTTTAGTAAATATGTTTAACGCATTTTGCCTTTTAAAATGCTTAACCTTCTCAAAAAACATATCTTTCAAAGAGGATGAATTATCATTTTTGGATCTAACGCTGTGTGAAGTTTTCAAATGATATAAAACATCGGACTTGCAATTGAAAATTTCACTACGCTGTACACATTTATCCTTTTTGGAGGACTTGTGGATCTTCATGTGTTTTAATAAGTCATACTTTCTTGAGAACGTTTCACCGCATGAATCACATTTATGTTTTGAAGGAATCTTTAAATGGGATAGTTTATGACGATTCAAAATAGCCTTTCTAGAAAATGCTTTTTGGCAGATGTCACATATAAATGGTCTTTCTTTTGAATGAATCATCAGATGTTGTTTTAAATTGCCTTTTCGTGAAAAAGATTTGCTGCAAACAGTACACAAAAAAGGTGTCTTCTGTTTCTTCAGTTCTGATGAGGAGGATTCCGCTTCATTATCTGAAACGGGTTCTACTTTAGGTTGTACTATTAATCCCATGTCTTGATCATTTAATCTTGATGAAAAATATTGATTATTCAAGCGTGATACATCATCGCTTAACATAGTAGAATGTCCATTTTGAAAACTAGCCATATTATCCTAAGTGAAAAAAAAAAAACGTCTTCACACACTCAAAAAATAGCAAACACTAATGAAAAAGTCTCGTTTCATTCAATTTTATATATAATCATAGGGGGCGCATATTAAAAAATTATTACGATAGTGCAAATCATGTAATATGATTGGTGCAAAAATTTCAGAAAAACACGTGGCTTAAAAAAGTATGTGTAGAAAGTTCACAGGAAGTGAATCAATCCAAATGTACTTATATAATGTTTAAAAAGTATATGATTCATCATGTTACGTTTTTGAATTCGTCATTCTATGGTTTTACAAATTAATTTTATTATTTCAGTGAAATATATGACAAACCAATGGTTTAATTCATACTAAATTTATTAAACTGTATAGAAGAATGAGTTGAATTGAAGTAGTAGTTTTAAAATTCATTAGAACTAGTGTAGAATCATCAAATAATTATCTATTGCAATAACAAACTATAAGTTGATTGAAATTATAATAATTGATAAATAGAAAATCTGAAAAATATTTCAAACTTTCATTTAAAATCTGTAAACAAGTGAAATAATCTCTTCTAAAATCATTATTTACATATTAGCTGTTTTCTGTTGAAAAAAGCTGATTAGACTTATCGGATGTTTGTGATAGATAGTGAGAAACGTTGATAATGGGGTTTGGAAAGGGTATTTCAGACGTTTAAATGAATATGATATGGTTCACAAGAAAAAGTACAATTTTTAAATTATGTAAGAGAATTAATACTGGTGAAAACAATGTTTAATTCAAATCGTTTGGTAGCCTTCTAATCGATCTAAAAAATGAGTTGCTTATTAAAGAAATATCGAAAATTAATCATTTCTTCAATATAAACATAAATTGCATTAACTTCCCAAGTATAAGAAATAGGGAGAGGTAGGTATTTTTTTTAAATATATAGTGTTCAAAAGTAAGTTAGTAAATGATGGGACGCGGATTGAATAGTGTATAGCTTATCAGTTACAAAAAATTAGATTTGAATCGGAGTTCGCAGGTTCAAAATCTTAGCTTGGTAAAATAATCAAACTCTCATACGCAAAATAGATAAAAATCTGTTAAACTGAAAATAAAAATCATATACATTAAAGGAATTCGCAAAGTGAGCAGTTAAAATAGGTATTAATGAGTTAACTTAAGAAACCAACCTCTCTTTGCACATACAGAAGGGGGAATACAATTTTTTGTTTTGAAACATCTAAAATCTAAACATATAGACATAGCTTCTTGGCTCGATTAGTTATGTCTTCAACATATCATCGAGCCAAGAGACTATTTTGCAGGTTCAAACCTTCCTCAAAACTTTTCAAAAATAAAATACTATTTCTAATAATAAATTCGCACTACCGCATATAGATGGCAGCATTAAAAATTTTCTTCAGAAAACATAAGACATTTTTATCTTCATTCAAATTCTAAGACAATTCAGAAAAAAGAAAAAAAAATTAATCGCCCTTAAAAATTAAGCCCCTCCCCCCCTAAAAATAAGCCCCTCTAAAAAATTAGCACATTGAAAAATTTAGACCCTTCAAACTCCCTTTCGAAAAGATCTAACTCACTATGTTATAGTATGATATTTCCATTTCTACTCTATGTCGATTCGAAAAAAAAAAAAAAAAAAAAAAAAAAAAAAATTAAGCCCCCTAAAAAATAAGATCATCGAAAAATTTAACCTCTTCATACTTCTTCTCGAAAAGATCTAACTCACTATGTTATAGTATGATATTTCCATTCTAACACTAAATCAATTCAAAAAAAAAAAAAAAAAAAATTAAGCCACTCTCAAAAATTAAGCCCCCTCAAAAATTAAGGCCCCTCCAACATTTAACTCCTCCTACTATAGGATAAGTCTCTCTTACCACTCACAGGTGGATTCCACCCTTCTCCTCCATTCACAAGGTGGATTCCTCCCTCCTCCTCAATCCACAATCCACCTTATGGGGTTAAACTCTCCTTTTTCCCCTACTAATGTTTATCATTTGGAAACAAAGCAAGAATATTTTGACACATTATTTGAAATCAAAATATGTGAATGTGCATACTGAGGTACAAATTAGAAATTTATAATAAACGCAATTATAAGGAATCGAACTTTCCTCGTCTACAAAATTCGCGTATTTTAGCTTCTTTTCTTTTTTTATTTGTATTGAGCATTAAAATTTTTAACACACAGCAAAAAACTTCCGAAACGTTCAAGATATGTCATAAATGTTAAAAAAAAGTAACCTCATAAACGTGAAACTTTACAGTTACGCATGGCTCCAGACAATTTTACATTCTAATAAATTATAGAATATAAACCTTTTTTCAAACAAAAAGACCCCTTTACTGAAAGTAATTTTCAGAAGCGTTTCCAAGTTCTATTTACTGTGCTGATAAAAGATGTTTCAAAGATAGTCAAATTGTACTTTAATATCCTTTATTCTTGTGTTTTCAAAAAAAAAAAAAAAAAAAAAAAACTACTTAGATAACGAGAATGACTTCAAGAAATATATGTATAATTTGTATCACAGATTTATTACTTTTGAGTGAAATTACTACAGGAGATAAGTTATCACGAATCCTAAAATTTTTCCAAAAATGACCATAATAAACACATCAATGTACGTGATTTTTTTTTATTGTTACTTCTTAGCTGAAAATTAAAAATCAATTTTCTTATTTACTTAGATGCTGGCTTACTTTCGTACTTTAATATTGTTGTTGGGTTTCCAGGTTTAGGGGATGTCCATTCTTTGGAAATGAGCTTGGGTAAAAGTGTCTAAAGCAGATCTAAGAATTAAGACTCAAAACTTATAAGAGGTAGACCAACCTTCCCAAATTGAACCAGAGACTCCATGGGGGCATTCCACATCAAATCAGGCAGTAAAATATCAATATGCAACCCACCATCACAGATTTTAATGAAACTGCGTGTTTGTGTTCTTACTATTAAGATATGATCACCAGTAATTTTTTTTTTGCTCCTTGGCGAAATAGTTTCTGGGAAAAAAATTGTCAAAATTTTGAAAAACTGCCGTCAGTTGGCATTCTTGACTGCTCGGTTTTCAAATGTAGCATGTCATAAATATTATCATATTTCAATATCTACTCTACAAATCACTGTTACGCTTATAACATTTTAAGTGTGACTAAAAAAATGTTTAAATTTTGAAGCCGTGAATTTTTTATGAAAAATAATGCATTAACAAGAAAAGCATTATCAACAAAAGGCGGTATTTTTATTAAATTTATTTTTTGTGGAGGATATATTTAAAGGTGTCCTTTACCTGATTCTGAAATAAAAATAGTGGGATTTTGGGTGTTTTTATCAGTATTTCCTATTTAAAAATATTTTGAGGCGCATTTTAAATCAAATCAAGCTGAGTCATTCCATGTCAATTCCCCTAAGCCATTTAATTCACTGTCACAAATTTCAATGAAACTGGGTATGTTTGCAGCTCATTTTAAGATGTAATCACCTTTAATTTTCGTGATCCTAAGTAAAATATTTTTTAAGATAAAAAGATATCAAAATTTTGAAATGTTGAATTTTTTTTTCTAAATGACAGTTCTATATTCAAAGACTGCATTAAAGAAAAGTCATTTCAATATAAAATCCCTAAATAAGTTTCAACTAATGTATAGGTGACAAACAATGTAGGCAGATTATTATTTTTTTGTTTTTTGTCATGTTTAAACACTAAGAGTGTCTTTAATCTAGTGAATTTTTAAAATCAAAATTTTGTGAAAAATAATGTGTAAGGCAGGGTGTTATTACTTTTTTTAATTGTACGAAAAAATAAGTTTTAAATGCTTATAAAATAAAAATAGTGAAAATATGAGAAAAAATTATCAAAGTTTTGGAAAATTGCCCCGAGTTGCCATTAATGATTGTTCAATTTTCAAAGACATCATTTTATATATAAAATCATATTTCAATAACTAATAACGAAATCTTCTTCAAATAATTTAGGCAAGGTAAATAAAGTATGTAGGTTATGAAAAAAATATTGCTGTAATGTTAAAAAATATTTAAATGTGTTTAAAAAATTGTATAATCTTTGAAATCAAAAATATTTTACAAAAAATAATGAAATTATTAAAAAAGCTTTATCAATCAAAGGCGGAGTTTCTATGACTAAATTTTTTAATTTGTACATAATACTACATTATAACTGGATCTGAAATAAAAATAGTGGAATTTTGATTGGTTTTAGTAGTATTTAAATCATATTTAAAATTATCAGTATTTTCAGATGTAAAATTTATCCAATGTATCATCCCTGGAAATATTTTTGTTTCTACATTTTATTTTTCAAATTCTCTTTTATGTTCGCTTCTTAAGGAAAAAATAAACAATATTGTTTTTTAGTAAAACCTCTAGGGCGAAGAGCAATTATCCCTTTCCAAAAAAAGAGAAAAATCACTTGCTCCTCACCTCCCAGTAGAAATTTTCAAAATGACACTCCTAAAGTTTAAACTCATATTTGGATTACATTGAGCTACTAATATTGAAAAAATACCACATTTCACTCTTTTTAAGACAATTTTGACATATTGTGCTTTAAAAATATGCAAAAAATGCCTAATCCATTATATTTATACCCTTCAAATAACTATATCTAAAAAACTATTTAATACTAAATAAGATGCATTTTTGTAATTTTATTCAGTTTCCAATGATATTTAATTTGATTTATTTCATCACAATATTGCTGAAAGATTGATTTTAAACATATATGTATATATATATATATATATATATATATATATGTGTGTGTGTGTGTGTGTATATATCGCCGTTCCAAAACAAATTATTTAAAAATTATTCATTTATGTTTAATAAAGCATATACAGTGTGTACACGTATAACCTGACCGACCTTTATTTTCGCAACCGTTGGTCTTAGATGCATACTTCCAATTACAAAAATGGTTTAAATAAGGTAAAGAATTATTTTTAAAGCGATGTGGGTAAAAAAAAAAAAACATTTATTAAAAAATTACGAAATTTAAATTTTTATACGGTCCCCCGGTCCTATAAATGATATTTAGTAAAAATTTACTGTGACACTAACAAGTAAGACAAAAAAAGTCCCATTCATCTAACATTAAAATTGACCGAGTTATGAAACTTTGAAATTCATGACTTATACCACTTTTTTGCATATCAAAATAGATGATTTCAACCATGCTTTCAGGGGTCGTATATGAAGTACTTAAACTTATTTCAAGGTATCTACGCTTTAAAAAAATCGTACAATTATTACGATTGAGTTAACTTAAATTTCAGATTAGTTAAATTAATTGTATTTTAACATATATTTTATTTTGTAAGGATTTGAGGCTATGATTTCTTTTAACAAAAATCATGTTATTTTCATAAGGTTTTATTTAACTTGCAACGATCGTCTTTCCAGTTTAAAATTTGTACTCGAAATTTAATTCAAGTTCAAATGTCCGATCGAAGTTAAATTTTGCATACTGACTTAAATCAGATGACAATGTAATATTATTATGATTTTCGAAGCTTACCATCTTATACATACTTATATTAGAGGATAACACAAAAAAAAATTCGGATAGATTACCATCAACAAGTTTAAGAAAGAGTTTTAGATTAGATAACATAAACCTGCGATGGTTATGTTTTTTAACTTTTATAATTACGTTTTATGCATTTTTTAACGCTGAATAAAAAAATTACCTTCGCTTTTAACCATCATGTCAGGACTTTTCGCAAATCGTAAATTTCAAGGTTAAAAAATATCGAAAAATCTGATACTGTAAAATAGATGTAAGACTTTTTTATTCAGTTTAATTTTATTTAATTCACTAATTTATTCAATTTTTTGGCTTATACTGGGTTTCTTACAGCTAAACAGCTCAGGGGTCCGATGAGGTTGGGAGGGGAGGGGGGGGGTCAATTTTAACTTTTAGCTTTATCTTTGAAATTTGCGATTTGAGAAAATTCCTGACGTGATAGTTTAAAATGAAGGTCATTTTCGGATTCAGTGCTAAAAAATTATTTAATAAGTATTAATTTTCAAAAGCTAAAAAACATGCCACATCCCAAAATTTGAAAGACAGTGTAATCTAACAGCATTTTAAAATATGTATCATTTTGTAAAGAATTGAGGCTGTTGTTTTTCATCCTATCATTTAACAAAAAATCTGTTATTTTTATCCTCGTATAATGTTCAGTACAAATTGTACATTTTGCAGTAATATGTCAGAATGATTAAAGATTTCAAATTTATATTGCAATGCTAATTTTACTCTCAACCATTTCTTTAATACATCTGACGAAATTATATTTCTACTAAATTTGTGAATGACCCCTAATATGCAGCAAAAAATATACTCCAACTTTAAACGGCTATTACTCAGTCAATTTTAATCGTAGAATAACGGGACTTTTTTTGCCTTACTTGCCAGCGTAACAGGGAAATTTTACTAAATATAACTTATAGGACCGGGGACCGTATAAAAATTTAGATTCTGTAATTCTTCACTAAATTGTTTTTTCGCTTCAAACATTTTTTATCTTAATCCTGCACCTTATTTTGACCATTTTTGTATTTGGAAGTATGCATCTAGGACCAACGGTTGCGAAAATAAAGGTCGGTCAGGTTATACGTGGACACACTGTATATTGTTTATACACTTATAGAGAATGCATATGGTAAACTTTATGATATTATGTCAATAAGATCTTAAAGTAAAGGACTTATCTAACAGTATGTAAGGAAAATTTAACATCTGGTGTAATGACAACAAAATTTTATAATAGTTTTACTAAATTTGGATGAATGAAAAAAGCGTACATGTTTATATTTTATTGAAGTACAGGTGAAAATTCCACAAAGCCATTCTTATCTCAATAACAACTGAGTATGTCACATTCACACTACAGCTGATTTTTTCTTTTTGATCTTTCGGGTTTGATAGCAGATGGTCATGAATTAATCAGTTTTGTTAGAAATGTCATTGCAGTCAGCATGTTAGGTTCACTAATTTTTTTTAAATAATTTGTTTTGATTGACTCGATGAACAATAAGATTTAAAGCGACCATTTCATGTATTTTCAATAAAAAGCTGATTTATAAACTCATTATGTTGTTTAGTTATTATTATCGTCTTAAGATAATAAGTTGGTATTAAGATTTTTAAATGTAGTTTATTTATTATTTGAACAACAAACTATTTTTCAATAATAGTGGGCTGTTGATTTTAAGTCGGCATTTGAGCAGTGTAGTGTTGGTAAAGGGAATGGGACTATGTGTCATAAAACTAGTTACACGAGAGGTGGAAATAAGTACAAAAAAGTCCTTCCGGCCAGTGCCGGGAGGAAGAGGTAGCTTTGATATTCCTTATTTTTAAAAAGCCAACTTATATTATTCAAACACACGAAGCTCAATTAAGTGGAAACCGAATGTAGGAGATTCAATACTAATTTTTATCAATACTAAATCATTATGAATGAGAATTTCGCGAAATTACTCAGCTTTATCCAAGCTGCTTTTATTTAAAGTCACTTATATTTGGCTGCCAAATTCGGCGATTTCTTAAAGTGCCTGCCATTTTAAGACAACATGGTAGATGAGGCTAACGAGTGAACGTGGTCGAGACCTTAGTAATTGCTGTGCACATGCTCACTCATATCGGAATCGGTTGATATATACGAGTGCTGTCGCAGGCAAAAAATCAGATTTTTCAAAATCTCACCCACTTTAGAAATTGAAACTGCTATATCTGAGCCATTTTTTAAGATAAAGACAAACAAAAAATGCTTCTGAATCCTTATATCAAGGTCAAATACTTAAGAAAGAAACCTTTTTCAATTTCTAATTTTTTTCACCTCACTTTAAATATAATTTTTTTTAATTTAATGGCCTCCATTTTGAAACAAGATGGCTGATGAAGCTGGCCAGCGAACTTGGTCGAGATATTGATGTATACTATCCACATGCCTTTTTCCATCGAAATAGGCGAATACGTGTGGTATCGCGTGACAAATACAAGATCATTCCAAAGTGTTAGCCATGATAGAAATTCAAAGTGCTATAATTCAACCACTTTTTAAGATATAAACAAAAGAACAAATTTTCAGAAACAAAAACTGCTCCAGAATCTTTGTATCAAGGCCAAACACATAAAAAAAATCTTTTTCGTTTTCCAATTTTTTAATACCTCATTTTAAATTTTAAATTACATTTTTTAAAAAAAAATGGCAACCCTTTTGAAACAAGATGGCGAATGAAGCTGGCCAACGAACTCGGTCGAGACATTGGTATGTACTATGTACAGACCAAGTTACATTCAAATCGGTTCATAAATACGCCTGTTATCGCGTGACAAAAATCAGGTCGTTTTAAAATGTCAGCCACAATAGAAATTCAAAATGTTATAACTCAGCCATTTTTTTAGATGTAGACGAAACAAAACCTGTTCCGGAATCTTTGTATTAAGGTCAAACACATACAAAAAAATGTTTTTCATTTTCCAATTTTTTGGTATCTCATTTTAAATTTAATTTTTAAAAAATTTTTTTAAATAGCCACCATTTTGAAACAAGATGGCGAATGAAGCTGGCCAACGAACTCGGTTGAGTTATTTGTATGTACTATGTACAAACCAAGGTACATCCAAATCGGTTCATAAATACGTCTGTTATCACGTGGCAAAAATCAGGACGTTTCAAAATGTCCGCCACGCTAGAAATTCAAAATGCTATAACTCAGCCATTTTTTAAGAAACAGATGAAACAAAAACTGCTCCCGAATCTTTTTATCAATTTCAAACACATAAGAAAAAAATATTTTTTCAATTTTCAACTTTTTGCTACCACATTTCAAATTAAAATTTTTCTTAAAATTTTAAATGGCCGCCATTTTTAAACAAGATGGCAGATGAAGCTGGCCAACGAACTCGTTCGAGACATTGGTTTGTACTATGTATAAACGAAGTTACATCCAAATCGGTTCATAAATACGCCTTTTATCGCGTGACAAAATTCAGGACGTTTCAAAATGTCAGCTTCGCTAGAAATTCAAAATGCTATAACTCAGCCATTTTTTAAGATATAGACGAAACAAAAACTGCTACGGAGTCTTTGTATAAAGGTCAAATACATAAGAAAAAAATATTTTTCCATTTTCAATTTTTTGGTACCACATTTCAAATTTTAAATTTTTTAAAAAATTTTAAATGGCCGCCGTTTTGAAACAAAATGGCGGATGAAGCTGGCCAACGAACTCGGTCGAGACATGTACCGTTGGTATGTACATTGGTATGTACTATGTACACACCGAATTACATCCAAATTGGTTCATAAATACGAGAGTTACAGTGTGACATAGGTCATATATATATATATATATATATATATATATATCAATTTTGAACGGAGGGTGGTTTCGGGGTCTGGGGGTCATGATCGATGAAAATATACCAAAATTTTTTGAAATCGCTTTCCTCCGAAAGGGGTAATAGGTAGCTTTTTGTAAAGAAATCTACCTAAGAATCCATTGCAATTACTGAAAAACAGATTCTGCCTCTAAGGAGTGGTGTTTTTAAATTTTAGGGGTCAAAATTGGTATTTTATTGGTACTTATGAAAGGAAAGCTACGTCCTATGTCATATGTTCGTGTGACAATCACTTTATTGAAGGAATAATAATTTCAAAAGATGACAAGAGTAAAAATATGTAAAATTTGTGCATCCTTAAGATTCTGCGAGAATATTTACTGATCCCCAGTAAAGAAAGAAAAGGCATTGCTATATCTTTATCTCAATTGATTTCTTGTGTTAGCCATTCCTACATCTAGAAAAAAAGGAAAAATGTATTACTTTAAAGCAGTGGCGTATCTAGACTTATCATTTCGGAGGGGGCTGAGATAATATAAGTTTCTAAGAGGAAATCACAAGAAACGGAGAAAATTCAGCTTTAAACAGTATTTTTTATCATAGCATGTAACGCATCTATTATACAATTAAACATGCTAAGATGAAATCGCATAGAAATGCGAAAATGTTCGTTTTAGGCAGATTTTCGTCTTTAGAAGTATATGTTAGCTCATATTAAATACTCACAAATACTCAAAATAATAAAACTGCAGTGCACTGTTTTTTATTTAAATAATATCACAAGAGCCGCTCATGGCTACCTCTCTCACAACAAAACATTCTAAGAACTCGTATAAACAAACGCAGACGACAAAAGATATTGCCAATAATGCAAAGCATAAAAACGACCGAACATACTGGCCCCCGTTGTATGATTTTCATTCAACCACAATTATAATACATTATTACACCTCAAATTTTAAACAAATAATACTGCATGTACTAGTAAACAATAAATTAACAAATTACAAAAGATAATAATCGATTTTCTTTGGGTAACAGACAAATTTTTGAAATTGGTCTCTTGAAAACACCTCTTTGTGTTTTTATGTTTACAACTCTAATAATTCCATCATTCCCTGGAAATAACTCTACAATTCTACCTAGAGGCCAATTGCAAATAGCAACATTGTCCTCCTTTATAATTACTAAATCGTTTATTTTAACATTTTCTTTCTCAAACATCCATTTTACTCTTTGTTGTAAGGAGCTCAAATAATCTTTGGACCATTTTTTCCAAAAACACTGAATCATTTTTGTTGTTCTTTCCCATAATTTTAGTTTAGAATCATGAACATTAGTTATTTCAGGTTCAACAATAGAGTTGATTGGCCTACCAATAAGAAAGTTGCCGGGAGCCAAAGCGTTCAAATCATCTGGATCAGATGAGAAAGGCACAAGAGGACGTGAATTTAGGATTCCTTCAATTTGTGTTATTACAGTCAAAAAGCCCTCGTAGATTAATTTTGAATTTCCCATCACACGCTTCAGATGATATTTGAAGGATTTGACTCCTGCTTCCCAAAGGCCTCCAAAGTTTGGAGCCCTTGGTGGAATAAATTTCCAGTTAACACCCTCACTGCTCAAGTAACCAGACAAATTATCGTCAGGAATTCTAACTAAATTATGTAACCGTTTGAGTTCATTATTACTGCCTACAAAATTTTGAGCATTATCAGAAAAAAGACAAGCAATTTTTCCTCTCCTAGCAAAAAACCTCTTTAAAGCTTCTATGAAAGCTTGCGAAGTTAATTCAGAAACAACATCTAAATGGATTGCACGTGTTACAAAACAAATAAATATGGCTACATATACTTTATGATAAATTCCTTTACGTTGGTACTTATACTTTATGAGAAAAGAACCAGTGAAATCAACACCTGAACAATTAAATGGATAGTTCTCAGTTACTCTTTCTTTTGGTAAATTTCCCATGAACTGTTGACATGAGATGGGTTTCGCTTTAAAGAAAATAATACAATTATGAACTGTTTTTCTGCATATTGCACGACCATTTAAAGGCCAAAACTTCTGCCTTAACTGAAAAAGTAAAGCTTGTGGACCTAAATGTAAATACCGTTTATGAAAGTATTCTACTATCATTTGAGTAAGTTTACTTTTATTATGTAGTAAAATTGGAAATTTTTGATTGGCATTTAAGTTGCTGTTCGCTAACCTACCTCCTACTCTTAGAAGACCTTCTTTATCTGTTATAATTACCAACAGATTCTCTTTCTGGGCTGAAACAAAAAGCTACATGCAAATCAATAAGAAATCAAAGGGCTGCAAGCAGTGTAAGTTTAATCACGTTTTCTTCTATCTCAAGCTACATCTATGACAACAACCGTGTACATAGGTAGAGTTGAGTTGTTGCTTGTTTTGCTATACAGGGTTGAGTTGTAACTCACCACAACACTTCCTCCACAAGGTACAACTTACATATCGTTAATTTAAATATTAACTGAATTAAATTGAACTAGTCCTAACAAAAGACAAAGTTCTTTGAACCTGACACAGGACAGAGGTTTTGTCATGATGTCAGCTAGCTGCATCTTTCCTGGAACATGTTTGATATGCAATTCACCTTCAATGAATTTTTCACGTACAAAATGGTACCGCACGTCAACATGTTTAGACCTTTTATGGAACTCTGGATTCCTTGCGAGCTTCACAGCACTGGCATTATCCACTAACAGGGAAGGAGTTCCTAGAGTTGTTATGTCATTTAACAGGCGTTTCAGCCATATTAACTCTTTTGCGCTTTCACTTGCAGCAACATACTCTGCCTCTGTTGTAGATAACACCACACTTCTCTGTTTTTGGCTCATCCATGAAACGGCACCCCCTGAAAATTTAGAAATCATGCCAGTCCTTGAGCGTCTCATTTTCATATCTCCTGCATAATCAGCATCGCTATATACTTCAAGATCACTGGCATTACACTTTGCTTTATACAGCAAACCAAAATAGACAGTTCCTTTAAGATATTTGAAAATTCGCTTTACGGCACACCAATCCGATGACCTAGGGTTTTCAAGATTTTCAGAGACAGTACTGATAGCATATGATAAATCAGGCCTTGTTGCAATAGCAAGGTACATGAGACTACCAACAGCCTGACGGTAAGGAATTTCTTTTCCTATCAGTTTATTTTCTTTGTCATCAGGAACATAGCTTCTATCACATGGATTTGATACTGGATTAGCACAGTCCATATTAAACCTTGCGAGTATTTTCTGTGCATAAGCATATTGGTTCACAAAAATTGAACCATCATCGAATTTTGTTATATTCATGCCCAAAAATTGGTTAAGAGAACCTATTGTGATCTTAAAGGTTTGAGAAAGTTGACTAATAAATTCCTCCACTTCAACCTTGTCAGAACCAACAACGAGGCCATCATCAACATAAATAACAACAAAAAGTTTCTTTTTATCTCTATGTCTGATAAACAAACAAGGATCAGCAGTACTAACTTCCAATGCATGTTCCTTCATGAAGTTTACAAAGCACAGATTCCAACAACGAGGAGCTTGTTTGAGTCCATATAAACTTTTATGTAGTAGACAGACTCTCCCGCTATTATCGTTAAAACCTTCAGGCTGTGTCATGAAGACTTCCTCCTGAAGTATTCCATATAAAAATGCAGTCTTTACATCAAACTGTTTTAAGTGCAATTCTTCTTTTGCAGTTACTGCCAAAATTGATCTTACAGTGTCGTATCTTGCGACAGGGCTAAACGTCTCATCAAAGTCAATACCAGCTTTTTGGACATAACCCTTTGCTACAAGACGTGCTCGGTATCGCTCCACAGTACCATCAGGATTAAATTTCTTCTTCAGCACCCATCGACAGTTGATAACTTTGGAACCTTTAGGTTTTTCAACCAATTCCCATGTTTTGTTTTCATGCAGGGCAGACATTTCTTCTTTCATGGCATTAAGCCACAAGTCACTTTCACTTGAGGAAAGAGCTTCAGTATATGTAGAAGGATTTTCGGATTCTTCTACAGCAGCTACATTTGCAAGGAGAAATTCTCCAGACTTCATCCATGTAGGCATGCTCCGTTGTCTGTCAGATTTCCTAAGTTCAGGATTTTCTTCTGATTGATTGGTTTCTTCATTCTGAATTTCTTCACACTTCTCAGAGGAGTCTCCCTCTTGAATTTCTTCACACTTCTGAGAAGAGTCTTCCTCCACCTCCACTGTAACAGGAGTTGTACAGAGACGTTCAGGTTTAAAATATGTATCACGAGACTTTATGATTTTATTTTGAGAAGGTAAATAGATTTTATAGCCATCTCTTTTGTTGACATACCCCACAAGATGACCAAGAACACTTTTGTTGTCAAACTTCTGTCGAAAGTTTTTCGGTATGTGAGCATAACATTCAGTTCCGAACACTCGCAAATGATGCAATTTAAATGTTGGATGACCAGTCCAAAGCTCCTGAGAACTCTTGTTTTCTTCTGGTGATACCCCAGAATGGTTTAGTAGATACACTGCTGTTTCACAGGCATTGGCCCACAGTGATCGAGGTAATCCACACGTAGAGAGCATAGAGCGAGCAAGTTCAACAATTGTCCTATTTTCACGTTCTGCCGCCCCATTTAGTTCAGGCGTGTATGGTACTCCTAAATTCAAACCTGTACCTCTTTCAGCAAGGATTTTGCGAACTTCACCACAGTCGAATTCACCTCCTCCATCACAACGTAATTCTTTCACAGCATGACCATGATTGGTAGCTTCATTAAGAAACATACTCAAGCAGGAACTCACCTCACTTTTGTTTTTCACAAAGAAAATCCGACGATATTTGCTATAGTCATCCTTGAAAGACACAAAATAGCGTGCACCACTAAATGATCTTACAGACATGGGTCCATTTACATCAGCATTAATGATTTCACCAACTGACGTGGCTCTATAGGCTCGTGATTTGAAAGGTTTTCTATGTGCTTTGCCAAGAGCACATCCATCACAGAAATCATTTGTTACTGCATGACTCACATGAATGTTCATATCATTTAACATTTTTCTAACATGTCGTTTATTCTGATGACCGAGGCGCTCATGCCACAACTGCAAAGTTTCAGATTCTGTAGCAGTGCTTATTTCAGCTGGACAGGCTGGAATAACGACTCTCATGGACATAACATATGTACCATCTGTCCAGGATCCAACAGCAACAAGTTCATTACTGCGGTAAAAAGAAACACACTTATCAGTCATTTTAACCTCCACACCATGCTTGGCAGCCTGTTGGACAGAAAAGAGGTGCCTTCGCACATCCGGAACATACCACACGTCTTCCATGTGTGCATCATACCACTTGCCATGGATAAATACTTCAATATTTATTTTACCTGATCCATACGCATAGATCTTATTTTTGTCAGCAAGTGAAATTTCAATGGGCACAGGAAAATGTTTATATGTTGTAAAATACTGCTTATTTGCAGTCATGTGGTGAGAAGCACCTGAATCACAAATCCAAATATCTGGCTGAGTAAAACTTTCACTAGCACTAAATGCACCTTTGTTACTTTTTGATGGCTGATATTTATCACTGAATTTTTTCTTTGGATGATCTTTGCATAAATGTGTACTAGATCCACATTTAAAGCAATGCTTTTGTTTACTAGGTCTAATATCAACTCTAGGAACAGTTTCAGAAATATTTTCAATATTCCTCACAGCTTTTTGTCTCGAAAAAGGAGCACGAGCTGCAAATGCACCATAGTCCACAGCAGCAGTAGATTTGACACGCTGCTCAATCGTGCATAGTTTTTCAACTAAATTTTTTGTTGTACGTTTTTCTGAGTCTAATGACTTCCAAACATTGTTGAACTCTTGGTACTCTGGTCCCACTGTCAGAAGAATTTTTCCATGTAACAGTTCTGGTGGAATGGAACTTGAGCCAATACGCGTAAGTTCATTGTTCATTTCAGTATAGATTCGTTCAACTTTGGCTGCATGTGTTGCAACATTGTCATGTGGATCTTTACAAAACTGGAAAAATTGGGTCATAAGTAAATTAAGTCTTTGAATACTACTTTGTTCAAAAACACTTATTAATTTATCCCAAATATCTTTTGCATTGGTGTAAGTCATCACTAAGTCAGCAACAGATGGACTTAACGTGCTTGCAATGAGTGCAGATGCCTTAGCATTATCACGGCGCCATTCACTCACCTTTTTATTCTCATCGGCATCGTCAGTTGCAGCGACCGGAAAAACACGAGATCCTTCAACAATTGAAGTCAAATCATATTGTTCAAAATGCATTTTCATTTGCCACTTCCACTTACTCCAATTTTCAGCGCCTTCCAGCTTGTCAATTTGCACCTTTAGTTCAGCCATGCTAGCGTCACGTGGTTAGGCCTAATTCACTAAAGTTCGTTAGCTTTTCAAAATGCAGATTTTCTTCACGCAGTTTTAAAACGTGCTAAGCCCATAACCTGTTATAATTACCAACAGATTCTCTTTCTGGGCTGAAACAAAAAGCTACATGCAAATCAATAAGAAATCAAAGAGCTGCAAGCAGTGTAAGTTTAATCACGTTTTCTTCTATCTCAAGCTACATCTATGACAACAACCGTGTACATAGGTAGAGTTGAGTTGTTGCTTGTTTTGCTATACAGGGTTGAGTTGTAACTCACCACAACATTATCAAGAAATGGATGGAGGTTTTTTACCGGACTATTTTGATTAATATTACCTGATTTTTGCAAGGATTTTATTTCCTTGTCAAAAAACTCACGTTGAACTCTTTTTAACAAAAAACTTTCTGCTTTGTTGAGCTCTTCGAGGTCCAGAGGACCCTCCTTTTTTTCTTTTTTACAATTACTAAGGAACCTGAAAATAAATCCTAAAATACGAATTATTTTACAATAGTTATTACTTAAATCAATTATATCATGCACAAAAGAATTAATAGAAACTGTAAAAACAGATATGCTTTTAAAGTCACTTATATTAATATTTTTCAGTTCGTTTGAAAAGTCACTGGAATTAACCGTTGCAGGAATATTTGTATTGGGTTAGTCTTTTTCCTTTAGGAACAATGGACCACTCCACCATAACTCATTTGAGAGTAGTTTATCAGGATTATCGCCTCTTGTTAGAAGGTCAGCAGGGTTATGCTGAGATGGAACATGCCGCCACTGCTTCCCTTGAGTTAGTTCTTGTATTGTAGAAATCCTATTCGCAACAAAAGTTTTTAGAACGTATGGTTCTTTTTTAATCCAGGATAATACTATCATGGAATCGGACCACAAGAAGATTTTGTTTACACTAATTTTGAGCGAAGAAATCACTCGTTTCATAAGCTTAGTCAATAAAACTGCTGCACAAAGCTCAAGTTTTGGAACAGTTAATTGCTTTAATGGAGAAACTCTAGATTTACTTGTCACTAATTTTACAGACACTTGACCTGATTCTGTCTCTGATTTGCAGTAAATTACCGCACCATAGGCTGCTTCAGACGCGTCGCTGAAACCATGTAACTCGATCATAATTGCTTCTTTCAATAAAATACACCTACTAATCTCAAATTTATTAATTAATTGTAGGGTATCAGAAATCTCTCTCCATTCCTTAGCCTCTTTCTCCGATAGCAAATCATCCCAATTTAATTGTAATAACCATAACTTCTGCATAAATATTTTTGCTTTAATTATAACAGGAGATACTAAACCTAAGGGATCGAATATACTTGATATTGTTGATAACACTTGTCTCTTAGTGACATTTACATCATTATGAATTTTAACATTGAAACTTAAACAATCTTTTTTCGATTTCCACAAAACACCTAACGCTTTAGATTCTTCTGAATCACCAAAGGGGTATATTTCGACATTTGTTTTACAAAGTTGTGGAGCATTACTGCACCATTTATGTAATAAAATTCCTACACTGTTTAAAATTTCTATTAATTGATTTTGGAGTTCTAATGCAGAACTTAAAGAATCAGCTCCAGACAGAATTTCATCCATATATATGTCTTCTCTCAGTACGGGTGCTGCTAAAAGAAACTTGCTTCTTTCATCCTTAGACAATTGAAGTAGTATTCTCATGGCCAAAAAAGGTGCGCTAACAGTACCATAAGTAACTGTCGTTAATTCAAAATTTTTAATTGGCCCGTTAAGACCTTCCTTCCATAAGACTTTTTGCAGCTTCCTCTGATCTGGATGAATAGAGATTGCTCTATACATTTTTTGAATGTCTGCAGTGAAAGCGACGATATATTTTCTAAATCTCACCATAATTGAGAATAAATCATCTTGTATTACACCTCCGTTATATTGAATAGAATTAAGTGAGTTTCCCTTAGTTGTTAAGGAAGACGCGTTAAATACAACTTTCAAAGGCGTTGATATACTTTTTTCTATTCCTCTATACACTCCAAGATGGGGAATGTAATAGGATCCACTTTCTTCCTCGCTTTCGTTAACTTCAACCATGTGGCCTAACTGTTGATATTCTTTTAAGAAATCTGAATATAATCTTAAGTACTCAGGACCTTTTGCTAGACGATTCCATAATGAATTTAATTTTTTCGTAGCGATTTGTTTTGAGTTTCCTAAAACAACTGGATCCTCTTTTAAGGGCATTTTAACAACATATTTACCGTTTTTGTCTCGTGTATAATTTTCTACGAAATGTTTCTCACAAATTAAAGTCTCTTTACTTTTTGGTTTTTCAACCTCGATATTTTCTATCTCCCAGAATTTTCTAAGTGTCTTGTCTAGATTAGTTTCTTTCTTTATAAACCCACAATGAACTTTATTTTCATTCTCTGTCGGAAAACTTCCCGATACAACAAAACCGAAAACTGTGTCTTGCAAAATAAGATCAGAATTATTAACACAAATTTGTCCCGGTCTCAAAAGCTCATAAAAAAATTCCTGCTCCTAAGAGCATGTCTACATGTTCTGGGATATTGAAACTATCATCTGCTAATTTTACATTAGGTAAATCTTGTATTGAAATTTCAATTGGACGCGAAGGCGTTAAATCGGAAGTTATTTTTGGAACTACCAAGAAATCTAATTTTTTTACAAAACTTACATCTCTATTGCATATTGATGCATTAACTTTATGATTTATTACAAAGGTAGCGTCATTTAGACCTGACACTAAGATGTTTGTTCTCTCTTTTTTTAAATGCATTAGCTCTATTAAATGGCGGGATAAGAAATTAGACTCGCTGCCTACATATAATAAACACTTTACTCGATGTTTACATCCCGATTCATCAATTAGAAAACATATTACAGTTGAAAGTAAAACTTTGCTCTTTTTATTCGAATAGTTACTAATAAAGGTTTTCTCAACAAACTCTTCTGCATTAGCGTTCAAGACTGATGTGCTACGATTTGTTGGCCTAGAATCTGAACATTCTTCCACATTTACCTTTCCTTGTTTATTTTGTTCCGATGAAACATATTCTTTCACGTATGTGTTGTTATTTGTTTTGGGGAAATGTATAGTTTTATGATGACGTTTTTTACAAAAGCACGTGTACTTTGATGGACAATTTGCAACTGAATGTGAATTTAAACAATTAAAGCATAACTTGTTACTTTTTATAAGTTCCACCCTTTCATTGACAGATAATTTTAAATAATGCGGGCATTTTGAAAGAGTGTGATTTTCGTGGCAAAATATACAACTTAATGTTTTAACATCTGATAGGAATACTTTAGATACACTTTTGGAGTTAGTATATTTACGATTAACACTAAAATTCTCAGTAAGAGATTTTCCACGTGATGTGAAATATAAATCAATCTCTCGTCCCAACTCTTCTGGTAAAAACCATTTATCTCCTTGTCTCACACTAATGTGGGAAGCTGTTTCTCTATCTAATGTTTGATATAATTTATCCGATACAATAAGTTGTTTTAGACTCTCGAAATTGGAGACATTTCTTAAATTTAAATAATATTCCCAGTTTGTCATTAGACGTGAAGCAAACTGTACATGCGTCTAATTTGGTTGTTTAACAGCTTTTCTAAATTGCTCTAAGCAAAAATAAGGTGTAGGTTGAAATTCTTTTAACACTAATTCTTTTATTTTTGCATAATTCTCTATATCACTATCATGTAAGTAAGTTATTATGTTAGATGCTTTATCCCCTAATAAATTTAACAGAATTTCTGCTTTATATTGTTCTGGAACATTTTTAGTCTTAAAAGCTCGTTCTAAAGAAGAAAAGAAAAACCCCCATGCTTCAGGACGTATAGGAATTTTTACAGTTAAAGTTCGAATACTTTTTATCAGTTGATCTAACGATTCTAATTTTATTTCACTCTCACTAATATTAGATTTAGCTTCAGATTTAATTTTAGCCAGTTCTACTTCATTTTTTGATCTTTCAAGTTTCATTTTTTCCAGATCAAATTGCTTTTGCTCCTCATGTTTACGATTTTCAATTATATCGTTTGCTATATCTTTCACAAAATCTGGTTTATTTTTATACATTTCACTGTCTTCAATAATAACGCTTAAATCAGCAATTGTCATTTTTTCATTAACATTTAGATTTATTTCAGTGGCTATAAGCCTTAAATCCTCTTTTTTTGCGCCTTTAAACATTGTTCAATATATGTATATAACAGTAAAGATAAGAAAAATCACATTCACTTACTTTTCGAATTAATCTTTTGACGAATTTCGTAGCACGGAACTCTTAGAACTTATCATTCATGTCGGCGGTTCACACAACTTGAAATTTGATTTTAGAAGCTCGTTGAATTTAATCCCAGGCTGCTTCTTCGTTGCTCGGCGGACCATTATGTTATCTCATAATAAATACTCACAAATATTCAAAATAATAAAACTGCAGTGCACTGTTTTTTATTTAAATAATATCACAAGAGCCGCTCATGGCTACCTCTCTCACAACAAAACATTCTAAGAACTCGTATAAACAAACGCAGACGACAAAAGATATTGCCAATAATGCAAAGCATAAAAACGACCGAACAGTATATTTCCATGTTTATTACCATGTTTTTTAAAACGCAATACTGAGAATTATCTATTAAAAGTATCTCAATAAATAGTAAATAAAACCGAAGTAAACATAAAATTTAAAACTATTTAACAGCGTTCTCACTCTATCCCTTCCCTACCTCCTTTAACATTTTCTAAGATTCATTTTGAAGCATACATGCATTTGTAATACTTGAATATTGAATAGCGTTTCACATTTTCTCATAAATGGGATACATTTGGAATAGCAGCTCCCTGGTGATAACTTTTCCTAGATTATCACGGCTCGAAAATCGGCTTTAACTGCCAAATTTGACAATATTTTCTGAATTCTTTTTAATCATAAATTGTGGTTGATAGGAAACTTTTTGTGTATTCCAGATTCAGAATAGCTCAATTAGATTTATGATGTATTTTAAATGTAAATAAAGCTTATTTCTAGTCAAAAAGTTATACAACCATAGAAAAACTTTGTGAACATGTTGTAATCCTATGGAAATAAAATAACACGCCACAGCGCTGTAAAGAGCTGAATAACAAGACTATAACGTAACATTCCTAGCATTTACATAAACAAATTTTTAAACAAGAAAGAAAAAATAATGCGCCAAGCATAGATTATAAAACACTTTCCAACACGATCAGAATAACGTAACAAAACTGCACCGTTTAAAAAATTAAAATATTACGTCAAATTCAACCCTATGGAAACGCATAACACATTTCAAAACCCAATGTAAGCTGTTCCCGTCTACAATCGGAAAATTATCCGAATTTTTTCAGCAGCCCTGTATATGATATATAGATTAACTACATGTATGCCAAAGATTAGTTCTCTTAAGAAGTACATGTACTTCAGTTGAAAATTTCCCTTCAGCAATTTCCTCTAATAAGGACGTCCTGGTACGTGAATACTTTTGTGCAGCCCTGTATATGTGATATAGAATTTATATATAACGAGTAACATGCAAAAAATTAATTAAATTTAAAAGCGCATACCGAGTTTTAAACCGTACACTCCAGCAATTATTACTCAAAGGCAATACTGTAACCGATTTCTTTTGTGTGTCCCTGTAAATGAATAAAAATGCTATGAATGTCCTGTTCTAACGTAATAGTATTGAAATTCAGTGATTTATATCAGTTTCAATACATTTGAAATAGCGTGATGTCATTAAAATACTCTGCAAACGATTTTTCCCCATATACGGTGATGTAATGGAATACTTTTGAGTGCCACTGTAAATGAACTGTTAATCCTAGATACTTCATATACAATACCAAACATGCTTTGATGACCCTAAATAACCTTTATCAATTGCATGAAAATCCGAGTATATTTACGGGAGTTAGAGCGTGGACAGACGGACTGACGGACAGACAAACCGAATGTATAAACACTTTAACTTTGTTGGAAAGTGTTAAAAAAGTTCAAGGCTTTGAAGTTCATACTGTGATGTCTCAATCTGTGCATTACCTTAAATCGCAGATTTTCAACTGATAAATAGCAAGAGTAAGCCTTTTATTGATGTTTTATAAACTAATTAAAATTAATAATACACTTTCAATCACCACATGTCACGCTTTACATAATAAAACACAAATAAAGAGAGCCTGTGTATAACGGAAGCTTGGCTGAAATAGCTATTTCGTAGTATCTGGAAAATACCATACTTTTAAAGATGAAAACATGTCTAAAACGCAACATTTTCTGCTTACTTTTGAATTTTATCTTAGCATGTTTCATTACATTTTGCAAAATTTTCGTTTGATATTTTCCATAAATTTCGGAGGGGGCTGGAGCCCCATCAGCCCAACCCTGAATAGCCCACTGCTTTAAAGGAAAAAAAATATTTTCTGCCCATAAACAATTTACTTTGACATGTTTAGAAAGTGAATTTTCATACATTTATTATTTTTACTGTAAGCCTTTTGAATATTATTTAATTTAATTTTTATTGCTGTAAATAATACAGGGTGTCCAGCGAATAAGACCCTAATTTCAAAATTAAATATCTCAAAAACAAAGATCAATAAAATTATGCAGTAAACGGTTTGTTATTAGCTAAGCTGTAAAAATGCTATACAGAAGTTTCAAAAATTAGTTGCAAAACCCGTGAAGTCCTGAGCACTAGCGTCAAATTCCTAGATGGCTGGCTGTCTATGGAAGAATGAAATTGGGGAAGTCCACCTTTTCGTTGGGGCGATGTGCAGAAGTGGAGACACATGGCCACAGAATTGCTGCATCAGCTTTAATTTTAGGGAATTTCAGTTAATAGAATTTTCAATAAAAAGTTTAGAAATCATTATATAAGAACTTATTAAAATATTTTATTACATTCAATTTTTAATGCCATATATTTATTTAAATCAAAGTGCATATATTTGGAAAAATAATTTTGCACTTTTTATTTGTTTTTTTATATTTTTAAATCACGGCATAATATTTTGGTATTATTGTTTATACCAATATACTAAAATTATTGGTTATAATTTTAGTATTATTATAAATAAAAAAGTAATTTTGCGTTTTTCATTTATATTTTTAAATCGCGGCATAATATTTTGGCTTTAGCACAACACATATATTTCTCTTCTTTATGAACAAAGTTTTAGGAACAGAAATTATGCATTAAATGTTTTCATTTTTAAAAGGAATTGATGATAAGTCATATCATCAAAGTCGAAGCAAAAATATTTTGGGGGCTGCACTCCTTTCCAAAACTTCGGATCACATAGCTAGAAACTGCACCATACTTCTGTGCTCAGTGATAAAAAAAATGAAAATTAGTTTTAAAAATTAAAATGATTTTTTTAACTTAATTAATTTTTTAAAAATAGAAACTTTGTATGTTTTCATTCAAACTGTTTTCTACAATTAAAAAAAATGATTTATGAATCCTTATTATAAATGCTCAGTGATTTAAAAAAGGGTTTTTTTTAGCTTAATTATATTTTAAAACTAGAAACTTTGGAATTTTTAATTCAACTTTTTTTTTCACTACTTAAATAAGTATTAAAAAGTAAAGATTTCCAATTTTTTCAAATCCTTCTTTGCTTGGATACGATTCCACGATCTATGAATTAGGAGAGAAAAGACATACCACAGAGATACTGGTATCCAGACCGAAATAGATTATAACAAAATTTGAAACAAATCTCAATTCTGTCAACACATGGCTCCGCTTCTGCATATCACCCAAATAAAACATTTTAATAAGTTCTTATATAATGATTTCTAAACATTTATCCAAAATTCTATTAACTGAAATTCTCTAAAATTAAAACTGATGCAATAATTCTGTGACCAGATGTCTCCAATTCAGCCAGGCCCTTTTTATCGCATGGGCAAATCGGGACTTTGCCCATGGGCCCCGGACCTCAAGGGGCCCCCGAATTCATACATTAAATTATAAAATATTTACTTTTTTTTCCAAATCCAACTTTTCCATAAGTTATTAAATTCATCTTAAAGTAATATAACAAGTTGCTAAAGTTATATAAAAGAGTTTTGTTCTGTACTAAGAAAAAAAAAGAGTATTTTTATTAAGGTACTCAATTTAGAATTGACAGAGCTAGGAATTTTTTTTTCATTTAAAATCCAAGGTGCAAAAATATTGTTTATGCATTACACCAAGGCATACTTGATCTACTAGGTAAGCCCATTTGCGTTTAATGTATGAAGCCACTCGCCAGAGCTACGTAGGCTATATGCATTACCTATATACATATGACTGACCACCAGTTCTATTTGAATAATCTTGAAACGATTCGAATGGGGGCCCTAATTTATCTTTGCCCAGGGCCCCAATTAGTCATGATCGGGGTCTGAATTCAGCACATCACCCCAACGAAAAAAGAGGATTTTCGCAATTTTCATACTTCCATAGACAGACATCTAGGAATGTGACGCTAGTGTTCTGAACTTCGAAGCACAATTTATAGGCATTGCAATAACAGCGTCATCTGTTAACGGTTTTTGCAACTAAATTTTTAAACTTTTGCATAATATTTTTACAGCTTAACTAATAAACAAACCATTTACCGCATACTTCTATTGATCTTTGTTTTTGAGATATTTAATTTTGAAATCAGGGTCTTATTCGATGGACACCCTGTATTTGTTATTTTATTATTGTATATATTATATTTAAGCATGAGTAATGTTACACTATATCTTAGTCATTATAGTACATCTTAGCGTGAAAATCTTCAATATTTATGATTAAAAATTCACATTTTCTAAAAAATTTGTTAAAATTGCTCATATTTTCACTGTTTTTATAACCATTTTAAAAATATTTTTACAAGATTTTAAAGATATTCAATTAAAAAAAGTAATAACACCTGCCTTCGGTTAATAATAAAATTTTTGATTAACACAATATTTTTTCACAAAATTCAAGATTTTAAAAATTCACAAGATTAAAAACACTCTTAGTGTTTAAACATGACAAAAAAAAAAAAAAAATAATAATATCTGCCTACATTATTTGTCACCTATACCTTATTTGAAACTTATTTAGTGATTTTATATTGAAATGATTTTTTGTTAATGCAGTCTTTCAATATAGAAATGTCATTAAAAAAATTTTAAACAATTTTTCAAAGTTTTTATATTTTTTTATCTTAAAAAATATTTTACTTAGGATCAAGAAAATTAAAGGTGATTACGTCTTAAAATGAGCTATAAACATACCCAGTTTCACTGAAATTTGTGACAGTGAATGAAATGGCTTAGAGGAACTGACATGGAATGACTCAGCTTGATTTGATTTGAAATGCGCCTCAAAATATTTTTAAATAGGAAATACTAATAAAAACACCCAAAATCCCACTATTTTTATTTCAGAATCAGGTAAAGAACACCTTTAAATATATCCTCCACAAAAAATAAATTTAATAAAAATACCGCCTTTTGTTGATAATGCTTTTTTTGTTAATGCATTATTTTTCATAAAAAATTCACGACTTCAAAGTTTAAACATTTTTTTAGACACACTTAAAATGTTATAAGCGTAACAGTATTTTTTTTCGTAAACTGCGTACCCTTTATATTATGCATAAATTATTTGAAGATGATTTGTAGAGTAGATATTGAAATATGATTATATTTATGACATGCTACATTTGAAAACCGAGCAGTCCAGAATGCCAACTGGCGGCAGTTTTTCAAAATGTTGACAATTTTTTTCTCAGAAACTATTTCACCAAGGAGTAAAAAAAAATACTGGTGATCATATCCTAGTAAAAGGAACAAACACACACAATTTCATCAAACTCTGTGATGGTGGGTTGCATGCCTGCCTGAACTGACAGAATAATTAATGCTGTGCACATACCACTCACTTTATTTTTTCTATGAAGTACATATTCTGTTTTTAAGCTAGAATATATAGAAAAAGAATGATATGTAGGGGAATACATATATAAGTAAAGGAAATTAAAATGATGTTCCAAAAGTAATTATTAAATCATAACGCGGTTGATAAAGATACAATAGTTCAGTTTACATAATCAGTTTTGATATGAGCATACATTATAGATGTCAAATCAATCGTCAGAAAATCGCAGTTAAATTGCAGTTAGTATCTTGTATCTTTATCTTTAAAATCAAGTCCATATAATAGGATTTCTACACTTTCACCTGAAATAACAGTATTTTTATGTAGAAAAACTCGACTTATCTAATCACGTGATTGCAAAAGGCGAGTTTTTCTCTAAGAAAATACTGGTGTATATACCACCTAAATTCAGGGAAATTCCCTGACCTCTAGGAACCCGGTATAAGGAATCTGAAGTTTAAGCCTGATATTTTTAAAGCAAAATAACTGAAAACTTCCCTATTTAAATCGACAATTACTGTTAAATTTGATAGAGAGAGCATTTATTATTATTGTTATTATTATTATTATTATTATTATTATTATTATTATTATTATTATTATTATTATTTATTATTTTTGTAAATAATCAAGTAAAAGTGTACGTAAGATTGCTTTCATATCCAATATCTACTTGAAAAGCTCACTAATTTTTGATTCATAACAACTAAAATACATTTGCCGGAATCATCAGTTGCTTTATTTCAGTAATAGTTCTGATATATTTAGGATTCATGGCTTTATTGCCATCTGATGAAACAAAATTCGACTAACCTTATTCGAAAGTAGTTAAAAGAACAAATTAGTCATTCTTATACAGGCTCTAGACTAACAATCAATCTTCCTAGTGGAATAAATTAAAACACCTTCATTACTTCATGTATCTTTTAATCAAACTAATGACACATTTTCTACATTTTGATGATTAAAAATACATCTTATTTTACTCAAATTTAATGAATTCTAGCCGTGCTTCTTGTACTGTTATATCATGCTTCTATTTCGACAGAGAAATTTTTGAGAACTCGCCATCAATTGCCAGAATTTTATACACTCTAGATAATCTTTTGAGACTCTAAGGAGGATATTTTGTGGCTTGCATGTGCTTTAGTTACAAGCTATTAAACAAAAGAAAAAAGTGAAAATTTTTAATCTCACTATGTCTTTTAACAAGCATGATCGATTTAGGCGTATTGAAAAAGTATTTACTTAATTGTAAGAGTTATCGAACGTGCAATCGTTATTTAAAATTCGATATAATTAAATACTACTTTAAAATTAAAGCTTTAAAGTTAATATTAAACGAATTTATTAATTTAATTCTTTTTGTAATTCATCGAGCTTATTCGTAGAAGTATGAATTTTGTATAAATGTTAATCTAATTTATGAATGATAACTCACGTGTAACCGCAATGATGTTTATATCGAAATCACATTATAAAACTCATGATTCAGCAGATGACGTAGTTTTATGAATAATATATAGAGTTTCCAGATTCTCTCAAAATAAATTGTGCTATGTAAAATTGGTTTTACAAGTTTTAAAGTTTTAAGGTTTTAAAAGTTCTCTTTAACATAAAGCTCCACCCCCCCCCCTTTTAATAATAAATATTACATTAAAATATACCATAAATATGATCGTAACAAAAAGTACGAATACAATGAATTATCATATGAAAATAAAAACGATTTTGTACATAGTGCAGATAATAAACATTGTATATAAAAAAATAGTCAATAATTAATGCTTAAAATAATGTATAAAAATTAATTCCTGCCTCAGAATATAATCTCTTACTCCATTCATTAATTAAACTTGCTATTTATTAGAATGGAGGCAATGCTTTAATAAACTTTAAGAGCCATTATGTTATTTGATAATCAAAACAAAATACATTACTTTATAAAATAAATTATTTTGTGTTTCATTGTAACTACATTTAGCAACAAAACTCTCGAGTACTGAAATCCATGTTCTTTCTTAAATGCTGCCGTTTCATTTCAAATTGAATATTTGGCAACGGATACTCGGGCATGCGCGAAAGGTGGTTTTGTCGCCTTAGCTAGGCCTTTCCAGTCGATACTGCTTCTCTGATCTCCGATGGAGGTTCCCGACGTTGTTTCCCTACTGCTCTCTTCGGCTGCTCTCACCATCCTACGTGAGTATTCATGTTTCTCTCTAATAAAGAGCTCAGGATTCAATCAAACATATTTAATTATCTATATAAGTACATGGTGTTTTCGTTATTCTTCTCCATCCCTATGCAGTTAATTCATCTCCCTTTCTTACGTGAGTATGAAATGGGAAAAAAAAAACATGTATATTTATTGTTATTTTATAGTGTATGTCACATACATTTTCAGCGGAGTTTTTCAAAACTGAATGTTTTATTTATTGATGTGCTATATACGTTCTATTTTTGATAACATCAAGAGTAAAATTTCAGGCATACGTTCTATATTATCATTTGTTTTTCTTTTATATATCTGCTTTGTGTGCGATAATAATTGACAAAATTACGATGAAAATTAACAAGATTTATTCATATTACTTATTATTTAAAGGTATTGCACAGTTAATGATTTTGAGTTGCTTTTTTTTTTCATTATCTAAATATATATTCTATATTGGCCACTCATACGTTTTGTAATTATGTAAGCAGTATAATATAAAAAGAGTTCACATGCATAAAGCTTTATTTTTGTAATTTTGTTTTTATCTGAATTATTATTAATTTTATGATTAAACAGTTGATTTATACAAACTTGAAGCATTTTTTGGTTTTATTTTGAGTTGAAAATTTTAATTAAAGCTACTATTGCACTGATTGTATTTTCATTTTATGAATTTGAATTTTGTTTATATCTCATGAAAATAATAATAATAATACTAATAACTACTTAACCTTGTATAAGCAACGTAATGGAATATATTTTGGATAGTGAGATTCATTCCAGTATTTTGTTTATTTTCCTATTTTATACGGATCTAAATGTCTTGTAAATCTAGCATTAGCATTTAAAAATATAATTGTTGTATATTCATGTAAAATATATTTGATCACATTTAAAATAGATATTATATAATTAAAACTCCTTTGAATGCATATGCCTTTTTTATCGGTGATATTTTAGTGTTTATACGTTCAAGCCTTTTTGTTTTTCAAATTGAAAACAAAACAACTTTTTTTTGTCAGTTATCTCTTTAATTATGTCAAAAAATATTTTATTTTATGCATTATAGTTACCGTTTTATATTTGTTTATATATGTTTTATTATTTGGTTATGCATGAGAGAAATTTAGAATTTCAAATAGATACCAGCTATAAAATATTGTTTACATGATTGTTCAACATGCAAGATATTTAAGAAAATAAACCAATACAGAATTAAATTTTAATTCGGTTTGAAGAAAAAAAATCACAGTGCTATGTATATTGTCTAATTCATATGTTACCACATACCCCACTTTCTTTTTTCCCTTCCCTACTGCCTTAAAGAGAATTTTTTCTAATAAAAATAATTTCCTTTCTTTTCTATTCAGAGTATACATAAGTTTCAACAACTAAAATTTGTTTCAAAATTTAAAAAAAGATGTTGAATTATCAGGTATCCCATTTTGTTTGACACCCATTTTTTTTTAAATAAAGTAACAATGAATATAGTATTGATTGATTTTAATACATTAGTATATAAAACAAGTTGAATAACTCATTTTGTTTTCATTTCTTTTTAATTTTTAAAATTTTCAGGTACAACAGTACAATATTTGATATTAAGAAAACTTTCCTTACGAGAATAATAATGATAGTATACTAATTATTTTCAAGTAAATATTCACTTTGTGTTAGTAAGAATGTAATGAACTACAATCTAAGGTGTAATATAAAAATTTTCATAGATTCAAATTATCCCTCTGATGATTTTTCATATACTTTCCGTATGTTAATTTATAAAAATAGATCTAAAATTTCAGAAAAGTCTCAGATATGAAGCTATACTTTACTACATTCATAGCAATACACAAATTGTAGACGATCAGTCATATATAAATATTAGCATACTTTTTTAAGATAGAACATTTTTCATAACTGATTGTTCATGAATATATGTTTTGGAGAAAAGGCATTTACAGTTTTTATTTCCCAGCATCTGTTAGATACATTCATTTATATCAAATTTTCTAAATTCTCCAGATTTATAGGTTGTATCTTCTTTGATCTTAATTTTAGGAAATCTTTTCTTTATTGAATATCTTCAAACAGCAATTTTCGGTTACTTAAATACAATTTTCTAATCTGAGAGCTGAAAAAAAAACAGCCATAACTGTACTTCGATTGATCGTAAAAAGAGACCATTTTTTTCAATAGCTAATTTTAGTCTTTCAAATAAAATAATAGCTCATCAAAAGATAGCTCATTGTAAATGGTCTTGCCAAGCCATAAACTTAAAACGTCAGTCATAAAAAGCAGTGACATCTCATGTGAATGCCATGTGAAAAATCTATCACTATTTATAATATAGTTGCAAATGCCTTGGGGTGTGGTGCAGTGAATGAAAACTATTTGGAGACCTGCAGGCTTGTGTAAAGCGTGAAAGTTTTAGATAATTAAAAACTATGCATGTGACACGGAAGTGTCAGAAGAGTTTCGTATCCACAATTCATTGTGAAGCTATGTCATTTCATCGAATATTGTGGGCATAAGGGTTAAAAATGACAATATTAAACTTCTTATAACATATAAAAAAAAAAAACCCTCTCAGAAACGATGGAAATATAATTAGATAATCAAAAAATTAATGAATATTCAACACAACTGAGCAGAAAATTGGAAATATATATATACTTATAAAATAAAACTTTTGTAAATTATATGTATATATAAAAAAATGACTAAGGTTTCGATTTTTGGCAATTCCTTTATGCTTTATACGACTTCTCTCATTCTTTGCTTAGAGAAAGTTCCGTATTCGGGTTCAAAGTCAACTGGCATATGTTTGGCGAAAAATTAATTTTATTTTTGTAACCATTATTGTAACTTTCATAAATATAAAGTTGTGTATTGTTGTCTCGTAGCTAGTTTTAGCTACGAATCCGATTAAGAAAATTTAGCCATTTTACACGTGCGAAGATCAGGTATACTATGATGAGTTATTTCATTTCGCATACCACATATTTTTCTAATGTTCTTATATTTTATTAAAATTTTTGGTAGTTCTTGTGCACTTTTTATGCTTTGTTTCCACCGGCAATGTTTCCACCTGTGAGAAGAGCGGGTATTGCATAAAAACGATTTTTGCTGGAGATTTTACACATTACCCTTTTACAGATTAATTTCTCAAATCCAGAAAACCTCTAATCCGTCATCTTCATGAAAATCCTTAGAGCTGTTTTCAAGAACACAAAAATATATAAATATATTTCTATAGATGAAAAAATAAACAACAAGTGCTTCTTCAATAGTATAAGAGAGACTTTTATGTTAATCGAATGTAAGAAGTTCCTCAGCTATATACCATTGTACATTTTTAACTGAATTCATTTGGCGATGAGTTGACTCCTTTTTTCCCCTTATGTTGTCATATAAATGATCTTACTTTTAAGAGGTAAATAAATATGAAATGTAATTTTTAAGGTAAAAAAACAAAACAACCCCCCCTAAAACGACTTCATGCGATTGGTCTTCAGCGTATTACATTCATATACAGGGTGTCCGGTCTCAACGGTGTCCAATGGCTAATTCCTAAACCGTTAGTCATAGACATATAGTTCCAATTACAAAAATGTTTTAAATCAGGTAAAGAAACATTTTAAAAGCGATTTGGGTCAATAAAAACATTTCTTAAAAAAATACGAAATTTAAATTTTTATCCGGTCCCCCGGTCCTATAAGTTATATTTAGTAATTTTTTCTTATTACACTGACAAGTAAGACAAAAAAAAGTCCCATTCATATAACGCTAAAATTGAGCGAGTTATGAAACTTTCAAAATGCATGACTTATGCCACTTTATTACTCTGAAAACAAATGAGTTCGGCTTGGCTTTGAGGGATCATATACCAAGTGTTTAAAGTATTCGAAGATCTTACTTCATGCGTATCTGCGCTTTGAAAAAAAAAAATCCTACAAGTATTATGATTAAAAAGCAGAAAAACCAACGTTTAAAATGCACAAATAATATATGAAAAGCAGCAAACAGCTGTTATTCGAAACAGCTGTTTGCTGCTTTTCATATATTATTTGTGCATTTTAAACGTTGGTTTTTCTGCTTTTTAATATTGTTGCACAAAGGCTTTATTTGCTATTTTTATATTATGATTAAGTCTCAAATTGGCTAAAATAACATATGTTTTATTTTGTCAGGATTTGAGACTGTTTCTCTTATGATTTCTTTTAACAAAAATTATGTTTTTTTACAAGTTTTTATGTTACTTCAACAATCGTATGTATGTTTTTCCAGTTCAAAATTTGTACTCGAACTTTAACCCACTATTAAATATCCCATCGAGATTGCATTTTACATACTGGCGCAATTCCGATAACAATCTAATATTATTAAGATTTTCGGTGGTGACCATTTATACTTATTTTACAGGATAACACAAAAAATTTCGGATAGATTTCTGCCAAGGAGTTTAAGAAAAAGTTTTAGATTAGATAATACAAGACTGCGATTGTTGGGTTTTTTAACTTTTATGTATTTTCTAGCACTGAATCCGAAAATTACCTTAATTTTTAACCATCATGTCAGGATATTTCGCAATTCATAAATTTTCAAATTTAAAGAATAACAAAAATCGAATACTATAAAGTAGAGGAGATGGTTGTGTTTTTTAACTTTTGATAATTGGTTTTTACGCACTTTTTAGCACTGAATCTGAAAATGACCTTCATTTTTAACCATCACGTTAGAATTTTTTTGCAAATCGCAAATGTGTAAGTTAAAATATAGCGAAAATCTCATACTATAAAACATATGTAAAACATTTTTTATTTTATTTTATTTTATTTTATTAAAAAATTTATTCGATATTTTTGCTTATCCTGGGATTCTTACAGCTAAACAGCTGAGTGGTCCGATGAGATGGGGAGGAAATTCCATTTTAACATTGAACTTCTTAACTTTGAAATTTGCAATTTGCGAAAAATCCTGATATGATAGTTAAAAATGAAGGCCAATTTCGGATTCAACGGTACAGAATATATAAAAGTCAATTATCAAAAGCTAAAAAACATGACATAACCCAACTTTTGCAGGCTTGTGCAATCTAATAATATTTTAAAATACGTATTATTTTGTAAAGAATTGAGGCGGTAAATTTAGAATCATTTTATTTAACAAAAATTCTGTTTTTTCCTTCTTCTTAAATGTTTATTACAAATTGTATATTTTCCATTAATATGCCAGAATGATTAAAGATTTCAAATTTATATTGCAATGTTAATTTTACTCCCAAACATTTTTTATATCTGACGAAATTAATTTCGACTAAATTTGTGAATGACCCCCAATTTGCAGCAAAAATTATGCTCCAACTTTAAACAGCTATTACTCGGTCAATTTTAATTGTAGAATAACGGGACTTTTCTTGTATTACTTGTCAGTGTAAAAGGAAAATTTCATTAAATATAACTTATAGGACCGGGGGACCGTATAAAAAATTAAATTTCGTAATTTTTTAAGAAATGTTTTTATTGACCCAAATCGCTTTTAAAATATTTCTTTACCCGATTTAAAACATTTTTGTAATTGGAATTATATGTCTATGACTAACGGTTTAGGATTTAGCCATTGGACACCGTTGAGACCGGACACACTGTATACTTACGACAGCTGGTATAATTTAGTTAGAATGGTTTGTCATAACATCATTGGCATTATCGCTCATTTACACATGTAATTGGGAATCATATAAATTGAAATTTTTGACGCGCATCTGTCACAGATTTATTATATATATATATATATATATATATATATATAAAACCAACAAAAAAAAAAAAAAAAAAAAAAAAAAAAAAAAAAAAAACTATACGATACAATGACTATTAGTAAAACTTTCTAACTTAACAAGAAATTAAAATTTAGTAGCGATAGGTAATTTTTACGAAAATTAGAGCCTAAAAAAACGAAAAAGACAAAAGTCAGGCAGGCATACATACCGCTATTGTATCCTGGTGATACGGAACCACCACTGAAACGAGCACTTTCCAAATAAAACGTATTACCAGAATCAGCGCATCCATTCAAAAAGTATGCCAGGACATACGTTAATACACACACACATATACCGGGTGAGCCAAAAGTTCGTTAAAACTTTAAAAACTCATAAAAAAGGAAGAAATTATGATAAAGGAGTGCGGTTTGCAAGAAAGGGCTCACAAGGTAGTCGGATTTTTTTTAGTAGGAAAAAAAAGAATAGTTAAAAAATCACATGTAAAGGGCGCTGACGACCCGAAACACAATGAATAGGACAACAACAGGGTAGATCGGGGCACGTTTACGCAGTGCACTTTTTTCGGAACGAGTGATAACTGGCGCGCCACCAGTCATGACAGATTGATGCTGCTCCTTAGCGGGTATTCTCACACATTTTTCAGCGTCAGTCGAACTTCATCTAGCATACGGAAAGGATAACCTGTTTTCTGTCAAAGTGAGTAAATTTTGTGTTAAACTTATTGAAACTTATTATGAACTAATACTTAGTTAAGGATAAACAAATATATGAACATTAGCAGAATGTTATCCTTTTTTGATAACTCTATTTGTATGAACAGAAATATTATTAATTTTCGTTGCACGTTAAAAATAAATCCAAACATGGCGCCGGGGCACGTTTATGCATTGACATCGGGGTACTTTTACGCACGTTCAAAAAGAAGAAATTACGTAAAAATTTACTAGTTTCTATGGAAGCAGAACAAGAAGACAGCAAAGGAAAAAGTATGAAACCAAAAACTGCAAAAGGGAAAAAGTTCGTACACTCTGGATAAAAGAAAATAGTGAATGAATCTGATGACGAAGATGAAAACTGTGTGTATTTATTGTTTGAAATCATACAACCAATCCAAAAACGGACAAGACTGGGGTTCAATGTCTTAGATGCAAAATGGGGTTCCATGACAAGTGTACAAAAGGAAATACTTTATTTTTGTTTGTAAAAATTGTAACAGTGATGATGAAGATGACTAAATAGTTTCTGTTTTTAATTAGCAATAAGCCCTATATTTTCTGTTTAGCCTATAAAATGTTCTTTAATTATTTCTCTTTATTTTTTTTTATTTTTAAACAGTGTTTTAAGTTATAAATAAAACATTTCAATTTGATTAAATATTTATTTTTTTTACTCCTTGGTATCACGTATAGCACGCTTAAACGTGCCCCACATGATACGTAAACTTGCCCCGGGAACAGGGCAAGTTTACGCAAAAGAATTGGACCTAAAAGATTTTTTTTACGGTTAAAAACACAAATAGGGCAACAACTAAATACACAAATTTTGACTTTATTAACTGCTTTATAAAACCACAATGTTTAAATTTCCTAAGTTAAAACATAAAAATGAGAAAATTCATTAAAAAATCCCCGCGTAAATATGCACGGTCTACCCTACCATTCATTTGTCCTTCCAATAAAAAAATTCAACATGACCTCCAGAACATTCTACGTCACAACTGTTGTCCTTTTCATTGTGGTTCGGATCGTCAGCGCCTTCTAAATGTGTTTTTTTAATAAAAAAAATTTTTGTGCTAAAAAAAGTCCGACTACCTTGTGAGCCCTTTCTTGCAAACCACAATTCTTCATCATAATTTCTTCCTTTTTTATGAGTTTTTAAAGTTATAACGAACTTATGGCTCACCCGATATAAACGAATTATATAACTTCCTTTATTTTAAGTCGGTTAAAAAAATTGCTATAATAAATTATTATTTTTTATCTATTTTTGTAAAGATATATTATATTTATTATCTATATATCTAGCAGGCTACGCCCACTACGTTGGCCCATTTTCCAAATGGACTTTGAATAACGAAATGGTGAATTCGACCTTGTATTTTAAAGTAATATGGACTTTCATTTGGAAAGTCTTTCCGCATTTGCCGAATACGATGCGAAGGCCATTGCGCTCTTATATTATCATATGCGTTAAACAAAATTCGGGCTATTGAGAGCAACTCTTTTACAGTAGATTATTATAGTAGAGTTTGGGAGGGAAATGTGGCGTTATGACCATCAGAAATTAAAATATTTTCTAGCCACCAGTCACCACACTACAAAAAAGTCCTTCCGGCCAGTGCCGGGAGGAAGAGGTAGCTTTCATATTCCTTATTTTAAAAAAGCCAACTTATATTATTCAAACACACGAAGCTCAATTAAGTTGAAACCGAATGTAGGAGATTCAACACTAATTTTTATCAATACTAAATCATTATGAATGAGAATTTCGCGAAATTAGTCAGCTTTATCCAAGCTGCTTTTATTTAAAGTAACTTGTATTTGGCTGCCAAATTCGGCAATTTCTTAAAGAGCCTGCCATTTTAAGACAACATGGTGGATGAGGCTAACCAGTGAACTTGGTCGAGACCTTAGTAATTGCTGTGCACATGCTCACTCACATCGGAATCGGTTGATATATACGAGTGCTGTCGCAGGCAAAAAATCAGATTTTTCAAAATGTCACCCACGTTAGAAATTGAAACTGCTATATCTGAGCCATTTTTTAAGATAAAGACAAACAAAAAATGCTCCTGAATCCTTATATCAAGGTCAAATACTTAAGAAAGAAACCTTTTTCAATTTCTAATTTTTTTGCACCTCACTTTAAATATATATATTTTTTAATTTCATGGCCGCCATTTTGAAACAAGATGGCTGATGAAGCTGGCCAGCGAACTTGGTCGAGATATTGATGTATGCTATCCACATGCCTTCTTACATCGAAATAGGCGAATACGTGTGTTATCGCGTGACAAATACAAGATCGTTTCAAACTGTTAGCCATGATAGAAATTCAAAGTGCTATAATTCAACCACTTTTTAAGATATAAACAAAAGAACAAATTTTCAGAAACTAAAACTACTCCAGAATCTTTGTATCAAGGCCAAACACATAAAAAAAATATTTTTCATTTTCCAATTTTTTAATACCTCATTTTAAATTTTAAATTACATTTTTTTTTAAATGGCAACCCTTTTGAAACAAGATGGCGAATGAAGCTGGCCAACGAATTCGGTCGAGACATTGGTATGTACTATGTACAGACCAAGTTACATTCAAATCGGTTCATAAATACGCCTGTTATTGCGTGACAAAAATCAGGTCGTTTTAAAATGTCAGCCACAATAGAAATTCAAAATGTTATAACTCAGCTATTTTTTTGATATAGACGAAACAAAACCTGTTCCGGAATCTTTGTATTAAGGTAAAAAAAATACGAAAAAAATCTTTTTCATTTTCCAATTTTTTGGTATCTCATTTTAAATTTAAGTTTTTTTAAATTTTTTAAATGGCCGCCATTTTGAAACAAGATGGCGGATGAATCTGGCCAACGAACTCGGTTGAGTTATTTGTATGTACTATGTACACACCAAGGTACATCTAAATCGGTTCATAAATACGTCTGTTATCACGTTGTAAAAATCAGGGCGATTCAAAATGTCAGTCACGCTAGAAATTCAAAATGCTATAACTCAGCCATTTTTTAAGATATAGACGAAACAAAAACTGCTCCCGAATCTTTTTATCAAGGTCAAACACATAAGAAAAAAATATTTTTTCAATTTTCAACTTTTTGCTACCACATTTCAAATTTAAATTTTTCTTAAAATTTTAAATGGCCGCCATTTTTAAACAAGATGGCGGATGAAGCTGGCCAACGAACTCGTTCGAGACATTGGTTTGTACTATGTATAAACGAAGTTACATCCAAATCGGTTCATAAATACGCCTTTTATCGCGTGACAAATTCAGGACGTTTCAAAATGTCAGCTTCGCTAGAAATTCAAAATGCTATAACTCAGCCATTTTTTAAGATATAGACGAAACAAAAACTGCTACGGAGTCTTTGTATAAAAATCAAATACATAAGAAAAAAATATTTTTCCATTTTCAATTTTTTGGTACCACATTTCAAATTTTAATTTTTTTTAAAAATTTTAAATGGCCGCCATTTTGAAACAAAATGGCGGATTAAGTTAAGCTGGCCAACGAACTCGGTCGAGACATTGGTATGTACTATGTACACACCGAATTACATCCAAATCGGTTCATAAATACGAGAGTTACAGTGTGACATAGGTCAGATATATATATATATATATATATATATATATCAACTTTGAACGGAGGGTGGTTTCGTGGTCTTGGGGTCATGATCGATGAAAATATACCAAAATTTTTTGAAATCGCTTTCCTCCGAACGGCTGCAATAGGTAGCTTTTTATAAAGAAAGCTACCTAAAAAGGAGAGAATTAGAATGATTGCTGAGATTGATCACTCAACTTAAATAACCGTTACCAGGTTACGTTCTAGTGAATATGGTTATTCACTTTCGTTTGTCAGTTCTTGAACTTCGGGCTTCTCAGCTTGGTGTTCTAAGTGGTTCTGTTAGCTTAAATACAATCTCTCTCTATGTTACATTATATTTCGTAATGTACGTCTTCTTCTGACAGGTCTGCTACAGTTTTCTATCTTCGGTTTGAAGCAGAGTGAATACGGTCAAAAATGTGATAAATTATTTGCACACAAAGAACAGTGTTTAACTTTCACATTTAAAAGAAATGTGCATCATATAAAATTGGATTTTTGTTTAGAAAATTAAAGTAATGTCATTTTCATTGCCGCTTCTTGTTATATACCAGTTGCATTCATGTAATTATTAACCTGGAAAAAAATCTTAATAACTGATTCTGATAGAAAAATAAATCTTTAGTTTTCATCCACTAAAATCTTCCTAATCTTCCGTAATCGGGTCCACATCCAAGTTTAACGTCAAACATTATAAGTGTTTGTAACGATATGGTTACAAATGTACCCGAGTTAGCTATTAAACAAAGTTAATTAAGGGCCAAACTACATTCTATTAAATAATATAAAATTGCTGTTGACTAAATTATAGATCTTTCACCAACAAAACTCCTTGAGAATGATAAATAAAGCTAGTTATGCAAAATTTTTGGTAATAATCTTTTTGGTGTACCGAAGATTGTTTTGCATTTCTCTAATGAGTATAAGAATATGGATAAATAGATAGGCTTGTTAATTTCAAACTTCTATTATTCTTCAGTCCGTTGCCTAAATAAACCCTATAATCGTTAATTTATCACTAAGTTTAGCGGCTTCCGAAATTGCTTTATAAGGATCGAACTTTTATCTGAATTTGTGGTACTCTTTTGCTTATCTAGGCTAAAATTATAAATCAACAAATATTGCTCCATTAGCATTTCAAAGTTTCTTTTCGTACATTGCAAGTATTGCTTTTTTAGTGATAGTAAAATAGCTGCAGAGGAAAAATATATAATTAAAAATCTTCTTTTGTCCATTTGCATCATAATGAAAAACCATAAATTTACTAGCCGCTAACAACAAATTTCGTGCAATCTTTTGCGATCGGATTCACCGTCCAGAGACCCCTTCAAATATAAAAGAAACAATCAACAATACAGTAAATACGCCAATTGGTGAGTGACCCGATTACGGAAGATTAGTCCTTTATCTTTCAAAAACCTTCAAAAAAGAAGAAAAGATACGAATAAAGGAAATGACGAATTAACACTATTTCTACCTGTGTCAAATGACACCTTTTAAGATTTTGATTTATGGCCTTTTTCTATATAAATAATTAATTTATAAAAATAATCACAAACCTTTTTTAGTACACCAAATGCTTCAACTGTAACTATCTTAGTTGAAAAATTACAAATAATCTAACCACATATCAAAATCCAAAAAGGTTTCAATTGACACCGGTAGGAATAGTGTTAAAAAGAATATAGAAAATTTATTTCAGAAAGCAATTTTTATTGCCAAAATATTTTCTTTTGTGATAGTAATAGGGAATAATTGCAAACATTTTCTTAAGAACAATCTTTAGTTCTTAACATTTGAAGCAGTAAACGTTTGTATAAGGGAAATTGGCGATATGTTTTTAAAAAAAAGTGGACATATTCGCTGATCTGAGTTCGAGGCTGTAAAAGTCACAAGTTTTCGGAAAACAAACCGGCATGTTTCCGTCGTAAAGTATGCTGAAAAATTTTTAAATGCCTGAAATTAAATTATTTTAGAATATGTGTGTGTGTGGAAGACATTTAAACTAAAATTTAAATATGTGATTCGATTTTTATAATATTAACTGGCTATTTATATAATTTGCATTTGAATATAAAAAATTACTCCAAAAACGCCGTCATACACTTGAAAAATCACTATTATTGTGAACATCGCTCGGACCGATGTCACGCCTGTGCCTTTTTGGCTTAAAATAGATGTTTGGCGAAAAAGGTAAAATCAGAATCGTATATAAACAAATAACATGTAACTCACACGTCCCGTCATTTTGTAATTGCATCTGCTAGTTTCTTCTGTAAGTCACATGATGGAGAATTTAGATAAAGTTAAGAATTTAATTTTAAAAAAAGCAAAAACATAATTGTTACTCAGATATTATATTACCAATTTTTTCTTAACCTGACGCAAAAGATAAATTGCAAAATCTTGTTTCAACTGCAATCTTTCACATTGAAAAAAATTTTAAGCATTGCGGACATTCCTCTCAAGTTTAAATGAAATATTTTCGTTTTATAATATTAATCACTCGTCAAATCTGCTTTTCTTTTTTTCCTTTTCTTTCTTTCTTTCTTTTTTTTTATTTTAAATAAGATTAGTAAGTTTTTCTTTTATTTTTCAAGGTGTATAGCGGTTTCAATTCTTTAATCAACGATAGTGGTCGACAATGGTAAACTTTTCGTCCAAAATAAATAACTTTCTATCATAATTCAAAAAGTAATCTACGTACAATGATATGTTATATACTAAAATCTTCTATGAAACATTATCTATCTAATAGTGCAAGTTCCAACAAAATCCACTCAGCAGAACTCCAGTTATAAGCAGCTGGAACGAAATTTCTATTTGTATTTTATGTATATAATAGGTGCGTGTGTGTACTGATGATTGTTTTCATCTCATCTTTCAAAGGCATGCGTAAACATTTGAACAAGTTCTGTGTTATAATTTAGATTGAACACGATGCATATGATAGAGTATTATATACATTTTTTATGTTTCAGAGATGAGAAAAAATCGTATTGAGTTATTCTAATTTTATTAATCTCTTTGTATCCTGCATGTCTTTTTATGTTTGCTGACACGTTGTGTTAAATAATTATAATAATTTAGCAATTTTTTAAAAAGCTATATGAATCACTAAACCATGGGATTTTAAATGTATTTATGAAACACTCTGTCGAAACAATCATTCTCAAACATTATTGTAGGGCTTAAAAATGGTTCTTTAAGATCTTGAAATTTTCCAACGACGACGTTTTAGGCGTTCAAAATATTTAAATTTCGCCGAGTTTGTAACAGAAAAATGTTAAATTATAACCGTTATTAGAATTCATGTATTTGATATATTTTGTTTAACTATGTTTGTATACAGCTAACCCTAAATTGAACATTTTCAACGGCTGTGGTTAACTTCAGTAACATACCTGAGTTTTATGCTGTACTGAAGTTTTGTCTAATTGTTAGTCCGCCTGTATGTGCTCTGGTATTTTTACAAATTCTGGCATTCTCTTGCTAAACGTATTAAGTGGGTCCTCCTTAGCCGGAGTCCGCCGGTGCTCATTGTCCTCCGGTAATCTTCAGTAGTCAGGATTCCCCTCGAACATGGACGGGGTGGGGCATTCGCATATGAATATTGTCCATTGTTACGTCCATTAATTATTGCGTTTCCATGCGAAATTCAATTTTTATTTAATTGTTAGCTAAATTTTATGCCCAGAGGTCATTAAAGTATTCGATTTTTAAAAAGGAACGTTCCCATATCAATAGAAGCATATTTACTGAAGTTGAAGTTTGAATGTACGAGCGATCAGAGTATCAGACTATCAGACTAACAAACTTAATTGATATTCACGTTTAAAGTAACACAATAAAACTTTACAGAGATTAAAATAGTATAAAGTCGTTAAATACATTTCACTCGCTAAATATCCATAGGCTTTAATGTATTCGATTTTTTTTTGAGTGAACCAATAAACAAACCGCGAATGTTACAATGCCCTTTTACAGTAGGAAGTTTATTGGAGTCAAATGCAATAACATATCTTATTACAGTGTGTATATGAACATTTTGACATGAGTCAAGACATTTAGTACTTTTTTGCTCTATAGTAAATGTGGGAATCAAATATTTTAAACTGATATGAATCAAAAACTAATTAATATTTTTTTTCATGTAACTTTAAAGGCTTGAAAGACTCATACAAATAAATAAAATGCAGCAAAGTACGTAAAAATCTGATAATTACATATCTCTGTAGCCCTGTCAAAATTTGAATTTAAAAAGATGAAAAAGTGCATTTTTAAAATCGCATTTTCTAAACAAAATGGAATTTTCGCGCGTTCCATAACAGCACAAGTCTACTTTTTAGCACATTATGAGTTATATACAGGGTGTGTTCACAAAGTTTCAAGACTGATCTGATAATATAAAATTTATTATACATTTTTGTACAGTGAAGTGAAATTCTTCGAAATAAGACCCTTGGGCATTAACACACCGCAGCCAGCGTTTTTTGCATTGTTCATGGGCTCCCAAAAGTCTTCGTGCGCAAGACTGTTAAGGGGCCTCGTCGAAGCTTCCTTGATCAGTCGAATATTGTTGAATCGCTTACATTTTTGGTCTTTCTTGATCTGGTGGAACAAAAAAAGTCGCTGGAAGCGAGTTAGGGGTTGTAGGGTAGGGTGGAGCGATTTTTTTTTCTTCAAATCAAAATTGTCCGGGGTGGGAAAGTTGCTCTATCATAGGGATGCACAACCTTTTTAAGAGAACGGCCACTTACAAAAATGTCTGGGTTGTCGAGGGCCACATCAGTAACACGGAGAGAATTCTTTGTGGGGGATGTTATCTGCGGCCTATAATCATATAAAAAATATGGTTTCGGGCTTCAGGTAAGGGGGGTACCCTTCTAGGCTCCCCTACTCAGTCAACATATACAATTCAGCTGGCAAGGATATATTAACAGTTTCCAGTTACAGAGATATAGCAAGAATTATTTTGAAGGAGTGATAATATTCCTTGACTTCATTCGGGGAGTAAATTTTGTTTTATTAAAAGGGCTAAAAAACAAACATAGGCATGAAAGTTATTAGTGCTGAAAAAAACTTTATGAACGAAGGGGGGAGGAAGAGCCGATCAACGAAATTTGCGATTTTTCTGCGCCTGATTGACAAAATTCGCGATTCTTTCATGCATAATCGACAAAATTCGCGATTTTTCGACACAAGATCGACGAAATTCGCTATATTTCCGCGCCTGATCGACAAAATTTGCTATTTTTCCGCGTCTGATCGACGAAATTTGCGATTTTTTTCGTGTCGACAACTGAATTTCGCGATTTTTTCGTGCTCGACCAATGAAATTCGCGATTTTTTGGAGTTCGATCGGCAAAACTCGCGATTTTTCCGTGCCCGATCGACGAAATCTGCAATTTTTCCGTCCTTGATCGCCGAAATTCGCGATTTTTTCCGCGCCCGATCAGTAAAATTCGCGATTCTTAAGTGACTGACGAAATTTGACTTTTTTCGCCACGGCAAATTGACGAAATTTGCGATTTTTTCTAGCGATAAGCTGACGAAACTTGAGATTTTTTTGCAGCGGATCAACGAAATTTTCAATCTTTCCGCGCATCATTGAGAATATTCGCGATTTTTAAATGCCTGATCAACGAAATTGATTTTTCCACGCCTGATCGACAAAATTCGCGATTTTTTTCTTGAGTCCGACCAGCGAAATTCGCTATTTTTTGGAGCTTGATCGACAACTCTCGCAATTTTCCGTACCCGATCGACGAAATTTGAGATTTCCCTGCTCCTAATCGACAAAATGCGCGATTTTTCTGCACCCGTTCGACGAAATTCGCGATTCTTAACTGACTGACGAAATTTGCAATTTTTTTTTTCGAGGCAAATTGACGAAATTCGGATTTTTTCTCGTGATTGCCAAAACTCATGATTTTTCCGTAACCGATCAACAAAATTTGCAATTTTTCGCGCATCATGAACCAAATAGACGATTTTTTTCTGCCCAACAAACGAAATTCGCGATTTTTCCGAGCCCGAGTGACAAAACTCGCGATTTTTCTGTGCCCGATTGGCGAAATGTACGATTTTTTTGTGCCTCATAAACATAATTCGACATTTTTCCGTACCCGATCAACGAAATTTGCAATTTTCCGTGTCAGATCGGCAAAATTTGCGATTTTTCCTTGTCCGATCAACGAAATTTGGGGTTTTTTCGAGCCTCATCGACAAAATTATCTATTTTTCCGCACCCGATCAATGAAATTCGCAATTCTTAACTGACTGACAAAATTTTCTATTTTCCCCACAGGAAATTGACGAAATCCATGATTTTTCCTGAGACCTATGGACAAAAATTGTAATATTTTCTAGTTATAAATTAACGAAATTCGCGGGCCACACGTTAACCCGTCGCAGGCCACTTTTGGCCCACGGGCCACAGGTTGTGCATCCCTGTCTATCAGATCCTCATTCTGAATATAAAATATTTTTGGAAAAATATTAATATTAAATACTGCCCCAAGGTCATTGAATATTGAGAAAAAACGTAAAAGCGGTCGCATGTGGAAAAAAAAATTCTTTTCCTAATCAAAATGGGACGGTGTGGGAAAGTTGCTCTATCATATCCTCATTCTGAATAAAAAATATCTTTTAAAAATATTAATATTAAATACTGCCCCAAGGTCATTGAATATTGAGAAAAAACGTAAAAGTTGTGCATTTTCCCATTTTATTTCCTCAAATAATCAAACTATTTTGTTAATTTAATTTAAAAGGATGATCATCGAATTTTTATTATTATTAATATATATTTATAGCAAAATTATGTAATATTTATATCAAATTCGCTTTTATTATACTAACTCAACGACTATACTTTTTTTAAATGTGTGAAATTTGGGTAATTGTAATAGTTTTACATATTTTACTTAACCTGTGTAAGAAAATATAATTTGTAATTATTCTTAAAGAACTATAGTAATAAGGTAAAAATAAATTACTATTTAATTTACAAGCAGTGAAGTTACCATTTTATAGTAGTCCATACTGTTTTTTGGTTTCAAAAACTGGCATTTTTTTCCGAGACTCCAGACGTTTTAATGAATCCATGGCGTCTCAAAGGACCACAAACAGCAGAAGAAGCCTTCGTAACAAGTCTCACACATCTTGCAGTGGCTTGATTGTGTCAAGGGTTTAATCTTAGGTAAGATGTCTTCATCTATTGCCTTTGGATTTAAGATACACTTTGTAAGACTATTATGATCTAAGAACTTAGTTAATGGTGGTTCTGTCACGGTCACTTCAGCCTAATTTATGAAATCAATATAGTCTTTGGTATCTCAGGTAACTTGATCGTTTGTTTTCGTGAAACTTTTATTATTCTGCATAGTGCCAACACTCATACATACTATATAAGAGTGGCACTGCGCAGAATAATAAAATCTGGAAAGTCAAAAAATTCTTTACGTACATGATCTCAGGTAACTTGAACGTACGTAAAGAATGTCTTCGCTTTCAAGATTTTATTATTATGCGTAGTGCCAACACTCTTACATACTATGTAAGAGCTTTGGCTTTACGCAGAACAAGAAATTCTTTACATACAGATAAAATTTGAGGCCAAAGTCTATATAGATTCTATAAATTGGGCTGAAGCGACCGCGATACAACCACCATTAACTAAGTTCTTAGATCATAACATTCTTACAAAGTGTATCCTAAATCCAAAGGCAATAGATGAAGACATCTTACCTAAGATCTTACCACAATCAAGCCACTGAAAGATGTGTGAAACTTGTTACGGAGGCTTCTTCTGCTGTTTGTGGTCCTTTGAACGCGTTGAGTTCATTTAAACTTGTCTGGAGTCTCGGAAAAAAAGGCAGTTTTTGAAACCAAAAAACAGTATGGACTGCTATAAAATGGTAACTTCATTGCTTGTAAATTAAATAGTAAATTATTTTTATCTTATTACTATAGTTCTTTAAGAATAATTTCAAATTATATTTTTTTTACACAGTTTAAGTAAAAAATATAAAACAATTACAATTATCCAAATTTCATATATTAAAAAAAGTATAGTCGTTGAGTAAGCATAATAAAAGTGAATTTGATATAAATATTACATAATTTTACTATAAATTTATAATAACAATAATAATAATTCGATGATCATCCTTTTAAATTAAATTAATAGAATAGTTTGTATATTTGAGGAAAAAAATGGGAAAATGCACAACTTTTACGTTTTTTCTCAATATTCAATGACCTTGGGGCAGTATTTAATATTAATATTTTTCAAAGATATTTTATATTCAGAATGAGGATTGGATAGAGCAACTTTCCCACCCCGGCCAATTTTGATTTGAAGAATTTTTTTCCCCCATAGGCGAGCGCTCCACCCTACTGTAGGGCCCTGAATGTCTGAAAGGACGCACCGGGTCAGGTCAGTTTTACGCTGAAGTGCTCCATCATTTGGACGACCGAGTCCGGCGCGTCCGTCTAGACATCAGAGACGTTTGAACACCACGACAATGCGTCCTCTCACAAGTCATTCGCCTCCGCCAATGTTTTGGCTTAGTTTAACGTGGCAATACTGCCGCAATCCCCCTACAGCCCCGACCTCTGTCTCAGCGACATTTTTTGTTCCCTGGATCAAGAAAGTCCTGAAAGTGAAGAGATTTGACACGATTCTAGCGATTCAGGCAGCTTCATTCAGGTCCCTTAACAGCCTTTCGCGCGAAGACCTCCAGGGAGCCTATGAAAAATGGAAAAAATGCTGGCAGCGGTGTGTTGATGCCCAAAGGTCATATTTTGAAGAATTTTAATTCGCTGTACAAAAATGTTCAATAAATTTTGTATTCTCAGACCAGTCTTGAAATTTTGTGAACACACCAAAGTAATCGTCGTTGTAATCGTCTAACTGAGCTCTATCATTTGACATTCAAAATAATACAAATTCCCGTGTCTTCTGCATGTTAATGACGTGTTGAGTTTCATTAGCACACAAGTCCATGAACATGTGATGTTCAGGAAAGCAAACAGCCGACACGAGTTTAGTGTGACTGTGAATCGTAACAGCAAAAACCATAACTGCAAGCAAGACAACAAGCGGGTTACTTATAGAAACATTCATGATGATAGGAAAAGCAAAATTTGATGAGGAAAATTTGGAGAGAGCATATAGAGCTGAAATTCCCTTGAAAGCTGCTAAAGCGAGGTATATTTAAAATTACCTGTCCTCAATTTTATATGAAGAGCAAACTTACTTTGAGAAATTTCTGGGCTAGTATGGTAAAGATCCTACTCTCAGTGCTGAGGAATCGGGAAGTGAAGTGTGGGATTCTAATTAATAAGTGAAGTGAGTTAATATTGATTCTTTTGGAAAGTCCTTTTCGTTTGGCAAAATTAATTCGTACTGGAAAATTCTATCGTTTAATTATTAGATATTAATTCCAATATCTTATGTCTAATAATTAACGAGCAGAAATTTCCGGTATGAATTGATTTTCCCAAACGGAAATAACTTTCCGAACGATCCGATATGAGTAAAATAAATTTGTTGTTTGTTGTATTACATTATTGTGAAAATAGAGACTGGGTTTATGCACAGTGACTGTTTTTTGTTTCATTTCCAGACATTATTGCTTAAAAATAAGTATATGCCTATTCCTTTTCCAAATCAGAGTTATAGTATTTCAAACCAATTTAACAGACTAATGAGTTCTATAATAATACAAGTTTAGTATTTTCATTATTTTATTACTGACAAATTATTTGTTACACTTGTTATTTCAGTACTTAGTGACATTTGAAATTCAGCAACTTGTAACTATAAAAAAAAAAAAAAAAAAAAAAAAAAAAAAAAAAAAAAAAAAAAAAAAAAAAAAACTGATTTTGAAGAAATATTCAGTTTTTCTTGATTTTCTTAATATCTATTCTGCTGGATTTGTGTGGTTCTGGAAGTCACGGTTTTAATTTACTTTTGGTTACTTAGTCACTTTTCATGCGTCATTCTACAAAAACAAAAAAATTCGTTTCTTTGGCAAATAGAGCACGAGCTATAGAGGTGTCAAAACGCAGTTTTTACAGTCTGGAAAAAATAAACTTGACAGAGTAGTATTGAATCCTGAAAAATCGTTTGCCAACAATTGGCGAAAATTTATTTATTTTGTTGTTCACTGAGTTGTTGATTCTTGTGTTTGGCGAAAAACTTTTCTATGATATGTATATATTTTTTAAATATTTGCCCAAAGTTGAACATTTAAGCGTAGAGTAGGATATCTTAAACTTCAATATTATAATAGATGGGAATTTTGTAATTGATTGAGCAAAAATTAGACTTTTTGATGAGTTTCTTAACGACTGATGAATTTTATGACTTTATAATATTCATTGTAATCGCGATAGGCTGACACTCTGTGCGTAAGAAACGTGCAAGTGGACATTTTTTGAGTGGGAGTTTTACGAATATTGTGGGAATTGCGCTAAACCTAATTATATATACATATACAGGGTGGTTCAGAACTATATGTCAAAAATGTAAAGGCAGGTACAGGGGACCTATAAGCAGATTTCGTATAGGAATGTGGGTGCAGAAATGCAGCGTTGAGGCAGTAGAGGTCCCTGTTAATTCCGGTGGATAAAAGCGCTCTGCTAGCTTGAATCGTCATTTCCTCACAAATTTCGAGCAACATGCATCTTTACACCAATGCGGAACTTGCCGATATGCATTTTATGTATGGGCTAAGCAAGGAAACAGATCACACTCAACGCTCGTCCAACAGCTTTTGAACTTGTCGAAGGACTATCCTCTACTTTGCGGTATGCAAAAATGTTTCAAATGCTTTTATTCATATTATCAAAAGTCATTTATATCAAAAGCGTTTTTTATTGGCGAAGTGGTATATACTGCTTCTTCCACTGCAGAAATTCTGCGATATCATACATTGCTCTTATCACGCCTGGAAGCACATAAAACGATCCACTCGCGCACAACTCCTAATGAAGACGCTCAAATGTTCGGAGATCCGGCAGAATCGTACCCGGGAATCGTTCAGTCTAAGTCCTTTGAGCAGCCAATCCATTTCCTTGCGCAATTCCATACATGAAATGCATGTCGGCAAGCTCCGCATTGGTGTAATAATCCATGTTGCTCGAAATCCGTGCGGGAAATTATGATTCAAGCCAACGAAATACATTCATTCGCCGCATTCAACAGCGCCATCTACTGCCTCAACACTGCATTTCCGCATCCACATTCCTATACGAAATCTGTTTAGTTAGGTCCCCTCTACCTGTCTTTACATTTTTGACATATAGTTCTGAACCACCCTGCATATACACACAAATATAAAGGATGACCCCTCTTATCCTTGTCTAATAGCTAATTCCTTGCAAAAATATTTCAAATGTTGTTATTCATTATATCAAAAGTCATTTATATCAAAAACTTTTTTTTCATGTTTCAAAATTTAAATTTTTGTATGGGTTATAAGTTATATTAAGAAAACTTTTATCTATGCTCTTACAAGTAAAACAATAAAAAAAGTTTTTTTGTCTGACCAAAACTTACCGAGTTAGGATGCTTTGGATTTTCTGCATTTTCTAGCACTTAAAACGAGTTTTTCCATTTTAGTAAAATATATTACAGGGTTTGTACGGGTATCGTTATTTTCAAGGCAAAATATCAGTATTTTTTATAGAAAAATAAATCTAGTTTAAACGCGCGGAATTTCGTCTTATTTAAGGAGAGATTTTCTTTAAGAAAATACTGGTACCGAAGAATTTCTTAGTCTGGAAATTCAAGAACCCGTACGAACCCTGTATTAGATAGTTGTACAAATTGTGTAAACATATAAATATGATGCATTCCAGAAATTTCATAATACTTGTAATATATTTCTTTTAATTTTGGTAACTATTTTGATCATATTTTGCTCAAAAATTATTTTATTTTTTTCTGTTCTTAATTTGTTAACTGTTTTTTTATATATATATTTGAATAATATTTCTCTTGTTCAAATGAATTATTTTTTAAATCGGAATTTCTTGCGATATAAAATATTAAAAAAATCTTATTTTAAAGATGCTATTTTAATAATCTCTAAATACATAATCCAGGCCTATGAGGTAATTGCAATTCACATTTCGATTTTATAGTCTAAATAGAATGTAAATGATAATTGATCTCAACAGCAAAGAAAAAGAAAGTAAATAATTTTGTATTACTTAATTTGCTTTTGATTAATTTAGTACTGATTAATTTGATGATTTTATGTTAATTTTGCTTGAAAGGTAACCTAATTTTTATTATAAGGGCTTTATCTAAAAAAAGGATTCTTATTTCTTTAAATGTTCAATGAGGCGCTTTTGCATGTTCATGTACGATGCGTTATGAGGCTCAAATAACACAGGAAAATTCCGATTATTAACGAACAATGTGATAACATCCATTATGATTTTTCTTTTCTTATTTATCTTCTACCCATTTTAAGAACTGGTTAGAGACTTTCTTTATTATTATTCTATACATTTTCTCAATCGTTTTCTAAAGTAAAAAGACAATTTTTGGTCTCAAGGCTGTGTCTTTCTCTGAAAATAAGAATCTTGAAAAATAAATAAACGGTCAAGTGCGTGTATCACTTGCGTCCAGAGGGTTCCGTACAATAAATATATGAAATATTAACTGTATTATTAAAAAAAATCGTTGCTAAAAGATTAATAAGACTTTGTAAAAAACTATACAATGCAGGGCTGTATATACTAGAAAAGTATGAATGAGTATAATAATAAAAGTTCAAAGAGATATGAAGCCTAAATAATATCAAATATCTCTATTCTGTATAACTCTTTTTTTAATCTTATCCTAATCTGTTTATGATGAACTTCATTCGGTACTGACAATAAAAGTAGTGCATATTTAAACTTCATTTGGCATTTCATAAAACTAAATTCAGCGTAGTAATATTTTTTTCTTTTTACAGTGTAGCTAAACAAAATGCGTGTTCAAAGTTAAAACTTGGCATTGTGCAAAGCGCACTTCGAAAGGAGGTCGAAAAGTCGCAACGCCATCTTGGTCCGTGCCGTGTTTTTACCCGACTGAAAAGAAGGGTTATGTGTTTCACGCGTATCTGTGTATGTGGATTTCTTTATACCCTCGAAAAATCCCAACGGCTGGATGGATTTTAATGAATGAGGCCTCTATCAATTTGTTTTAACGGCCCGATGGTTATAGGCTAGGTTTTATTTTTATAAATTCAAAATGGCGGGCGTAAAATACAAAATGGCGGTAGAGACGAAAAAAAAAATTTACGCACCCTATTGAGAGGCATATCATTGGATAGGTCTTTCAAAATGAAGACGATGTTTCATTGACTATTTTACAGTCAGAAGCTCCGTTAAAATATTATACAGCCTGGAAGTTGTGTATGTATTGTGGATCTCTAGCTTTACTGCAACTCTAACCATCATATACATCTATAGACCTCGTCAAAACAGTGTTTATAGATAGGAACTAACAGTTAAACACAACTTAAAAGTCATCAATACAAGTAAATAAAAAGAAATATGTAAGTAATATAAAAAAGTAATATAAAAAAAAATATTTTAAGTCAATTCCTACTTAGGTCAATAAGATAATTTTTTTCCTCCCATTCTTCTTTCTTTTTTTTTTTTTTTTTTGGCGCTTAAAATGCCTTGATCAAGAAGAGGGCTCTCCCGGTCTTAAAATACCTTGATCAAGAAGAGGACTCTCTCGATTATTGAAAACTAATGAATTTAATTTAATTAATGAATTAATATTACAAAAAAACTGGATTAACATCAAGTGTCATCCACTACAAGTTTAAAAAAATTTATTTGAGCTTGTTTGGATGAATAATAAGTATTTTATTAACGATTGAAAATTTGAACAAGATATATATAGCGAGAGTGTGAGCTAATAGTAGGAATTGGAAAAAAAAAAAAAAAATACGCTGTTAAAAATTTTGCAGCATTCTGGCAGGTCATTCGACCGTTTTTTGAAAAAACGGTTTCATAGCCATAATTTAACTATATTCTGACCATAAAATGGCCAATAATGTGGTCAGAATAGTGTTAAATTACGGTTGTTTAACCGTTTACGGAAAAAACGATCAAATGACCTGCCAGAATGCTGCAAATTTTTAACAGTGTAGTTTCACATTGATGAGAAATAATTAATTAGTTCGCTTTTTACGCAGTCGGGTTTTTTGATTTTTTAAATTTAATTGTTTATAGATGTATAAATTTGGGTTTACACGCACATGCATAAACACACATACAGTATTTTATTACCCGACTGCAAGGAAGGGTTATGTGTTTCACGCGTATCTGGGTTTGTGGATTTCCTTATACCCTCGAAACATCCCGACGGGTGGATGGATTTTAACGAATGAGGTCTCTATCGATTCGTCTTAACCGTCTGATGGTTATAGGCTAGGTTTTGTTTATATGAGTTCAAAATGGCGGCCTTAAAATACAAAATGGCGATAGAGACGAAAAATTTTTTTACACACCTCATTGGGTGACATATCATTCGACAGGTCTTTCAAAATGGAGACGATGTTTCATTGACTATTTTATAGTTAGAAGCTCCGTTTAGATATTACACAACCTGGAAGTTGTGTAGGTAGGATCTCTAGATTTACTATAACTCTAACCATCATAGACATCTATAGGCCTCATCAAAACAGTGTTTATAGATAGGACTAACAATTAAACTCAATTTAACCCGGGAGAACTCGCTGCATGAGATTTTCTCTCATCGTCGTACTTTTTTTAAGGCTCTTATTTAAACCATTTTAGGTAGCTTTCATTACAAAAAGCTACCTATTGCAGCCGATCGGAGGAAAGCGATTTCAAAAAATTTTGGTATATTTTCATCGATCATGACCCCCAGACCCCGAAACCACCCTCCGTTCAAAATTGATATATATATATATATATATATATATATATAACCATTAATTAAACATAACCTTCCACCGTCAAATATTATGAATTAAATCTGTAAGTATTTAAAAAAAAAAAAAAAAAAAAAAAATTAATATAAGAATTATTATGGAAGAAAAAGAAAAAAGTGGACACCGACAAAAATTGAAAAGCTTATACATTGAATTACGTTATCAAGGGCACAGAATTCAATGATATAAGCAAAATGGTTGTTTTCTGTGGGAAAAATAAGCTAAAGCTAAAAGTTATTTTCCCCTGTGCCCAAACAACCATAAAATTAAGTGAATTGATTAAAAATGAAAGCAGAATAGAAACAAATAATATGAAATGGAAGAATCAATAAAACGTATTTAAATATTTATAGGATATAAAATATAAATAATAAACACCATACCGATTAATATTTCAGTATTTTACAAAAATCCACACGCACATGGCTGCCAGTATATCAAAAAGATTAAGGTGAATAAAACAGTTAAGAAATCACAGTAAATGATACCAAAGGATGCAGTTAATACATTTTGAAATAAAATTTGAAATACCTTGTTAAACACATTTAATCTAATATAAAATAAATAGATATTAATTACATTATTTAAAATGCACTATTAAATTAATTAATAACAGTTTAACAATATCGTCAAAATTTAGCTAAAAATACCCCCTGGTGTATTAAATTATAACTGAAATGGAGCTAGAAAAATTAACAATTAGAGCTATCTTAAAGAGACAAATTTAGTGCTGCCATCTAGTATTACTTCTATTAAACAACTAACGCAAGATAAATATTTGTAAGCATTTGAATGTAAATAACTGTATAAATAATTGTAAGCATTTGAATGTAAATAACTGTATAAACAGCAAAACCAAACATATCCTTATATATAGAGAATTATAAACCGAATATAAACCACACAATGTATTTAAAAACTATTGTAAATAAATTTTAAAAGCATACAATATATTCTATTAGCTAACTTATTTAAACTAAACTAAGAAATAAATAATTCTAGAACATTGATAATATATAGCATATAGCTATATGCTATAAAACAAAATAAAATTCAGTAATAATTAATATAAATAATTATTAAATATAAAAATTATTTTTTATGAATTATATATCAGATATTTATAAAATGAACAGGAAATAAAAAACATGTGGAAGTAAATAGAAGGTTAAATGATACTTAAATACCCATTACTTAAAAAGCACAAATATAGAGTGTGGATTATCTTCAGACATCCATAAAAAACCATAAAGTATGAATGTGGGACATTCAAAAACATTAAACCGATAATAAATATTAAAAAAATAGAGTAATAATAATAAAAATAATTACCCAATTTTAATGCATACAGTATAACTATATTTATATTATACATACTTATATGTATATTATTCACTATAAGAATGGCATACTATTAGTAATTAATATGATATTGTCCTTAGTAAATTTAAAATTTAATAACAAATAATTGTAAATTAGATTAATCAATAATTAGGCTAATTATAATATTAATGAAATTCTCCAATTACATATAAAATATCAAATCAACATCCATATAAAATACGTAACAAAAAAATATAGTAATAATACAAGAGCCCCCATTTTTTTTATATATATATATAATTAACCATTGCGTATTATCCAGACAACACCACCCTCCTCCGTACTCTAACATCTACCCACCCAACCAACCTATAATATTTTTTTATATTATTTTACAATTTTTAATTTTTTATAGATATTTTTTTATTTTATAATTTTTTTGTAATTTTGTTTACGCATGTGTTAATTTGTTTTAATAGATCATGTAAGAAAAGTACTAATTGTATATTAATGAATATATGAATTTTTTTGGAAAACCATGATTTAATGTATCATAAATTAGTTTTTTAATATTATTGTTAATTAGAGGAGAAGAACATAAACATTTTATTCTATATAAATGATTAAGTATTATATTCCGAAATACAGAATGATGTAGACAAGATTTAAAATTTGTAAATGTATTAACTTTGAATGTAAATTCTTTACGTTTGTCATATAAATCTGTGATTGTTTTATTGTCTTTGATTGTAATTTTAAGATCTAAGAAGTTAATTGTATTGTTAGATAAAAGGTTTTCCGTTAATTCCAAATTAGTGGGATAATCAACTGGAAATCGAGTAATTGCAGATTGATCAGTATCAATTAAAATTATGTCATCAATATAACGTATATATATATATATATCTGACATTTGTCACACTGTAACTCCTGTATTTATGAACCGATTTAGATGTAATTCGGTGTGTGCATAGTACATACAAATGTTTCGACCGAGTTCGTTGGCCAGCTTCATCCGACATTTTGTTTCAAAATGGCGGCCATTTAAATTTTTTTAAAAATTTAAAAATTTGAAATGTGGTACCAAAAAATGGAAAATGGAAAAATATTTTTTCCTTATGCATTTGACATTTATAGAAATATTCCGGAACAGTTTTTGTTTCGTCTATATCTTAAAAAATGGCTGAGTTATAGCATATTGAATTTCTAGCGTGGCTGACATTTTGAAACGTCCTGAAATTTGTCACGCGATAAAAGGCGTATTTATGAACCGATTTGGATGTAACTTCGTTTATACTTAGTACATACCAATGTCTCGACCGAGTTCGTTGGCCAGCTTCCTCCGCATCCTCGTTTAAAAATGGCGGCCATTTAAATTTTTAAGAAAAATTTAAATTTGAAATGCGATTCCAAAAAATTGAAAAATGAAAAAATATTTTTTTCTTATGTGTTTGACCTTGATACAAAGATTCGGGATCAGTTTTTGTTTCGTCTACATCTTAAAAAATGGCTGAGTTATAGCATTTTGAATTTCTAGCGTGGCTGACATTTTGAAACGTCCTGATTTTTGTCACGTGATAACAGGCGTACTTATGAACCAATTTGGATGTACTATGGTGTTTACATAGTACATACAAATATCTCGACCGAGTTCGTTGGCCAGCTTCATCCGCCATCTTGTTTCAAAATGGCGGCCATTTAAAAATTTTTTTTTTAATTTAAAATATGATACCAAAAAATTTAAAAATGAAAAAGGTTTTTTTTGTATGTGTTTGACCTTAATACAAAGATTCCGGAACAGTTTTTGTTTCGTCTATATCTAAAAAAATGGCTGAGTTATAGCATTTTGAATTTCTATTGTGGCTGACATTTTAAAACGACCTGATTTTTCTCATGCGATAACAGGCGTATTTATGAACCGATTTGGATGTAACTTGGTCTGTACATAGTACATTTGGTCTGTACATAGCACATACTAATGTCTCGACCGAGTTCGTTGGCCAGCTTCCTCCGCATCCTTGTTTAAAAATGGCGGCCATTTACATTTTTAAGAAAAATTTAAATTTGAAATGTGGTACCAAAAAATTGAAAATTGAAAAAATATTTTTTTCGTATGTATTTGACTTTGATACAAAGATTCGGGAGCAGTTTTTGTTTCGTCTATATCTTAAAAAATGGCTGCGTTATAGCATTTTGAATTTCTAGCGTGGCTGACATTTTGAAACGTCCTGATTTTTGTCACGTGATAACAGGCATATTTATGAACCGATTTGGATGTACCTTGGTGTGTACATAGTACGTACAAATATCTTGACCGAGCTCGTTGGCCAGCTTCATCCGCCATCTTGTTTAAAAATTGCGGCCATTTAAAAAAATTTAAAATTTAAAATGAGATACCAAAAAAATGAAAAATGAAAAAGATTTTTTTGTATGTGTTTGACCTTAATACAAAGATTCCGGAACAGTTTTTGTTTCGTCTACATCTAAAAAAATGGCTGAGTTATAGCATTTTGAATTTCTATTGTGGCTGACATTTTAAAATTACCTGATTTTTGTCACGCGATAACGGGCGTATTTATGAACCGATTTGGATGTAACTTGGTCTGTACATAGTACATACCAATGTCTCGACCGAGTTCGTTGGCCAGCTTTATTCGCCATCTTGTTTCAAAAGGGTTGCCATTTTTTTTTTAAAATTAAATTTAAAATTTAAAATAAGGTATTAAAAAATTGGAAAATGAAAAAGATTTTTTTATGTGTTTGGCCTTGATACAAAGATCCCGGAGCAGTTTTTGTTTCTGAAAATTTGTTATTTTGTTTATATCTTAAAAAATGGTTGAATTATAACACTTTGAATTTCTAGCATATTTAACATTTTAAAACGATCTTGTATTTGTCACGCGATATCACACGTATTCGCCTATTTCGATTTAAGAAGGAATGTGGATAGTATACATCAATATCTCGACCAAGTTCGCTGGCCAGCTTCATCAGCTATCTTGTTTCAAAATGGCGGCCATTAAATTAAAAAATATATATATATTTAAAGTGAGGTTCAAAAAATTAGAAATTGAAAAATGTTTCTTTCTTAAGTATTTGACCTTCATATAAGGATTTAGGAGCATTTTTTGTTTGTCTTTATCTTAAAAAATGGCTCAGATATAGCAGTTTCAATTTCTAATATGGGTGACATTTTGAAAAATCTGATTTTTTGCCTGCGACAGCACTCGTATATAACAACCGATTCTGATGTGAGTGAGCATGTGCACCGCAATTACTAAGATCTCGACCAAGTTCACTGGTTAGCCTCATCCACCTTGTTGTCTTAAAATGGCAGGCACTTTAAGAAATCGCCGAATTTGGCAGCCAAATATAAGTTACTTTAAATAAAAGCAGCTTGGATAAAGCTTGGATAAGCTACTAAGCCAAGCAAAAAAAAAAATGATATTAAGCGAATGTAAAGTAAAAGAAAAGCAATTGGGGACCGTGAGAGGAATTCTCACTAGCGAGTTCTCCCGGGTTAAAAGTCCTCAATGCAAGTAAATTAAAAAAAATAGTTTCACATTGATGAGAAATAATTAATTAGTTCGCTTTTTACGCAGTCGGGTTTTTTGAACTTTTAAATTTAATTCCAGATAGAATTTTAATTAATTTTTAAGACACGGGAGGCGTATTGAGTGATCCACTCAATGCAAACAAGTCGCGACAAGTCTTTATTACTTCCCCCAATTTGAACTTTCCACGTTCCATAGTTTATGAGTAAAATGACTGTTTCAGACAGACACAGGAGTTATGTTATAATGGTTTCGTTTTTACTTTTTAAGTACGGAACTCTAAAAATAATGAACTAAGTGACGTAAGTCATTTGTATAATATTTTTCAAGTTCACTTATTTAACATACTTTACATTAAATACGTTACAGGAAAAAATGCTTAAAAATAATTAAACGCTGAGACCCAAGCCAGAGAATTTGTGTTTTTTGCTTTCAAAATATCATTTTTATAAACATTTTGTTCGATTTAAAATAAAGCTCTAATAAAGAAAAAAAATTGTAAAACCTTTCTGCATCAGAAAATTTACAACACTTGAAACATTAGATATTTATGTTAAATCAAGTTAAAATATTCTTTTCCTTTATAGGAATGTACACTGCTCAAAACAATTAAAGGATATTTGAAGTTTTATGTAAAATAAAGATATAAACGAAATTTTGTTTTGCCGAAAATAGAAGAAGAGAATCACAAATGCAAATTTTTCTGGTTTGCAAACTGTGGAGTATGCAAATTTTGAGTTCGACGTCAAAAACGTCGCTTCAGCGGCAGCGAATGAAATTTGACTTTCAACTGGATAAAAGAGAATGAAGACAAGGATGATCGGCATTCAGTGATTGCTTTGTTTCGATGAGTACGATGTCTCACCGAAGTCATTTGACGGATTCAGAAGCTTTGAGAATTGTTGGTACGTTAGAAGGGGGCCAAACTCAAGCCGAAGTAGCGCAAGCCATTGGAGTGTCACAAATTGTCATTTCCAGGATCTGGAACCGTTTTTTGGAGAGTGGATGTGCAGGCCGAAGACCAGGGCAAGGTCGTAGATGGGCAACAACGCCCAATGAAGATCGGTATTTAGCGTTAACAGCTCGGAGACACCGAACCATGAACGCTACTCTTCTCCAACAACACCTTCGCTCGGCTACAGGCACCACGATTTCAACTCAGACTGTCCGAAACCGGCTCCATGCTGTAGGTCTGTATGCTCGCCGACCGATGGTATGTGTTAGATTAACATCAAGGTATCGTCGCGACCGCAGGGAGTGGGCAACCGAGCATGTCAACTGGAGGAGAAATGAATGGAGCAATATTCTGTTTTCTGACGAGTCCCGTTTTTCTGTGCATCCGGATAATAGGCGTATTTTCATCTGGAGGGACCGTGGCAGTAGGAATAATCCTGCGTTCGTGCACGAAAGTGTCAGATTTGGCGGTGGAGGAGTGTTGGTGTATGGTGGCATCTCCATTGACGGGCGCACTGACCTCTACATCATTCGAGATGGAGCTCTGACTGGTCGACGATATAGGGATGAGATCCTCAGACCTATTGTAGTCCCTTACGCTGCAGCAATCGGAGATAACTTCATTTTAATGGACGATAACTGCATGCCACATCGTGCAAACCTGGTGGAGGATTTCCTTTTCGAGGAAGGAATCGTTCGAATGGAATGGCCAGCGTGTTCTCCAGACATGAATCCAATCGAGCACGTTTGGGACGCTCTAGGAAGACGAGTTTCTGGCCGCCAACAACCCCCACAAACTCTCCAATAGCTGGAAAGAGCTCTTCTGGAAGAGTGGGACAGAATACCCCAACTCGTCATTAATAGCCTCATTGAGTCCATGCCTCAAAGGTGTTCAACGTTGCTGGCCGCCCGTGGAAACCATACCCCCTACTGAAAATGATTTTCTTTGAAGAAAACACCTTTTCTTATTCTTTTTTTCTCATATGCACAAATTGTGTTTTTTTCCTTTAGTACACAAATGCGCAATAAAATGCATTTTTTTCTGCCAAACATGTGTAATTTATTCTCATATAACCTACTATGTCTGTCGACCATGTATCAATCAGCTAAACAGTTTACCAGATACAAAATCCACCTAAAACTGCAATATCCTTTAATTGTTTTGAGCAGTGTATGATACTTTACTGGATTTGCCTCAAAATCAAAGTTGACTATTTGAAAACTGCTTTGCATATGGATTAGAGCAATTAATTTAAATTTTTCCACATTACTCGTATTTCCTACTATCCTATCAACGATAACCTGGCCGATGAGTGACGTAAATTTAGATGCATTTATTCGTTAATTAAGTTCACAATCATTGCTAGAAACTAGCAGAATCTTATTTTTAGTTAAATAATGTATTTCCGTCTCCTTTTGTGTCTTTTAGCAATTTTCTTCTACCATAATATTCATAACATTTTAACGTCATCAGAATATATTTTTTAAAAATTAAGGTTTTTTATAGCACTCTTTTGCATATTTTTAAGGACTTTGTGAAGGATTAAATTTAATTAAATAATGTATTTCCATGCAAATCCATTTGTGTCTATTAGCAACTTTCTTTCACCGTAACCTCAAAAACTTTTCCAACGTCATCAGAATATGTATATTTTTTAAATTAAAGTATTTTATAGCACCCTTTCGGCATATTTTTAAGGAATTTGTGAAGGAAAATGATTTTGGAATAATTTGAAAAACAATAATTAAAAGAAAAATAAAGAAAATTTTCATAACCTTCTTTTTTAATAGATATTATTACTTTGCAGCAGTTTTTATTACAATGTTCTTCCAAGGAAAGTTTTTCAAGTAGTTCACTCCGATCTTCTTCGAACTTTGATGGTTTGAAGTCTGAAGGCCTACCTAATACATTTGCTTAGCTTTCCATCCGCTTTCCCCTGCCGCACCGTAAGTTAGATATATACCTGCATATTCATTTAAGGCTGTTTTCAAATCCAAAAGGGCAACTTTATGACATGAGTTTTAATTTATTTTTGTTCGGAAATACATGAAACTAGCAGGTGTTGTTGTTCAGAAACTATGTAATCGAAAGTTTTTGCCCCTTTTTTTTTTTTTTTTTTTTTTTTTTGCAAACTCAATGGACCTTTCAGAAAATATTGTCAAAGTGGGCGTTTTGAACCGAATTTCCCCGCGAAAGAAGAATAACCACTCAAGAAAAAGTGAAAAACGTCTTTGTCACGTGATCAAAATCGCTTATAACTCAATAGGTAATTTATTTATCAAAAAATGGAGAACACAGTTCGATTCCAAATCGCTTCTATTGTCAGGCATTTTATATCTTTCCGTTAAAAAATGAATTTGTAAATGTGCCAAAACGTTTTGCGCATGTTGTTCAGAACAGTTGAGAACAGCCTTAACGTATAATTATTCATGTTACTTCTGCAAAATCACCTTGTCGAATGACGATTGGCTGGACTTGTTAGAGAGCTTTGTGTGTGATCAGAAGTTGAAGATACACAGCGGTCTCTACAACAGCATGCTTTCACATTTGCGCCCATACTTCCTCATATAATATTGTTTCCTTTTGCTATTTTCTACCTCCTCACCAAATTTGAACGATCAATCCTGATACACCCTGTATTTATAAGTACTGTGAAAAACAATTAAATATTAAAAAGCCTTAATAAATATTTAAATTTTTTTTTTTTTAATAAACGTTTTATATAAACGAAAATCTAATATCTAATTTTAAAAAAACGCACCACAAGAAAAAGTCAACTTCAAGGCATCAAAGTTTGAAAAATATTGGAATGTACTACTTTAATAACTATTCTTGTTATGTGTTATTTATAATTTTAAGTATCAGATTTCCAGGAATTTAATTAGTTTTATTTAATTAGATGTAATTAGTTTCAGAAAAAAGTATGAAATATTATAATATATTTATAATTAATGTAAAGAACAGTCTTTTCTTCATATTTTAATTTTTTTTAAATAAATATTTTATATAAATACAAATCGGAACTTTAATTTTATAAAACGCCCACAAAAAACAAGTCAAATGTAAAATATACATTGAAGTTTAGCATTATGTGCATACTGTAAATTGAAAAGACAGAAACTGAAAAAGTAGAAAACAGGAAATCTGCTTTTTCAGAATTTAGTGTCGCCCCCGACGAAAATATATATATATATATATATATATAAATATAGATAATACAAAACATATTTCAGTTTTATGACTTAAAACACATGCTTTTATGTTATATAAAATGACGTCTTTTGCATCTGCTGAAAAATTCTACATTTACAATCCAGTCTTAAACATCTAAAGAAAAGTATGCATATGGCATCACTATCGCGGCATAACACACAAACCCAGCAAAAAACGATGTCGTCATTCAAGAAACTCGACAAAAAATCGGGTATCTAATGATTCATAAGCCTTCATTTGTCTGTAACATTAATATCGATACTGAAAATTAAATATAGTTTATAGTAGCTCCATGTTTTATCAGAAATCATTCATTTAATATTTTTTTCAAAATTCGGAAAATGTTATTACTCTCGGATTAATAAAACTGCATTATTTCAGCTTTTTGATAGGAATTAAGTAAATACGGAGTAAAAAAGTCACACATAGATGCTTTAAAATGCATTTTTATAGTAGACGATATTCTTGGCATAGCACGCATTTTAATTACATTTTTTAAAATGAGAAAAGGGCCGCAAAAAGATATAGTAATGTTCTATTCTCCAGAGAGTTCAAAGTAATAATAGAGATGCGGTATGCCGTAAAAATGGTTTGCAATATGAAGGCGGTTATCGTTCAAATTTAAATGCCCTCATTCGGCACAGCCGCACACAGGCTCTGTGGAAAAGCAAGTATTTTGATTTAATTTTGACTGGTTTTAACCGGTTTCAAGGTTGCATTACCGGCATCACGCCCAGCCACAATTCATCTTCATCTATCTCTTACCTCCACAACTATTTTCCCCTTTATTTTCTACAAGAATGTTGTACTTCAGTTGCCACCATTAAAGAAATGGCATTAAAAACTACAAAAAAATTAATATCTTACAAATAAATATATATGCAATTTTCAAACAAATTGCATTTAAAAGTAATTTTTTTTTCATACGACTCTGTGAAAATTGAAAATGTGCAATGCTTAGAAGTTTAAAAAATTGCTGTAGATATTATCAGTATTTAACCGTACAATGATACATCTGCTTCGTTTTACGGCTGGCTTATATAACGGAACGTTATTTTTTAGGGACGGCAGTTTAATTGTTGCCCGAAAGAAACAGCATATCGAGGGCTAAAAATGAATTTAACTATTTTAACTTCGCGTGGCATATAAAAGTACAGTAAACTCTCGATTATCCGCGGAATTGGGTGGCGCGACTATCGCGGATAATCCACAAAATTTTGAAAAAAGTGAACAAATCAACACAAATATGTACTTGAACAATTTATACACATAATAAGTAACACAAGCATACATTTTACAGTTTCTACGCACAATGGGTAACATAAAGATACTTATTACTTCAGGAATAATAAAATTATTCATTACTTACAAACTTGTAGGTTTATTTCTTTAGAAAATCCGTCAAAAGTGTCTGTTTTTTTGTACTGAAACACTTCTTCCCTAACTGTGCATTCACACACTCCCTAACTGTGCATTCTCCAATTCCATATTGCAAGCTTATTTGTTTTCTTGTAGCACCATTTTCAATTTTTTTAATCAGTTCTAATTTATCTTGAATCGTTAACACAACTCCTTTTCTTTTTTGTGACATTTTTCAAATACGTATTGAAAATGCAAAACTATAAAATTTAAATACAAACGCGAACTTCTGTAAGACACGTGTTCACAGCTCAGCTAAAACAAGCAAACTAGTGTGCTTTATGAAAAACGGGAGAAACAAAATCATAACAGGAGGGCGGGGGTGACTTTTAGTACCCGTACATTGTTTATCAACAGGTGTGTGGCTTTGCGACGGTTCCGGCCCAAGGGTCCCGGTTCAAATCAAACAATAAGAAAACCATTAATCATTCTTTCCCACCTCGCATCGGGAGAAAAACTAATCCTTTCTTTGAAATAGTGGATTTGCCTCGGGATGATCCATATAAGCATCCATTTTGTTGCCTGGATGGAGTGGAATTGGGTTTTTTAATTTATGTATCAGGTACACTTATGGGAACGCACATGTTCAAGGAATATGCGCCAATTCAGCTAATGTGTTAGTACTACTTATGCTTCTCTAATAAAAGGGACTCATTCTGTAATCTTTCTGAGAGAATTTTTTTTTTCTTTTCTGATACTTTTTCTTTGTAAATAACTATATGCGTTAACTAAGTGCTATCTATTTTCATATGGTGACAAATTTCATAAATAAATGGTACACTATCAAGTAAATCTGAAGATATTAAAGTGCAGTCGAACAAAAGAAAGAAAGAAGGAAAGAGATACATTTTAATCACCCCATTGTACAATAAAAAAAAAAGGAATAGGCAGTTTTCTAGTTCCGATTCTTTAAACAACACCGACTTCATTGGTGTCAGATCTTTAATCATACAATAGTCAATTATTTGTTACTATATAAGCTTTTAAAAGCACAAAGGCTGTTTGCTCTTTTCCAAAATGCATTTCAGTTGAAAGTGGAATAATCTGGAAGCACTTTTAAGCAAATGTCAACTTCATGTCATTCATCGGATTGTTCCGACAACCTCTCAATGTGGCAAATATTGCTGTCGTTAGTTTATTGACACGCGATTAATAAATAGCGACTTATAAGCTTACAAAGGGTTTCAAATGCTTTTCTTGGAGAATATAGCAAAAACAAAATTTCACTTCCGGCTGTAAATTCTTAAATCTATAACCTAAATACCACAAGAAAAAAAAAAAAAGGCTAATTAAAAAAGCAATACATTTCTTTAAAATGTACTTCAAAACAGTAATGTGGCATGAATTGCCAAATATAATAAGGAAGGGTGAAACGAAGTTAATTTTCTCTCTATATACATGAAATATTTTTTAGATAAAAAAAAATTGATTCAGTTGATTTTTGATTCAGTTATCTGTACATAAATTTACACACGTACAAATCTGTATAAATCATGTATTCTTCTACATTAACAACATTCATTTGTCACGTATTTTTTAGTCACCGTAAGTACGTCTTTAAAAAACTAAAAATATGCGATTTTTTTTTTTTTTTTCAATGCAGATGCAATCTTCTGTTAAGCATGCGATAATAAAACATATATATTGATTAAGCACGTTTTAGTCGAATATAGGTTAATTGAATATTCTGTATCATATAAATATATCAAACTGTAATGCTAAAATAATCTGTATCATATAAATATAACATAAACTATAACGCTAAAGTTTTATTATTTTCATAATAATGCCGTACTTAGCATTATATGCTAAATAATCAGGGGTGTAGTGGAGGGTATACGGGGGTATACGCCGTATACCTTCTGGATTGTTTTAAAGAACACCGTATACCCTCTGTTTCTCAAGAAAGCTATAGTATATACACTCTAGGGTATACGCTCTGCCTTGAGCGTATACCCTCTGCTTTGAGCGTATACTCTCTGTGATTTTTACGACTACACCACTGTAAATAATTAGTATGAAAATAATTAAGAGCACAAGCGAAAACTGATAAAAGTGAAAACGAAGCATTTTTTTCAAACTCAATTTAGAACTTAAAATTTTGAAACGAAAAAACTCATAGATTAAATCACCAATTCAGTGTGTAAACCAAACATTTCAACTAGAGATCGACCGAAAATTCGGTTTCGTTCTCGTTTTTGGCTCAAAATCGGAGTTTCGTTTTCGGCGAAAATGTTGCCAAAAATTCGGCCTCACCGAAACTCGTCCGAAATTATTTTTATTCTAAAAAGTCTCGTTTCTACCTTTGGAAATTTTCAATATAACTCATTGATTTGAGCTGTATCGGCTCAAATGAGACACTCTTTATTTATTGCTGTGTATTTCACTGTTTATAATTATCAGTCATGACTGACTCAACATGTGAAATAAATTATAAAGCAAGTAATACATGCATGACTAAACTTTGAAGACGCTTTTCACAAGCTCATTAAAAGCTGCAGACTTAACAGTAATAGATTTGAAACCGCAGAAGTGTTTCGAATACCCGTTGAATATAGTATAACGGAATAATATTACTATATTACAGTATAACAGATTATCATTTACAAAAATCTTTGTAAAAGGTAAATCGAGGTATGTATACCTAAAACATTTTTTAATTAGATGAAATTCATATAATTAGAGACTGATTTAATTATATTTTATTTTATATGAAAATAAAATTTTTGGCCAGAGGCACAGAGAGCCAACTATGGCCACACGTATAATAATTACACGTATAATACACTTAAAAGTTAACACTTTCAAAACACTAAATAAAATTCTAAAAGTCTAAAACTTACAAGTTTCAGCTACCCTGTGGCCATCATCAGGGTCTTACTTCAGTTAAAAAGAGAAAAATACTTATTAGTTTGTAGAATTCAAAAGTTTACTTTTGAAACTTGTAGGTTTTAGACTTTTAGAATTGTATTTAATGTTTTGAAAGTGTTAACTTTTAAGTGTATTATACGTCTTTTAATAAATCTTTTTAATTATATTTGTGCGTTAATTTCAAAACATAATAATCCTTCAATTTATTTAATTACACATATAATTAATCAATAATTATGTATGTATTAATTACTTTAAGAAAAATAGGACATTTTCGTTTTCGGCCGAAAATAGTAAGATTACCAAAGTTCGGTTTCAGTTTTTGTTTCGGTCTTAAAAACTCGTTTCGGTCAATCCTTAATTTCAACTAATATGTATAAAATTCAAATTGGATACTTGCTGAGACAGTCATAAATACGTTTTTATTATTAACGACACAAAACTGGCAAGCGCGTTTTTATAAAAAAAAAAATTACGAAATCTAATAGCGTTTTTCTTTTTCTTATAAAGGCAAACAAAGTGACAGAAAAGGGTGTCACAGTTGGCGATTTGAACGGAAGTTACTAAAAAAGTTGTTATAAGAGAGTAAACACCTGTAACTCGATTAAGTATATTTTTTGAAAAATGAAAAATAAAATTCGATTCCAAATCACTTGCATTCCTGCCCAGTTTCACGTTTTTACGTTAAAAGAAAGTCTGTGAATGTGCCGGAAAACCATTAGTTTGAAAACACCTTGATTCTTAAAAGTAAAAGCAAAATGTAGATATTGCTTGCCTGCGCATTTTAAAACGTCCTTTATAAACCGACTAAAGGTCTGCCCGGGCTTGGCCCGAGGCCCGTACCCTGCCCGGCGGAATGAAGGCGAATTTTCAAACGGGCCGGGCCGGCAGAGTTAGGACAATTTTTTCAACGGGCCGGCAGACAAAATAAACGGGTCGGGCCAGGCCGGCAAAAAAATTGAACGGTCCTGCAGGGTCGGGCCGGGTCGATAAAAAAAATTAATCGGGCCTATCGGCCCGATATAAGAATTCAAGTGAAGCAGATAAAATACGAGCCATTTTCAATGAATATGATTTTCTCGAGAAGTATAAATGTGCATCACGAGCCGATGCGAGTTTAACAACATCAATACAGATATGTAACATGTCCATCGTAGAGATCGGCATCGTACAGTTACAAGATGCCTGATTACGGGTTTAATTTTTTTCAGCAGACTCGTGCCGGGACGAAACTGGTCTTAATCGATCTCAGGATGTGTAGGATAGGCATTATGTTTTGTAAGATTATTAATAGTGATAATGAACTTCTGTTAAGGGTGTTCTTAAATCCAAAAGGACAACTTTTTGACATAAGTTTTAATTTATTTTTGCTCGAAAATGCATGAAACAAGCTGGTGTTGTTGTTCAAAAACTAAGTAATTGAGCTGGTTTTTTCATTTTTTTTGCAAACGCAATAGATCTTTCAGAAAAGAGTGTCAAAGTGGGCGTTTTGAACCGAATTTCCGCGCGAAGGGAGAAAGAGCACTCAAGAGCGGGCGAAAAACGTGTTTGTCACGTGATCGAATTCGCTTATAACTCAATAGGTAATTGATTGATCAAAAAATGGAAAAAACAGTTCAATTCCAAATCGCTTTCATGGCCAGGCTTTCCAATTTTATATCTTTCCGTTAAAAAATGAAATTGTAAATATGTCAAAACGTTTTGCGCTTGTTGAGGGTTGGGTTGAGTGGGTTGATTGTTGACGGCCAATTATCTACACGAGGGATATAGGCCCTAGGGGGGGTGCCTTCCGTGGAGGTCTTTCTAAGGGAACCTAATCCGTATTAACGCATGGAAATCCACGGTTCGAAGAAAACCACGAAAACTCCGAACGATTAGGCCGACGGGCGCGATTGGGTTCGAACCCAGCACCTCCCGTCTACCAGTTTCGAGAGCAGAACCTCTCAGCCAGTGGTGGGGCGCGCTTGTTGAGGAGAGCAGTTAAGAATAGCCTTAACAGTATCTTTGGAAATATACCTTAAGGTGGTTCTCATAGTCACTGCTCAACAATGCGAAACTTTTAGACACATTTTCTGACTCATTTTTAACTATAAAGGCATAAAATTGACAAGCCTGATTATTGAAGGCATTTGGAAACGAATAGCTTTCTCCATACTTGATAAATTATATAGATAAAGGAGATTCTTGTCACGTGACTGTCACGTTTTTCTCTTTTCCTGTGCTATCGCTTGCGGAAATTCGATTCAAAACGCTAACTTTGGCAGTATTTTCAGAAAGATATATTGCTTTTATTTATAAAAAAAACCGACATTTACATAGTTTCTGAATAAGAATACCTGACAATCTTACGCGTTTCCAAAAAGAAATGAATTCATAAATGTGTCAAAATGTAGCTCCTTCGGATTTGAGAAAAGCCTTAAAAATGAGAGAAATATTTACACAAATCTACTTTTTATTATACAGCTTCAAAAATTATCATGTTTTTAATCCTTTATTCTGAACTACATTAATCTTTTAATGAATCCTTATTTGAATTTTGAAATGTCAGTAGAGACGATGACTAAAACACTGTAAGTAATCGTTAATGTTTACTGTTATGTGTTTTCTGTTTTCTGTTTTGCGAACACATAGTAATCTAAAATATACTGTAAAATGTTCCTATAAATATGTATGTAGTATTCATTAAAAGAATCTTAATTGTATGTCGAGAAAAACGGACTTTTTTGTAGAAACTGAGTCGGGCCAAATTTCCAATTTTTATACCGGGCCGGGAAAAGATAGCTTTCATTCGGGCCGGGCCTGGAAATTCCGACCCGTGCAGACCTCTAAAAACCGACTGGAGTAAAATGTAAAAATATATATATATCTTTTTCAATTGTTGTTATTTGAACATGTGTGCGTATCTATCGGTTCGGTCCCTTCCTAATAAATAACTAAATAATTGTCAAATGTTAACTGTAATTCCTTCCAGCCAATTCTAATAAGCTCCTTGAAAAGCTAAGAAGGAATTAATTCTTAAAAATCAATGATGGTTTTAGAAAAATAAAAGTTCCCTTAGATTTAAAATATATATATATATTTTTTTTTTTTCGAATAAAAGAAAATTTTCTTTATTTATTTTAATTCACCGACAAAAATACAAAATTTAAAGTTTTATTAATTGAACAAGTTTTAAAAAAGTTTTTCTCTTAAATAATAATTCAAAGGTTTTTTTTTTTTTTTTTTTTTTTTATGCACCAGAGGCTGTGCCCGTTACGAGCTAAGTCCTCAAAACCCTGTCCAAATCTCGCCGGATTGTTAAACATGGTAATTTGAGTTGTTTCAAAAATTAAAATCTGATTATAGTAGATTGAAGGATATTCCACAAATGAAAATGTAGTCATATTTAAAGGAATATTGTAACACATGAAATTGGCAGGTGTTTTCATGCAGATACTATGCGATCGAGTGTTTTCCATTTTTTAATAAAAGCAAAAGATCATTCATAAAATACTGTCAAAGGAAAACCTGTCGTCACGTGGAAAAAATCGCTTATAAATACATAAGAAACACATTGATCAACGATTAGTAAACACTATTCGATGCCAAATCGCTTCAGTAGTCATGCCTGCAAACGTCATGCTTTTGCATTTAAAAATGTGTCCATAAATATTTAAAAACTCCATGTTGTCGGAGGGACATATTTCTTTGATAAAGTCCTTAAAAGGTGACATAATCTTAGATTTCAGATTAGTTCGGATGATGAAACTGACACCATTTTCAAAAGAAAAGATCATTTTCATATATGGAACAAGTCATGATATGACTGTGTGATTGCGTCAGTATAATGTCATATTCAATAAACTTTAGCTTGCATTTAAAGTTCTCAAAATTTATTAGTTTATTTCTAAATTTCTTTTCTTCTATCCCTTGAAATCAAAATTAAGCAATAAAACTAAAATCTGAAACATTTAAAAATAATTGATGGATATGATGCACTAATCTTAAACGCACAGACAATTCTGTTGGTGAAAATGACATAAATTCCAAAAAGAAATAAATGCCTTTTCATCCAAAAAAAAAATGTACATCATTACAGATTGTTTAGAACAATATTTTAATTAAAATTGTATTATATAATTTTCATATTCCATTATAACGAAGTCTTTTTAAAGAAATGTACTTGATAAAACCTCTCAAAAAGAAAAAAAAAAAAAAAAAGCAATTTAACAAATTACAACGACCGTTTGGAAAATGATTTTTTCGAAGACTAAAATTTAAGACATAAAAAATCGCACGGAGTTGATCATACATTACGTACGCCATGAATTAAACATTCACATTCCTGGACCCATCATGAACAAATTTTAAAAGAAGTTTCAGTTTTACAATTTTCAGTACTGTAAATGTTTAAACTTCTACGGAGCTGGTCATACATTACGTACGCCATGAATTAAACATTAATAGTGTTATTACACATAAAAATTGCAAGCGACAAAAATCGCCTGCGACTCGTCAGATTTCGTGAAACTTATGTATTATCCACCTGAAACTTACGTATTATCCAAGCATTTCATTGGATGTTCGGGAAAAGGCTTTTCCATCGTCCGATTTCCAAGAAATCTGACGACCCATTTTAAATGAAATTTCATTCTTAAACTTCTAAACATCCCACAATATTACTTTTTACACCGTCGTATAGAGAAAAAAATGTACTTTTAAATGTAATTTGTTTGGAAGCTGTATCTCAATTTGTTTCTGAGTTATTAAATTTTTTTTTCTAGTTTTTATTACTTTTTTGTCATAGTAGCAACAGAAGTATCCATCTCTGTTGAAAGTAAAGGCAAATTACAGATTACTGTATAGACCAATCAGAAAACGAATAAAATGCTGATTCAACCAATAAAAAACTCCAGATGTGCTTTTGATTTCCGACCCTGACGAGGACAATAACCATTTTTCAAAATAGTTAAAAAAAAAAAAAAAAAAACTTCACGGATCGTAATTTTTGCAAAAACTTTGTGGCAGAGTTTAAATGAAACGGAACAAAAAGCTAAAATATCGTTTTTTTTTTTTTTTTTTTTTTTTAAGAAACACTACAGCAAGGAGTGATAGCTAATGTTAAACCTATGGGAGCTTCTTTTCGTAATTTCTGTAAAAACATTGTGGCAGAGTTTTAATGAAACGAAAAAAAAAAGGCTAAAATATATGTTTAAAAAAGAGCGAAACATTACAGACACAGTTTTTTTTTTACTTCAAGAACTTTTTTAAATTATTGTATTCCATTATAATGTAGTATTTTTAAAGAAATGTAGTATTTGATAAAAGTAGTATTTGATAAAAGTTCTCAACAAAAAAAGAGAAAAAAAAATACTTCACCAGGCTACAAAATGGATGCCCTGATATATCCCTGCAGATTAATCGAATGCGTTAATCCAAAAAGGAAAGCTCCCCGTTCCTTCACTTGACAGCCCGACACCACCCATCTTGACCTTTGAGGGGAGAGAGCGAGCAGCGTGGGTTTCCACGCTTTGCGACACCCTCAAGATTAGCTGCACCTGCTTTGTGCACGTGATTGTTCCACGTTTTCAAATGGAAATCATATTTAGTAAAAAGGATCGAAAACTCATCCTACATTGCAGAAATAAGTTTATTCTCAAAGATAAAAAAAGAAAAAAAAAGAAATTTAGACTCGCGGATAATCGGGAGTTTACTGTACATTGGATCCAGTAAAAAACTTTTTTGGTACAATTATAATTCTTGAAACTTTAAGGAACTTCCTCATCATATAATAGAGATACGCACTGTAGATTATAGCAGAATATTAAAGATAAACACTGCATTTTATGGGAGAAAAAAAAATGAAAATCGACGTTTGTGACATTTTACGCCAAATTCAGTGTATCAACCTCCCTTTTAACAGTGCACCACACATCTTACTATATAAATATGATTTTACATATTCAAAAATTTTTAAACAGATAAAAAATTAAACAGCGATTGATATTTTTTTTTTCATTTTTAACTATAAATTAAAACTGATTGAAAAAACTGAAAAATAACAAAATTTTCTAGAATTTGACAAGTTTCTTACAGTTTCAGGAAAATGTCAACATTTTTTGATAGAAAAACTCGACTTATGTGATCGCGCGATTCCATTAGACTAGTTTTTTTCTAAGTAAATTCTGGTATTTCCCTGACCCATAGTCAAGGAATTCTCTGACTTGTAGGCACTGTCTTTGAATAGTCTTATGATATTGTCGCCTCAGAGTAACAGGAGGACATCTAGTAATAATCGAAAATGAGATGTCTATGACTTACTGCTTTGAAAAACTGTGTCTAAATCTAGTGAAACAGTAGGGAATTTTTATAATACACATCTGCGATATAGTATGAAACATAACTTTCTGTTTCAGAAGTTGTTCCACGAGATGCAAAAACAGTTATTTATAGCAGCAAATCATACATCTCATTTTTTTTAATTATTACTAGATGTCCTACTGTTGCTCTGAGGTAGCGATATGCTGTATAATGCAGTTGTGTTGAAAGTGTTAACGTAAAAATGTGAAAACCTGATGCAAATTCCTGAAAAGTGTTAAAATATGAAAATAAAATAATCCGTATTTTTAAAAAGGTAATCCAATTTCTGCAACTAATTTTGAATACTTGACTAGTATATAAACAAAATATCAGACTGAGAGGGTAATTTCTATTAAAACTGTATCAAGAGAGACACAGATATTGATGAAAATTTGATTGAGTTTCAACAGTAAGCCTGAACTCACGTTTCGGAGAGCATAGTCTTGAAACATCAGCTTTTTAGAGAAGAAAACAGAAGATTATTATAGGTTACACGACGAAAAACAAACTAGTAAAAAATGGTGAGGGTGGTTTTTTAAAGGCTTAAAATAATAATCAAGTATAACATTTTCTTACAGAATGGTCTGTTAGAAATGTGGCTTGAAATAGGAAGATGCTATGAACAATCAAGAAAGGCCTAAAAATGTCAGTTTTCAGATTACCAGTGTGCCAAAAAAATGTGAATGCTAGGATTGTTTTTTTTTATTTACGGAGGGAAAAAGTGAACAAAAAATTCCCTAGCACATACCTTTAATAAACGCTAATTCATATGCATAGAAAGAAATGCAAAGAAGAAAGTCTATTTTCGACCCATCCATTAAAAAAGGGCGATATGAGTTAATTATAAATTTAAGAAAACATGATTTTTAAACGGAATTTCGTGTGAGTTATTATTATTTTTTTATTTTTTTATTGCTAAAACGATCATACAAAAGGAAGAGTTTGTCAGTGATTTTAAATGGCTTATTTAAATCATATGACCAATTTTCACCGATATTACAGTACTGCTTTTCAGGCTTATTTAAAAACAAATCTATTAAGTTACAAATATATAAAGTGTGTTATTTTCAATAAGTACATAAAAAATATTTATTATTATATTTTTAACAAAATAACCTGAAGTTTTTATGTGTAATCGTATATAAATAAGACTCGCAGCAAAATGTCTTTAAAGATTTATTAAAAGTATTAGATATGAAAAAATGGTGAAATAGATAGGTGACTGATGTGTATCAGATAAAATAAGCATCTCTCTCTTTATTTAGAGTGCCACACAGATTTTCTTTTCAGTATAGAGTCTTTATCTTCAAGAAAAATTAACAAGAAAGCAAGAGCATATTAGCGAATTTAGTTGAAAAAAAATTTCACCAGCTTTTAATTTTCATTATATTTTTTCCTTCTTCTTCCCGCGAATTCTCTTCTTATGCAAGATTTTGTCTTTCTTTTAAATTCAGATATCAACCTTTCTATTTTCGACAATATAATATCTTGCTGCCCTTTTAGAATTTTCCAAATCCATAGGGCGTGTTTGACACCTTTACACGTAAATTAGCTTTGTACGTAAAGGGTATATAGTCCAAACTTTTAAATCAAATATTTTTATGTTTAACCAACATTCATGTATATTAATAGAGTAGCATCGGTTTTCTAAAACATCATTTTAATATTTAGAAAAAAAGTAGTTTTTATGTGCTATGGAAGTGACATTCAACATTCATCTTCAAGGATTTAGTGCTAAAAATATGATGTAATTTGGACAAAATGTGTTTCATTTTCATGTTCATTTTTTTTTAATAGGAGAAAAAAAATGCTATGTGCACCCTTTTCTCATTATTAATTACTTTAATGTTTTAGATGATTATTATCAGCTCCTTTATAAGCATAGTACATTCAAATAGTATTTTCAGAATATAATGTACAATGTTTCATGAATGGCGCAATATTCGAGAGTGACGCCAAAGGTGGTGTTTAGTATGAAGTTGGCAAAGTACAAAGATAATTGCTTGCCTAATTATTTCAAGATTTGCTATAATGAAAAGAATATTTTTAAAAATTGTTATAGCATATTGCATTTTCATGAAAAAACTAAAGCACAAATTTAATGAGCGAAAAAAGAAATAATTGAAATATGTGCTAATAATGACATTTATAAACAACTAAGCATTTACACGAGTTTATGGAAAATTCAGCTAAACTATACTCTCGGAAATACTTTCTTCAGTCCACGGAAATATTCCTGGCAGCACTGCTTGCGGTATATATACGAAAATTGAAGAAATTTCCGTTCTTTTTTTTTCCGTTCTAGGACAGAAAATTTCCGTAATCTGAAAAAGGAGGTTTTTTTTTTTTTTTTTTTTTTTTTTTTTATTATAAGTACGTCTATATTTCTTCCGCGGATCCATTTGTTTTTGAACCAGGGACCGCGCCTCTCGAATCGAGCATCTTAATCAGTCGGCCAGCGAGCACAGTAGATGGCGAGTTAAAATGAAGATACGGGTGTTCTTCAGATGGGAGATTGGTAAGGCTTGTTAAATTTCTTGTTCAGAAAGCTCGGAAATTTAAACTTAATTGCTGGGACATTTCGTTTTACTAACTTACAAGGGCACCACCATACATGGTGCTCACAGATTTTGATGATTTTAAAGTATGTTATAGGGATCATGATCCTAATTATTCTGCTGAAAGGTTTTATTCAAATGGGCCCTAGTTTTCGAGAATTTGAGGGTCAAAGTTCAACATATGTTTCAAATACTGATTAATTTCTTTTTTAAGCATGTGCTGCGTAGTGTCGGGTAAAGTGCAAGTACGCTGTACCGCAGATAACGGGATCAAACCCAACTTGTACCATTTTTACTTTTTTATTTAATATTATATTTTTGACATGTTACAAGTTTTACACTGAATTAAAAAATCCGCAGCTTTGAATTTTTTTATATTTTCCTAACAAATTACATTTACATTTTCAAAATTATTATGAACATTATATTTTTTCTGCAATTTTTAAGTTGATATTTCTACTGACGAAAATTAAACTAATTTATGTCTAGAATTTCTTTTGTTAAATTATTTTTATTAAATTTATTTGTATTCACATTTTTATATTTTGAGTGCAGATCTAAAATAATAATATGTATATTTTTTTACATTATGGAATTTCCAATGGCAATTTATATATATTTCCCCAGAATTTATACAAAATATTTTTCATGTCGAATCTCTTAAACGTATTCACGATTAGATAATTTCAATAATATATTTACAAAAGAGTAATAAAATGCTAAAATAGTAATACTTATATGCAAGTTTCTACCAGTTATATAAATTTTTAATGTCCTATAAATATATTTATCTGTAAAGTTCGAACTCAACATCATTTTTTATTTGCAAAGATAAAAAAGGACAGATTACATTTAAATAGCTCACAGGCTATCAAAGCCTGAGAGCTAATGTGCCCGCCCGTTCTGTATGTATGTATGTATGTATGTATGCATGTACGTACGTACGTATGTATGTATGTACGTAACGCGATAACTCTTGATAGAAACATCCGATTTGCTTCAAAATTTTTTCCTAGGTTCACTGTGATATGGCGCTTCCCTGATTAGTTTTGGGAGTTCATTGGTTAAGGGTAAAGGGGGAAAAACAGGGTTAGTCCACCCCCCCCCTTAATTCAGATAAATGGGTTTTTCATGCAGAATGATTCGATTTGCTCCGAATTTGGTATACCGGTTTATTATGTTAAGGAACTTCCCTGATTAGTTTTGGGAGTTCATTGGTTAAGGATAAAGGGGGAAAAACGGGGTTAGTCTACCCCCCTTAATTCAGATAAATGTGTTTTTCATGCAGAATGATTCGATTTGCTCCGAATTTGGTATAGCGGTTTATTATGTTAAGGAACTTCCCTGATTAGTTTTGGGGGTTCATTGGTTAAGGGTAAAGGGGGAAAAACGGGGTTAGTCCACCCCCCTTAATTCAGATAAATGGGTTTTTCATGCAGAATCATTCAATTTGCTTTGAATTTGGTATACCGGTTTATTATGTTAAGGAACTTCCCTGATTAGTTTTGGGGGTTCATTGGTTAAGGATAAAGAGGGAAAAGGGGGGTTAGTCCACCCCCTTAATTCAGATAAATGGGTTTTTCATGCAGAATCATTCGATTTGCTCCGAATTTGGTATACCGGTTTATTATGTTAAGGAGCTTCCATGATTCGTTTTGGCGATTCATTGGTTAAGGATAAAGGGGGGTTAGTCCACCCCCTTTATTTAGATAATTTTTTTTTGCAAGATTATTCGATTTGCTCCAAATTTGGTATACCAGTTTATTATGATAAGGAGCTTCCCTGATTAGATTTGGAGGTTGACTGGTTAAGTATAAAGGGGGAAACGGGGGCTAATTCCCCTTCACTTATTTTTTTGAGTGGCATTATTCTTTAAAATAAGAGTATAATATACAATTAGTGTGAATAGTCTGTGAGCTCAATGCCATCAGTTTAGCTGGGCACTTTTCTTTTTTATTATTGATATCGTTCAGCTATTTAATGGCATCAAGAAATTAAAGTATTTAAAGAATATATATTATGTTAGTAAGTATCTTCCAATATTGTTTAAAAAAAATTCATGCAAAGAAGTTGTTTTTATTGTGGTTTTTTAATGGAATTTTATGTTTTGAATATTATTATGATATGTATAATTCAGTTAATTGCATATTTACTAAATTAGTAATGGCGATGTCGGTAATGATAAACATTTTTGTATGTCATTAGTTAATATATTATATTTAGTATTACATTCATCAAATTTAGAACAAATGAAATATTAAAATTACGCACCATTTTGCTAAATTTTCCTAGTCAATTATTCATATATATATATATATATATATATATATATATATATATAACCATTAATTAAACATTACCGACCATCATCAAAAAACGCATTATTGTGAATGAATTGACAATAAAAATGGATGTCACAAACCTATAATATGGAACTGTATGTATAAAATAAAGTACCTTATACTTAATTACAAGAATTAATAAGGAAGAATAAAAAAAGAATAATATGGATTCCGAAAAAAATTGAAAAACTTATATATTGAATTACGTTTTCAAGAGTACAGAATTCAATGATATAAGCAAATCGGTTGTTTTTTGTGAGAAGAAAGCTAAAAGCTGAAATTTTTTTTATCCTGTACTTGAACAACCAATAGAATCAAAATAATAGTCTCAAGATGAAAACAGAACATTACCAAATGGCATGAAATGGAAAAAACACTACAACCCATTAAATATTTAATTTATAGCAATAGAAATCTTACACAACTTACCGAATAAATTTTCAGTAGATTTTCAAAATATATTCCCGCACATGGAATCCACAAGCATGATAAGATTAAGGTGAATAAAAGAGTTAAGTTAACACAGAAATTAAAACATATGGATTCAGTTAATTCATTTTGAAACACCGTGATAAATACAATTAATATAATATAAATAGAAAATAATTACATTATTTAAAATACCTAAAAACAATTTTAAATTGTTTAATATCAATTTTACAATATTGCCAATATTCAGTGTTAAATACCACCTGGTGTAAAAAATTAAAATTATTACTTTAATAGAAGCTTTAAAACGACAAAAGTTTTGGTGCTGCCATCTATTATTTTATTTTAAAACTATTATTATTATTCAAATGTCACAAAAAGAAGAACCTAATAAAAGCTAAAGAAATAAAAACATATCAACTGCATTGCTACACAAATCCTAATATAAAAATACCATACTATATATCATTATTAAAAATTAAATAAATTAAATGTTAATAAAATGCTTTCAATACATTCTATTACCAAACCCATTTAATCTACAATGAGAAATTAGAAAAAAAAAAATAACATTGATAATATATAGAACATAGCTATATGCTATAAAATAAAATAAATTATATATAATAATAATATAAAAAACCTTAATAATTACCATTACATATAAAAAATGAACAGAAAATAAAATAAATAAATAAAAAATGGATGTTTATAGAAGTTTGTCAGATTCTAAAATTCGCAATATCCTAAAGATCACAAATATAGTGTGTGAATTATCTTCATATTAGCCATGAAAAAGCTAAAAAAATATGATTGTGACAATTAAACAAATGAAACTGATAATTAATCATGCAATACAAAGTTGAAAATAAAACAATATTAAAAAGTATAGAGGAATAATAATAAAAACTATTTACCCAATTTTAATACATACAGTATAACGTAAGTTATATCAAATAAACTTATATGCATAATAATCACTAAAAAGAGGGTTTACTATTATTAATTAATATGATATTGTCCTGAGTAGATTAAATTTTAAAAACAAGTTAATATTGAATTTGATTAAATAAGTTAAATTTAATATGAATTGAAATAAAAAGAAAAGTCACCAATTACATATAAAACATCAAATCAACATCCATATAAAATACGTATTAGAAATGTAGTTACAATACTAAAGCCCCATCTTTTTTTTTTTTTTTTTTTTAATTAACCAATGCGTATTATCCAGACAACACAACCCTCCTCCGTACTCTAACATCTACCCACCCAACCATCCTATAGAAATTGTTTATTATTATTTTACAATTTTTAATTTTTTATAAATATTTTTTTTATTTTATAAATTTTTTTGTAATTTTGTTTACGCATGTGTTAATTTGTTTTTTTAAAGATCATGTAAGTACTAATTGTATATTAATGAATATGTGATTTTTTTTGAAAAACCATGATTTAATGCATCATAAATTAGTTTATATATATATATATATATATATATATATATATATATATATATATATATATATAATGTAAGAAAAAAATGTATGCGTTGTTTCAGAACTGTGATAAATAAAAAAATATGCATAAATGTAAACAATAATAGTAAGTTTAAAAAAAGATGAGATAGCTATATATATATATATTAGTTTAATTTTCGTTAACAGAAATATTAGTTTAAAATTTTGCAGAGAAAATATAAATTTTCATAAAAAAAAAAAAGCCGAAAATGTAAATGTAATTTTTTAGGAAAATATAAAAAATTTCAAAGCTGCAGATTTTTTAATTCAGTATAAAACTTGTAACATGTGAAAAATATAATATTAAATAAAAAATGGTACAGTTGGGATCGAACCTGCCATCTACGATGTAGCGTACTCGCACTTTATCTCGACGCTACCCAGACCACATTTAGAAATGCAAATTAATCAGTATTTGAAACGTATGTTGAACTTTGTTCCAAATTCTCGAAAACTAGGGCCCATTTGAATAAAATCTTTCAGCAGAATAATTAGGGGTATGATCCCTATATCATACTTCAAAATCATCAAAATCTGTGAGCACCATGTATGGTGGTGCCCTTGTTAGTTGCAGGGCATGTTTCAACACTTATAGAATAATAGAGGCTAAAAATTATTACATATTAGACATATTTTTAATTAGACATAATTTGATTGTTAGATGTAAGATGTGGATATTATATTTTGAATTAAATTCTAGAAGAAATGTTTGCTTATTTGAATAAAATCGATATTTTTAACTTGGTTGAAGTACTATACAGGGTGTCCGGTCTCAACGGTGTCCAATGGCTAATTCCTAAACCATTAGTCATAGACATATAGTTCCAATTACAAAAATGTTTTAAATGAGGTAAAGAATTATTTTTAAAGCGATTTAGGTCAAGAAAAACATTTATTTAAAAATTACGAAATTTAAATTTTTATACGGTCTCCCGGTCCTATAAGTGATATTTAGTAAACTTTTCATATTTCTCTAACAAGTACGGCAAAAAAAGTCCCATTCATCTAGCACTAAAATTGACCGCGTCATGACATTTTCAATTTTATGACTTAAACCACTTTTCTGTAACTGAAAACAGATGAGTTAGACCAAGCTTTCAGGGGTCGTACAAGAAGTGCTTAAAGTTTTATAAAGGGCGTCCACTCCAAACGATGTTCAGTGGCTAATTCCTAAACCGTTAGTCAAAGACATATAGTTTTCCAATTACAAAAAGGTTTTAAATAATGTAAAAAAGTATTTTTAAAGCGATTTAACTGAAGGTGCTGCCCCCGTATAAATATTACGGTAGTGTTAATTTTTAGTAATTAACTTTCAGATTGGTTAAAATAATTGAAGAAGTGAGTTTCAAAACTCGCCTTATCGAGAAAATCAAATTTTGGGAAATCGCGTAAAACCTTTAAATGCGTCCATTGGTATTTATTGAAAATTTGGAGATTGTAGTGCTTGATTGGTACATTTATACCAATAGAATAGATTGATAGAGAAACATGATTTTTTAAATTTCGGATACGGCGCGTTTCGAAACTGACGTCTTCAATTGTATTTTGACTTTTTTTTTTTTTTTTTTTTTTTTTTTTTTTTTTTTTTTGTAAGGAAATGAGTGTGCTTCTTTTGATGATTTTATTTTAAAAAGTTGTATTATTTTTATAAGCTTACGATGTTCATATGTATGTCTTCCTAATTCAAAATTTGTATTCCAATTTTAACTCACTTCCAAATATCCTATCAAGATTAAATTTTGCATAATTATGTAAATTCAATGACAGTGTAATATTAATATGATTTTAGGTACGTACCATTTATATTTATTTTACAGGACCACTCCAAAAATTTCGTATACATTGTTACCTACAAACAGAAATTTTAAAATTAAAATCAGTAACATTTATGTAAGGCACTAAGATTCACAATGTAATTTTTCCAAATGAAAGTGCGTTGCGTTTATATTTTTTATACAATGCCGCACAAAAGATGTCAGATACATTGCGATGTATGAGCAGGGATTGCTTATTATACATTTTGATGATATTATGCTTTTTTAAAATTCAACTTTTTAGTTCTTTATAAAAACTTGTTTGAAAAAATATTTTAGAGACCAAAATCAAAATGCAATTTATACTTGCTAAACAAAAAATAAATATTAAATGGAGTGAAAATTTTTCCTATTACACAAGGAAAATGAGGTAAATAACTTTATTTGTACAATAGATGTGCCAAAACACTTGCGGCCTCAAATCATGCACATACAAATACTTTCTAAGGTTTAAAATGCATATTTTTTCCCAACCATGTTTTACCAATGTTTGTAATCTGATTGGCTAGAGGTTTCGGCGTCAAAGTGACTCATCTTGGCGATATTCATGCTTGGCAAGTGCAGAGGCAAGTGTTTGATGGCAAAAGTGATTTATATGCTTTTGAAACTTGCTTAGCGAGAAGTAGGGCAAAAAAAAAAAAAAAAAAAAAAAATATATATATATATATATATATATATATATATATATATATATATATATATATATAAATTGTGAAATGTTAAAATTTAATAATTTAACATATGTTTTGATTTAACAGTATTTTCCCCCTAATTTTTAATTAAAAAAAATAATAACTGCTCTAATGAATAACTGCTGAGGAGAGAGACAGTGGAATTTTCAGAAGAGGTAATGTAAAAATAATAATTATTATTTTTTTTTATCATTGCAATAAAATGACAAATGGAACAAGATCTTAAAAAAAGAAAAGTTAATTAAAAAGAGAGAATGTGGGCGGTTATATGATGTCCGACCTTTAATGGATAAATCTGTGCTCTATTAGAACAAAATATTAAAATATTGTAACAATTTTGTTATGTTTATTTAGATCATCGAAGTAATTGCACAGGTAGAATCATATAATTCAAATAATTGATGTTTAATGTAAAAGAAAATAAAAGTGATATGAGGATCATTTTCAAAAAGAGACATTTTAATTTCCTTAACATATTCAGAGCAGCCATTCAAAAGTTATGTATAAAAATATACGCATAAAAAAAAGTTTTAGATTAGGTAGTCTAACTATGTATCATTTTCTAAAGAGCTGTGACTCTTGCTTTTATAATCATTTAACAATTTTTTTTTTTTTTTTTTTTTTTTTTTTTTACTTGTATTTTTAGTACAAGTTGTATATTTTGTTTTAATATGTCAGAATGAACAAAAATCTCAAAATATAATTGTAATGTTAATTTACTCTCAATGTTTAATGTTAAATTTTATATCTGACGATTATTTTTATTTCTAGTAAATTTGTGACTGACCCCTATTTTGCAGCAAAAAAGATACTCCAACTTTAAACATCTATTACTCGGTCAGTTTTAATCGCAGAGGAATGGGACTTTTTTTGTATTACTTGTCAGTACAATAGGATATTTTTCCTAAATATCACTTATAGGACCTGGGGACCGTATAAAAATTTAAATTTCGTAATTTTTTAATAAATGTTTTTCTTGACCCAAATCGTTTTAAAAATACTTCTTTACCTCATTTAAAACATTTTTGCAATTGGAACTATATGTCTATGACTAACGGTTTAGGAATTATCCATTGGCCACCGTTGAGACCGGACACCCTGTATATTTTTTAAATGTGTTCGTTTAGACTATATTTTTCATGCGAATATTTTTTTAATACTCTAAAAAACAAAATGCGAATAAGTTGAAATGAATCAGAAAATTGCTACTTTATTAAATTCGAAAGCATAATTTTGGTTTGTTTGTTTTTAAAAAATTTCGAAATTTTAATTTATTGAATTTTCGGTTTTTCATTTTTTAATTAAATTCGAGATTTGGTATTAATACAGCCAATACACATGCGTGCAAGGAATAAACGGAATTTCCCCCTCTTTTTCAGACTTCCTCGAAGAAGTAACGGAAAAAGTTTTCCAGAAGTACGGAAATTATTTGTTTAAAAATGACGAATAACTTACTGTATAAAGACGAATTTTTCTGATAGTGTATGTATGCAATTGAATATAATCCTGTCTCTAATTATTGTTACCTTCAAAAGTATGTATGAAAATTTTGAAATAGCTGCTTATATGCTTCTTTAACAAAAATGTTTAGTTATATTTTGAAAGTAATTATGACAAAAGGTTATAATTGTAATTAAAACAGAATATGGTATCAATTCTATAATTTTTGTAATAAAAATTACAGTTTTATGTCTAATTAGATTAAATATTTACTTAAAAAAATATTTGTTTAAAAATATCAGTTTTATATGTTACTCAATATGCGACAGATATTTTACCGTTTGCATATGAAAAATGAGTTTTTATTATATATTGTATTAACGTAATTTAATTTTTATTAATTTTGCTTGTTTGGTTTTGTTTTGCTTATTTTTTTTTTTAATCTCACTTCTTTTAATTTTTTAATATGTTTATTTATTTGTGGTGTAATTAAGACACGTCATTAAAAAAATAAATAGAAATTCTAATTTGCTGTTATATGTGTTTTTTTATTCTTTGCAAAATATAAATTTATTTTTCATTAGAAGAATTTTCAGTAATTTATTTATTATTTTAATGGAAAATTTAAATACTTTTTAGACTTTTAGTTTGAAATTTACCGCGCAGCTAGTATAAGTAAATCAGATAAAAGTAATTAAATGCAAAAGGCAAATTTAAAATCTTAATTTCAGCATAATTTCGCTATTCATTTTTTACTTCAACAATGCCTCACTTTGTTATATAAAAAATTGCCTCAAAACTATACAAAAAGTTATAAGTGCATCACATTTATTTTAATATTTACTTAATTAAATTTTAAAGAAAATATATTATAAAGGTTACTGATTTATGAAAATATCAAATCCCTTTTTCTGAAGGAGAGCAGTGTAAAATACATCTATATAACACAATCAATAACATCTATAATTTGCTTTATATTTCAATTTTTAAATAACTAGCGGGCAAAACAGTTGTTATTTTAAAGTCTCCATAGTTGGTGCAGCAACAAGACACTCTTTTTAAATTGTTCTATATAATATCTAAATATTTTTCTTTTATTTCTTGCGTTTTGGATTTTTTGCTTTAGAGGAAACACTAATGGAAGTATGCCATATTCACGGAAATGATTCATCGTTATTTTTAGACATTTGTAAAGAAGCATTTATTAATTAGTATGTATTTGTAACTATTTAAATAAGTAATGTTTCATTAAATTAATCTTATAATTAGTTTAAAATTTACCACATAGCTACTAAAATCAGATCAGATTAAAGTTAATAAAACACAAATACAAATTAATTACCTCATTGCATTACAGCATTTTGTGATTTTTTTAGTTCACTTCATAATTTCCGTTTTGAATTTTTTGCTGCATAATGCGAACTCAATCGAACTTACTAACTAATTTGAATCTTTTGAACGCATATAACTTAAATGTAAATAAAATGCACAATTTCAATTTTGGTATCGAATTCTTCAAACTGTGTCTTCTAATAAAAGAAATGCTTTCTATCTGTGTCTGATAATATTGCATTCAATGTCATTTGTTGTACTGTTGCTAACGTATGTTATAATTAAGTTTGAATATGCAACTTTGAGAATTGTATCTATAGAAATGCGATCGTAAACATTTTTAAATGGAGGTACAAAATGTGAAATTAAATTTTTCTTTACAAAGAAGAAAATTATATGGCAACTATAAATATACATTTTATCAAGCATATGATTAATTTGAGACTACGGTTCTCCCGAAAAAAATTATCGTGGTAGAAATACCAAATATATTTTCGAGTAAATATATAACACAAATGCTTACTTTAAAATAACTTTAATATAAATGCAACTAATAGTTTTTTCTTCATAGGAGACGGGAGCCTCTGATGGTTATGGGACCACTGCTCCTCTTTGGTTTGCTGAGAGCTGCTGGAGCAGGATTACCTCCTGCTTCTCCACCAACTCCCAGCATGCCAAAGCCCAGTACTCCTGATGCCCTTCCTCCACCTGGCCAGCGAGCTCGCTTGTTGGCAGAGCGTGGACATCCTCTTGAAGCCGCCCTTCAGCTTATTGAAGATATAACATCAGTCTCCACGGGTAACACTTCCTGTTCGCGGACATCATTACAGGATACTGTTAGCCGCCTAGACTGGTCCACGCCTCATATTATTTTCGAGAATCAAGTCAGAGCTGCTTTGAAAACTGCCAATATCCTCAATCATTATTTCCTTACCGCTCTCAATGATACAGAGGTAAGTTAATTAATCCACTCATGTAATACGCATAAAAAAATTCCAACGTAGACAAACTTCTCGCAGAACAAATTCTTTTTTCCAGGAATAGTTCCTTGATATCTCTAATTTTCTTACAATATCAATATCTCTAATTATCTCTGATGTTCTCTATTATCTCTAATTTTCGTACAGTAAAGCAATAACATTACACTTTTGGTAAAAATTATAAGTACACGAAAACGGGTAATGAACATAAATTTTGTACTTCTAAGTATTAATTATTAATAACAATTATACCATATGTTTTGCAATCAACTGCTTATAAGCTCGCAGCACAAAAATTTAATATGAGATAAAGTCACTTTTATTTTGGAGACACTCAGCCATTCGATTCCGTATGCTTTGAATAAGGTTTGATAAGTATTATGTGAGTGTAGTTGCCCATGCATTGTAATGTTTAAATATTGCTTGCAATTTGCATTAACAATGTTTACTATTGAATCCAAATATTTTCTTTTATGTTCATATTAATTGTCAAGATAACAAATCAAATAATGGGATATTGTTAACATTTAGCCACTTTTTGTAGCTTTTGAGGTATGACACGATGTATGTACCTTGTTAGAAAATGAACTTGTCACCTTCTAACCACCTTCAATCGCTCTTAGATAATATTTTTCTTACGCCCAGAACGCTTTATTTCGCATCCATTTTTAGCGCGCTTAATAAATTCTCCAATTCTCATTTCGATCTGTAAATTCCAGTCGAAATTTGCCGATATATTTTCCGATGCTGAATGGCTTCTACACGTTACGAATTTTACGTTAATTCTGTTCTTTTAAGCCTTATTTCTGACGAGAGGACATTGATGCTGGCTGTGAATGGTATTCCTGTCTGACGTCATTTTTTCTAATTTGCATAAATCTAGATCTTGGAAATTATAGTTATATTTGCTGTTCCAATCATTATAATCACATTAAAATTAGGTTTTTTTTTCTTATTTTATATAAAATTGGTATTTCAATAGTTTATTTTGTGAAACTTTATTTGCATAAATTTGCATATATAATTAGTACAATTTTCTTCCACGTTTCCGGTGATTACCGTTAAAAAAACCGTCTTTATAATTTTAGCCAGGAGTGTATTTACGTATAACGTTTTTCAGTAAACTAACTTTTAAATTTCTTAAAATAAAATAAATGCGTGAATGCACTAATATGGATACACTATGAATGAAAACACTAAAACACAAACGCAACATTTATTTAATAAACAACAATTTGCGAATTTATTTAATAACTGCTACTTATTTCCTCACCGGACCATTTTTTATACTATGTATTCATCTTGAAAAATGAACCTATTTTTGTAGGTGAAATACTGATGTTAATGGAGAAAGGATAACAGAAGCTCGACTTTCAGAATATGCCTCTATCTATACACCAATATTGGACTTTATTTAAATGTGCAGGTGATTGCATAAACTAGTCATAAAAAAGTTAACATTTGTTAAAAGGCTCACCTTTTTTCAAATGTTTATAACCTTGTTCATGTGTGTTCTTAAAAGAAGAAAAATACAGTAATAAAATGTTCAAATTATTAGCCTCTTCGGTGAAAGAAAATAATATTTTGTTAAAAAAAGAAAAAAAATATTTTAATAATAGTTGTAGTAGTCGTAATAGAAGTTATAGTAGAAATAGCAGTGGTATTTTGTGAAAGAACTAGATAAAAACTATTCTTTTTTTCCTTTTAAATTTTTCTGAATATTATGATAATAAATTTTTACATTTAATCCTTCTCTTTTTAAAAATTCATTTACAATTAAACTGTTTTTAACACTTTCCAACAAAGTTGAAAAGTGTTTATGACTTCGGTTTGTCTGTCCATCTGTCCGTCTGGCCTGTGTGTACGCACTCTAACTCCCGTAAATATACTCGGATCGTTCTGAAATTTTTGGATGTTAGTGACCTCTACCCTAGCACGAACCCTATTGCAAATGAAGTTTGTAGCATGTTTAGTTCATTTACAGGGACAGTCAAAAGTTTTCCGTTACATTACGGCCTATGGGAAAAAATAGTTTAAAATGATTTTTAATGATGTTACATGCTTTCAAACATAATAAAATTGATATGCATTTATTAAGTTGACTAAAATATGCATTTTCTGTACAACATGCGGCCCAAAAAATAGTTATTATTCATTTACAGGGCCGCACAAAAGAATTCCTTTACATAATGATATAGAAGTGGAGGGAATTTTTTCCGGCGTATTTTAATTATGTTAAACTATTGCATGTATAATGAAATAGATATACGTCGCTAAGGTTTACTATAACTTATTTCATGGATAATACGAAATGCAGAGCATTTACAGGGGCACACAAAAGATTTCATATACTATATTGTACCCGAAGTACTGTGAAGTTGCGATGATTGCTGTAAATGCATTTTTAATTATGTTATGTGCTTTTATGTTTCACTATATTTATGCATTGTATATGGTGTGTATAAATGCTGTAATTGATATACAGGGCTACTCAAAAGAATTCGTAATGGTTACTGGGTATGATTGCAAATTGCTTAAAGGTGATTTTTAAATGAGTTAGGCATTTTTACGCTGAACCGCATTTGGTTTACTAAGAAATGTTTGTAAAACATATATACAATGACATACAGGGTCACGCAAGGAATTGGATACGTGGCTGTCTATAAATGATAATTTCTGGAAATGTGATTCCGGTAGTTTTAAGAGTGTTTTACTTTGAATTAAACTTTAGCTAAATAGTGGCGTGTAATAAAGGTATTAGGTTAACTGCAGAGTTTTACAAAAGTGTACAAGTATGTTTAAATCTATTAGTATAAAATGCTGAAAGAGAAATTTCAACCTGTTATGTGTTTTCTTGCTAAACTAAATTTCTCCATTATATAGTATATATATCAACCTACAGATCAAATATAGGGCTGTTCAAAAGAATTGGAATACATATTTGCTATGGACGGTAACTGCTGAAATCAGTTTTTTAAATGTTTTATGTGTTTTCTAAAATGTTTACTTAGTTCACTTATATACCTTATTTCCCTAAATAACGAAGTTTTGTTAAAGCATTCAGGAAGTGTTGGAGAGTGTTTCATAATCTATGCTTAACGCATGATTTTTCTTACTTGTTTTATGTTTGCATAAAGTTTATATAAAATATGCAAGTGTAAGTCATTTTAATAAACCTCCAGAAAGATCCAGTTTGCCATTTTTAGGGTTTCTTTCATCTGACGAAACCGTATTCGTCTCGCTCCTTTGTCTGTCTGTCCGTCACAGAGCCCCTTCTCAGAAACTATATATGTTGGAGACTTGAAATTTTGTATACTTATAGCTGAACACCTCACATCAAACGACAAATCCTAAAATTTTGAAAAAGTCTTATATTTAACCCTCTGGCTTCAACTTGTGTATTTTAATCTTTTTGTTCTAACTGAGCCCCTAATTCAGTTGAAGGCTTAAAATTTTGCAAACATATAGCGGAACACATCACATCAAACGACAAATCATAAAATTTTGAAAAAGTTTTATATTTAACCCTCTGGGCTCTAACTTGTGTATTTTAATCTTTTTGTTCTAACTGAGCCCCTAATTAAGTTTAAGACTTAAAATTTTGCATACTTATAGCTGAACACGTCACATCAAACGACGAATCATAAAATTTTGAAAAGTCTTATATTTAACCCTCTGGGTTCTAACTTGTGTATTTTAATCTTTTTGTTCTAACTGAGCTCCTAATTAAGTTGAAGACTTAAAATTTTGCATACTTATAGCTGAACACATCACATCAAACGACAAATCATAAAATTTGGAAAAGTCTTATATTCAACCCTCTGGGCTCTAACTTGTGTATTTTAATCTTTTTGTTCTAACTGAGCCCCTAATTAAGTTGAAGACTTGAAATTTTGCATACGTATAGCAGAACACTTGCGATCACACGAAAAATTAAAAAAAAATTCAAAAGGTCTTATATTATTTACCCACCGGGCTCTAACTTGTGTATTTTAAGCAATTTTTCTAACCTCCCCCCATTGCACCCGGTGGGTACTTTTCTAACTTTTGCCGACACCACTTTGACCACTCTTTCATATTATGCACACAGCCTTACATATTTCAGTTCAACTTTTTACCGACAGGGTGCAACTACCTATCTCAGGTGCTATAGACCCGATCCCCTCGACTAATATACCTACGGATAGGTTGTAAAACGCAGTTTCGTTCGGATAGAGGTTTGTGTAGAATAGAGTGCGCCCCCTGGTTGCGAAAGGTGGAACTAACAGATTTCGCAAAAGGATAAAGTGTTTTGAAAAGAATATTAAACGAAACCCTCTATGCTATCTGTGATCACACTTACCCACTTGTTTCTTTTTTACATTTCGGGTCATTCCATGTCAGTTCAGGCAGGCATGTAACCCACCATTACAGATTTTGATGAAACTGCGTGTGTTTGTTCCTTTTATTAAGATATGATTCCCAGTATTTTTTTTTACTCCTTGGTCAAATAGTTTCTGAGAAAAAAATTGTCAAAATTTTGAAAAACTGCCATCAGTTGGCATTCTTGACTGCTCGATTTTCAAATGTAGCATGACATAAATATGATCATATTTCAATATCTATTCCACAAATTATCTTCAAATAAATTATGCATAATATATAGGGTACGTATTTTATGAAAAAAAATACTGTTACGCTTATATAACATATTAAGTGTGTCTAAAAAAATGTTTAATCTTTGAAGTCGTGATTTTTTTATGAAAAATAATGCATTAACTAAAATAGCATTATTAACAAAAGGCGGTATTTTTATTAAATTTATTTTTTGTGGGGGATATACTTAAAGGTGTCCTTTACCTGATTCTGAAATAAAAGTAGTGGGATTTTGGGTGTTTTTAGTAGTATTTCATATTTAAAAATATTTTGAGGCGTATTTCAAATCAAATCAAGCAGAGTCATTCCATGTCAGTTCGCCTAAGACATTTAATTCACTGTCACAAATTTCAATGAAACTGGGTATGTTTATAGCTCATTTTAAGACAGGATCAAGGAAATTAAAGGTGATTACAAGTAAAATATTTTTTAAGATAAAAAAAAATATCTAAATTTTGAAATTTTTTAAAAATGTTTTTAATGACAGATCTATATTCAAAGACTGCATAAAAAAAAAGTCATTTCAATATAAAATCACTAAATAAGTTTCAAATAATGTATATGTGACAAATAATGTAGGCAGATTATTATTTATTGTTGTTTGTCATGTTTAAATGCTAAGAGTGTGTTTAATCTTGTGAATTCTTAAAATCAAGAACTTTGTGAAAAATAATGTGTTAATCAAAAATTTATTATTAACCGAAGGCAGGCTGTTATTACTTTTTTAATTGTACGTAAAAATATCTTTTCAATAGTTATAAAATAAAAATAGTGAAAATATGAGCAATTTTAACAAAATTTTCATAAAATGTGAATGTTTAATGATAAATATTGAAGCTTTTCATGCTAAGATGTACTAAAATGACTACGATATCGTGTATTTCTACTCTTGCTTAAATGTAATACATACAATAATAAAATAACAAATATTATTTACAGCAATAAAAATTAAATTAAATAGTACCAGTTCCTTTACCAACACTACATTGCTCAACAGCCTACTCTTAATGAAAAATACTTTCAAGAGTTCAAATAATAAATAAACTGCATTTAAAAATTTTAATATCAACTTATTATCTTAAGACGATAATAATAACTAAACAACATGATGAATTTATAAATCAGCTTTTAATTGAAAAGTCATGAAATGGTCCCTTTAAATATTGTTGTTCATCGAGTCAATCAAAACAAATTATATAAAAAAAAATAGTGAGCCTAATATGCTGACTGCAATGACACTTCTAACAAAACTAATAAATTCATTACCATCTGAAATCAAACCCGAAAGATCAAAAAGAAAAAAAAAATCATCTGTAGTGTGAATGTGACATACTCAGTGGTTGTTGAGGTAGGAATGTCTTTGTGACATTTTCACCTGTACTTCAATAAAATATAAACATGTAAGCTTTTTTCATTCATCCAAATTAAGTAAAACAATTATAAAATTTTGTTGTCATTACACCAGATGTTAAATTTTTCGTTACATACTATTAGATAAGTTCTTTACTTTTAGACATTATTGACATAATATCATAAAATTTACTATATGTATTTTCTATAAGTGTATAAGCAATAGATGTATGCTTTATTAAACATAAATGAATAATTTTTAAATAATTTGTTTGAGAACAGGGATATATATACACACATATATATGTAGAAAATCCATCTAATAGTGTGATGAAATAAATCAAATTACCGTAATTTCCGGTGTATAGCCCGCGGATCAAACAATCGTGTTTCGACCCAGAAATTTTTTAAAATAAAATGTAACTTTTTAGATCACAGTAAATATTGGCCTTCAAATACTGAATAAAATTTCTGGGTCCAAATTGAATTGTTTGATCTGCGGGATATACACCCGAAATTACGGTACATATCATTAGAAACTGAATAAAGTTACAAAAGTGCAACTCATTAAGTTTTAAATATTTTTTTCAGATATAGTTATTTGAAAGATATAAATATAATGGATTATGCATTTTTTGCATATATTTAAAGCACAATACGTCAAAATTTTCTTCAAAAGAGTGAAATTTGGTATTTTTTTTTCAATATTAGCAGCTCAATGCTAAATTTTCAATATTAACAGCCAAATATGTGTTTAAAGATTAGGACTGTCATTTTGAAAATTTCTATTGGGCGGTGAGGAGCTAGTGATTTTTCTCTTTTTTGGAAAGGGATAATTGGTCTTCGCCCTAGAAGTTTTACTAAAAAACAATATTGTTTATTTTTTCCTTAAGAAACGAACATAAAAGATAATTTGAAAAATAAAATAAATGTATAAATAAAAATATTTCCAGGGATGATACATTGGATAGGTTTTACATTTGAAAATATTGATAATTTTAAATATGATTTAAATACTACTAAAACCAACCAAAATCCCACTATTTTTATTTCAGATCCAGTTATAATGTAGTATTATGTACAATTTAAAACTAAAAAATTAGTCATAGAAACTCCGCCTCTGATTGATAAAGATTTTTTAATAATTTCATTATTTTTTGTAAAATATTTTTGATTTCAAAGATTATACAATTTTTTAGACACATTTAAATATTTTTTAACATTACAGCAATATTTTGTTTCATAATCTACATACTTTATTTACCTTGCTTAAATTATTCGAAGAAGATTTCTTTATTAGTTATTGAAATATGATTTTATATATAAAATGAGGCCTTTGAAAATTGAACAATCATTAATGGCAACTCGTGGCATTTTTCCAAAATTTTGATAATTTTTTCTCATATGTTCACTATTTTTATTTTATAACCATTTAAAAGATATTTTTACGTACAATTAAAAAAAAGCAATAACACCCTGCCTTCGGTTAATAATAAATTTTTGATTAACACATTATTTTTGACAAAATTCTTGATTTTAGAAATTCATAAGATAAAAGACACTCTTAGTGTTTAAACGTGATAAAAAACAAGAAATAATAATCAGCCTACATTATTTGTCACATATACATTATTTGAAACCTATTTAGTGATTTTATATTGAAATGACCTTTTTTTTTTTTTTTTTTTTTTTTTTTTTTTTAATGCAGTTTTTGAATATCGAACTGTCATTAAAAAAATTTAAAACAATTTTTCAAAATTTTGATACCTTTTATCTTAAAAAATATTTTACTTAGGATCAAGAAAATTAAAGGTGATTACGTCTTAAAATAAGCTATAAACAAACCCAATTTCATTGAAATTTGTGACAGTGATTAAATGGCTTAGGGGAACTGATATGGAATGACTCTGCTTGATTTGATATGAAATGCACCTCAAAATATTTTTAAATAGGAAATACTACCAAAAACACCCAAAATCCCACTATTTTTATTTCAGAATCAGGTAAAGGACACCTTTAAGTATATCTCCCATAAAAAATAAATTTAATAAAAATACCGCCTTTTGTTGATAATGCTTTTTATGTTAATGCATTATTTTTTATAAAAAATTCACGACTTCAAAGTTTAAATATTTTTTTAGACACACTTAAAATGTTATAAGCGTAACGATATATTTTTTTCATAAGCTGCGTACCCTAAATATTGTGCATAAATTATTTGAAGGTGATTTGTAGAGTAGATATTGAAATATGATTATATATATGACATGCTACATTTGAAAACCGAGCTATCAAGAATGCCAACTGACGGCAGTTTTTCAAAATTTTGACAATTTTTTTCTCAGAAACTATTTCACCAAGGACCAAAAAAAAATTACTGGTGATCATATCTTAATAGTAAGAACAAACACACGCAGTTTCATTAAAATCTGTGATGGCGGGTTACATATTGATATTTTACTGCCTGATTTGACGTGGAATGCCCCTTTCGAAAATTTTGCAGAAATTTAAACAATATTTCTATAAAAAATGCACCATAAAAATTTTAATTTATACTCCCACAGAAGTGTGCGAAATATGATATTACACAAGACAAAACCGAAAAATCATGCCCACAAGCATATAATATGAAACACTTTCAAACACATCCCGCAGGGCCGTAGCAAGGTCTTTTGAGCCCCCCCCCCCAAAAAAAAAACATATTTTTAGGGGGCCCTCCTCTAAGATTTTAGAGACATATCTATATTTAATTTTCCACCCGAGTTCCATTTTATAACAACACCAGCAGAGTTTTGCTGGTCGGATTTTCCAAAACAAACTTAAAATTGAACGAATTTGTAGTTGGGCTGCGCTGCTTTCGGAAACGTACACCCATAGGGGCTATGTCCGCTCCGATCTCTAATCATACAAACCTTGAATTATTGTAATTTTTTTATATTTCGATCCAGATTAAATTCAAATTTTCAGCATTTCGTTCACGTTGCTACAGGAACAAATTTGATATTTTTACAACGTGAATTTAATCAAAGGACTTTCAAAATTTAACTGAGAATTCTTCCATTTAGGAAAAAAATGTCAAAAAAATCACCGAAGAACGCCAAAAATTGTATAAAAAATTTCGAAGTTCATAGAGATCAATCTTTACTGGGCTAAAAGATTGAAACCGGGTTTATTTTTTTTACGAATATTTAAAAAAAAACTACCAGAAAAGTGAAAAAAAGCTAAATATCACATAAAAATTCTCCAAAATTTTAAAAACAGCAGACGACAAAATTTGCCAAAAAAGTTTGAAACTGAATTCCTTTTACAAATGTTATAAACTGCTAAGTGTTGCTCATAAACAAAATAAATAAATAAAAAATATGGAAGTCGTTTTCGTATTTTCAATTTTCTCTTCATTTTGACAATGCCATCCGCGTAGCCCAGACAGATTTTCTTTAAGCAGAAAATATTCGCTTAGAACAATTTTTTTTCCTTTTCGGATTGGTGCCTTTTATTATATATATATATATATATATATGTAGAGATTTACTAATTTTAAAAAAATTACTTTTGGGATGTCGTTTTCATACATTCCGGTTTTCTACAGTTTAAAATTGTCACTCAAGTTGAAATTTAAAAAGAAAAAAAAAAAAACCTTCGGATAGAAGGTACCTTTCTGTGGGCAACGAAGACGGGTTTCCTAGTAGATAATAATAAAGACAGAGTCTGTCCAGAGTTTTTCTTTGTCTGACCAGATATTTTTCTGTTCAGGACAAAATTTGACAGGAAGGTTACCTGTATGCCTGAAGTTATGAACCCCGAAACAGATTTTTAAATTTTTTGATTAGAATTTTTTTAATTTAATTTTTTGTATTTTTTCGAGTTTCGTGCTTTTTTCCTCACATTCATAAAAGGAATCTATTTTCAATCCATCTTTCCATTTTAGCCGAATATAGTAAAGTAGTCTTCTTCGATTTTTAAATATTTCGCAAATTTTTTATGTGATTTTTAACTTTTTTTTCGCGTTTCGACATGATTTTTTGACATTAGTAAAAGCAATCAGGTTTCAGTCTTTTAGCCCGATGCACTTAATTTCGTCCATTACGATTTTTGAATTTTTCACGAACTTTTTTTTTTTTTATTTTTTAAGACTCCCTGTGATTAGAAGAGATTTTATCTCACATTTGAAGAAATTTTCGTCTTTAGAAAGAAAAATTTCTAGAATTTTTGATCTTTGATTCGCGACTTCTTCGTGTTATGAAGGAAAAAAGTCATGCGTAAAAGTTCAGTTTCCAGTAGGGAAAAGTACAGTGCAGCAAAGTTGGCGGAACACTCCTGTGATTTGATTTCACGAAAATGCATCTTTATATTTAGTAAGGATATTAGGTAATTTTTATGTTAGATTGGTGAGTTTTCTATATTTTTGCGGAAAATGAGCAAATCAAATCAAAGCTTTCTTTTTGTGCGTGTGTGTTTGAACGAAAAAAAAGTTACGGAAAAAATCCTTCAATTCTCTGATTCCTTTTTTTTTCTCTTGAGAGAGAGTGTGTAAAAGGAACGTAGTTTCAATGTTTTATCCCAATGTAATAAATTTTGCCATCTGCGGCGCGGATTTTTGACATCCCTAAAAGGAATAAGGCTTCAGTCTTTTAGCTCAATACAGAAAATATATCCATAGAAATTTCTGATTTTTTTACGAACATTTTATGTGATTTTTAGCATATTTTCGTCTTTCACGGCAATTTTTTAACAATCCAGTTTCAATCTTTTGGCTCGATATCATCAATTTTCTCTCAGCGATTTTTGAATTTTTTCCCAATTTTTTATAAGATTTTTACATTTTTTTTCGCATTTTGCGGAGTTTTTTGGCATTTTTTTTCTGTAACCGAAGAATTATCCAGTAGATTTTGCTGCTGTCATAATTAAGCTGAAGTGGAAAAATAACACATTTGTTCCCGTAGCAACGTGAGCGACGATGCTGGAAAATTTCCCTCTTATCTGGACACTATCACATTTATCGAAAAAAAAAAAAAAAAAAAAAAAAAAAAAAAAAAAAACAATAATTCAATGATTGTTTGATTCAAGATCGGAGCGGGAATATCCGGAACGGATTTGCGCTGCGGAAGTGTAGGCTCCCAGTGGAGAACTCCAAAAAATAGATTCTTTTTTTTAAGCAACCAGCGAAGCGGGCAAAGCTCTGCTAGTAGATTAAATAAATACACAATATAATTTATGCATAGTTAACATAAGTAATTTATCGAGCCAAGAGAAATGAAGTGTTAAAAATGAAACAGGTTGAACATAAGGGGATAGGTGGCATATGCAATGCACATAGATGCCCGCTTATTGGGAAGTATTTAGAGCCTGCAAAATTTCTTTCATCTGGGCACCTTTAAAAAGAATGGTAGCTATAGAAAAAAAAGGGCTTGTCTGTTTTGGTTAAAAGAAGTAATACTATTAAAAAAGTTTTTAACCTTATTGGGGCCCCCAACGAGATTAAAAGCGTATGTTTAAAACATTTGAATAATAAAAATCGGGCCTAAAAGTTTTGAATCTTGAATTCCAACTTTTCCTCACTTTTATGGAGGCCCGCAAAAAAGTCAATTAAAAAAGTATTTAGAGCCTGCAAATTTTCTTTCATCTGGGCACCTTTAAAAAGGATCGTGACTGTAAAAAAAAGCACCTTTGGTTGAAGGAAGTAATAGTATTAAGGAAGTTTTGAAACTTATTGGGGCCCCCAAAAAGATTAAAAAGCATATTTTTAAAACATTTGAATAATAAAAATGGGGCCTAAATGTTTTGAATCTTCAGCTCCAACTTTTCTCACGTTTATAGGGGGCTTTAAAAAAGACAATTCAAAATGAATTTAGAGCCTGCAAAATTTCTTTCATCTGGGAACCTTTAAAGAGAATGCTGGCTATAGAAAGAAAGTGCATATCAGTTTTGGTCGAAAGAAGTAATGGTATTAAGAAAGCATTGAACCTTATTGGGTCCCTCGACGAGATTAAAAAGCATATTTTTAAAACATTTGAAAAAAAAGATGAGGCCTAAAAGTTTTGAATCTTGGGCTCCAACTTTTCCTCACATTTATAGGGGCCCCTAAAAAAGACCAAAAAGAATTTAAAGCCTGCAAAATTTCTTTCATCTGGGCACCTATAAAGAGACTACTGGCTATAGAAAAAAAAGCGCATATCTGTTTTGGTCAAAAGAAGTAATAGTATTAAGGAAGCTTTAAACCTTATTGGGGACCCCAACGAGAATAAAAAGAATATTTTAAAAACATTTGAATAAAAAGATGAGGCCTAAAAGTTTTGAATTTTATGCTCCAACTTTACCTCACGTTTATAGGGGGCCCTAAAAAAGACAATTCAAAAGAATTTACAGCCTGCAAAATTTCTTTCATCTGGGCACCTTTAAAAAGAATGGTAGCTATAGACAAAAAGGGCATGTCTGTTTTGGTTAAAAGAAGTAATAGTATTAAGAAAGTTTTTAACCTTATTGGGGCCCCAAACGAGATTAAAAAGCGTATGTTTAAAACATTTGAATAATAAAAATTGGGCCTAAAAGTTTTGAATCTAGAATTCCAACTTTTCCTCACTTTTATAGGGGGCCCCAAAAAAGTCAATTAAAAAAGTATTTAGAGCTTGCAAATTTTCTTTCATCTGGGCACCTTTAAAAAGAATCGTGACTGTTAAAAAAAGCACATTTGGTTGAAGGAAGTGATAGTACTAAGGAAGTTTTGAAAAATATTGGGGGCCCCAACGAGATTAAAAAGCATATTTTTAAAACATTTGAATAATAAAAATGGGGCCTAAAAGTTTTGAATCTTCAGCTCCAACTTTTCCTCACGTTTATAGGGGGGCCTTAAAAAAGACAATTCAAAAAGAATTTAGAGCCTGCAAAATTTCTTTCATCTGGGCACCTATAAAGAGACTACTGGCTATAGAAAAAAAAGCGCATATCTGTTTTGGTCAAAAGAAGTAATAGTATTAAGGAAGCTTTGAATCTTATTGGGGACTCCAACGAGATTAAAAAGCATATTTTAAAAACATTTGAATAAAACGATGAGGCCTCAAAGTTTTGAATTTTATGCTCCAACTTTACCTCACGTTTATAGGGGGCCTAAAAAAGACAATTCAAAAGAATTTACAGCCTGCAAAATTTCTTTCATCTGGGAACCTTTAAAGAGAATGCTGGCTATAGAATGAAAACACATTTGTTTGAAGGAACTAATAGTCTTAAGGAAGTTTTGAAACTTATTAAGGCTCCCAACGAGTTTAAAAAGCATGTTTTTTAAATATTTGAATAAAAAAATGAGTCCTAAAAGTTTTTAATCTTGGGCTCCAACTTTTCATCCCGTTTATAGGGGCCATAAAAAAGACAATTCAGAAAGAATTTAGAGCCTGCAAAATTTCTTTCATCTAGGAGCCTTTAAAGAGAATACTGGCCATAGAAAGAAAGCGCATATTTCTTTTGTATAAAAAAAGTAATAGTATTAAGAAAGCTTTGAACCTTCTTGGGGCCCCCAAGGAGATTAAAAAGCATATTTTTAAAACATTTGAGTAATAAAAATGGGGAATAAAAGTTTTGAATCTTGAGTTGCAACTTTTCCTCACTTTTATTGGGGGAACCCAAAAAGACAATTTAAACAGTATTGAGAGCGTGCAAAATTTCTTTCATCTGGGCACCTTTAAAAAGAATAATGACTATAGAAAGGAAGCACATTTGGTTGAAGGAAGTAATAGTATTAAGGGAGTTTTGAAACTTATTGGGCCCTCAGTGAGATTAAAAAGCATATTTTTTAAAAATTTGAATAAAAAAATGGGGCCTAAAAGTTTTGAATCTTCAGCTCCAACTTTTCCTCACGTTTATAGGGGGGCCTTAAAAAAGACAATTCAAAAAGAATTTAGAGCTTGCAAAATTTCTTTCATGTGGGAACCTTTAAAGAGAATGCTGGCTATAGAAAGAAAGTGCATATCAGTTTTGGTCGAAAGAAGTAATGGTATTAAGAAAGCATTGAACCTTATTGGGTCCCTCGACGAGATTAAAAAGCATATTTTTAAAACATTTGAATAAAAAGATGAGGCCTAAAAGTTTTGAATCTTGGGCTCCAACTTTTCCTCACATTTATAGGGGCCCCTAAAAAAGACCAAAAAGAATTTAAAGTCTGCAAAATTTCTTTCATCTGGGCACCTATAAAGAGACTACTGCCTATAGAAAAAAAAGCGCATATCTGTTTTGGTCAAAAGAAGTAATAGTATTAAGGAAGCTTTAAACCTTATTGGGGACCCCAACGAGATTAAAAAGAATATTTTAAAAACATTTGAATAAAAAGATGAGGCCTAAAAGTTTTGAATTTTATGCTCCAACTTTACCTCACGTTTATAGGGGGCCCTAAAAAAGACAATTCAAAAGAATTTACAGCCTGCAAAATTTCTTTCATCTGGGTACCTTTAAAAAGAATGGTAGCTATAGACAAAAAGGGCATGTCTGTTTTGGTTAAAAGAAGTAATAGTATTAAGAAAGTTTTTAACCTTATTGGGGCCCCAAACGAGATTAAAAAGCGTATGTTTAAAACATTTGAATAATAAAAATTGGGCCTAAAAGTTTTGAATCTAGAATTCCAACTTTTCCTCACTTTTATAGGGGGCCCCAAAAAAGTCAATTAAAAAAGTATTTAGTGCTTGCAAATTTTCTTTCATCTGGGCACCTTTAAAAAGAATCGTGACTGTTAAAAAAAGCACATTTGGTTGAAGGAAGTGGTAGTACTAAGGAAGTTTTGAAACATATTGGGGCCCCCAACGAGATTAAAAAGCATATTTTTAAAACATTTGAATAATAAAAATGGGGCCTAAAAGTTTTGAATCTTCAGCTCCAACTTTTCCTCACGTTTATAGGGGGGCCTTAAAAAAGACAATTCAAAAAGAATTTAGAGCCTGCAAAATTTCTTTCATCTGGGCACCTATAAAGAGACTACTGGCTATAGAAAAAAAAGCGCATATCTGTTTTGGTCAAAAGAAGTAATAGTATTAAGGAAGCTTTGAACCTTATTGGGGACTCCAACGAGATTAAAAAGCATATTTTAAAAACATTTGAATAAAACGATGAGGCCTCAAAGTTTTGAATTGTATGCTCCAACTTTACCTCACGTTTATAGGGGGCCTAAAAAAGACAATTCAAAAGAATTTACAGCCTGCAAAATTTCTTTCATCTGGGAACCTTTAAAGAGAATGCTGGCTATAGAATGAAAACACATTTGTTTGAAGGAACTAATAGTCTTAAGGAAGTTTTGAAACTTATTAGGGCTCCCAACGAGTTTAAAAAGCATGTTTTTTAAACATTTGAATAAAAAAATGAGTCCTAAAAGTTTTTAATCTTGGGCTCCAACTTTTCCTCCCGTTTATAGGGGCCATAAAAAAGACAATTCAGAAAGAATTTAGAGCCTGCAAAATTTCTTTCATCTAGGAGCCTTTAAAGAGAATACTGGCCATAGAAAGAAAGCGCATATTTCTTTTGGTCAAAAAAAGTAATAGTATTAAGAAAGCTTTGAACCTTCTTGGGGCCCCCAACGAGATTAAAAAGCATATTTTTAAAACATTTGAGTAATAAAAATGGGGAATAAAAGTTTTGAATCTTGAGTTGCAACTTTTCCTTACTTTTATTGGGGGAACCCAAAAAGACAATTTAAACAGTATTGAGAGCGTGCAAAATTTCTTTCATCTGGGCACCTTTAAAAAGAATAATGACTATAGAAAGGAAGCACATTTGGTTGAAGGAAGTAATAGTATTAAGGGAGTTTTGAAACTTATTGGGCCCTCAGTGAGATTAAAAAGCATATTTTTTAAAAATTTGAATAAAAAAATGGGGCCTAAAAGTTTTGAATCTTCAGCTCCAACTTTTCCTCACGTTTATAGGGGGCCTTAAAAAAGACAATTAAAAAAGAATTTAGAGCCTGCAAAATTTCTTTCATCTGGGAACCTTTAAAGAGAATACTGGCTATAGAAAGAAAGCTCATCTCTGTTTTGGTCAAAAGAAGTAATGGTATTAAGAAAGCATTGAAACTTATTGGGTCCCCCAACGAGATTAAAAAGCATATTTTTAAAACATTTGAATAAAAACATGAGGCCTAAAAGTTTTGAATCTTGGGCTCCAACTTTTCTTCACATTTATAGGGGCCCCTAAAAAAGACCAAAAAGAATTTAAAGCCTGCAAAATTTCTTTCTTCTGGGAACCTTTAAAGAGAATGCTGGCTATAGAATGAAGCACATAAATAATAGTATTAAGGAAGTTTTGAAACTTATTAGGGCTCCCAACGAGTTTAAAAAGCATGTTTTTTAAACATTTAAATAAAAAAACGAGGCCTAAAAGTTTTTAATCTTAGGCTCCATCTTTTCCTCCCGTTTATAGGGGCCCTAAAAAAGACAATTCAGAAATAATTTAGAGCCTGCAAAATTTCTTTCATCTAGGAACCTTTAAAGAGAATACTGGCTATAGAAAGAAAGCTCATATTTCTTTTGGTCAAAAAAAAAATTAATAGTATTAAGAAATCTTTGAACCTTGTTGGGGCCCCCAACGAGGTTAAAAAGCATATTTTTAAAACATTTGAATAATAAAAATGGGGCCTAAAAGTTTTGAATCTTGAGTTGCAAATTTTCCTCACTTTTATTGGGCGCCCCCAAAAAGACAACTTAAGTATTAAGAGCGTGCAAAATTTCTTTCATCTGGGCACCTTTAAAAAGAATAATGACTATAGAAAGGAAGCACATTTGGTTGAAGGAAGTAATAGTATTAAGGAAGTTTTGAAACTTATTGGCCCCTCAGTGAGATTAAAATGCATATTTTTTAAAAATTTGATTAAAAAAATGGGCTTAAAATTTTGAATCTTGGGCTCCAACTTTTCCGCACTTTTATAGGGGGCCCTAAAAAAGACAATTCAAAAAGAATTTAGAGCCTGCAAAATTCCTTTCATGTGGGCCCCTATAAAAAGAATGTTTGCTGTAGAAAAAAAAGCGCATATCTGTTTTGGTTGAAGGAAGTAATAGTATTGAAGAAGTTTTGAACCTTTGGTTTCACCTTTTTCGCCCATTGATAGGCGCACCCCAAAAATACTAAAATGCCATTTTATTTTTTTTTAAGTAGAAATTACAGCCTTCAAAAACTTTTATAAAGAATGGTGGATATAGAAGAAAAGCACATATCTGTTTTCTATTTCTAAATCTGATCAAGATCTTTGACAAAAAAATGAATTTCGATAAAACAAAATAAAATGTTATTAAAAATACATAAAAAAATAATTTTAAAAATTAAAAAAAAACAAAAACGTTCGGCTGAAAGGTACAATAGCTCACTACTGGGCCCCTGACATTGCCCAGTCCCCCCCCCCCAAATGGGGGGTATGGGGGGCGATCGCTACGGCCCTTCACATCCGGAAAACTTTGAAAAAAGATGTGTGTAAACGGCGAAAGAACATGATAAGTAAACTATTTAGAAAACATATAACACATTTAAAAACCCCGTTTTAGCAATTACCTTCCATAGTAAAAAAGTAGTAGAATTAATTTGTGCAGCTCTGCATATGATCTATAAATTTCCATGTATATTAATGCATGCAAAAGTTTAGTTCAGTTAGAAAATGAAATTTTAGCAATTTTCACCAATAAATGGGAGTGCACTCGAATTCTTTTGTACAGTCTTGTATATTACTCAAAGACTTTTGTACACATCACATATTAAGTGAAAATTTAATTCAGGTAAAAAACGCATAACGCAACTTAAACTGCAATTCCAGCATAGTATAACAATAGTAGCAACCATAAACGGCAACGTATCTTGTTCTTTGTATATCCCAGTATATGAATTTATTTATATTCCACAAACTACTATTAGTATACTAAACATAGTTAAGCAGGAAATTTCATAACAAAATTAAAAACTACCCATAAGCAATTCCCTCCATACTCAGCAATACTTGCGAATTCCTTTGTGCAGCCCTGTATATGAACAACAGAATTTATATACACCATGTAGACGTACGATGCAAAAAATAATTAAACTTAAAAATACAAACCAAAATTGAAAACGCACAATTATCGCTCATAGACAATAATGTAACGGAATTATTTTGTGTGTCCCTGAAAAGGAACGATAAATGCAATGCACACCATTCTTATCAGTAAGCAACTCAGTAATGCTTATAAATTTCATTATGGTTGAAATAGTCTAGCATCATTAAAATACAATTCAAACGATTTTTCTCCGTAGTTATGTAAACAGAATAAATTCTTTTGGTGACCCTGTATATGAATAATATATTCTTTGGACCCCATATTCTACAGAAAGCATGTTTTAGTGCACTTCATAAATGCATATCAATTTCATTATGCCTAAAATGGTGTAACATCATCAAAATGAACTTGAAACGATTTTTTCACATCGACGTAAAGCAACGGAATATTTTTGATTGTCCTGGTAATCGAACTATAAAATCTACACATTTCATTTTCAATTTCGATCGTGCTATATTAAACGTCAATAACATGTACAAATTACAAGGCAATCCAAGTACATTTGCGAGTGTTAAACAACAGACAGACGGAGAAACTGAAGTCATAAACATTTTTCAACTATGTTGGAAAGTGTTAAAAAGATTTAGTAACATTTTTTATTCACATAAAAATGATAGGCAAAATAAAGCTTATCATTTATCATTTCCATTCTATTCAAAAGCCAGGTAAAGTAAAAGAATTTTAATATATTTGTTACCGACGTCTGATGTATGAAACACTCCAATTCTCTTCCTTGAAACTGTTGTGACAAATAAGTGACATGATTTTCGTTCTCTTTTAAATGGTATTTCGCAGCAAAGAAAGAAACAGTGGGCCATCAGCTGGAAAAAAGATGGCAGCCAGCAGTGCCATCAGCGGTAAAGTGCAAGGGTGCCATTACTTAAACCTGTCGAAAAGTGTCTAAGCCGAATGCAGCTGACCCATCAGTGATGGCCAACAGCAGGCCAGCATTGGTATGCCATCACATTACTTCAATCCGGCATTTTTCCTGCAGTGCTAGCACCTATCCCACTGCTATTCCTTTGCTGGCCCAGCACTTTCTCTTACAAAATTTTCTTATAGAATTCTATAAAAAAAAGTATCATATAATTATGGCACTTTTTCCTATAAGCTAGTTTCACCAACAGCTATAGAAGTATCTATAATAGAAATGTCTATAGAAATATTTGAACTGCATGTGGTCACCCTCCCAAGTACAGACCGCGCTCGATGCTGCTTGGTTTTCGGGATTGGACACGAAGAAGTGCTTTCAGTGTACGCTACAACTGCTCGTAGTTTTCAAACTCTCATTATACTATTTCAAGTTTGTTTCTTTTGTGATTTACGTTCCCAATCATTAAACTGGTATAGAAATTATTCTATTGTGTAGAAATCCTATGCATTTTATACGCTTTTTTTTTATTATTGATTCTGAACTGCGTAAATTATGAAAACTGAAATCCTTTGTAACCTAGTAAAACCAGATTTAAGGAGAAAAAAAAGTGCGTTGAAATAAAGAATTTATTTATTTATTCATTTACATATTTATTTTGTTGGTGGCAGTGGTGCTGTATTTTTTGCAGTTTCAAAAAAGAAATTAGCTTCACAGCTTAAATTGTGTTCAGATATTCATTTCAGACTTGTGTTCAAATACTCAGTGTCTTCGATATTCGCAGCGCCACCTAGCGTATGGGTTGCCAGCAATAATACTGCAAAAGTTGGTGCACTTCCATGTAGTGGTGGGCCAGCGCATGAGATAAAATGGATGCCCACCAGAATTTTATCTGAGGATTTCCAACAGCAAAGTTGACTGAAGCTGTCCAGCAGTGGTCATACAGTGGTAGACCATCAGCCAGCACTTCTCCATCATTGCCAGCACCTATCTTGCTGCTGGCCAGCAATTTCTTCTTTACTGGGTTGGTTATATCACAATCACACAATGCTGAAAACCGATTTGTTGAGTTACAAAACAACAAAAAAGATATAGGATATTTCAGGACTGCAGATAAATACATTTTTTAGTCTTTAAGTAACTACTCGTACAACTCATATCCTAAAAACATATTTACATATAAATCTATGCAATTATGCTCAGTGCCATTCACCATCGGGACACATGCAGAATGCATTGCCGACGATGAAAGATGTATTGAGCATACTTAACTTTATTTTTTAGGGTTCCGTACTTAAAAAGTTAAAACGGAACCATTATAAGATCACTCCTGTGTCTGTCTGTCTGTCACAACCCTTTTACTCGCAAACTATGCAACGTGAAAAGTTCAAATTGGGGGAAGTAATAAAGACTATTGACCCACATATTTACAGATTAATAAATATTCAAAAATATATTTAGGAAAAATGTAGAGGGTTAATTAAGTTACTTGAAAGAAAAATATTTTCTTTGTATATCGCGTGGGGTATCATGTGAAAGCTTTCGTAACGCTGAAATCAAAAATATATTTCATTTAATTTTAGGTATTATATTTTCAAAGTTATAGTGGAATATATAGTGCAAAACTATGTTCCCCCTCATCTAATTCCGAATCTATTGAAACTAAAATCATGAAAAAATTAGAGGTAGTAGACATTAATTTAAACCTTGCAGGAAATCTATAGCGATTACCCTAGGTCACATAATTTTTGAGAAAATTGCATTTTTCCGTTACACTCAAATTTCGATTTACGGACTTCAGCAAAAGTGTTGAGCAGAGCTGGAGGTGCCTATCGTAGCAGAAGTATAACAGCATTGTTTATCATGAATTTCGAGAAAAATCGTCGGTAATTAGCCGAGATTAACCCTTAAAGACACGGACGGTTTTGACATACATGATGACAGAGACTGCGTACTTTATGCTCCATCGGCTTTTAAAGCCTAGATAACAAATTTTAAGGATATATTTATGTAATGCAATGCCCAGTAGCAGTATAAAAGCAATAAACGTAAAATTGTTAAAAACAGGCTAATTTAATGAGAATTAATGACATAAATACTATGGGATTCGCGACTAGTTTCCATTGAGTGGCTCTCTCAATATACCTACTATGTCTTTAAAGGTTAACTTAAAACCTATATGGAATAGCAAATATACAGAATAGGTATATTTGCTATTATTTAGGTTCCATATATCCTTGAACTTTCATGGTATATCCATTTATACTTTTCTACTATACATGGGTGCAAAGGAAAGTCCCTTTAACCTGAAAATACTTGTGAACGGACAGAGCTACATCTATGCAAGTAAGGGAATGGTATAGTAAAGCGACTACGCCCTATTTAATGAAAACGACAGCAGCGCCCCCTAGTGACGAAATTTGGAAGATAACCACTGCAAATCGAAAACGAAGAGAGATAGAGCAAAATTTCCAGATAGAACGTTTTAGAGCATCAATTAATTAATAGAATACGACATTTGGTTTACATGGATAAGATAAATCTTCGCCTGTTTACCCAAAAATGTCCGAAATCAATGCACTCCATTTTGTGTAAACGTTTGAATGGAATAGTCAGAAGTATGAAGAAATACGCACAATTTGAGCTATAAATACGTACTTATCTCAATGCATTTTGATAACATCACACATACAAAAAAAAAAGACAAACTGTCTCACAGAGATAAAAAGTTAATATTCAGTATGTTCGAAAAGTTCGCCATTGCTCACGATACACGTTTGTATTCGTGAGAGTAATTCTGCATGCACTCAGCATGGAACGTCTATTGCAAGCCTCTTTAATACGACGACATAGATTTAATCCTTTCAAGGGCGATGGCTAGACGGTCTAGCCACCTACTTTTAATTCCAAAACCGACAAATGGCACCAAGAATATTTTAATAAAATTTTGCTTTTGTAATGTAAGTGCAAATTAGCGCGTTTTTGTTTTCTGAGAAATTCGTTTGAATATTCTGGTGTCAGTCAATTATTTCATCAGTTTACGAACAGAATTCTTCTGGCCCTGAAAGGGTTATTCTAAAAATTTAAATGCAAATTAAATCTTTACAGACATTACAGCACAGTACAACGTCACAATCTGCAATTGTGCTCTACTACATTTCCGGAATGTGAATAGGCGAAGTAGAATCGTCGCTCATCGATTTCGGATATTTTTGGGTATGCAGGCGACGATTTATCTTACCCGTGTGAACCAAATGTCGTGTCGTACTAATTAATTGATGCTCTAAAACTTTCTAATTGGAAAATTTGCTCTACCTCTTTTCGTTTTCGATTTGTCATGGCTATCTTTCAAATTTCGCCACTAGGGGTGCTGCTGTCGTTTTCATTAGGTCGGGCGTAGTCGCTTTACTGTACCGTTACTTTACTTCTATAGCTGTAGCTCTCTCCGTTCACAAGTATTTTCAGGTTAAAGGGACTTTCCTTTGCACGCTGTATACTATACAGCTAAGGTGTGTGCCAACGAAATAAAGCCAACCTAATTCTGTGCCGTAACTGGACACGAAATAAATAAATAAAAACGAAACAAATGTATTAAGAATGTCCATATACAAATACATATTTACAAGGAGTAACTCACTCCCTGCCCCACCTGGGTAGGAGAAAAAGATGATTGAGTAAAGAAAGAGGGGAAAAAGTGTCCCGCCGAAATAAAGCCACTGTCAATATTAGTATTTATTAGTAACTACCCACATTCGAGCTCCTGCAGTTCAACATGTTTATGATGTCAGGAAGTTGTCAAATACTTGTTCTGAGCTAGTCGAGCTTTGTGCAGGCTTTAGAAGGCTCTATTCTCTATTTATCCTGCAGTATTGCAATGGGATTAAAAACCCACAAATCAAAGTTCGAGAAAGGGCAAGTAACAGCTTTTAAGGAAAAAAGTCTTTCACATAGACCAATATCTAAGCAAATCAAACGATCTAAAACAGTAACAAACAATTTTGTAAATCAGGGCAATACGTATGGGTATAAAAAAAAAAGAGGTGTGCATGCAGAAAAATGACTATTAGGCAGGAAAGAGACGTTTTGCGTCGTCTTTCACGAGGTAGTTTTTCCCTAAAACAGTTGGCAAAAGAAGATAAAATCCCTGTGATAAAATCAACCCTGAAACGAATTGAAAAACGTATCGACATCTTGCAACACAAGAACAGGAAACAACCGCCCATGTTGAAAGCTATCCACATGCGATGGAGAGTCAATTAGGCCAAATATCATTGAACCTGGAAGGATCAGTGGCACCGTTTTATAGTCTCAGATGATAAAAAAAATTAATTTGGATGGGCCAGACGTCCTTGCTTTCTATTGGTATGACATGAGGAAAGAAGAGGAAACTCTCTCCAAAAGACATCAAGGTGGAGGCTCATTAATGGTATGGGGAGGCTTCGGTTATGGAGGTAAACATAACCTGGCTTTTCTCTCAGGCCGCATGAAGGCTACCGATTACCAAGAAATGCTAGAAAACCATCTACTGTCATTTGCAAAGAGACTTTATGGACTAAGTTGGATTTTCCAACAGGACAAGACCTCCATTCACGTTCAAAAATCCTCCTGGGAATGGTTTTTGGATAATCGGGTACATGCCATGGAATGACACGTCCTTTTTCCCTGACATCAATCCCAAAGAAAATATGTGAGGTAACCTCAGTAGGACTGTATATGCCAATAGCAAACAGTTTCAGACTGTGGCAAAATTGAAGGTCGTCATCGTTGAAGCGTGGGAGAATATTGATGCTACTGTCTTCCAAGGATTAGTAAATGGTATGCCACATCGTATATTCTACGACATATATAACCATGGCGGATATATTGTCTATTAACAGTAGTGGCTTTATTTCGGCGGGACACTCCCCCCCCCCCTCTTTTTTTTACAAATTCATTTTTTCCTGCCCAACTAAGGCAGGGAGTGAGTTACTCGTTGTAAATATGTTTTTGTATATATACTTTCTTAATATATTTGTTTCGTTCTTATTGGGTTTTTTCGTGTCCAATTACAGAACACAATCACGGTGGCTTTATTTCGGTGGGACACACCTTATACCCAACCCTAAGTTGTATAGTTTTTACAAAGTCTTATTATTCTTTTAGAAGCGGTATTTTTTTATAGTACTCTTACTAATTCATATATTATTGTACGGAACCCTCTGTGCGCGGGTAATACTCGCACTTGACCGTTTTTTTTTTTATTAAAATATATTGTACTTTGCTTACATATGTTATATGAATAAATAAACATTGGTCTTATAACATTAAACTTCTGCACGCGATTACTGACATATTTAAGCCGGTGATCGGATTTCTAAAAATAACATTTCTCGATTTCTAATAAAATTATTTTTACACGTAAGACGTAATTTCGTACTACTTTTGTAGTTGACTTTTTTTCACTATACCTCAGAATTTTTTGAGACAGAGTGCATAACTTCTACATTTCACCACGAGGGATGTTGCAGCCCCTCTTATATAATAGCGCAGACACGTTTTACCATACACTGTAAAAAAACCACTGTAAATTTGCCAGCACAACTCGATCACAGTTGAATGGACTGTATCTATCTTTGGTTTCCTGACTATTTAAACATGAAAAATACAGTAGTTGCGTAAAATTAACAGTACAATGTACTGGCAATTTTGGACGCATTTGGTTGGTAGGTTGGTTGTATTTATGACGGCCAATTATCTGCACGAGGGATATAGGCCCAGGGGGAGTGCCCTTCGTGGGGGTCTTTTTAAGGGAATCTAATCCGTATTAACGCTTGGAAATCCAAGGTTCGAAGAAAACCACGAAAACTCCGAACGATTAGGCCGACGGGCGCGATTGGGTTCGAACCCAGCACCTCCCGTATACCAGCTTCGAGAGCAGAACCTCTCAGCCACTGGTGGGGCGGACGCATTTGGACCACAGCACAAACTACTGGCGTCCAAATTGCCAGTACATTGTGCTGCTAATTTTACGCAACTACTGTATTTTCCATGTTTAAATAGTCAGGAAACCAAAGAAAGATACAGTACATTCAACTGTGAACAAGTTTGTGCGCGAGATGAACAGTACTTTGTACTGTAAAAATGTCGTTTTTTTTACAGTGTAGTTAGATCCGCAATTATACAAGCTTTATACGTTCAGTATTTATTTGAGTGTTTCTTGATTTTACGTTTGAATCCTGTAAGTTTGACTATGTTTGAAACTGCTTATTTAATTTAATTAGAGAATTATAAATACATACCACAAAAATAAATAATAATTGCAGTTCTAATTATAGCAATAAAACATCTGTGTTCTTGTGGTTCATTTTCTCCCGAGATACTAATAGCAAATGTAATTGGAATTGTGTTTTGATATTTTCCACTTGAATGGTTATTCTTTAAAATAAATTACACTACATTTTTTTACAGGTTGAAGCCCTTCTCATGTCTCTCGTGCGAGCAAATGTAGAGAGTGATGTCATTTTGTCTGGAAGTAGCATTGTTCTGGCTACGGAGCCGCCTTTCGTTGTTGGGTTTGGTCGTGGAAGCACTAATGTTGCTGACCGTTGGCCAGGCAATGATTGGTTTTGGAATCTTCGGTCCCGTAATTATTCAGATCTTTTATTCATGGCTGGAAATGGTAGTGAAATTGCTGTCTCTTCTGAACATGGTCATTGGACTGAACCGTATGTTGATTGCAACTGGACAACAGTCTGGCATGTGACCTATGGTGCTCCCTTCTTTGCTCGAAATGCGGATGACGAGCTTATATTCAAGTAAGATTTAAGATTTAATAGTTCATTTTTAAAATCTTGTAAAATATTTATATTTTTAAAAAATAAATTTAGGATTTATAGTAAAACTCTGGGAAAAAAAAGTTTCTTTTCCATATCTATATTTAAATTGTAGTTCCGTTATATATATATATATATATATATATGTTAAAAATTTTTTGCTTTTACTATTCATTTAAATTATTCTAAGAAGTCGGCAAAGGATTATGTTTACCTACTGTACACCACCTTATAAGGAGACCTTCAATAAAAAGTGTTCTTGGGATGGTGACACCAATAGTACGAATGATCGAAACCTTTTCCATGACACCTGGTAACCACGATTTAATATTCTACCCTTACCCTGAATGTGCGTCTAGATGAAGCAACATCAACTTCATTTTTGTTTTCTTTTTAATAAAATATTATAGTAAAGAAAGAAAACCACGATGTTTGTAAACCCAAGGTCGTAAGTTTTGAAAGATTTATTATTTATTTATTTGTTTATTATGTTATGTTTCACCAGATTTCCTTATTTACATTTGTTGTATTACTGTTATTATTTATTAGAACTAGGGGGCTCTGCACCCTGAAAGCTACGCTCGCCAACCCCCGTTCAGATACCGCAGAATCTAAAAGCGCGCTAATTTGATCGGTTTTTAAAAGATTAGAGAAGACTGAATTATAATGAAAAAACCTATAGCGATCTCACTGTAAACGGATTTCCATTCAATTTCCTTTGCTTGCTAAAATTTAATGCCGAATCAGTTGCTGTTAAGACATCCAGTGGTCGTTTTCGTGTTTGGTTAAAGAAGATCATTTAAACCTTTCAAAAGAAGCTAAAATAAAATGAATTAAGTAAACAGAGTCTTTGCACTGTAAACTGAAATGTCTGAAATTCAGACACATAAGTGTCTGAAACGGAATGTTCAATTTTCAGACATTTTAAAGTGTCTAAATTTTTAAGACGCTTGCATGTGTCTAAATTTAAGACATTTCAAACATCTGAATTGCATCCATGTTTGACCACGATTAATTTCTCTGCGAAAGCAGCCTTTTTTCACATTTTTTTTTTCGGTAAGCCTTATACACAGAAAATAAATCCTTTAAAATATAAAAATTGTACCGCCAATAAAAACACCAGTACAATTTACGTCCATTTACTTATTTTAATGGAAATTTTCAATTTCCAGAAAAATTTTATTTTTTTTTGGAAATTTCTGCATTTAAAAATTAAAAAAATATGCTTTCAAGGAAGGACACACGCACACATATTTCAATACAAGGTCCCGGACGTTTTACATGATTTACTCAATTGCATTTAGCCGTTGCAGGATACGAACTCGGGATCTCTTGCTTACTAGACTATCCGTCCTACCCTCTCGGCCGCGCCTGGACAGCTAGGGACCTCCAATATTGTTACTTATTTATGACTCTGAATTTATTTTACGGTAATGTCAATCTACTTGTAATTCTGAACGATTTTACACATCTTCTCTCTAGAATTTTGAATATTTTGCTTTTTAATTTCATGCGATGTAGGACAGCAGAAAGATTTTTTTTCTTCTGCCGAAGAAATTTCAGAACACAAATATTATTGCTTTATACAGAACACGTTATTTGTGTATTAAAATGTTTTAACAGTGTGTATATACCGGGTGTCCTAAAAAGGACTGACTGATTTTAAAATTCAATAACTTGTGAACGGCGACAGATATTTAAAAAATTCGGCTTAGATGTGTTATGCATAAGGTCAAAAGTTTTTTTACAGTGATTTTCGATTTTAGTTCGAATTACAAACAATAGATGGCGCTGCGATCAATAGACGCTAAATTCAGGCTCGATTTTTGGTACTTCGTGGTCCGCTCAATACATTTCCATCTCCTTTTTCCGCATGGAACAAGAGAAAGGACCAAAAATCGAGCCTGTATTTAGTGACTATTGCTTACAGCGCCATCTATTGTTTGTAATTCGAACTAAAATCGAAAATCACTGTAATAAAACTTTTGACCTTATGAATAACCCTCCTGCAAGAAATTTTTAAATATCTGTCACAGTTTGCAAGTTATTGAATTTTAAAATCAGTCAGTCCTTTTTAGGACACCCGGTATATGCATGTGTATCTAATTCGGGGCTTGTCCCGTTTCAGTTACGTGTGGGTGTGTGTGGAGAGGGTAATAATTCAATGCCTTTAAAAAATAAAATCAATTTTTCATTAAAAAAATGCATTTCTGACTGTTTAAATCTTGTATATAGTTTTAATGCGAAGGTTTTGATATAGTTTTCTGTTTTCTGCAAAAATAATAAAAATCATTGTTTTACGCACAAATCTTTTTGTCTTTATTTTTTTTCCCCGATCGAAATACAGGGTAAAATTTTTTCATGAAACTAATTTTCTCACGGTGAAATCCGAACTAAATCGATAGTGAATCGTTAGCTAAAAGGTTAGCATAGTAAAAAATTTCAGACCTATTCCATATACAGTGAAATACGTTTAACACGAAACTGAGCGGACCAAAATTTTTTTTCGCGTTAAAAGATTCGTAAAAGAAAAGAAAACTCACCAATATTTTCAATGTCGTCAAATTTCATTTCGATTTTCATGTAGGTTGCATCCATTAGGATAAAAAGCAAGTAAAAAATTATTGTTTTTTTGGGGAAAAATTTAGATATCTTTTTTTGAAGTGTATTTTTCAGCACCATATTGCCCACAAATTGTTTGAGATCATCTATTGTTTTATTCATCTCTCCATTCAAAAGCGCATCTTATTAGCTGCGCACACTTTTAATTATTTTCTGCATTTATGAAGTAGAGGGGGCAAGATCTACATCGTTGATTGCGTTGTCAGGTCGTCGGAAACTACATTTCACAGGAAATTTTTTGTGTTAAACGATTTTTGTTTCGTGTTAAAAAAAAAAAAAATACTAAATTGCATAATATACTGTCCGGACCACTATATCATTTCGTATTAATCGTTTTTTCATGTTAAGCGTTTTCTTGTTAAACGTATTTCACTGTGATTTCAAATAAAAACAGATAATAAGTTCGACTTCTCTTAGTCAAACAGATGGCACCACAGCTTTTGGTAATTTTCCAATCATTTTTCATTGCAGTTATCATTTCAATTTTCATTGCGTTTGATTATTTTCATATCCTAAGACACTTTCTTTTTGAGACTACTATATGCAGAAATTTTAATTTGTTTTCGTTCTAAAACGCAGGGCTCTGAGATACAGTAAAAATTTCTAAAATAGAATACAAGATACCGAAAAATTAAACAGGTTTAACCCTTTATGTACTGAATTATGAATTCATGAAAATTTTATCTTCTAAAGCATTTTTCGTGAATTTTTGAAACTACATTAGAAGATTTACATAATCATTTAACAAATTTTAGAAGAATTTTAGAAGGATTGGAGGATTTAGGAGGATTATTTAAATTTGAATTTATATGGATTTTGTGCAATATTTATAAACCCACTCAATCGTTTTATTTTAAATATTTTTCTTAGTATTTTGTAGAATTAGGAAATATACAAATATAATGTTCTTACAATAGAAATATAGAAATATTTCCGAATTGAAAATCCTCCCCCCCACCTCCTCCAATGTCGAGAAAGCTGAAAAGATGCAAAGGCAAAATATATCATTTAAAAAAATATATTTTTGTTTTGTGCAACCAATAATGCTTTTGGAACAAGATAAAGTAATACATCTGTAACTCATTATAAACTGTATTACTACGAATTGATGTATTAAATGAATTTTATAATAAGTTATTTTAATGGTACTTATAAGTACCGTCAGTAGATAAAGGGTTAAAGAGGAACAGTAAATAAAACTTCTGTAAATCTCTGCATAACGGAAACTTGGCTGAAACGAAAATTTTCTTGGTTTCTGCGAAATAACACACTTTTTAAAATTCAAGCCTGCCTTTTGCTAAACTTTAGAAATTAAACTTGACATTTTCTGTAAATTTCAGAGGGGACTGTAGCCCCATTAGCCCACCCTTTGGATACGTCACTGGTACTAGTTAGAATACAAAATAAATAAATCATGTCTAATAATTTTAGAAAGTTTTAGAGTTTAAAAAGTGGTGATTTAAATATGTGGATAAGTCTATGAAAGATTATATTGTATCTTTAAATGGAAAATTTTAAATACAGAAATATGCAAAAAATAGAAAATTTTTTGGAATTTACGGGAGAAAATTTGCATTAAAATACGTAAACTGGCGTCTCAACTGGCAATATAATTTAAATATTTTAACGGATATTTTTTACAATGTATAAAGCTTACAAAAAACAGGGAAAAATTGGTTGCTTATTGCCGAAGTTGCAGGTTGGTCAAAAATGGATGCGATTCAGACGTCTTAAATTCAGTCTTAAATTCAGACGCATACACGTGTCTTAAAAATTAAGACACTTTAAAATGTCTGAAAATTGAACACTCTAGTTTAAGACATTTATGTGTCTGAATTTCAGACATGTCAGTTTACAGTGTTTATATCATGATCATATAGTAAGACACGTAAGTGTCTTAATTTCAGACACCTGTGATGTCTGAAATTCCATATTCAGACACTTAAGTGTCTGAATTACTTTTTCAGTCACATATGTGTCTGAATTTAAGACGCCCTTATTTGCAGTGTGCCGACCGGTATTTTTTATCTGCGTTATAAAACGATTGATATAATACAATTTACTATAATTACTACAATTTACTGCTTTAACCCTTTCAAGGGCGGTGGTTCATTTTTGGAACATTTAATTTTAATTCTTAAATGCCATATTGGTACCAGAATATTAGAATGAAAAATTTCCTTTTATTAAGTAAGTGAACAAAAGCATTTTCATATTTCGAAATTTGGTTGTAAATTCTGGTGCCATTCACTCATTTTAACATTATACGAATAGAAGTAACTTGCCCCTGAAAGGGTTAAACGCATATTAATGTATTTATTATTTTAAAGTTTCCTTTCTGTTTTAATATTCATGTGTAAATACAATTTTCAAGACACAATTTTCAATATTTTCCTGCTTTTAACACGTACTCATTTAATAGTAATTTTAAAGTTTTTTTCTGTTTTCAATAGTCATGTGTAAATTAATTTTTAATCGTTTGGAAATATTATTCTTTGCGCTGTTTTTAGAATTGAAAACAATGTCTATAATAATAGCCTAAGTCATATGACTAAGAAAGGTTTCCATCTTGATTAAAGTATCAAAGTTATTTTTTCGAATAAAATTACATAAAAGTTGCCATGATCGCAAAGAATTCTTGGTACTTTTATGTTAGCTGGGTTAAAATCCCGCCAATAGCTTTTTTTTTTAACTCGCCAGTTAGCATTTTTTTTTTACTTTTCCAGTGGTAAATTATAACGGTACTACTTGGTTATCCCTTCTACCAAAAATCTATCGCCAGACTAAGATTAAATGCCAATGATGGTTGATCGTAAATATCACATTCACTTGACTGTAAGGAAGTTACATGTGTTTACGTCACCAAGTGATTTTTATTTCGACGTTTTATTTGTATTTGTAATTTTATAATAATTTATTTGTTCTTTCGTTATTTAAAATAAAAATTACGTCAACTTTTATAATTTGGCGAGTGGTTTGGCGATTTATATAATTTGGCGATATTGGTCATTGACTTATAAGCGGGGCTCTCATGTCAAGGAAACAAGTCATATGTTTGTTGTTCAATAAATAAATAAATCAAATAAATGTCTCGCACAATTTTTAAATTTAAACTGTTTTGCAACACTATTTTTTGTTCATTTTATGTAAAAACTGTAATGTGACGTAATTTCTCTTATTTAAGACTTCTAACGCATGTTAATGAATTTATTATTTTACAATATCCTTTCTCTTTTAAAATTCACGTGTCAATAAAGTTTTTATGACGTAATTTTTAATCAGTTCCTGCTTTTTATACGTAAATATTTAATTCTAATTCCAAATGTTTTTTTCTGTTTATAATAGTCACGTGTAAATAAATTTTTAATTTGAAGCAAACATTATTGTTTGTGCTGTTTATACAGTTGGCAACAGTTTAAATTAATACCATTTTCTAAAATCTGTAAAAAATATCTCTCGAAATGCTGAAAATTTGAATTTAAAATAGAAATAAAACCTCAAAAAATGAGTCAAATTAAAAAAATAAATACAATCTACACACCGGGAACTTCACACGTATAAAATGATCTAAAAATGATTAAATTCCCATGTATTAGTTTTTGCTCCTATAAAACTTTTTTAATGGAACGATTTTGTCCAACTTTAGCATTAAATATCTTTTAAAATAATTCTTTGATTTGAAAACTGTCTGCATCAGCGTGTTTATGAAACATTTCTCTATAATACCACCGATTTTCATATTTTTGTATGCAATATTTTTCTTAATATTAACGAAGAAAGACCTCCGGTCACAAAAAATTCAAAACCGGCGGCGGCGGTGACAGCGGTAGTTACTTTATTTTTAGAATAGAGAGAAAAGAAAATATTTACATTTGTTGCTTAATTTAAAGTTTATTTACATAGTTTATTATGATTTTTCTTATTTTTCTTATGAAATTAAAAGTAAACTTGTTTCCCTATCAAGTTCTTAACAAATTATCTCTTGTAAATGTTCGAATTGATAGGCAAAGTCAAAATAGAAATACGGAAATTGTCCATGTATCTAAATTGCGTCCCTACTTTTCACCAGATCGATTAAAATTATCCCATGAGAATTCAAAGCAAACTAATGTTAAAGCCCTGTCTTAATATTAAATTTAGAATAGTCATAAAATTAATAAAAATAACTAAATAAATTATAATTAATCAATCAATGCTTTTCTATATAGCAGTGTGTTCTCGGAGGATCCACGAGAACATTACTGCTGAAGTTTTACTTGAATTAGTTGTTTACGCGGGCGTAAATGTGTTGATTTGAGTTAAAAATTTCTTATATTGAATTGAATTAGATTAGAATATTAAATAAATTTTAAATTTATATGTAAACAATGAATAAATGTTAACTGAATTAAAATAATTTAACTTAAAAAAATTTATGAGAATTATGAATTAATTAATTTGAATTATTAATATGAATTATTTATGAGAAATTTGAGTTATTGTTATTATTGAATTAATTTTCCTATTGCCAGTTCTTGTATGATAGAAATTATAGATAAACTTATTATTGAATATTGAGATAAAAGAGAGGTAAGAAAGAAATAGTCGAGTATTCTGAATACTTATAAGTGTTATGAATTAATGAAGTCAATATATGAGATATCTGATTGTACTCATAAATTAAATTTTTTTAATATTGTGATAACATCTGAACATAACGAAATTAGAATACTTGCAAGAGAATTTATTGAAAATTGGTAATAGTACCACTGGTATTGGTATGGTACAACTATTATCATAACAATGGAATACTATAGAGTGCATATAGCACTAGTTTTTTTTTTACAGTTTTTCTTGTGTCAAAAATGAGCAATAACTGAATTTGTTTGGTTAGCCCGACGTTTGCATTTCAATCGGATTTCCTCCGAGCATTCTAATAAATTGCTCCAGCATGAGCTCAGAAGAAGATTTTTTGTGCTGTTTGATTGTTTACTTAATCTGTTACCTGGTGTCCTAAGTCACGTAGAATATTAAATTGTTATTTAACATCTCTTTCGCATGAATAACTAGTTCGTGTTCAAGCAAGATGGCTTTGATTTCTCATCCTGTGGGAATTGTTTATGTTGGTATGTTCTGATGGAATAAACATTTTCCGATGACTACGTTTCTATGTTTTAATTGGGAAAACCCTAGATTTCTTCATAAACCCTTTTTCACCACTCATGCGGCCTAATCTGCCTTGTCTTCATCATGAATAAATACGTGTTTGATTTAGAGATGGGAAATATAGTTACTTTTGGTTAACAGGCTACATCGTTGCACACTTGTACAGGTAACAGGTTCCAGCAACCTGTTATTTTTATAACATATAACTAATCGCCGTGTATGCGGTCAACGGATGTTTTAATTAGAAGGCCTTTTAAACAAAATGTTTGGAATAATTTTTTGACATAATTAAAAATGCTGTTTTCTATTGATATGAATCAAAATTATTTTGTGATTAAAAACTTAATTTTTGCAAGACAAAAACTTACCTAGTGATGATACTTTGAATTTCATGCATTTTTAGCGTTTTCTGACACTAAAAACGTGTTTTCCATTTATGGTGATTAAAAAATTGAAATTTCATAAAATTCTAAGTATCATAAATCCGTCAGTTTTGACCATAAAAAAATAAATTTTTGCTGTTTTACTTGTTAGAACATGGACAAAAACATTTTCTAAATCAAACTTATAGGACAGAGGCATTGTATAAAATTTGCAATTTCTTATCTATTTAAAAAGTAATCATTGTAATGTAAATCGATTTTTATGTGATGCAGAATAAAATTTGAAACATTTTTGCAATTGGAACTATACTTTAAAACTAACGGTTTAGAAATTAGTTATTGGCAAACGATAAGAGGTACCCTCTATAATAATTAACATAGTTCTAACAACACGATTTCTAATCCCCTCTCCTCCCCAAAAAAGAGAATCATGCATACAGCATAGATTATGAAGCACTTTCCAACACATTTAGAATACCATAACAAAACATCACAATTGACAAAGCTAGTAGATGACGTCTTTAATGAACAATTCGGAAAACGCATAATGCATTTGAAAACACGATTTCTCTCATTACCATGAATAGTCGTTAAAATATACGATTTTTTTGCAGCCCTGTATATGATCTACATATACGTATGCATATACTACATAGCATGCAAAAAGTTAGTTCAGTTAAACGCATAATACATTTTTAAATTTCCGCTAAGCAATTTCAACCAGTAAACGAATGTTGTTGAAAACTGTTGTTCGACCTTGTATATGATCTGGAATTGATACACACAAAGTAATATTTAAAAAAATAATTAAATTTAAAAACGCATACCGCAATTTAAAACGCTCTTCCAGCAATTATTGTTTCGTGGCTTCAAAAATTCAATTATTGCTCATTTTCTTCTATATCAAAATACTTTTGTGTGTTCCTGTAAATAAACGATAAGTTCTATGCACACCCTAGACTATAGAAATAACCTTGTAGTACACCTCGGTGATTTATAACAATTTCAATATGTTTTAAATACTGTAATATCATTAAAATACACAGCAAGCGATTTTCCCCATATACCATAATGTAACGGAATTCTTTTGAGTGCCCCTATAAATGAATCAAATATGCTACACACACTTCCTTTACAATACCGAACATGCTATACTAAACCCAAATAAGATATATCCATTTTATGGCAATCGGACTAATATTTATGCGAGTTAAAGCAAGGACAGACAATCTGAATTCATAAACACTTTTCAACTACGTTGGAAAGTATTAAAAAGAGAAATTTGATCCCCGACTTCATAACAGCCATATCTATCAACGCATATTCAAAGCTAATTTCACAAGAACACAAAAATATCATTTATATACTTTTAATCAAATGCAATTCATCCAAACAAATTTCTTTCGTACAAATATGTTTTTCAAATTAATTACAACTGTATTAAAATTAAGTTTTCTCACAAATTATAGGAGGCTATTTTCTTTCAGCAAATTAAAACAATGACAAAACGAAAAATAAAATAAAAAAAATTGCCAAAAAACAAAATTTATAGTACAGGAATCCCCCTCGCCCCCCCCAAAAGCCCCATGAGTACGTAGTAAAAACTCTTTAAATATTCAAATAAACCGCCAACGCAAAACGTTCCATTCCTTACAAAAACAGGAAGAGTAAATAAATCATTCTCAATCAAATGTCATTTCACTCGGATAAAATTGTCCATTCAGATAAAGTTATCCTTCAGCGTATTTTTTAATTTAAAAGACTGTTGTACCAAATGTTTCGAAATAAGCAAATGTTATATTGACCGCAGAAAATTTTAACAGATATATAATTGCAAAGATGTTCTATTATCTCTCTTTATTCATAAGCTTACCAAGCGATAAAAAGATAATTTTATATGTTAGGAACTACCTTTACTGATGGCGTGATTCAGAATGAATTAAGGGTCTGTGGTTAATGAATCTGTGGTTGGTTTCCAACACGTTTCAGCCGTTTTCAGTTGAAATCAATTTAAGTTTTAATGTACCCGTTTTAAATGCGCTAATCAATTAAAAAATTATAAATTCATGAATTTTATTTGAATGTAGTTGTTATTTTTGGAAATAGATTTTCTATTCAAAATCGAGAATTAAAATTTTTAAGAGATAAAATTAAAAATAAATGTATTTTACTTAAATGTTGCAAAAAGGTACTTTTTATAAATTTAATGAATCTGAACTCCTGTTTCGCCGCGTTTTTTTAAAGGGGGGGGATCAATGCTTTTTTCATTTACATAACATAAATATTGCAAAATTCAACAAAAATCACTCGTTGAAAATTAGAAGCAAGACCAAAAAAACAACAACAACAAAAAAAAAAAGAACGAAAATATATTTTTAGTTGAAAAGAAATTACCCAGATCAAAAATTAGACAAAACTATGTTGGGTTTTATAAGTCAAATTTGACTTTTTGGTATGGAAATGCTAAATGAAGACAATATATACGATTCATATCATGAGTACAAAACATGTGAAGCATGAACTGTTTTCTTAGAAATTTTCAGATGTTTTTCTGATTTACTATTTGTGCCAGTGTTTAGTTTATGCTCTACTTTGAACAATCAGAATCGGTGAAAGTATGTGATGATGCTGATGACCCAGCACCAGGCACCAAGCCGAAAAAAGCGTTTAATTAGGTGCTGCAAGTCATTACTATTCATGCATTAAGATTGATGAAATGCACAATAAATTTTTAGCACCACACACCTAACCGTGTTGCCCATAACTAGAGTGTGTAGATGGGCCAAATTAGGGGCGCACGTCTGAAAAGAAATGATGGAGGACGTTTCTTGTGAATATTGTTCTATTTTGAAAGCGCGAAATTGATTTCTTGATTAAGGCAAATGAATAAAGACGCTGCCATTTAAAACCATATGTTATTTAATTAATAGGGACTTTTCGGTAACATATTAATTCAATATTAGGTTCCAGCATAGTAACAGGGTTTTTTATCCTAATATGTTAAATAATGCCCATCCCTAGTTTGATTGGATTTTACCAATCTTATCATCGGTCCACAGCTGCTAAATTTCCACAATGTTGACACCTCCAATAGCGATGCTTGCACTAAGTGGTACGACTGCTATACAACCTCACCAATGGCTAATTAAAATATGGTACTAATCCAGTAATATGTCGTAAAAAGCACGATGTGATTGTTTGACTTAACACATTAATTTGTTTCGTTTTATATATATATATATTTTTTTCTTTTCTTTTATAATTTTTATAGCGGAATTCTGGTTTGTTTAAGCTGTGAGTGCAAAAATTATTTTTAGTGCTTCCAAACCAACCAGTTACATACAAGTACAAGAAAGCATTAAATAATAATCATATTTACGAGGGGTATTTTTTTAATTCCGATAAGCCGTAAAACAAAGACAAGTGTGATTAACAAAATAGTTTTATTACCATGAGTCCAGTACAATCAAAGTTACTTTTAGACATAGTCACCGTGAAGATCGAGACATTTGTCGTACAGGTGGATGAGTTTTCCAGTACCCTCGTCATAGAAGGATGAGATAGTTCTCCACGGCGTCCTTGAGATTTCCGTCATGGGACGGAAGCACTGTCCTCCTAGACCTGTCTTTAGCTTTCGACAAAGGCGGCAGTCATTTGGTGCTAGGTCGAAGTGATGACCCAACAACTTCTTTCACAATTTTGATGCGAAGTGTTCGTTCACACGGCGTACAGCCCAGATTTGGGACCGAGTGACTTTCACCTTCTTTGAGAGATGAAAACAAGGGTGGAGGACAGCACTTCCACACCAATGAAAATCTTCAAGACTCCGTGGAAATCTGTCTCAGCACGCTGGCGGCAATCTTCTATGAAGAGGGTATTGGAAAACTCGTCGACCGATATGACAAATGCCTAAATCTTCACGGTGACTATGTCGAAAAGTAACTTTGATTGTACTTGACTCATAGTAATAAAACCATTTTGTTATTTACACTTGTCTTTATTTTACAATCCATCGGAGGATGAAAAAAATCACCCCCTAGAATTTAATGATATGCATGTTATATATTAACTTTTTGAATTAAGCGAAATATATTGTTTGGTAGTTTATAAAAATTAAGAGGATTGATTTATATTTTTACATTATTTTGAGAAAAAATATTTTGTTGCAGTCTTTTTAGGGTTCCGTACTTAAAAAGTAAAAACGGAACCATTATAAGATCACTCTTGTGTCTGTCCGTCTGTCACAGTCACATTACTCGTAAACTATGAAACGTGGAAAGTTCAAATTCGGGGAAGTAATAAAGACTGTTGACCCACATATTTTCAGATTATTAAACATTTATAAATATATTTAGTAAAAATGTATAGGGGCTAATTCAGTAGCTTGAAAAAAAAATTCTTTGTATATCGTGTGTGGTATCGTGTGAAAGCTTTCGTAACTCTGAATTCAAAAATACATTTCTTTTAATTTTAGGTATTACATTTTCAAAGATATAGTCGAGAATGTAGCGCAAAAATATGTCCCCCCCCCCCCCCAATCTAATTCCGAATCTACTGAAGCTAAAATTATGAAAAAATTAGAGGGAGTAGACATTAATGTAAACCTTGCAGGAAAATTATAGCGATTACCCTAGGTCACATAGTTTTTGAGAAAAGCGCATTTTTCCGTTACACATAAATTTCGATTTACGGGCATTCAGCAAAACTGTTGAGCAGCGATGGAGATACCTATCGTAGTAGAAGTATAAAAGCATTGTTGATCATTATTTTTGAAAAAAATCATCAGTAATTAGCTGAGATGTGAACCCTTAAAGATATGGACGGTTTGGACATACATAATGACAGGGGCGGCGTACACTATGTACCATCGGCTTTTAAAGCCTAGATTACAACTTTTAATGATATATGAGTGTAATGAAATGGCCAGTAACAGTATAAAAGCAATAAACGTCAAATTGTTATAAACAGATTAATTCAAGGGGTCTCAGGACTCTTGAAGCTTCAAAAAAATTTTAATTTTAATTTTTTTTTAGATGTTAATCTTTCTTTTTTTCGGAACATTTTAATATAATTGTTTCCTTCAAATTCTTATTAGAACAGAAGTTATGGCTTTTAAAATTATACCGGCTCAATAGCTTAAGCGGCATTTTAGAAACTTGTAAGTCATTTTTTCTTCAATTGACTTTCTTGGGCATGTCGCGCACGATATCTCAAAAACATTTGAATTTCATGAAATTTTCAAAACTTACGTTTTATGTTAATCTGTATAAACTGAACCTAAAATTTCCTTTTTATTGTTCAAAAAAATATTTTTTTAAGTGATTATGTTGCTCAAATTTTCAAAATTTTCTATTAGCAAAATTTTCTATTAGCCAAATGTAAACTTTGAATGAATGTTTTGTTTTAGCTGCACTGTACACTGTAAAAAAAAAAAAAAATCTGTAAATCTACAAAACTAGTTTTTGTAAAACTACAGAAATCTGCATGTTTACTAGAATTTTATCTGTAACCGGGGTATAATATTTACCACTGGCATAGTACAAATACATGAAATATCTTAGTTTCACCTGTCAGCCAATGAAAAAGGACTTCAATGGTGACGTAATGACTATTCACGCATCCACAGAGGCGTTCAAGGCATCCATCTTGATTATGATTTCAAATTAGGATGTAAGTAAATATTTCTTCTTTATGAATTAAATTTTGTTATATTTCCATTCTACTTGATTCCTAATAAGTAAAAATAAACTACACAGTAAGACTGTTTGATTTCAAATTATAATGTAACATGATTTTAGCAGGTATTAATGCGTAATCTTCCTATTATGTTTTGTTAAATATTTGTCATTCAGTCAAATGACTATTCTTTACATCAGTGTTTATTACATGCGTGCAATTTCTAATGTTTTATGTAATAAATCAAATTTTATTGCAATATGGCTAGCAGATTAAATATTTTATTTTTAATTAGTGATACAATGAATAGTACTCCCCCCTTTGACTGATAATGAAGGCCAAATATTCCACTATTCTTTCGCAGAATACTTAAAATGTATACCAAAATTATCTTTCTTAATATTAGAGTCATGCCGAGTAATCGGTATTTATTGTACTGGATTCCTGCATCGGGTCGGGTTTACTTTACTTTTTTGATTCGGATCGGACCGGTTTGGGTCTTGAATCGTGCGTGTCGGGTTCGGGTTGACTGATTTTTCAAAAGAATGTCCAAAATATTTTTTTCAAGTTAAACATCTAGGTGTAGGGCAGATGTGCCAGTAATGGACAAACTTCTACGTTTTTTGTTTATATATATATATATATATATAAAAAAAAAAAAAAAAAAATAAATAAAAATTTTTACTTAAAAAAAAATTTTGTAACCCCCCCCCCCCCTCCTTACATATTTTATAATCTGTGTTATTGTTGATACTCTTAATCAAACCAATTAGGAAGCAAAAAGTGATCCTTCGAAGTTCCACTGTTATGTTGGCGAACATGCAAAGAGCTGGTTTAACTTAATAAATTTATATATTCTTTTACTTTCCAGCAAAATTTCCTGCAAAATTTTGTTTTTGTTTTGGTAGTAATAAAAATTTTTGAATATGATCATTCTAAACATTTCATCAATCGCACACTAGATGAAGCAATGGTAGCCCAATCTCCAGTTGAAAAAAGTTGCATAAGATTTCAATTGTATAAAGTAAAAGATTATTTCAAGAATCAGAAGTGATTTTGCTTCATATACTTTTTATGCTTTCTGAATATTAATGACTTGTTTATGCATAGATGTAATAGTTTCCCTATTTATGGAACATTATGCTGTATATTATCCATAATATAAACTAAGCCTTCAAGCATGGTTCTAAGCATGGATTAAACTAAGCATGGATTAAACTAAGCATGGGACAAATATTGAAACTTGCAATTTCTTTAATTATAAAATTGTTTCTGAAAATTATGTTTCTATATTGTTCAAGGACATTAGAAAGTGTCTCATTTTGTATTCTATAAACTGAAATATTGTTTTTGTGTCAAAGTTCATTTTCTTATTTTTGTAAAAGGTGTCCCATTCCTCCACACTCTCTCCTATGATTCTAACTCTTGAATATTGGGCACTTCTCTATCTATACGCACGTATCATGGGTATGTGAGTTAAAACTATCAGAAATATTATATAAATGAATGCGTGTATATGAAAAATGAAATGTTGGTAATATTTTTCCCTATTCCTAGAGAAGAATAAATGGTTCTTAACTGTGCCGTTAATAAAAAGAATTTATCACATTTCTTTTATACTTTTTTTTTCTTAACCTTTAACTGATGTTACCGGTCTCTCAGACCGCGGCTTTTTTAAATTTTTATAGTTTAACTTGCAATTTTCAATTTAACTACAAACACTACCGAAATTTTGTTCCGTTTTGAACTTTAGTACTATCACCAGAGACTTTTGAATAGGTGAATTTTAATTATAACAGTGCTGTACAAAAAGTTTAGTACAAAAACACCATCCTATGAGTTAATTGTGCCTTTTATTCATCTTTTGATGAAAGGGTCTCACAGACCACTTCACACTAGTTATGTGACAATTTCTATGACATCAGTTAAAAGTTAAGCAGTATATTGAAATATGTATTTATTTTATCTGAAAAATTGTTCTGCTCAAACTTTTTGTGAAAATCTTAACAAGACTTGGAAAAAACCTAAATATAAACATCTGCATTTTAATTTTACGTGAGGTTCTGAGCAATAAAATGCTGAGTTTTTACTTTCTCATGCAAAGAGAGATATAGGGTAGGTAGGGGTAAAGACGCGAGCGGGGCAAAAATACGCACCGGCTGATTTCATATGAAGCAACATTTCGGCTATCATGACAAATAGGTGGCAGTTTGGTTTCAAGTGCACTAGTCATTTATTTAAACCTTTTGATAAAAGTAGCAATTTGTGGTAAGAAAATGAGGTAAGTTTAAATTTTTGAATTTTGATATAATATTTTTTAAATTTCACTTATTTCTTTAGTTGACAATACCTGGAATTTTTACAAATCCAAAAATTCAGTGGAGATCGAAAGCTTTTTAGCTTCTAAATGCCGTAGTTTACCTCGATCACATTTATTTATACTTATAGGTAGCCGGTTAAGCAAAATACTGCAGAATAGGGTAAAAGTACGCATCCGCCTTGGGACAAAGATACGCACATGTTTAAGATACGGGACTTTGCCCTATCGTTTAAGCTAGATGCAAAGCTTTCCACAATTTCTAAATTTGTATTATATAAAATATAATAGATACTTAACTAATATAAGTTAGTAAACTACATTTTCCTTTTTCTAGTTGAGTTTTTTTTTTTAATATAGAACGTATGTTCTACCTACCTACTTTTAAAAATCAATATTCTTGTTTCATGAATCGCTTTTGTTTTAAACCTTAATCTTTAACTCCTGTTAACGATCTCACCGATCGCTGCAATATTCAGTTTTCACAGTTTAACTTTTAATTTTCAATTTAAGTATTAATTTTAGTTTAATTTTGATTCGTTTGGTAAATTAGAAGTATAGCTGAAGACTTCTGAATGCGGGAAAGTTTACTATAATAGCCCTTTACATAAAGTTTAGCGCAGAAACCGCCTCTTATGAGTCAGTAAACCATTTTATTCAATCTACGATTAAGCGATCTCGGAGACCGCTTACAGTATTTATGAAACAATTTTTGTCACAACAGTTGGGGGTTAACTGCTATTTGCGATCTCGCAGACCGCTGTTTTTTCACGATCTAGTTTACAATTTTCAGTTTAAATACTATCAAAATTTACTAATGTTTTTACATTACTCATTCATTTTAGTGGAAATGGGGCAAAAACCGGCCGTAATGAGCAAAAATACGCACTGCGTATCTTTGCCTCATCACTGCGTACTTTTACCCCAACCAATGGGGTAAGGAAGAGGATGGCCACTCAGGGAAACCCAGCAAATGCTTTTGAGTTTTAGTGCAGTCCCTGGGGGAAGAAACCAATGGGGCAAAGATACGCAGAGCAATGTATTTTAAAAATTATAATTTCTCACGGACATGTAATTTGACAGAATGTCGTATGATAGTGGAACGTGCCTAAGGTTTTAATACAACATTTAATCAGTCGTCGCATAAGTTTAGATCAATGTTTTCGTTAAGAATCAAAATTAATGATAAGTGCGTAATTTTACCCCCCCCCCCCCCCACCTACCCTATATCACTTAGGTGTGTCATGTGATTGTGAGCCATGTTGAGGACAACTTGTCACCAAGCGCCATTGAGATCAACCATGATGGTGAATATCGATGGCGCTTTTTAACAAGATGTCCTCACTTCAAATACTTGTGGGCATGATATCCACATATGTTTGAATATTAAAGTACATACATTTGTCCATTTTCCTACATAAAACATAAATTGTTAATAGAGATGTAATTGTAGATTACATTTCATAATATCAATAAAACATGATTTACTTTCCTTTTATTTCGGGTTCGGGTTGAGATAAGTCTGGGTTGAGTTGCAGGTTGCCGAAAATTATTTTTGCTGATTCTGGTCAGTTTGTGGATCGAGGAAATATTTTTGGCGTGTTCGGGTCGAGTTGCGGGTTGACTTAAGTATAATATTCGGTTTTGTGTCGGGTGCAACTTGACCCATGCATGACTACTCTGTAGTCGGCTAATTTTCAATATATCAGGATTCGAACGCTACTTAAAAGAACTTGCATGTTTCAAAAGGATTTTTTTGTGCTTGAAAGTGCTTATTTTCATACAAAATTTTTTTAAAGTCCTTAAAAGTGCTTTACTGTCATTTTATTTCTTAATCGGGGGTGGAACTTTTCTGCATTTCTTTTCATTTCTGATTTTTAAAAAAAAACAACTGCCATTGCTAACCTTTCTTCTGAAATTTCACCTCCCCTTTTTGCTCCCTTCTGCACAATACCAAAGTTTAAACTGTTTAAAACTTTTTTTAACCTTTAACTGATGTTACCGGTCTCACAGACCGGTGCTTTTTTCAATTTTCATAGTTTAACTTGCAAATTTCAGTTTATCTACAAACACTACTGAAATTTTGTTTCGTTTGAAACTTTAGTACTAACACCAGAGACTTTGAATAGGTGAATTTAAATTATAACACTCCTGTGCAAAAAGTTTAGTACAAAAATATCCTATGAGTTTATCGCGGCTTTTATTCATCTTTCGATGGAGCGGTCTCGCAGACCGCTTCAGGCTAGTTATGTGACAATTTCTGTGACATCAGTAAAAGGTTAAAAAAATGGCTCTACTGTATTTGTTACTTTACAGTGAATAAATAATAAGTCCTAAATTTCATTAACTATCCATTCCATCATATTCATTTCATTAAAATTTTATCTGAATTTCACCTTCAAAATTTCGTTCCCCCGTTTTCTTCATCCCTCACAGTAATAGTACTTAAAGTTTAAAAACTTTTTAAAACTGCTTAAATTAAAAAAAAAAAAAAAAAAAAAAATCTGCTCTGTATCATTTTATTGTCACAATAAATAATCAAGATTTTTTCCCCACTCGAAATTGGCATCCCCCGCCCCCCAACTTAGAGCACATAGAACTTTAAAGTCTTTAAAACTCTTTATAGACGAGTGGTAGGGGAGAAAAAAAGGGCTGCATTTGGAATTAATTAGGGGAAAGCTTGAAATTGTTTTAATCCCTTTACTTTAAGTCTAGAATGAATGTACTAAATTTCCCCCCTCTTACTAGGTGAGCGGTTGAAGATATGTACAGATTTATAGTCAAAAAACACATTTTTATTAATTACCATAACAATAACTAAAAAAACTAACTCTATCAAAAACATTGTCAATACAGATGTTGTAGAGGTTTAAATTCTGATTGAAATGTGTACTTACACTTAATATTTTTGTTGAATTTTTACAATTATAATTTAAAGTTTTGCCTAATTCGTTAATCAAGTTCTTGAAGCCAGAACAGACGACGTTATCAATTCACCCTGTTTCTAATTTATATATTTTTTTTTATTTATTGAGGTATTATTTGAGGATTTTGTAATTATTTTAGGCTTTATTTTGGATATTTTCAGAATTATGACTTAACCTCTTGATTACGGATTATAGCACAGTGGTAGGAAATGAAAAAAAAAGGCCGAATTCGGAATTAAATACGGGAAAGCTGGAAATTGTTTTAATCCCTTCGACATAGGTCAGAAATAAACGTACTAAGTTTCCCCGTCCTACTAGCTGCGGTTTTGCCTCTACGAAAAAATAGATAACTTAAAGTGCATTATTTCATGATTTTTAGCATATTTCAAAAATGATTTGTAAATGATGGGAAATATTGTTTATGATCTCTGATATTGTATTTGAATTATGCGTCGTATTTAATTTGACATATATAGTGAATAACAGTGCGTATGCCTCACATTTAAGGAGGTCGAAAATAGTGGGGAGGAGCGAGGGAACTAATGAGCCTTGTCCCTAGAGGAATTATAGGTCAACCAATAGCACGATTTTAAACTTCGATATTTTACGAAAAGGACTAAGATGGTTTTAATAAAAATTATTTTCGACTGGTATACGAGCATCTTAAGTTAAATTCATAAAATTTTAAAACCTTTGGAATATTGAAAAAAGTATTATAATCTTTACGTATTTTTTTTTAAAACTAAGGTTTAAGGTTGACGATATCAGTTGGTAAATGGGATGTAAAACGGCTGTCAATTATGTACCTCTTTCTCGATAACTACTAAATTATAATCCTCAAAATATACAAAATAAAGCATTAACATAATTACAGAAACATCACGAGGGCCTCAATAACTTAAAGAAAATACATGTATGTAATAAACGGAGGCAGGGCGGATTTATAACTCTGTCTTTCTCTTGATTAGCGATTAAGGCAAAATTTTGAAATAGAATCGCGACCTTAATGTTCAGCAAAAATATTAATATGGGTACTCATTTTATTCAGAATTTCAAATTCTACGACATTTTTATTGACAGTGTTTTTGAAAGAATTAATTGTTCTGAGATATTGTTAAGATAATTTAAAAAAAGGATTTTTCGACTATAAATATGTGCATATTTTCTAATGTTCCCCTAGTATGAGGGATAAAACTTAGTACTTTCATTTTAGACCTAAACGGAAGGGATTAAAACAATTTCCAGTTTCCCACCCACATAATTGTGAGTTACATCCCCCGATCACGGGGCTTTGGAATAGAATTGTGATAACGTTCAACAAAAATATTAAATGTATTTCTCATTTTACTCTGAATTTTAAGCTGACGACAAGCTGAACACGAAAATTGCAAAACCTAAATTTCATTTCAGATTTCAAAGTGCTGCCATTTACAAAATGACGACAGCGTTACGCACAGATATGTTTGTCCTTTATAATGTAGATAGATGTAGATTTTATTTTCATATCAAAATCCTAGTGTTTTTTTTTTCTTTTCAAACTAATTTTTTTCACTCTTAAATCCATTTATATCTGAACCAAATCTATACTCGATCATTTCAAAGCTACCGTATAAAATCAAGTGTGTATTTTTAAATAATATATACGTAATGTGGGTCATACAGTAAAATGCGCAGAAAAAAAGAAAAGTGACTTCGGACAATGAATTTTTTTAAAAGATTAATTTTTGTATTTTTTTTTTAATGTATTGCAGTATTTCAAAGAGAATTGAAAGTATATGCTTTTTGGTATTGTTATTATTATTTGGTACTAATATTCTGCATAATTTGATTTTTGGAGTCTTATATGTAATTTTGAAATATGCCTGGAAAGGGAGGGGGGGGGGGTGGACAAGGTTCTTCCAGTATTTTAAATTCTAAAAAGTTTATCGTTATCATCCAGACTCTTTGAAATTTTTAGACGTTAAAAACATAATGTTTTCGTAGCCCAGGTGAAAAAATATTAATATTTCGTGGGAAAAGGCTCGTAAGATTTTTACCACGATGTAACACTCAGGTTTTTACTAATTTTGTCGAAGTTTTTGCACATTTTATTTAGTAAAAAATATTTCTATTTGTCCGAATGTTTCGAAATTTTCGTAGGTAAATGTAAATCTGGCCTGCTGCTCTAAACAGATTGTGTTAAAATACGGACGTTTAGTTAGTTTTAGGGTAGAAAAAATAGTCTTTGTGAGGCGCGAAATAATAGTTCAAAAAATAATAGTTCCGTGGGTGGGTTGAGCAGCGATAGCCTCCCACGCACGTAAAAAAAAAAAATAAATAAATAAATAAATAAATAAATAAATAAAAGAAAAAAAAAATTAGTCGCTTCCTTCCGATTGAAAAATTTTCAAATTATAGATAACCTAATATCTTGAAGAAAAAAAAGTCAGCTAATTATAAAGTGGTGGTTAATACGTCAGCTGGTCACACGAACATGAAAAAAATATACAAGGTGCAAAGGAAAGTCTCTTTAACCTGAAAATACTTGCGAAAGGAGAGAGATACATCTATCCATTGAGGTAACGGTATAGTAAAGCGAATACGCTCAACCTGATGCAAACGACAGAAGCGCCCCTAGTGGCGAAATTTGGAAGTTACCTATTGAAAACAGTAAACGAAAAGAGATAGAGCAAAATTTTCAGTTTGAAAGAGTTAGAGCATCAATTAATTAGTACGAAACGACATTTGGTTCACACAGATAAGAGAAATCGTTGCCTGCATACACAAAAATGTCCGAAATCAATGAGCGACGATTCTACTTTGCATATTCACATTCTGTAAATGTAGCAATGCAAAATTTTAGATTGTGACGTTGTACTGTGCTGTAATGTCTGTAAAAATTTAATTTCCAATGCATTTAAAATTTTAGATTAACCCTTTCAGGGGCAGAAGAATTCTATTATTAACCTATGAAACAATTGGCTGACACCAGAATATTCAAAAGAATTTCACAAAAATTAAAAGCTCGTTAATTTTCACTTTCATTAGGAAAGCAAAATTTTATTAAAATATTATTGCTGCCATTTGTCCATTTTGGAATTAAAATTAGGTGGCTAGACCGTCTAGCCACCGCCCTTGAAAGGTTGAAATCTATGTCGTCGTATTCAAGAGTCCTACAATAGACGTTCTATGCTGAGAAATGTGCATGTAGAATTACGCCACGAATACAATTGTGTATCGGGAGCAATGGCGAACTTTTCGAACAAACTGAATATTAACATTTTATCACTGTGAGACTGTTTCTTTTTTTATATGATGTTATCAAAATACATTCAGATAAGCACGTGTTTATACCAGAAATTGTACGTATTTCTTCATACTTCTGGCTATTCCATTCAAACGTTTACACAAAATAGAGTGCATCGATTTTGGACCTTTTTGCGTATACAGGCAAAGATTTATCTTATTCATGTAAACCAAATGTCGTTTCGTACTAATTAATTGATGCTCTGAAACTTTCTAATTGGAAAATTTGCTCTATCTCTTTTCGTTTTCGATTTGCAATGGCTATATTCCAAATTTCGCCACTAGGGTACGCTACCGTCGTTTGCATTAAATCGGGCGTAGTCACTTTACTATGCCGTTACCTCACTTCCATAGCTATAGCTCTCTCCGTTCGTAAGTATTTTCAGGTTAAAGGGCCTTTCCTTTGCACCCTGTATATATTTTTCATGTTCGTGTGACCAGCTGACGTATTAACCACCACTTCATAATCAGCTGAATTTTTTTCCCTTCAAGATATTGGGTTAGCTATAATTTGACAAATTTTCAATCGGGAGGAAATGACTAATTTTTTTTTCTTTTTTACGTGCGTGGGAGGTTACCGCTGCTACACCCACTCACGGAACCGTAGCTGATGTTCACAGAGCTTCATGATACAACCCTCTGAAGCATTTTACAAATTATCGGCCGAGAGGAACTTGGCCATCAAAATCTGCTGCTGGCTCGCGGACTATATGTTCACCAATGTATTTGAAAGAGTTTAAATTCATGTTTTTAAAAATCAATTGCATTATCAGTTTGAAGATTTTAACTTTTAGAGCATATATATAGATATTATATATTTATATTTAATTTTTTTTCCAATACTTCTAAAATATTATCCTGGAATAAATTGCTACAAGTTTTTGGAAAATCTTTTTTATTTATTTTTTTTTCAAAAGTTTAACTGCTAGGTGGGGAGAATATCGTAAATTTAATATCGGAATATATCAACGTGTTAATATTGGTGATATATCGCGATAACTACCGTAAAGTGTATGCGAATAGAAAAATTGCTTATTGCCACACTTGAAATTGCACACCACTGTTATTTTACAGAAAATGTTGTTCCTTTAAATCGCCCAATTGTTCTAATTAAATAAAACAAAATTTTCTGTATTAAAATACTGGTATCCAAAAGGCCGGAGACTTGCCAGCTCTGAGACAGTCGAGTGTGACCCACCGCGCCGGCGTGAACGTGTTAAAAGATAAATGGCATGTTACCAAAAATGTTAGTACAAACTGATATAGAAAGGAACTAATAAATGTTTCATGCTATTTTCTCCTACAGCATCCTTTAAATATATATATATATAGGGAAGGTGGGGCAAAATCGGGTACCATAAAAGTTTGTTAGTCTCAAATGCTGTGAAATGGGAAAACAAACTTTGAACACTGTTTTTAATGTAAAATGAATCCTTGGCTATAATAAAACATTCTTTTCAAAAAAATATATATATAATTGTTTATATAAAAAAATAGCTTTTTTCACACTTATGCAAAAATCCGGTTTTACCTCGCTGATTGGGTTAAACCCGGTATCCATTTAAAACTACAGGAAAACTCATTTTGGTCAAAAATGTCTTGCTTAATATAGTAAAAAATACATTTTTATTATTTTTAACAAAAGGAAATTGCACATGTGTTCTTCCATGTGTATAAAAAAAATAAATCGGTGGCAAATTTTCTACGTTGTATAGGCCTGCTTACTTTACACTGTACGTTTTAAAGTTCTTTTAACTTCAAAAACCACAGATGAATCTGTCATCATATTCTTCTGCATTACATGCTTCGTGTGCATATCCGTGGCATTTCAAACATCGTATTTGGATTTAGAGTTTGAGTAAAGTTCATAGCAAAACATACAGGTTTATTTATCCTTTTCTTCTGTTGATGTGCCCGCAATCTTTTTTTGGTTTCTTTTTTTCTTTTTAAAGAATCTTCTTCTTTCTTCGTCTTGCAGTTTGTTTGGCTTATTTCTGCTTAATATCTGTTTCGATCTGTAATTTATAGGGAGAAGAAATCAAAAGTTTTTCCCTTTCTTTTCTCAATTCTGAAGCCTTCCTTAGAAGGGGATAATAACATTTTAGGCGAAATTGGAAATTCAGATTGCTGGACTACATAGTAAAATTATCCATTCGACATCTGCAGACTAATATATTCTGTAGATGTAACATTTTGAATCAGTGATGACGTCTGTGATTGTGATGTTAACTGCTGCATCTGGAAGCAGCTCGACGTGAAAGACGCTGGATGTTGTCAACTCGTTGATGTTCGGAAAGTTGAGCTCCATTATCCTGTGATGTTTCAGAAATTTTTTTTCTGCCGCTATGCCAACCTGTGGCTGGATAGACCTAGGTGTGTTATCATGACTTTCATGGGTTTCTCCGTCCCTTCCGAAGGAGCAAAAAGATGGTCTGATAAAACATCATTGTTGTAGGGAAAAATCCCTGTTTTCTCAAACCTTCTGATTGCAGTATTTACAATTGCTACTCTCGAAAATGCAGCGTTAAATAATTTTCCAATTTGGTAAGTTGTTACAGATCGCGCAGGATTGGAAAATAACCACTTCCTCACCTCTTGACTTTAGTATGAGCTTAGAGGTGCATGAATGATGCATCAAGGGGCTGAAATCGATGCGTTGCGTAAAAAAAGAAGTAGATATATAAATACATTGCTTTCTCTTACTAGATTCTTTTAGTGTTAGTTGAATACCTATTAAGGATTTAAAGAACAGTCTTTTCAGGACAAGGATTGGGAAAAATCTATACATTTTTTAACCAAATAAAATAAAGACATCTTTAGTAATTCACACTGTAAAAAGAAATACTGCCAGTTTTCCGGTAGGAATCGGAAAAATAGTTGCCCTTATCGTACCGGAATAATTTCCGACCCATCTCGAAATAAAATCCGTAAAAATAAGGAAATAGTCAGTAAAAGAGTATTTTACGGATTTTATTCCGATTTTACGGATTTTATTCCGAGCTGGGTTGGAAATTATTCCGGTACGATGAGGGCAACTATTTTTCCAATTCCTACCGGAAAACTGGCATTATTTTTTTTACAGTGCATCCACTCCTATTATATACAGCAAATGAGTCTGGGATGTCATCATCCATCCAGAGAAGGTTTTTTTCCTGCCTGTTTAATATTTGAGAAAAAAATCTTGTTATATATTAGGTAGTCTAGTTATATAGGATTGAGATTTTAAAGATTATTTGTCAATTTGGGCAAATTATTTTATTTAGAGAAACAAGTCACGAAATATATTTGCATTTGAAGTAGACCTATAACGCAAGTTATTACTCCCCAGATGAGATAGTTGTTTATTAAAATGTAATAAGCATAATATAAAATTATGCCTTAATCAGTGCCATTATTTTGTTCAATAATAATTGCAAATTATTTAATTTCATAAATGTAAGTTAAAAATTAGACCCACTTTTTAATATAAAACAAAATCAAAATTAACCACTTCAACGGCTGCCCCGAGATAAGTCGGTTGTAAAAGCACTGTTTCCCTATACTCGTCGCCGGTGAAGTGGTTAAAGTTTTCATTATAACTAGAAAGATTTAGAATTATAACTTAACAGCATTAAGAATGCAATTTAAAGTTCCATGCTAATTTATTAACTATACTAAAAAACCATTCTATGAGTGCCGGACAAAACCGGGTATACCCAGTTTTGACCCATTCTTAAGTACCTGGTTTTACCCCAACATGACACAGTTTAAAACATGGCGTCACTACTCTTAATCCTATAGCAAAAGATCAGTAAAAATTTTAAAATATCATCAGGAAAGGAAAGAATTAGATATAGTACTCAGGAATATTTAATATGCTGAAAAAAGTGGTTATACGCGTAAAATCTAGAATCAAATAAAACAATTTTTTAAGAGTAATTGAAACTAAATCCTTCACACGAAAGAGAACCGCACACAGTACCATTTCAATCGGCTATACATGACATAATGGTTAACGGCAAGTAATTTCTCTTGTTGGCTGATAGACAGATGTACAAATGAAGGAGGGATCTGCGCTACCCGGTTTTACTCGCCTACCCTGTTTTGTATAACTCATCCATATATATATATATATATACACAAAATAAAAATATTTTTAAACAAGAAGGTAAAATAATCAAGCTTCAACGATAGATAATTTTCCAACGCATTCAGAATTATGTAAAAAAAAAAAAAATCAACGTTTAATAAGGTTAAATATGATGGCTAAGTAAGCAAATTACAAAACACGTAACACATTTCATAATTAAAGTTCAGAAATTATTATCAGTCATCGGAAAAATATCAGAATTCATTTTTTGCAACGCTATATATGATCTATAGATTTGAATATATACTAAATAGTATGCTAAACATTAGTTCAGTTAAGAAACGCATTTGCACAGTTTAAAATTCCCCTTCAACATATTTCGTCAATAAACGGAAATGTATACATCTTTTTTGCAGCCCTGTATATGATTTACAGATTTTATACGTACGAAGTAACTAAATTAGTAAAATTAAAGAAAAAACTCGTACCACAACAGATAACGAACTTCCAGCAATTGTTTATTTATACAGTACTATAAGCGAATCCTTTTGTGTCCCCCCATAAATAAACGATGAATGCTATGCTCATCATATTCTATAGTAAGCATCTTTTTGTACACTTCAGTGATGTGCATCAATTTCTATATGTTTGAAATAGTGTAATATCATTCCAATATACTACAAATGATTTTTCCCTATAGACCATTGAAATAGACCATAAAAAATTTGTGATTTTAATCAACGTTTTTTTTTTAAAAAATCAGTTGGTTAAAATCATGATTTTAATCGTTGATAAAAATTGTTAACACCCTATTGCAGCCAAATGGCAAGCATGAGTTTTTGTTAATCTCGATTGATTGACGAATTTTTTCCTTCAACCAACTGACGCTTTTTGCAATATTTTTTCACATTTGATTTAAGAATTTCACAATATTTTCCTTCTACCTAACAATTGGAGAATTTTGGAGCTGTTTCTTACAAACTTCCTTTGCAGTTTTCCAAAGTTTTCAGCTTAATAAAATGTAAAATTATAACTAAAAATTAAATAAACAGCACATAAAGAAAAACTATAAAATTATTAATTTAGATATTTTATTTCCAATATTTCGATTGACTGAGGTTTAATGCAGTTTCATTTATTTATTTTTTAAAATAAATAAAATTGTGTGATTTGTGTTTGGTTGCGGTTTTCTCTGGGACGGAAAAATTTAAGTTTACCTGTGACCCTGTGAGAGAGGGTGGAAAAGTTACTATTCCTGCTGACCACTAAAATTTTCAAATTAGTGGTCGAAATGAATTTTTGGTATTCTCGAACCAGCGGACCACCAATGATTTCGAATACTGATTGATTTTTCAAATGCTGAAAATTTCCTTGTAAAAGATATTTGAATTGATATACTGTTTAATTTTTTGATTATTTTCCTTGTGTGAAATTTGATTATTATGTCTGCACAAGAAACAATTTTATGTCTTAAAATATTTACTCTTCTATTTAAAACAGGTGGAGAAATTAATCTGATGATTGGACCTATTCCATTTTACCTGACTTGAAATTCTGATTCAGAACATACTAAGCTTCAAGAATTCTTTATATTTGATGACCTGAATGGTCAGAGAGGTGCAGCACCCTCCTAAAACTGTCTGAGAGAAACTGTATGTAAAATGATATTATATTACAGTAAATATTAGTCTGACATACTATACATATAATTTAATGATTATATAATTTGTATTTTCAATAAATGGAGCGGCATACCGCAAACCAGCTTAAATGGGTTGCTATTTAATTGTGTCTGTAATCATTTCTTTTTTCAGCTATTGCAAGGCTGCTGTTGGTGAATATTTTTCTTTTCTACGAGTATTGTTAAAAAATAAATAAATCTTCGTCATAGATTATCATTTAGGAATACTGAAAAATACATATATAAGTAACAATAATTAGTCGCTTGGTGGCGACACTGCTGTTATTAAATTAACCCTTCAAAGTAAGTATTTAATATACTATAGAGATACATTGTGTATTTAAAAAAAGCTTTAAAGTTTAAAGTAATACTTTTGTATTAGCTGATATTAGAGGTTAAATGGATTCTGCTACTTATAGCTGCCTTTTTGATGCTGATTATTTCAGTGTTGATGCATATACTTTGATTATGTATCAGTTATGTTTGTGCTTTATTTATTCAAAAGTGTTATATTCATTATTGAATGTTAAAAAGAAACAAATGCTGAACTTTTTTTGTTGTTGTTTTATATTCAAATGAATTAATTTTGCATAATTGAGCTGTGTTGCAATATAAATTTAAAAAATATTTTTATTTTATTTTTTTGTTTTGTGAAAAGGTAAAAATTTGAAAACTGTACAATATAAAAATTTCAGCATCTATAGATTCACAACAATTAAAGAGAAAAAAACAGCTAAGTGCATAATGGAAAAAAACCTTTTCAAACACGTGAAAAAATTAATATTGGTTGAAGAAATTCATTCAGCCATTGTTTAAATTAAAATAATAATAAAAACAGGTATGTATTTAAATCTAAGGAATTTTTTTTTTTAATATTTTCTTTGTGAATAAGCAAACACTAAATGGACTATAAGTGTAACCGACTGCGGAGAAATATTCCAAAATATATAAGGACAGAATGGTAATATTTGTGTGTGTGTGTGGGGGGGGGGGGGGATGCAATTATTTTGAGAAATAGATTAAACTGGTTTACATTTATTTTTTAAATATTTCAAAGACAATAGAATCAATAATTAAAACTTTAATAATTTTCGGTTTAATGAAAAAACAAAAAGTTTCCTACTCCAAGATAACCTCGCACAATCTGAAATTTTGTTTATTATTACACCATAAAATGATAAATCGAAAACCAATGTAAGTGGGGGAAAAAAGAAAACTACAATCCTGTGTAACCTTTTCCCATAAAGATGAGAGAAAATCCTGAATCGTGGTTCAAACTTTTACCAAAAAATTGGAATAGAGAAAACTTTGAATTTTGATTTAACCTTTCACCAGAAAATTTTATTTAAAAAAACTCTGAATCATGGTTAAACCTTTTACCAGAAAATTGGATTTAAAAACAATCCTGATTCGTGGTTCAACTTTTTACCAGAAAATTGTATTAAAAAAAACTAAATTATGGTTCAAACTTTCACCAGAAAATTGGATTAAAAAAAAGCCTGATTTATGGTTCAACCTTTCACTAGAAAATTGGATTAAAAAGTATCCTGAATCATGGTTTAATATTTCACTAATATAATGGTATTTGTAAAAGCACCAATAAACTGGTGAAACTTATCACCAATATCTTGGTTGCAGCTAAATTTCAGCAACTTTCACCATTTTCTTGGTGAAACATCACACTTTATTTTTAAGTGTATCGATAACATTTTTTTTTTTAAATTTAGGCATATTTTATAAACTCAGTAATGATACTTTACTTTCATTATTGTTTCTATTCACTTTTTTAATTTAACTAAAAACTGTAAGATTTGCTTCTACTTATCTGCTCATTTACTGCTGTTGTTATAATGCTCATTTAATATCGATATGATTTTGTACCTATTTGAACATCTACAGTAAAGCTTCAGTCAGTTTTCTAATGCATAACATACAAATATTTCTGTCAATTGCTGTGGTATTACTGAAAAACACGTCAGGCGATATTACTTATTTTGCATCGAAGTATTTTGATTAATGAGGAAAATTCCACTCTAGATATCTAAAACTGTAAAAATGCAACTCCATATTGGAAGAATACCATAACAATAACTCTAAATAATATAAGTATTAGCATACAAAAACAATTACGTAAAATATTTTCGGAATACTGCTGAAAAACCATTAGTGATCTACTGCAAAAATTTTTTACAGTTACAAATACCTTTTGATGAGTGTAAATAAGATATTTTAGACAGAACAGAAAGAAATCATTAGCAACTTTACTGCAATATCTCTTGCACGGTTACAAAAAACTTTCTGGCGAGAATACAAAAACTGTTTTAGATACAATACTAAAAAATCATTGGTAATTTTTCTGACGGTACTTTAATAAAGTTACCGAAAATTTTTGCTAAAGTATATGCAAAGTTTTGGGTGGAATACTAAAAAAATTCATAGTAAATGTACTATGAAATCCTTCGCAAAATTACAAAAAAATTCTTAGTCAATGTACTAAAAATTCTTTTTTAAGTGTACAAAAAAATCATTAGAAAATTCATAAAGTATTGTTTAGGAAACTATACCTAAAAAATCGTTAGTAACTTTACTAAATAATCCTAAGTAAATTTACGAAAAATTCTTTAGTAAACTCACTAAAAAATCGTTAGTAAGTTTACTGAACAATATTTAGTAAACTTACAAGGAATCCTTTGGAAAACTTTCTAAAAAATACTTAGTACGTTTACTAAACTATCCTTGAAAAATTTACCACAAATTCTTTAGTAAACTCTCTAAAAAATCGCTAGTAAGTTTACTAAGAAATATTTAGTAATTTACAAAAACTAATTAGAGAAACTCCCTTGAAAAACCGTTAGTAAATTTACAGAACAATATTTAGTATATTTACAAAAAAATTTTTGGAAAACTCCCTAAAAAATTGGTAGTACGTTTACAACATATTAGTTGGTAAATTTACTAAAACTTATTTAGTAAACTCCCTAAATAAGCATTAGTAAGTTTACTAAACAATATTTAGCAACAGTTACTGAAGAAACTTTTGTAATTTTACATGATTATCTTTTGTTGTGGTTACATAAAAAGTTCTAGGCATCCCAGTATTCAACAAAATTCTTAGTAACCTTACACATTCTCTTTTACAGTGTAGAAAGAAAGGTTATTACTATGCTGAATTTAGTTTTATGAAATGCCAAATGAAGTTTAAATATGCATTTCTTTTATTGACAGTACCGAATTATGTTCATTATAAAGACATTAAGATAATATTAAACTAGTCGGCTGTGTCAATCCCAAAACTTTCTTCTATCTCATACATGTCAATACTTCCTGATAAATGCAGCACAACAGCGCCACCGGTTAGGCGATTTATACCAAAATCTTATCAGGGACAACTTTCGTGAACGTCTAATTGAATTTGAAGTTTGGTGAAAATTCGTGCTTTTTTTTTTTTTTTTTTTTTTTTTTTAGATATAGCTATTACGGAAATCGTGAAAAGTTCCGAGTTGCAGTGGAACCTCTTGGGCAATTTACACCAAAAACTTATCAGGATCAGTTTATGTCAGGGACTAACTGAATCTAAAGTTAGATGAAAATTCATGCATTAGTTCTTGAGATACAGCTATTGCGGAAATCGGGAAAATTGCAGCACAGTAGCGCCACCTGCTTGGTGATTTACACCAAAAAGTAATGAGCACCAATCTATATCAGGGACTAACTGAATCTAAAGTTTTATTAAATTCCGTTCATTAGTTCTTAAGATAGAGCGCCCACAAAATTTGTGTCACACATGGATAGACAGACTCCCAGACAAACATTTTATTTATTGTACGGAACCCTCTGTGCGCGAGTAATACTCGCACTTGACTGTTTATTTAACAATAAATTAAATTAATGTATTTTTCATTGCTCGATTTCATGTAATCTCATTATTTGTTTTCCGTAATATTAACATGATGTCAATATTTGTACTCACAGATTTAAGGTTATTTAAAAGTCACATTAAGTTTTCAATTATACATCATTAATTAAGACACTATCCATAGCTAGCTTTCCTGTATCTATTGACAATGTCTTGGCTAACTTTTGTTAATGCAATCACTGTAAATTAAAATGTCTGAAATTCAAACACTTAAGTGTCTGAAACGGAGTGTTCAGTTTTCAGACATTTTAAAATGTCTGAATTTTTTCAGACACTTTTCGTGTCTGAATTTCAGACACTTCAAACGTCTTAATAGCATCCATTTTTTTTGTAAGCATCATACGTAGCCATGTTTGACCACGTTGAATCCTGGAAAAATATTTGGCTGGGGTCCTGCCCCCCCCCCCCCCCCCCTACAACCTGATTTTTCTGGTGCTCCCAATTTTGGTACGCAATTTTTGTTAAGCTGATAATTTAAATCTTTTACGACGTTTTACTGATTATAATCAATATTTTGAACTTCAGGAGTAGAACAAGATTAAAACAAAAAATATTTATCTAAATATTAGATTTTTTTAATTTTTTTTATTTTTAATCTTATTTTACTTTAAAAGTTCAAAATATTGATTATAATCAGTGGAATTTCGAAACAGATTTAAAATATAAACTTTACAAATATTGCACATCAAGTTTGTGGGCACTAAAATCATAGCTGGGTGGGGCACGGCCCAGTATGCCCATTCTTTAATCAAGAAGTTCTTTTACAAAAAATGCAACCCTGCATTATTGTTATCTTAATTGAGATGTCCGGTATTCGGGAGTATCCGTTGTGGAGGTTAATGGACATTCCCGAATAGCTATTCTGAAACATCTATTTAGCGAATACTTTTTTAATCCGCATGGCATACATATTTGTATATTTTTACCTCACAAAAGCAGACATCTCCGATTATCGGACAAATTCAGCGGCAAGGGCTATTGAGGGCTTTTAAAGTACATGGATAAATATATATATTTCTTATAATCTTGTCCTACTCTACTTCATATAATTTAAAAATAGATTTTTTAAAAATTTATATTGCCACATAGGCAATTTTACATATATATCAGATGATAATCACAACAGCTATTTAACTATGAATAAATAAATAAATATTCTACTTTACCCTTTGCATTCGAGGGCTCCGGAGCGGAGACATTTAAAATTTGTCTTCAAACTCGAGGGCTCCGCTACGGAGACAATGCAAATAATTTTGTGATACCTGTCTAGAAAAGCCAAGATTACATGGTATCACAAAATTATTTGCATTGTCTCCGTAGCGGAGACCTCGAGTTTGAAGACAAATTTTAAATGGCTCCGCTCCGGAGTCCTCGAGTGCAAAGGGTTAATATTGAGAAAAAATTACTTCGGTATTTTGTTTATTTATATTTTGTGTTTTTTACTCTTGTCCTACTCTAAAAGTTCAAAACTTTCATTATAATCAGTGCAAGATTTAAGGTATCAACTTTACGAAAATTTCATACAAAATCCCCCCCCCCCCTCCCCGAAAAAAAATAAAAATCCTTATCATTTAAAAATTAGATTTTTTAAAAATTTATATTGCCACATGGGCTTATTGTTATCATTCCTATGAGGTACTAAACAAGACATCTTTAAAGCAAAATAAAGCCAAAAAAAAAAAAGTTAGCACATGATATCACTATGATACAAACTTGCGATGCTTATCAGTAAAGTCTAATTGGAAAATGACCTTCAAATCCACGCATGCAGCGAAATCTAAATAAACAAATGATTTCCTTTTCCTGTCTGGCTTACTTCTATGTTTCCAAATCAAAAGTTTTCACACATTAAAAGATTTAATAGCTTTAGAAATATATCTAAGAAATACTTGAGATAAACATTCATTTTCAATTATATATAAATTTCATGAAAATCAATTGATTTTTTTTTTCCAAAAGCGAAAGTTTATAAATATATTTTTTTAATTTCAGCTGAATATTGTTCAATGGAAAAAAAAAAAAAGGCAATCCCGAAAATCCCGGAATTTTCCAGTAAAAATTCCGGGATTTTCGGGGTTAAAATTAAAGCGGGATCCCGGGATCTCAATCCGGGATTGTAATCCCTAGCTAGGAAGTAAGAAAACTTTAGGAGAGCTTTCAAAGTTTTTTTTTTTCGATTTCCTTGTGGTCGAGTATGAGATAAGCATTAGCCATTGAAATTGAAACTAAGAACTGCCATATTGAAAACAAAACAAAACAAGAGAATGAACTTAACTTTTAAATATGTCTGTTTTTTAGTGATGTTATTACTTTAAATTTGAGAAAAAAGATGAGAATAAATAATACATAATTTGTAACAAAAGACAACGTCATAAATTTAAAAATATATACTTCTAGAATTAGTATTTTTTTTTTTGCAAAAAGATTCAAAACTAATTAAATTTCATGTAAGATTTTGTTTAGTACAATAAATAAAATCATGAAAGACAATAATTTTAGTACTATAAAGAAATTATAACACTTACTTCAATCGCTGTTTGCAAGAGGTAAGAAATATTCCTCGATTTGAAATTTTAAAAACTACCACAACGACAGTGAGGGATAAAGACTTTCATCAGTTTAAAAGGTAATCCCATAATACATCCGACTAGCCATATTTAAAGAATGAGATGTTTCATCCTAAAAACAGGACCCGCCAGACAAAAGTTTCTTTATTTTTAGCCAGCTTCGACAGGACGAAGATGAATAACACAATATTATTGATATAAATTGATACGAGTTAGCACTAAGCCCATTGCACACGCTTTGTAGAATTTAGGGTGTAATCTTCAACCGTCGTCTACTTCTGTTCTGTGTCTATCCCGCCCTTGTATCGACGACAGCTTCTAAGAGACATTTGATGTCGAGCACACACGTCAGATGTATGTATTCAATAAATAAATAATCCAAGTTAATACGAATTAAAATCACAGTACTTCACATTTCGCAAAAAACGAATTAAAATACACGCGTACATAAAAACAAACTTTGTTTGAATTACAACGTATACCACTTCGAACGAAGACATCTAAAACGCATGCGCAACTGTGAGTGCTAGTGCCCCCTGGTGGTTATTGCGTCGGAAGAATCAAAACGTCTTAAATTAAGACACGTTTAAAGCAATGAAGTGTCTTAAAATAAGACGTTTGCGGATATTTTAGACATTATTCTCAGTTCGTTTACACCATGGTCATAGTAAGACACTTATGTATCTTAAATTAAGACATCTATAATGTCTGAATTTTCAGATTAAGACACTTAAGTGTCTAAAATTCTTTTTCAGTCACATATGTGTCTAAATTTAAGACGCTTCTATTTGCAGTGATACAATGGTATTATGCAGGTGAAGTAGGTGTACAGCCTCTTCATCTAATATTTTACTGGAAATATTTTGCTTAATTATTCAGATTCAGATCGGATTCCTTTTCTTTTTTTCTTTTTTTTATTCGTTTAATTAGTATTTGTACCAATTTTTTAATTGCCTAACAATAATAAGGCGATCTGCGCAATAAAAGCAAAAGTTTTCTTCGTAACCGATCTGAGTGCAGGATGAAGCGAAAATGCCCCAAATAGTCCAGGCATTAGGTGCTCAAAAAGGACAAATAGGGGAAAGTTTTGGTGTAGTTTTTATATTTGGTGCCTTTATGTTTTGTGGGTCGCTGAACACGAATCTGAAGTTTGCCAACAAAATTTATCCCGGGAAACACGTTTTTTTTAGCAAAAAACGGTATTTTCTTTGTTTTTTTCCAAATAACTTCAAAATTATACATTTTACGTAAAAGTCCTCAATGCATAAATTAAAGAAGATAAAATTTCCTACATTTTATGTATTAAAAGTTTTTTTCACTGATCAATGGTTTAGCCGTGACAACGCCACAAAAATGGGAGTGAAAACCAAACAATTCAGAGAAAACGGGAATTACGCCGCTGTACGTAGATTTAACCTGAAAACTGACCATTTTACACAAGCATTGACTATAAAGTATACTAAAGATTATATAAATGACTACATTTTACAATGAAGTTGCTGATAATAAATAAGACGACTCATTATGAATCATTATTTAATTATAAATAAACATGTACATTAGTAACTACATTTATTTAGAAAACAAAAAAATATTATTTCCGCTTTCTTTTACTTGAGGGTCCCTGCTTTTCACCGACATCTACAGCATAGAAAATAGACGCATGGAATTAGTGGGTGTTTTTATTACTACCAACAGTATAAAATAAATGTTTTTTTTAATAAAAAATATTTGATACCCTCTGACATGACTTTTTCTTGACATTTTAGTTCAAGTACCATTATTTTTTAAATCAAAGACAGCAGAATTTAAGTTAGTCACATAAATAAACTTTTGCACCATTAAGCAACGGCATCAAGATTTAAAATGTAACGAAAATGTGAATTTGGTTGAAAATATTTTGTTTACAGAGGAAAATTACAATGAGGAGCACATGCAGTTTTGCAAGAGCGAAATGTTTAAATTTATGACCAAATTTGGACAAAAATTGCCAGTTGTATGTAGATATTTCGGGACAAAATAATTTAAAATATATTACTTGGCTGCAAATTCTGAGTGTTTACGAAATTGATCCAGACAAATTCTCCAAATTCAGATTTGATACAATGCAAAACATAATGTAGGCATTTTATCATGATATATTAATCATAATATCTTGGGATTCCCTATCTTTACATAAGGTTCCTGTTAGGTTTCCTGTAAGGTTTGTGCAGAAATAAATATGAATATACAACAGAACATGCAACACAGCAATTTTCATTAATGCTATCGAATGTTTGTCCCGTACCTTAAATTTTAGAAAAAGAAATTTTAGAATTTGTTATAACAATACAAAAATAGTTTTATCATTTTAGCTTCCATGCCGTTAAGAAAGTATCATTAAAATTATCAAGAAGAACGTAAAATCATGCGTCAATCAGATTATGGAACATTTTTGAACGCATTCGGACTACTATAATAAAGCTTCATAGTTTAATAACGTGAAAAACGATGTCTAAGCAATAATTTGTAAAACATATAACACGTTTGAAAACACAATTTCAACCAAAATCGAAAAAATAGCTGAAAAGTTTGTACATTCCTGTATATGAACTATAGATTTATCATATAATTCACAATATGCTAAAATTTAGAACTGTTAGTGAACGCATAGCACAGTTGAAAATTCCTCGTTAGCAATTTCCGGCAATAAGCGGGTATATAGATGTCTTGTGCAGCCCTATATATGATTTATAGAATTTATACACGCTAAATAGTATGCAATTTTTAAAAATTTAAAAAGAGTTCCACAACTGAAAACGCACTTCCATCAATTATTGTTCATACAGAGAAAAATATAACTGATTTATTTTGTATGTCCCTGTATATGAAAGATCAATGGCACATCATATTCAATAGTAAGCATCTTATAGAGCACCTCGGAGATATATATCAATTTAAATATTTTTGAAAAGGTGTAACATGAACAAAATACACCACAAACAATTTTTCTCCATAGACCGTAATGTAACATAATTCTTTTTAGTATTCCTGTAAATGATCGATTAATACTACCCATACCATATTCTATAAGAAATCATCTTGTAGTGCACTTCATAGATATGTATATAAATTTCAAAGTGTTTGAAATTATGAAACATTATTAAAAACCACCATAAACGATTTTTCCCCATATGCCGTAAATATAATGAAATACTTTTGAATGTCCCTGTAATGAAATTATGACTGCTACACGCAACATTTTAAAATACCTAACATTCAATAGTGAATATCAATAACATTTTTCAATTTCAGGCGATGCGACTATATTGACGACAAAAATATTTTTGGCCAGCTAGAATCGGTAAATCACCCACCGTGCACTGTCGTAATTCCCGTTTTTTCAGAATTTTTTTATTTTCACACCCATTTTTGCGGCGCTGTCACGGCTAAACCATTGATCAGAGAAAAAAAACTTTTCATGCGTAAAATGTAGGAAATTTTATCCTCTTTAATTTATGTATTGAGGACTTTTGCGTAAAATGCATAATTTTGAAGTTATTTTGAAAAAACAAAGAAAATCCCGTTTTTTTTCCAGTTTTTACCCCAAAAAGACGTGTTTCCCGGGATAAATTTTGTTGGCAAACTTCATATTCGTGTTCAGCGACCCAAAAAACATAAAGGCACCAAATATCAAAACTACACCAAAACTTTCCCCTATTTTCTACCAAATGACTGGGCTAAAAGGTGTGGTTCCATTTCCTGTGGTTCCCATGGAAAAGTGATGTCAGCAGCCGGGTTTTATAAAAGCTTTGTGGATAGTGAAATGATGAGTACTTCGAGTCAGAGATTAAACTTTTCATTCGAGTTGTTGTGATTCGGAAGAAGATGCCAGTTGATACACAGATATAACATGTTTTTCTCGTTTTCATTTACTGTTCTCTGTAAACTGTAAACAAGATATTTGCTATTGAATATTTTATAAATTATAAATTTGAGTATGATATACAATGAATAAATTAAACATAATGTCATTCTGCTAATAACATTGTGTTTAATTTTTCACAAACACTATTTAATTGCAGGAAAGATTCATAAAAAGCGATGCATTTTGTCGTAGAAAATAGAACAGTTAACAGTGGTAAAAAACAACAACAAAAAAAAAAAAAAAAACAAAAAACAAAAAAACAAAAAAACAAAAAAAAAGACGAAGACGAGCAATAAATCTTAGTGTCAATTTAATAATGTTAATCGTAATTCTTTTCTGTAATGTTAATTTGAAAACTATATCTCATCCAGGACTTATGTGAGATATTCATGGAAAGGAAGATATTTATGCAGATTTTTGAAAATTGGTTTTGATCATATTAATATGTCCATAATCAAGGGTGTCCGTGTGAAATTTATTTTGTCTTAAAAGAATAAAACATTTTGTAGAAATACTATATTGCAAGAAAGACTTTCTTTGGCAGGTGCTTCAGGAAAGAAAGATGTTTTGTTGGTGCTTATAAGATAACATTTATTTTATGACTGCATAAACCGTATTTTTGTTCATTTATAAAGTAGAAGAATTGATAATTTAAACTTTTATAGTAATTTATAAGGAATTTTTGTTATACAGATTATTTTATTAATATCGATTTCCAACAGATTAAGCATCTTTAGACATTTATATCTTATTATTTTGTTTGCACACTTTTAGATATAATTTCTGCAACTTTAGTGTAAGAATGACTAATAAACACGGAACGAATTAGGCTGTTGCCTACAGACACCCTTTAATTTGTAAGACCTTTTCCAATTTATGTTAATGATCTTCCCCTACTTTATCAAACATGCTTCTAAAAAAGCCTCTAATGCTATATTATTTTGTTTCTTAGAGGTGTCGTTTCTGTGAGCATGGCACTTACAGATGTGGATATTAACCAGTGTGAAGGGGGCGATCATGTCTCTGCCTTTTCCTCATCGCACCACTGTGAATTTTCAACACAGGTAAGTACTAAAGTTCATGTTTAATTCACATGTTCAATTCTGTTGAAAGATTCGATACCTTGTGATTTAAATTAAACATTCTTTTTTTTTTTTTCGTGATCTAAATTAACAGAAATTTAGATAGCAGTAGAATTTACTAAAGTTCATGTTTAATTTACATGTTTAATTCTGTTGAAAGATAGGATCCGTCATAATTTAAATTAAACGTTCTTTTTTGTGATATAAATTTACAGAGATTTAGACGCAATAGAATTTTTCTAAAGTCTGTTTATTATCATTATTACTATTTTGCATATCAACGCAGTTATACCAATATTTGAACAACTATATTAATCATTAGCAATAAGAGTGTTTCTTTGCATAATTTGAACATCAATATCCTTATATTATATGGGAACATGAAAAATTCTGACAGTTGTGGACATAGTTGATTTATAATATTTAACAAATGTGTATGTTTGATGTGTAATTAAAATCTGAATCACGGTTTTTTACTTTGTACTTGACTATGACCTTTCATATAGGTGCACCTATCCACCCATTAAATATGGCGGCGAACGAAGTGCTAGGGAGTAAATGTATCAGCAAAGAGTCATTCGCCAATAAGCTTTTTACTGGGCATCCCCGATTCAAGTTTTTCGTTTTTTTATAATCTAACAATAGGAATAATTTTCGAAAAAAAAAAAAAAGAAAAATCTTCAAGCTTTCAACACTTTTTTTTTTGGGGGGGGGGGGGGGGGGGGGTTGAGGGGGGGCAATTTAAACTTTATAGAATACAAAAACTTTCAGAGTATTATTTAGAAAAACCAGATTTTATTTTTTCTACATTTTCCATGAAAGTATTTCACAATACCATAATTTCTAGTTGATATTCAGTAATTAACGTCTTTTTTAAATAATTCTATAGTTTTATTTACAGTATTAATTCTCAGTTATATAATTTTATTCTTTAAGTGCAATCAAATACAGTTCAAACATTGATAAAGATAGTTATTTAAAAACAAGTGCATGCGGAAGAATAATTCGCCAGTAAAAGATTTACTAGGAAGCCTGAGGATTTTTTTTTTTTTTTTTTTTGGGGGGGGGGGGGGGGAGGGTTGTAACTATTAAATTACTCTTCAAACAAAAGATTTTTTCAAATTAATTTTAAATTTTCCAGGATATGAAAATCAGTCATACTTTTATTTAAAACAAAATGGATTTTGAATTTCTTTTCTTTATTTCATGGAAATCTTTCACTTTTTAATCACAACATTTTGAGTTAGTATCTAGTAGTTATTGCCTTTAAAAGATTTTTTTTTTAAATTTATAATATTATAAAATTAATTAAATGCATAATTATTAATATTTTCAAAAATTTATAATATTATTCAATTACAATATTTTATTCTTTCTGCAGTTTAAACATTGATATGAACAGGGATGTATTTTAGAAAAAATTTGGTTCTTTAAAGGAACTTTCACAATTTTTTAAATCTTAAAACAGAACCCTTCACAAATTTTTTTATCCTAAAAGAGGACGTTTCTCAAAATTCATTGACTTAAAAATAAAACTTTCCCCTCTAAAAACTTAAACTTTAACAAATTTAATAATTTAAAAAAAAAAATTAACTTGCCACAAAATAGCTGAAGTTACCAAAGTGTCTATTCATAGCTTTTTTAGACATAAATAATCTTGTTAAAAAGGTAAACAGGAACCTATATATAACAATAAATTCAAATTCATGAAATTGTAATTTTCAAAACTATTAAAAACAATTCACAATTTCACCATGTAAGAAAATCGTAGACAGACTCCTGATGAATAATTATTTAAAAATAAGTACCACTATTTACTAATAAGTAACCTTTTTCTTATTTAATCACATGTAAGAAAACATAAATATCTTGATAAGTAATGAAGTTTTGTTTATTTAATAAAGATATATAATAAGTAATATTTATCTCTTCCATTTCATTATGAAATGTAAAAATAAATCATATTATTCTCATACAGGATTAATAATAATCTCTTTTTTTTTTTTTTTTTTTTTTTTTTTTTTTTTTTTTTTTTTTTTTTTATGAGAAGCCTGAAATTAAAATATATGACTGCATTCATTTAAAGTTTTTATTTTATTTTTTACTTTAGATGAATGTAATTAAATATTTTTTCATGATTTTTTTTATTATTAAAAATTTAACTTTTCACCTACATAATTAATTTCAACAGTATATATTACATACCATTCATATCCTTTAAACCATAAAAGATGTGAGTACAATAAGTAATATACTTTTGTTTATATAAAAGAGATATAAAAGAAGTAATATTTTTCTCAACCTTAATTACTTCATTATGAATTTTAAAAATAAATCATATTATTCTCATACAGAATTAATAATAATCTATTTTTTTTTTTTTTTTTTTTTTTTTTTTTATGAGAAGCCTGAAATTAAAATATATGACTGCATTCATTTAAAGTTTTTATTTTATTTTTTACTTTAGATGAATGTAATTAAATATTTTTTCATGATTTTTTTTATTATTAAAAATTTAACTTTTCACCTACATAATTAATTTCAACAGTATATATTACATACCATTCATATCCTTTAAACCATAAAAGATGTGAGTACAATAAGTAATATACTTTTGTTTATATAAAAGAGATATAAAAGAAGTAATATTTTTCTCAACCTTAATTACTTCATTATGAATTTTAAAAATAAATCATATTATTCTCATACAGGATTAATAATAATCTATTTTTTTTTTTTTTTTTTTTTTTTTTTTTTTTTTTTATGAGAAGCCTGAAATTAAAATATATGACTGCATTCATTTAAAGTTTTTATTTTATTTTTTACTTTAGATGAATGTAATTAAATATTTTTTCATGATTTTTTTTATTATTAAAAATTTAACTTTTCACCTACATAATTAATTTCAACAGTATATATTACATACCATTCATATCCTTTAAACCATAAAAGATGTGAGTACAATAAGTAATATACTTTTGTTTATATAAAAGAGATATAAAAGAAGTAATATTTTTCTCAACCTTAATTACTTCATTATGAATTAAAAAAAAATAAGAACATTTGATAGATGATAAGAATAATCCGTACTTTTTAACTTAAAAGCTTGAAATTAAAATATTGCTCACATTCACAGATATGCTTTACCATATATTTTATTTTTATCATATATGTAGGAGTAGAATTTCAGAAAATTTTGAAATGATGAAAAAAACAATTTATTTTTCTGAGAGAATATATTTTCTTGCGGGTATATTACAATAAAATATTATATCATTTCAATAAAATATAAAATAGTAAATACCTTTAACATTGATACATACTAAATTTTATTTCATGTCATTTCACTTTACTTATTTATTTATTTTTTACATTAGATGAATATATTATTAAATAATTTTTCATGATTTTTATGACAACTTCACAATTTAAACATAATTTGACGTCAATAATTCAGCAATTACTGCTATTAAAATAATTCTATTGCTTTGTTTTTATAATATCAACTTTTGATTACGAACATTTTATTCTTTCAATGAGACAAATACAGGTCAAACATTAATGAAATTATTTAAAAATAAGTATCCAACAAAGAATAATTCGTCAGTAACATTTTTACTAAATCTTGTACTTAAAATTGTCATTTTAAAGACTAATGATGAATAGTTTTCAAACCAAAGTTTTTTCAAACTTTTAATTTTTTTTAGATATTACAGTATATAAAAAGCATTCATAGTTTTATTTAAAACAAATTGTATTTTGTTTTTTTATCATAGGTATATTTGACATTTTAACCACTTAATTCGGAGTTAATATTCAGTAATTAAAGCCTTTTAAAAAGCTCTTATTTTATTTATAAAATAAATTTTCAATTACAAAATTTTATTCTTTCAGTAAAATAAAATGCAATTTAAGTATAAGTAGTTATTTAAAAATAAAATGAACATGTTTCTTCACAAAAACAATCAACACAGATTAGACTTTTTTAACGGGTAGGAAAAATTCAAAAAATATTAAATCTTTAATTACTTACTATTTCGCTTTTATCTTTGTATATCCAAAAAGATGCAGTATGAAATCTAGCTAGTCTGGCTATAGAACTGGAATTCAATTTTACATTCAGCTCTGTAACCATCCCAGCTGGCATATTTGTATTACATGAAGCTGTATTTAATCCTTACAAAAACTCTCAGAGACATTGGATGATCCTCTTCACGAATAGAAAAAGTTTTTACTTATAATAAGTAATAAAATAGTTTAAAAACAAACAATGAAACCTATTTCCAATCCATTCAGAAAAGCGTCACACACAAGACACAACGGAAAACATTTGAAACAAACGCGGGATTCGGGAATCGGGAATTCCCACTAGATTTGAGGGGTTGAGACAACACCGTCTCGATATTATAGACATGCCTTCCGACGGTCATAAAAAGTAGCCCGTGACGTCACAGATGTAGTTCCAACATTTTCTCTCTCAACCCCTCAAATCTAGTAGGAATTCCCGATTCCCGAATCCCGCGCTTGTTTCAAATGTTTTCCGTTGTGTCTTGTGTGTGACGCTTTTCTGAATGGATTGGAAATACGTTTCATTGTTTGTTTTTAAACTATTTTATTACTTATTATAAGTAAAAACTTTTTCTATTCGTGAAGAGGATCATCCAATGTCTCTGAGAGTTTTTGTGAGGATTAAATACAGCTTCATGTAATACAAATATGCCAGCTGGGATGGTTATAGAGCTGAATGTAAAATTGAATTCCAGTTCTATAGCCAGACTAGCTAGATTTCATACTGCATCTTTTTGGATATACAAATATAAAAGCGAAATAGTAAGTAATTAAAGATTTAATATTTTTTGAATTTTTCCTATCCGTTAAAAAAGTCTAATCTGTGTTGATTGTTTTTGTGAAGAAACATGTTCATTTTATTTTTAAATAACTACTTATACTTAAATTGCATTTTATTTTACTGAAAGAATAAAATTTTGTAATTGAAAATTTATTTTATAAATAAAATAAGAGCTTTTTAAAAGGCTTTAATTACTGAATATTAACTCCGAATTAAGTGGTTAAAATGTCAAATATACCTATGATAAAAAAACAAAATACAATTCGTTTTAAATAAAACTATGAATGCTTTTTATATACTGTAATATCTAAAAAAAATTAAAAGCTTGAAAAAACTTTGGTTTGAAAACTATTCATCATTAGTCTTTAAAATGAAAATTTTAAGTACAAGATTTAGTAAAAATATTACTGACGAATTATTCTTTGTTGGATACTTATTTTTAAATAATTTCATTAATGTTTGACCTGTATTTGTTTCATTGAAAGAATAAAATGTTCGTAATCAAAAGTTGATATTATAAAAACAAAGCAATAGAATTATTTTAATAGCAGTAATTGCTGAATTATTGACGTCAAATTATGTTTAAAATGTGAAGTTGTCATAAAAATCATGAAAAATTATTTAATAATATATTCATCTAATGTAAAAAATAAATAAATAAGTAAAATGAAATGACATGAAATAAAATTTAGTATGTATCAATGTTAAAGGTATTTACTATTTTATATTTTATTGAAATGATATAATATTTTATTGTAATATAACCGCAAGAAAATATATTCTCTCAGAAAAATAAATTGTTTTCTTCATCATTTCAAAATTTTCTGAAATTCTACTCCTATATATATGATAAAAATAAAATATATGGTAAAGCATATCTGTGAATGTGAGCAATATTTTATTTTCAAGCTTTTAATTTAAAAAGTACGGATTATTCTTATCATCTATCAAATGTTCTTATTTTTTTTAAATTCATAATGAAGTAATTAAGGTTGAGAAAAATATTACTTCTTTTATATCTCTTTTATATAAACAAAAGTATATTACTTATTGTACTCACATCTTTTATGGTTTAAAGGATATGAATGGTATGTAATATATACTGTTGAAATTAATTATGTAGGTGAAAAGTTAAATTTTTAATAATAAAAAAAATCATGAAAAAATATTTAATTGCATTCATCTAAAGTAAAAAATAAAATAAAAACTTTAAATGAATGCAGTCATATATTTTAATTTCAGGCTTCTCATAAAAAAAAAAAAAAAAAAAAAAAAAAAAATAGATTATTATTAATCCTGTATGAGAATAATATGATTTATTTTTAAAATTCATAATGAAGTAATTAAGGTTGAGAAAAATATTACTTCTTTTATATCTCTTTTATATAAACAAAAGTATATTACTTATTGTACTCACATCTTTTATGGTTTAAAGGATATGAATGGTATGTAATATATACTGTTGAAATTAATTATGTAGGTGAAAAGTTAAATTTTTAATAATAAAAAAAATCATGAAAAAATATTTAATTACATTCATCTAAAGTAAAAAATAAAATAAAAACTTTAAATGAATGCAGTCATATATTTTAATTTCAGGCTTCTCATAAAAAAAAAAAAAAAAATTAGATTATTATTAATCCTGTATGAGAATAATATGATTTATTTTTACATTTCATAATGAAATGGAAGAGATAAATATTACTTATTATATATCTTTATTAAATAAACAAAACTTCATTACTTATCAAGATATTTATGTTTTCTTACATGTGATTAAATAAGAAAAAGGTTACTTATTAGTAAATATTGGTACTTATTTTTAAATAATTATTTATCAGGAGTCTGTCTACGAATTTCTTACATGGTGAAATTGTGAATTGTTTTTAATATTTTTGAAAATTACAATTTCATGAATTTGAATTTATTGTTATATATAGGTTCCTGTTTACCTTTTTAACAAGATTATTTATGTCTAAAAAAGCTATGAATAGACACTTTGGTAACTTCAGCTATTTTGTGGCAAGTTAATTTTTTTTTTAATTATTAAATTTGTTAAAGTTTAAGTTTGTAGAGGGGAAAGTTTTATTTTTAAGTCAATGAATTTTGAGAAACGTCCTCTTTTAGGATAAAAAAATTTGTGAAGGGTTCTGTTTTAAGATTTAAAAAATTGTGAAAGGTCCTTTAAAGAACCAATTTTTTTCTAAAACACATCCCCGTTCATATCAATGTTTAAACTGCAGAAAGAATAAAATATTGCAATTGAATAATATTATACATTTTTGAAAATATTAATAATTATGCATTTAATTAATTTTATAATATTATAAATTTAAAAAAAATCTTTTAAAGGCATTAACTACTAGATACTAACTCAAAATGTTGTGATTAAAAAGTGAAAGATTTCCATGAAATAAAGAAAAGAAATTCAAAATCCATTTTGTTTTAAATAAAAGTATGACTGATTTTCATATCCTGGAAAATTTAAAATTAATTTGAAAAAATCTTTTGTTTGAAGAGTAATTTAATAGTTACAACCCCCCCCCCCAAAAAAAAAAAAAAAAAAAAATCCTCAGGCTTCCTAGTAAATCTTTTACTGGCGAATTATTCTTCTGCATGCACTTGTTTTTAAATAACTATCTTTATCAATGTTTGAACCGTATTTGATTGCACTTAAAGAATAAAATTATATAATTGAGAATTAATACTGTAAATAAAACTATAGAATTATTTAAAAAAGACGTTAATTACTGAATATCAACTAGAAATTATGGTATTGTGAAATACTTTCATGGAAAATGTAGAAAAAATAAAATCTGGTTTTTCTAAATAATACTCTGAAAGTTTTTGTATTCTATAAAGTTTAAATTGCCCCCCCCCCCCCCAAAAAAAAAAGTGTTGAAAGCTTGAAGATTTTTCTTTTTTTTTTTTTTCGAAAATTATTCCTATTGTTAGATTATAAAAAAACGAAAAACTTGAATCGGGGATGCCCAGTAAAAAGCTTATTGGCGAATGACTCTTTGCTGATACATTTACTCCCTAGCTCTTCGTTCGCCGCTATATTTAATGGGTTGATAGTCCTGTCTCTTCGAGACGGTACTGGTTGAGAGAGAAAATGTTGGAACTACATCTGTGACGTCACGGGCTACTTTTTATGACCGTCGGAAGGCATGTCTATAATATCGAGACGGTGTTGACTCTACACACACCAATTTCCCTAATGCATCAAATGTTTGTAGGATAGTTTTTTCTTCTTTCTTGAATCCTTGTCTACTTTTCAGATGAAAACGCGAGGCAATTATATTCAAACAGATGAATGTACGCGAAGTATAAGAAATGATTTCGAGGGCTTCCCATATTCTCCAGAAAAAATATTCATTAGATTATTTATGATGCTTATACAGAGTGTTTCTAAAATAATAGAGCAAACTTTCAGGAGTGATAATGCGCTTCAAGAGAAACAGTTTTTGTATTGGAAAACAATTGTCACAATATAGGGGAGAGGAGGGCACGTGTGAACATGGGCAGATGTCAATATCACAATTTTTCAATAGTTATTATATGTTTTGTTATTTGAAAAAATTACAAAAGATGTCAACATCTGTAGCCATATGATGATATATTTTTGAAGCTCATTATCATTTTGTTTGTCTTCAGTACCCAAAACACAGTTTGTTGATCCAAAAAGTAAAATCTCAGTTCCAACTTGATAAGTGATTAACTTTATTTATTTATTTGAATTTTAATATTTTAACATATACTATGAATACTAATAAATATTTCTATTTCTTATAAAGTTTTTTTCTTCTAAAATCGAGAAATATTAATGATTTATCAGTTTAACTCTAGAAGTCATGTGGGGCGCTTGTGAAAACAGACTAGTTGGGGGAAGATATGAACAGTTCATAAGTGCCCCAATAATCCTTCTGCGATTCTGTTCCTTTCAGTTAAATTCATGAGAAAGAATGTCAACTGCAATACCTATAATTTTCTTGAAATGGAAGACAAACTTCCGTCATACAAAAAGTGATGTTGTACTGAAACTTCCACAAACGCATCTATCTGCAAGTACATAAAGAGAAACAAACTCGTTTACGTTCAAATGTAATTTAAATAAATTTAATGTTTTCTAAAATGTAATTAGTGTTATCTATTATTTTGCTAAACGGTTTATTACAATATTTTTTATGCACTTTTAGTACAAAAATTATTATGTTAAACAACTTTGCAATTGTTTCTATTTCAATAATTCCAAACTTGCAATGATGGCTTACTTCCATATCTAAAACAGTTATGTATATGATGCTTTGAATGCGGATAGATATCAGTAACATTTTTAAAAAGTAAAATTTTTAAACTGATAACTACCGTAAAATCCCGATTGTAAGCGCCCCCCCCCCTTTTTTTTTTCAAAAGCAAAAGAAGTTAAATTGGGAGGGGAGCTTATAATGGAGATTCTTTTTATGAAACTAATAAAAAACACTTTTTTATCATTAATTTAGAAGTAAATAAGGGAAATGCAGGGATGAGAACCTTCCGCACTTCGGCAGATTTCCGAATTGTAAAAAAAAATATCTAAATACTCCCTTCCCTAAAATCCAACCCACCAAACAAAAAACCCCTAAGTAAAATTTAAAAGCTTTATTTTTTTCAAATTTACTTCTTTATTTTTTATTTTATTACAACAATATTTAACCAATCAACTCTCCTTCGAAACTCTTTAATATTAAATTTCTTTTCTGACCTATTTAGTGAACTATAGTAACAAATAAATAAATAATTAACACAATTTGCATAACTACAGACATACACACATTAAAATTTTATTAAAAACAATTAAAATATAGTTAAAAATATATAAAAACGTTTCGGCTATTTTCATAGCCCTCATCAGTAAACGAGCAAAGTCACAAAACAGCAAGAGCCACAGTAAACGAAAAGACAGTTAAAATCACGGTCTAAGTAGGATAAAATAATCAGCAAGAACTTGGGTTGCTTCGTTGATTGGCGATTCAGCTAAAACAGTTCTCCAACCCTCAAGGAAGACACGGCTAAAATATACGGGGCAATTGGCTTCCACAATTCGTGCACTCTCAAAATCGAGGACATGATCGAACTCAAGTGCATGTGCAACCAATCTTGAATTCAGAGTACCTTTATTAATTATTTACCTTTTACCTTTATTATTACCAAAGCCAATTGCCCCGTATATTTTAGCCGTGTTTTCCTTGAGGGTTAGAGAACTGTTTTAGCTGAATCGCCAATCAACGAAGCAACCCAAGTTCCTGCTGATTATTTTATCCTACTTAGACCGTGATTTTAACTGTTTTTTCGTTTACTGTGGCTCTTGCTGTTTCTTGACTCTGCTCGTTTACTGATGAGGGCTATGAAAATAGCCGAAACGTTTATATATATTTTTAACTATATTTTAATTGTTTTTAATAAAATTTTAATGTGTGTATGTCTGTAGTTATGCAAATTGTGTTAATTATTAAGTAATCCAGACGTATTTATGTATGTATTTTTAAATAAAGAAATAATACATTACCTAAATTATCCCCTCCTCCCAAAATCTCTGTTTCTCTCCCCCTGTCCTCAAACATTCTTATCATGAACATACTCCTCCCCCATGTATCTCAATCAGTTTAAACATTGTAAAATTCTTTATTTTTTTCTGCTCGATTTGTGATTTTGTTGTAAAAATATTAAAAAAACCACCTAAATTACACTGAAGAGTCAAAACATTATGACCATCCCCACATTTTGCAATGAACTCGCCTGGATGACGTGGAGTGCAAGTAATCAGTTGGGAATGGTATTTAACTGCTGCTAGGGAGTCTGAAGAATTATTTTTGCGCTTACTTTTGCCTGTGATGGGAAAAACTGTTGATCTAAGCGATTTTGATAGAGGGCAGAATTCAATGACCCGACGGCTCAGAACGAGTATCTCCGAAACTGTACGACTCATGTGTTGTTCCTGACATATCGTTGTTAGTACTTATGCAAAGTGGATGAATGACGGTGAAACCATCAGTAGACGCCATGGCGTTGGACGCCCACGGGTTATCAAAGAAAAAGGACGTCAAAGATAGTCCAAGAGCCGACAGCACAAAAACCTATGTTATCAAGCACAAAAAAACCCCTTTATTTTATGGAAGAGTAGAAGTAGGGGATTCTAATGATCCATGTCTGCCAGAAGTGAAGTAGTGCATAAGCCAAAAATTAATACCACCAGTGGTTCACTCGTAGGTTTATCATTGTGTTTGTCCTACAAACAAAGGTATGAAAACATGGAGCACTGGGAGCAGGAAAACACAATAATAAACCTACGAGTGAACCACTGGTGTATTAATTTTTAGCTTATGCACCACTTCACTTCCGGCAGACACGGATCATTAGATTCCCCTAGTAACAATATGTAAATAATCAATTATTTAAATTACACTCTTTTCTCCAAAAGTTCCTCTTTTTGTATTGGCATGTCAGTTGCTCCAGTCATTGGCTTCGATTTTGGTTTATGAAGCGGGAGAGTCTTAGTCCAAGAGCCGACAGCACAAAAACCTATGTTATCAAGCACAAGAAAAAAACCTTTATTTTATGAGAGAGTAGGGGCTATAGCGAGCAACAAATGGAACAAAAAAATTGAGATTTGCAAGATTTTTCAAATTTTTGGGGCAAAGAAGAAAACCGGAAAATGCATGCCGGCTGGGGGGGGGGGGGGTGATTTCATTTATGTAAAAACATATGAAATAAATCTATATATATATATATATCTTGGAAATTTTTCTGTAGAAAAAGTATCCAAACCTGGAATCGAACCCGGTCCCCGGTATAGCTCACCGACGTTCTACCAACTGAACAACTTGGAACGATACCCAGCCTGGTACTTCTCACTATCATATGTTGGCAAGGCTACAACCGCAACACAAGATGGAATATTTTTCCGAGAGCATGAGTTATTGAATGCAAGGCGTGAGAAATTTTCTACAGAAAAATTTCCAAGATATATATAGATTTATTCAATTTCATCGATGCTGGATGCTCTATAGTTTCGTATTTGCCCCAGAGTCGGTGGCTTACGGAAAAAATATTCCATCTTGTGCTGCGGTTGTAGCCTTGCCAACATATGATAGTAAGAAGTATCAGGCTGGGTATCGTTCCAAGTGTTTCAGTTGGTAGAACGTCGGTGCACTATGCCGAGGACCCGGGTTCGATTCCCGGTTTGGATACTTTTTCACTCTGTTGGCTATACGCCTTTTAAGCATCTAAAATTTGAAATATTATTGAAGGCAAGGCGTGAAAAATTTACAGAATATATATAGATTTATTCAATTTCATCGATGTTGGATTCTCTATAGTTTCGTGTTTGCTCCAGAGTCGGTGGCTCACGGAAAAATATTCCATATTGTGCTGCGATTGTGGCCTTGCTAACATATGATTGTGAAAAGTACCAGGCTGGGTATCGTTCCAAGTTGTTCAGTTGGTAGAACGTCGGTGCGGTATACCGAGGACCCTGGTTCGATTCCCGGTTTGGATACTTTTTCACTCTTTTGGCTATACGCTGTTTAAGAAACTAAAATTTGAAATATAAGGAAATACACCAGAAAAGTCAAAAGATTCAAAATTATTATCCTTAGATTAAAAATAAGTTTCTGAAAGGGGGGAAGGCTTATATTAGGGAATGGGAAAGAAAATCAAAACTATTCGAAAGTAGGTGGGTGGTTTACTTTTGAAGGGGCTTACAATCTGTATTATACTGTAATATGATACTTGTGCATGGACTCTTGTGCATGGAGCTTTGTATCTTCTTATTTTCATTTAATAATCTTTTCCTTAAACATATCACCCAGATATATATATATAACCATTAATTAAACATAACCATCCACCGTCAATTATTATGAATTAAAGCTGTAAGTATTTAAAAAAAAATAATATAAGAATTATTATGGAAGAAAAAGAAAAAAGTGGAAACCGACAAAAATTGAAAAGCTTATACATTGAATTACGTTATCAAGGGCACAGAATTCAATGATATAAGCAAAATGGTTGTTTTCTGTGGGAAAAATAAGCTAAAGCTAAAAGTTATTTTCCCCTGTGCCCAAACAACCAAAAAATCAAGTGAATTGATTAAAAATGAAAGCAGAATAGAAACAAATATTATGAAATGGAAGAATCAATAAAACGTATTTAAATATTTATAGGATATAAAATATAAATAATAAACACCATACCGATTAATATTTCAGTATTTTACAAAAATCCACGCGCACGTGGCTGCCAGTATATCAAAAGATTAAGGTGAATAAAACAGTTAAGAAATCACAGTAAATGATACTAAAGGATGCAGTTAATACAATTTGAAATAAAATTTGAAATACCTTGTTAAACACATTTAATCTAATATAAAATAAATAGATATTAATTACATTATTTAAAATGCACTATTAAATTAATTAATAACAGTTTAACAATATCGTCAAAATTTAGCTAAAAATACCCCCTGGTGTATTAAATTATAACTGAAATGGAGCTAGAAAAATTAAAAATAGGAGCTATCTTAAAGAGACAAATTTAGTGCTGCCATCTAGTATTACTTCTATTAAACAACTAACGCAAGATAAATATTTGTAAGCATTAGAATGTAAATAACTGTATAAAAAATTCTAAGCATGTGAATGTAAATAACTGTATAAACAGCAAAACCAAACATATCCTTATATATAGAGAATTATAAACCGAATATAAACCACACAATGTATTTAAAAACTATTGTAAATAAAATTTAAAAGCATACAATATATTCTATTAGCTAACTTATTTAAACTAAACTAAGAATTTAAATAATTCTAGAACATTGATAATATATAGCATATAGCTATATGCTATAAAACAAAATAAATTCAGTAATAATTAATATAAATAATTATTAAATTTAAAAATTATTTTAATGAATTATATATCAGATATTTATAAAATGAACAGGAAATAAAAAAACATGTGGAAGTAAATAGAAGGTTAAATGATACTTAAATACCCATTACTTAAAAAGCACAAATATAGAGTGTGGATTATTTTCAGACATCCATAAAAAACCATAAAGTATGAATGTGGGACATTCAAAAACATTAAACCGATAATAAATATTAAAAAGAATAGAGTAATAATAATAAAAATAATTACACAATTTTAATGCACACAGTAAAACTATATTTATATTAAACATATTTATATGTATATTATTCACTATAAGAATGGCATACTATTAGTAATTAATATGATATTGTCCTTAGTAAATTTAAAATTTAATAACAAATAATTGTAAATTAGATTAATCAATAATTAGGCTAATTATAATATTAATGAAATTCTCCAATTACATATAAAATATCAAATCAACATCCATATAAAATACGTAACAAAAATATAGTAATAATACAAGAATATATATAGCATATATATATAGCATATATATATTTCTTTATGGTGAATTTAACAGATTATGTAATAAATGAATAACAGGATAAAAAGCATGTCAAAGATACATTTTTCTTGTGTTCACATGTGCCCTACGTGTGTTCATAGCTACCCCACCGGTGGGGCACATCTGAACAGTTTTTTGAATTTAAAGAACTATTAAAAAGGGTAAGAAGTACTATAAAGGTGATTTAAAAATTACCATGTATAAGAAACAGTCCTGTTTACTATGTTAATTAGTTTTTGTACGTAGAAATTATGGGAAAAATAGGACAAGGCTATATTTATGTGAGCTGCTCACACGTGCCCCCCTCTCTCCTACATAGAGGTTTCCCTTGCTTTATGTGGTTTCAGTTAATGTAATTTTCAGTTATTGCGATAATTTTCTTTTCAGACGCTGCCTCAATTAATGCCAGACAATTTTCGATTTGTGTGCGAAGCACAGAATGGGTGGCCGCCCCCTGTTTTATTGCAAAAATTTATGCTGTTGATAGTTGATAAGCTTTGGCTCACATGCTAAATAAAAAGGAGTGTCTATGCACTCTGGAGGAGTGTATAGTCACTCTATAGCAGAGTCAAAATATGCCCAACCTCTTTAGAGTGACTATTCACTCTGAGCAGAAGTGCAATTTTTGACTTTCTGAAAGAGTGAATAGTCACTCCTGGGGAGTGAATATTCACTCTAAACGGGGGTGGATAATCACTCTTTCAGAAGAGTGACTATTCACGCTTGCTAAAGGAGTGCGTTTTTTCACTTCTGGCAGGAGTGAATAGTCACTCTTTCATAGGAGTGAAAGTTCATTTTTTATGGAGTCAATTCTTTTTTTATTTTGCTTTTATGGGCATTTTAAAAGAATCACATCTTTTACAGCATGCAATGAAAATAGATACAAACGTGGTAAAGATTGGAATAAAATACTTTATTAGCAACATTTATTTAATTCATAGTTTGAAACACTAATTGAACTTTTAAGAAAAAATTCAGTTAAAGTTACACATGAATTAAATTAGATTACTGACAGAACTCCCCCCCCCCCAAAAAAAAAAAATACAATCTTATCCCTTGTGTTTGCTTTCATTGCATGCCCTATAAATATACGATAATTTTAAAATGACGATAAAGGCAAGTAATTAACCGAAATCTTAATCAGTTAATGTTATTTTTTTCTTTTCAGATACCCATTTAGTATTTTAATAACTCCCGTGGTGTACGTTAATTATGTTCTTTTTTTCATGTGTAACTCAAATTTTAAATATTTAGTTCTCAGAATTGATTGCTAATGAATTTAAATCTAATCAAACGTGATTGTTTACTGCATTTTACTTACTTTTAAAGTTTTATTAATAACTGTAATAGTAGATGGATGTTATATGATTAACAACGTGTGATTTCATTTTAATTTTTGTTTTAAATATAGAATCTTATCTTTTTAGTGCTATTTTTCAGAACCCTATTGTTCTAAAATATTTTTAATTTTTCACCAAAAACACAATATTTATTAACTCGCATCTTTTTTTTAATAAGTTCTAAGCTTGATCTACATATTAAGAATGTGTAAGATTTCTTTTTATGTGTTGTGATCTGTCATCGGGGAGTCTAGATTTTTCATGTTCTGTGGAATATGTTTATATTTTTCTTTTAAACATATTCCTTAACTTAATCATGAAAATTATATGATAAGCCATATTTAATTTAAAAATTTTATTCCCGTATATATTGTATTTTGGAAATATGAGCTAAATAGATTTCGTATTTTTCATAGGAAAAAAATGATCTCGGAAATAGAAAAAAGAAAGAAATATAAAAAGGAAAAAATGACTGCATATGTACTGTTCTTATTATTTGAAAAACTTTTTTAATGTAAAAAGTAGTTATTTATCCCTTTAAAATATATTCAATCTTATATTATATAAGTGATACTTTGAACATTTAAAAATATATACTAAAGTAGTTTTATCTATAAATTTCATATCAGGCATAAAAAACTCTTTATTTCAATGCTTACATATCAGGTTTTATTTTTTAATGCCAATAATTACGTGTATCATATCTATTTAACTCATAATCCTAACATACAAATTCTACCAGGAATAAAAGTTTAAAATTAAATAAGTCTTACCTTTAAAATAACGAGTTGCAACCCGTCGAAATTCGACGTACTAAAATGTTTGAAAGGAACTGCCAGATCGAAATTATAATAAACCTACAAAAATGATTACAACAAAAAAATCATCTTACATTGGTTGTCTAACTCTTAAAACAAATAATATTTTAAACCCAAAATTACCAAAATATTATTTCTACAAACTTCAACTGCTTAAATTATTGAAAAATTAAAATGTATTAGATTACGTAATCAAGATGAATAATTATGATAAAGTTATCGATGGAGCTCTTATGTTTGTTTTTACAGGATGAAAAATCAGTAAAAAGGATTTTGCTTTGTCAGATCATAAAATTTTCACCCATAAAATCTAAACTGTACGTTATTTTCACATTATCGTAATTGACATACGCACCACTCAAATTCACAATTTGAAAGTATTTTAACGCGCAAAAGAATAGATTATTAATGAATGCATTTCCAAAGTTAAAGTCACGTTTGTCCGATACAACTTTTCATCTGAACATTCGCACAAACCTTAAGTTCTAATCTTAGTACCCGCGAAAAAAAAATTCAGAAATTTGACTTTAGTTGTCATAGTATTCGCCATTTATAGTATTGGTCAAATATTTAGTTTTATTAAGAAAAAGGATCGTTTTGTTTTAAATATATCATTTTTACTTAATGAATCATTTTTCCGAGCGCCTCAAACTCATTTATCAGCGTAATGTAAAAATATTAAAATGTAGCTGATTTATGAAGAAGAATGCGTGTTTTATTTAATGTCTGACATCATTTTCTGTTCAAAAATTATAAAAAAGTTACTTTTATTTGTAATGTGAAAATGGCATCAATAAGGATATAATGAATAAAAATAATAAACCATGAATATTTTCCCTTTACTTTCAATATAAATAGAGTACTTCAGTTGCCACAATTACAAAATTTGTATTAAAAACTACAAAAAAATTAATATCTCAAAAACAAATTGAGATACAGCTTTCAAACAAATAGTATTTAAAAGAGAATTTTTTTCCTTATACGACGGTGTAAAAAGTTAAAAAGGGTGATGCATAGAAGTTTAAAAATTTGCAGTAGAGAAAATTGCAAAACCAAAATTTTATTTCAAATTTCAAAGTGTTGCCATTCGCAAAATGACGTATGCGTTACGCACAGATATGTTTGTCCTTTATAATATAGATATAAGTATGTTTTAATCCTAAAAATGACGGGCGACTTTCTCTTATCTTAAAAAAAGCATCGTAGACTTTTGCTTTTCAGATTAGCTGATGAGTATTATGAATACATATAATTAGATATCCACAGAAAATTCAGTTTATTTTTCGTCCCAAAATCTGAGTTGTATTGGCTCAAATGAGACACTCTTTATGAATGAGACTCTTTCTTAATGAGACACACTTTGAACTTCACTGTGTATATCAGCCATGACAGGCTGGACATGGAAGTAAAAATAATGTAGGCAATGCATTATGACTCAACTTTGAAGATACATTTTCGCGCTCGGAAAAAACTGCAGATGTTAGTAATGAAGTTTCAAACCGCAAAACTCTTTCGAATGCTGTTTGAGAATGTTCTTCTGTATCTTTTACGGATTAATTACATTTAATTTTATATGAAGATAAAAAGTTCCCTAAATAAGCGCTTTAATAATATCCGGATACTTTTATTCTAAAATAGTGGACGTCTTTCTGTTATCTTAAAAAAATGATTTTAGACAAGACTGTTCTGATTGGCTGATTATTAATACCGATATACTCACTCTTGAAAAGGAGTGCGTTTTAGTACGTAATTTCCAAGTTTACATTATGAAATAGAGTTTTTGAAAATTAAGAAGTGACATATTTTGGTGCTTTTTCATTATTTTACTCCATATATTGGTTCAAAGTTGAACGGAAATTATTTTTAAAGAGTATAAAGCCAGACTTTCACTCTTCAGCGGAGTGAGATATTTCACTCTCGACAACGGAGTGACATACTTCACTCCCGACAATGGAGTGAAATGTCTCACTCCTTTCTAGGGAGTGGAAAATTCCACTCTTGAAGGAGTGTATTTTTATAAAATTCCCTCCAAAAAGAGTGAAAATGCCTGTCACTCTTTCAAAGAGTGAACTTTTCACTCCTCCCAATTATAGAGTGTAGATAGTGTAGAGGAAAACGTGAAGTAAACAAATTGTATTACAGTAATTTTATAATCAAATTATGTAAAATTCTAATAATTTAACTAATAATAAGTAAGCTAACATAATTAACCCAAAATAAATATAATAATGCATAAATTAAACTTAAAACTGGTTTTTCAATGTCCCTTGATTGTCACTTAATAAATTGTTTCACATGTTTATAGTAATGGAATTTCATGTAACTTACATGGATTTTATTTAATAAGTATCAAATAAAGTTGTAATATGTACTTTTTAATAATAGCACACCGAAATCAATATAGTAGTACTCGTACATTATTATATTGTTTATTTATGTATATTGCAGCTTTGGATAAGTTGGTTGTTGACCTTTTTTAGTTTTTTCTATTGAATATATGTTTCGATAAGTTTTGATTGATGAGGTAATATTGCTGAATCAAATAGCCGCCCTATTCGAGGGAAACCTGCTCTCAATCAAAAGTATAAGCTTTCTCATTCCAAGTGAAACTCGGGTTTTTACAACTTAACTGTAATGAAGCTATTGGAATTATACATTCTACAGACTTTTCTTTCAGTAAAGCATGATGGCATTATGGGAAGGACTGGAAATGGCCACAATTTTCGTCCAAACAGCACTGAGCTAAACGCTTCTTTATTCGGAATGCATCTGACATTCAATGACCAAATAACAGTATACATCCAGTTCTTCCTGTGATGTCACCACATTTAATGCAAAGAAAAGTTAATTTGATAAAAATATCATTAAAATATCTCTATTATTTTTTAAGTTGTGAACGGAAATTCCAGTTCAGCTTGTAGAGAGATCCCCTGTATTTTTGAATGGTTAAGTAGATTGCGACACTTCCTATACAAAAAAGTTTGTATTGATGAGCATTATCTCCCATGAAAATTTGTTCCATTAATTTAGAAAAATCTGAATAAAATTCCGCTGTACTATAATCTATGAAAGATCATGGTCTATGGTGCCTAATCCCACTCTGTTGACCACTGAGGCTGTAGAGATCCACATATGTTATATATAGTATATGTACATTTGACGTGGTCGGGTTGACGCGGAACTTCCAGTGTTTAGTTACCAAACACGCTTGGTAGTCATTTTGTCGATCCCGAATAGAAGAAAATGAGAGTAAACCTTACCCAAATCCGGAGGCGAACCTCTGACCTGTAGTGTGGCAGTGCAATGCTCTAAACATTAAGGAACCGGGTGCTTCAAACACCATATATAGGGAATTTTATTTTCGTGTTGGTACGTGTTGAACAACTTATTACTGGTGAATTAGATAGCTGTTCCCTAGACATATCTTAACAACTGCTGTAATCCAAAAAACCTGTCTATATGATGTCCCTTTGCATCCCTTAAAAAGTAAAAAAAAAAAAAAATATTAATCGAGGGCCCCTTTTTAGTTCTACATTTGCAAATGTTAAGTTTTCATAAGTGGTTAAGTCACTGAAATCAACATATTCATTCACGTATCACAAGTTTTATAATATACAGCCTGTCTCAAATGTTTAGGCACAAGAAGAAAATGTCCTTTATTAAATAATAATACAAAATTAAACAAAAATATATTATTTAATTATTAGATTCTGTAAAAGTATTCAAACAAGTCATATCAAAGGGAATAATTGGGTATATAATCATAATTTTGGTAAAAAAAAAAAAAAAAAAAAAAAAAAAAAATCAAAATTCTGTAACAATAGAATATCTCAAACGTTTCGGTACAATATAAAAAATAAATCATATCAAAAGGAATAATTGGATATATAATCATAATTTTGGTAAAACAAAGATCAAAATTCTGTAGCTATGCAATATCTCAAACGTTTAGGTACAATAGAAAAAATAAATCATTTAAAACTTTTACAAGATGCTATGGACAATATTCTCGTGACGTCACAGTGGGAATCACTTGGTGTAAAAATAGCGGCTAACGCGTTTGTTTACCTTTTTGCGTCATTTGATCCATATATACGTATTAACTAAAATTTAAAAATTTAATTTTATAAATAAAATGAAAAATATGCATGCCATTACATTAAAATAGAGAAAAGAATTCATGTAAAACTCATACCTGTCCCTGAAAAGGTCTAAAACTCCGTATAAAATAAAATATAAGCACATAATTTTCTAAACGCAATAGTGGGATTATGAATGTTATTCCCAAGCAGGCGAATTTTTGTAGCCTCGAACACAAGGGGAGAATGTGGTCCATTCATTAACAGTATTTCCTTGGTTTCGGATTACTTCAAATAATTGTATTTCCATTCAATCAATTAGCTTTTGAAATATTATTGCTGGCAGAGAAAATCATACTTTTCAATGGCTAGTAATTGTTATTTTGTAGTCATAATGCTTCTCATTTTTGTATACTTCATATGTTAGGATAGCCCAAATATTCTCAATTGAGTTTGTGTCTGGACTTAAAATTGGCCAATCTAAAACGTTAACATTTTGCCCGGAAATCCGCTGTTTTGTATTTTGAGAGTTGTGGTTGAAGCATTGTGGCGCTGAAATTTCCACTCCGGAGCCCCTAATATGATACCAAATGCAAGTAGATGTTGCTCTAGTGTCTCTTGATATTTTGATGAACTTTTTTCCCATGTAGAGAAATGTCAGGCGGGTTTGGGCATTAAAGTTAATCGCCTCCCAAACCATCAGAGACTTACAGCCTTGTCGACCACTGAAGAAAGTAAGTGACTGTTTTCTGAGGTCATGCGAGTAACAATCCCAACCATTAGAGCCACCCAGATGCCACTTCTTTTCGTTAATGAACAATACAGAGAGCCACTTGGCCCCGTACGATATGTACTTTTAAGCACAGTCCATTACAGCCTGTTTATTCTGTGATTTCAGGCGTTGTTTGCTGGATATATTTTTTAAAACGATGTTCTTGCAGTCTCTTTTGAGCCTATAGGTCGAGATCTAGATAGATTTTGTGCTGTTAGCGAATACGGGATTGACCAATCAGAAGCCTGCATTTTTGCGAACTTTTCGTTGTTTTAAGTAAGCAAAGTTTCTGATTGGTCAATCTCGTTTCGCTAACAACGCAAAATCTATCTGGACCCTGGCCTATGTATTGTATTCTTTTAGATTGAGAAATAGATTATTTTTAATTTGTCTTATGGACAGATATTGCTTTGACGTCAATCTTTCAATTTTTCGATCAGTCTGAACACTTGTTACCCGTGGCCTCCTGCTTCTTGGATTTCGGTCGAAATTGTTATTTCTACAAGTACTCTGTACATACTTCACTTTGAATGATTTAATATTGTAGAAGTTTTAATAACGGGCTTCTTTTTCGATTGCAACTTAAATATCTTTAAAATTTCCTATATTGTGAATTCCTCAGCTTTCAGCATCTTAAATAACAAACAGAAATGAAATATTTGCTGTTGTATTGCTCAGGGAAAAAAGTTGGTTGATTGAAAGCAATCCAACATTTGTTAAAGTTTACACATTGTGCCCAAAACCGTTTGAGACAGTGGTTTTTTTAAACAAAAATAAAAAAGGCGTGTTTTTTAAATAAATGATGCTGATGAAATCGTTATAATGTATCTGCTATGTTACATTTGAATTACATTTGAATATTTGCTGTGAAATGATTCCACATATTCCTATTTCCAATTTTATTATTATATTTTTGTATGTATCTAAACTTTTGAGATAGACTGTACTAGGTCGTATTAAAGATTCGTAACTGAAGCGCAGCAGATTAGTTTGTGTTTATGGTATTCAGAGAACTTATCGTACCACAGCTGAAAGTAGCTCTTAAAATAATATCGAATTCAAAAGAAAATACTATTTTAAAAAAAAAGTAAAAAAAAAAATAAAACACCACTCAAGTTTTTGTCGGATTGTATGCGCGATTGAAATTCGTGAAATTTTATTTAAAAAAAAAGTCCTACAGAGTTATTGTAAATTTAAATGATTCTCTAAGTATTTTGGAATCGATAACTTCTTCGAGAGAATTTTCAGCAAATGATTAACGTTGAGGATTGGGTCAAATAACAGATCAGTTTTGTAAGCAGCCGACATATGTTACACCAAGTGAGAATTTGTTTCTACTAATGTCCACAACTGCTTTAACAAGTGTACAGATGGATGACAAAATAATACGAACACCCATGAAAAAGGCATGGTTCATTTCAAGGAAGCAGAATGCGCATCTCACTTTGCACTCAATTCTGCCACCTAGTGTTTATGAAAGGTAAGGTATCAGTCGCTCAACATCATTCATAGTTGTTGCATACGCTCACCATACGCTCTGGAAATTTCAATAATGACTGATCTGTCAGAGTTCGAAAAAGGAATGATTGTTGGAATGCGATGCGCTGGTTGCTCCGTGACAGAAACAGCCAATTGTTTGGGGGAGTGCAAGGAGTACTGTGTCAGCCGTTATGACAGCGTACACGAAATGCGGTAAAGTGTCGTCGTCTGCGAAGTACAACAGTGGGCGGAAAAGAGAGCTTTCTGAGAGGGATAAAAGAGAGCTGACCCGCATAGCGGTCCGAAAGCACAATCAATCTTTATCTCAGATAACGTCAGAGATAAATAGTCATCTCCAGAATCCCATTTCGGCAAGAACTGTCCAAAGGGAACTTCATGCTTCGAACACTTATGGAAGAGTTGCAATTCGTAAGCCATTGGTGTCATAGGTGTTCGTATTATTTTGTCATCCATCCGTAAGTCCCTGCGTTTGACGAATACTTATGACATATGCCAGAGACACGGGATCGCCCCATACGGTTTGCATTAGAACTTTAATCATAAATTATTCCGGGCACAGATCAAATTTTTAAAATTGGGCTACGTTGTTACCTCTGTCTTACTAAGATCTATCGTTGTAGTAAGTCACATTGTAATTGATGGGGCCATAACCGAAAAATCGTGTTCATTTCAATGTCAAATAGCAGTGGGTTACATAGAGAGCTTCGCTTGCCTTCGGCTTGATACGCTTTAATTATTTAGAGTTTTAGATGAAACTGTAGAGAAAAAAAGTTTACGATTGTAATTGCGATCAATTAGAGTTTTTAAAGTATTTTAAAATATTATTATCAGAGGGTCAAATTTAATTCTACTTAAATTTTCTAGTGTGTACCAGTGCCTGGCAGAGGTTTTCGGCGTGGTTCATATCGCTGCTACTGCAAGCCCAATTATTATCCAGCTTCTGCTGAGGCTCAACGCCGAGGACACGATTTTTATGACGGTGAAGTCATCGAAAGTGCTTTCGTTGAAGCCATTCTGACTGGACAGAATAAACACTCCAGCAGCTTTCAATGCCTTCCGTGTCGCATTGGGTGCGAAGATTGCCTAGCGGATCAACCTTGCTATGTAGAATACGATTTGTTGCTAAGGAGCTTGATTCTCTGCTTCCAGAGTTTTTGCAGTACCATTGTTGTTATTTTAATTGTAGTTATATGTGTTCTGAGGAAGACGAGGGTAAGTCAAATTTCAATAATTAATTTATACCTAAGGAATCTATAAAGTAATTGTAATATTTTTTGCTTAATCTTGATAAATACTGTAGAAATTTCGTCATATATTATTAAAAATGATTTATTTTTGATATGATTTTAAATGGTCTTAAAACGATTTTGGAGACTTAATAGCAGATTCAATTAATTTGACGAATTTACCGAAAATTAATTTTTGGTCTCATTTTACGTTTACTTCTCCTGTTACTTGCTGTACAATATCATATCAAAAGAAGCTCGGAAACGTCTAAAAATATTAGCTTAGCAAAATGTAAGGCAACAATATAGATTTTACGAGTGTAGGAATGCAATTAGTATTTAAATTTAGAGCATAGCAAGATCAAACAATCACAACAATAAAACATCGGTTATTGGTAGAGATGCGAAATATCCGTTGTAAGATGATCGCGATAACGGAAACATGGACGAATTTTGAAACGCAAGTCTCATATGGTTATTGCGTTTAAAGCAAACTCCGTTTGAAGAAATTTATAGGTAACTTCTTACAGTATATGGTACTAATCTTACGTTCCATAAGCAGGCATGTTTTGGTGCACTGAGTTCGATAAAGACAAGGCAAGTGTGCAAGATGAATAACGCTCAGGGCTGCAGAGTAAAAATTATTCAGTACTGAGGACCAATTTTCAAGATTATTGAAGTTAAGTTCACATTGAATCAGATTTCTGGTGACAGCTCTTAGAAATCCAAATCATTATATAGCTCAACTCATGTGTGCACATTTTCCTATATAAATAATTGCATTACCGGAAGAAGTGGTCTAGTTGGGTGCCTGGGCAATTCCTATATGATCAGAGTTTCGAGGATGGGCTTGATTAAGTTTAATGTGAAGACGTTCCATTCTTGCAGTGTATCGTTACAGGGAAAGAAGTGTGGTACATCATCTGACACCGCAGACGAAGATGCATCGATGTCATTTTAGATAGTTAATGCTAGTTTATTGTCACACAATGGAGCAATTGCGGGACATATAATATACAGTCGGCTCTCGTTAATTCGAACTCGTCGGGACCACAAGAAATGTTCGAATTATGGAAAGTATGAGAGAAAACATGTTTAAAGGGGTACTATTACAAAGGAATTAATTTTATAGTATTTTTTTTAAATTTCGGATGTTATCGTTAGAATGACTTAATATTAAATTAAAAGATATAAATACATAAAATAATTAATAATATTAAAATAATATAAATAAAACATAAAAATTAATAATACACTATAGAACAACGGCATTTAAAATTACATTTTAATTGTACTATAATTTTCTGACCTGAAATTAGATGAACATTTAAGAAATTATTTACACTTATTTATCATCTCTATGAAAAAAATTATCAATTGTTGTTTGCTTAGTCCTATTCATTTTTGACTTTTTAGCCAGTTTTTCTATTTGTAACAAACAGTTAAGTTCTTTGTCTGATGACGGCTGCATCAGGATAAATGTACGCAAACACTCAATTGATTGTGAAATTGACTTTTCTGTGGGTAAGGAAAGCACTTGGGACATAGTAGCAGAATCACCAGAATCCGATTCCATCTCCTCATTGCATTTTTCGTGAATTGTTTCAACAATTTCTTCCACAGTTAAGGGTCCAGATACTTCTAAACTATTGTCGGCTGCTACATACTCTGCGAACGTAATCTCGCATTGGAACATTTCAGAAAAGTTTGGAAATTCTATTTCTTCAAAAGGTCTGTCGTTTTCGTCATTTGCATTATAACCACTCTTTTTAGATGGATGAATAAATCCGGCATATCGAAAGCATTTTTATATTGTTTCAGGTTGTACGGCATCCCACGCCGCATATAAATCGTTGATGGCCGTGAGTAATGTTATGTCGTAGCTTTCTTTAAGGTCAATCGAAAATAAAATTTGTTCTAGAATCCTTTTACGATAATGAGTTTTTAAATTTTGAATTATTCCTTGGTCCATCGGTTGCAGTTGTACTGTAGTATTAGGGGGTAAATATTCAATCTTTATAGAGCTCAGTGTTGGTAGTTTACAATGACTCTGCACATTATCTAGCAGCAATAGAATTCTTCTGTTTTCACGAGAAAATTTTTTATCCAGTTCTTTTAACCAACTGATGCAGATCTCACGCGTCATCCAGGCTTGGGAATTTGCCACATAATCAACAGGCAGTGTTTTAACTCCTTTGAAGCAACGTGGATTAGTTGATTTACCAATAACTAACAATTTTAACTTCTCACTTCCATCCATATTGGCACCTACCATCACAGTTATCCTGTCTTCTCTAAGTTAATCATTTGTGCACGTTTTACCTTTAAATGTTAAAGTCTTATTAGGAAGAAGTTTATAAAAAACCCTGTTTCATCGGCATTAAACACGTCTTTCATTGCATAAGTAGAAATAGGTTCGGGTAGCTTTTCGCAGAATTCATTGCAAGCAGCGAGGTCTACAGCACCACTTTCACCACACACAGTTTTGTGTACGATGTTATTTCGCTGCTTAAAACGTGTCAGCCATCCTTCGCTGCAATTGAAATTTTTAATACCCATGAGTAGTGCAAGTTCTTTCGCTTTAGCTGCCAATATAGGTCCACTCAAAGGTACATTTCTTGCCAATGCATCTTTTGTCCATAACAGTAAAGCTTCCTCTAAATCCTCATGGGCTGCTGTTCTCATACGTTTTCGTCCTTCAGCAAATCTTTCCTTTTCCCATGATTTCAGGATGAATCCTTTATTTTTCAAGTAAGTAGACAGCGTATTCTTTTTTATTCCATATTCTGCAGCAAGTTCTGTCTTAGATTGGCCACATCCTACCTCTTTAGTAATTTCCACTTTGGGTTCTAGAGTTAACGATTTATAACTTCCACGCGGAGCCATATTTTAAAGAAACAAGACCTTTTACTTTCTCAAAAAACAATTTAGCAGTAAGTAAAACCATTGACTGAAAAATTCGATCCCCAGAGTGAAAGTAGAATGTAGTGATAAAACAGGTTTCCCCTGTCTTTAACAGATGTCCACTCAGTGAATTTCTTGGAATGTCACTGGGTCAAATGCTACAGAAGGGATTAGGAAAAGCACAATGGAAGAAGGGGCGGATGTGTCATTGATGGACAGAATGGTCATTGAAAGAAAGAAAGTTATTTCAAGGATCTGAAGTCCCTGAGAAAGTAAGGAAAAAGGAAAAAAATGGAATTCTCATTAGTTCGAATTAAACGAAGTCAAGAGAAAATGAGTTCGAATAAAGGAAAATTTTTAACGTTATTCTGCCATTGAAAATTTCGGGACTTCATGTTTAGTTCGAATTAAGCGAAGATTCGATTTAACGAGAGCCGACTGTACTAAAAAGCGAGGCCTCTCCCAATAAATGTCACCTTGCTACATGACAATATCAAATCACATATATTAATGCGTGATTTGTAACGGAGCTAGTAATGGAAGATTTTATATCATCCTACAGACCAACATAATAATAATGTGATTTATATCTCTTTGTACGTTTGAATAAGCATCTTTGTGGTTGGAAATTAACAACCAATACGAACGTCTAGGTAGTAGCTAAACGTGGTAGTAATAAACGTGTCTTCGGGGACTTGATGCTGATTTCTTGTATGCTGGCATTGATGCTTTGGTGTACTACAGGAACAAATGTTTGAAAAACCATAGTGCCTATTCAGAAAGTAATGTTTGCCAGTGTCTTGCTACTGCGTATCCATATATCCGCGTATGAAATAAAATTTCTCTCGCAGATTTATTTCTTTTTTGAATAGCCCATGTATTTTTATGAAATTTAGCAGTCACAAAAGAATAGAGTAAAAAAGAATTATTGTACATCTTCTTGAGAAAATATAAAATGATACAATATCTTTACCATTATTAAATAAAGATGTATAAAGATAATAATGCAGTTTTATTTTAAATTCCTATAACGTGAAGAAATAAGAAAATGAGACGACAAATTATAAGACAATGGGTAGTACGAGTTTTATGAATTTTGTGCAGGTGTTACACGGGGTGGAAGTTTTTTTTTTTTTTTTTCTCAGAATCTTAAGGGGTTTCAGGACTCTTAAATTTGAAAAAAAGAGACCATTTTCTACATTTAATATATTAAAATGTGTACGGTTTAAAAACACAATTTTTATTGAGATGAAAGATATAGGTATATTCTTTCATTTCATATATTTTAAAAATTGCAATGTGCAGAATTAGTAATTATAGTGGACTCCAAGCTGTCAGACATTTGTCGAGAAGTAAATTGGTATAACAGCTTACGCGCAGGGCTAAAAAATACATTTTGCAAGTAGAATGAAATTGTTTGTGCCTAATTATACTTTAGATTATAATTACTCTGAACCTAAATAAATTTGTATTTAAAGAATTTTTATTTTTTAATACAAAGTTGTATTTAGCTAATACAAAATTTTGAAAATTTGAATACTATAATTACCTAAATTTTTTTTTGAACATATGTTTTGAAAATTTCATGAAAACATATTGAGACGTTTTTGAGATATCCTGCGCGTTATGCCCAAAAACGTCATTTGGAGAAAAATTATTTCAGAGTTTCAAAAACGCCGCTTCAGCTATTGAGCGGGCATAATTCGAAAAGTCATAACTTCTGTTCTAATGGGAATTTCAAGGAAACAATTTCATCAAAATGTTCAGAACAGATAGGAGTTTAACATCTAAAAAAATTAAATTTTCGAAAATTTTGAAGCTTTGTGTCCTGAGACCCCTGAAGTAAGTCTTTCACACTAGTACTATTGGCACTATGGCACCGTAATACATGGTATCCCATAAGTACTGTAGTACCGGTCTGCATATAATTTTTTACAAATTTATGACGGACTCAGCGTATTAGATTTTGTATATTTATATTACTAAGCATTCAAAATCATCATTAATCAGAACATTTTATAGAAATACCCGAATTACAAGTGTGTCTGAAGAAACCCATGTCCGAGGTTAAACAATCTTAAAAAAAGAAAAAGAAACACAAATGATCATTTCCGATCATTTATTAATAAGGTTATTAATTTATTTTCACATTTGAACTATGAAATCCTTTCATTGAGGAGACATATCAATGATTGTCCTTTTTTGCAGAAATGTGATAGATTTTCGGATTCTCTACACCGAGGTAAAATCAGTTGACAATCTATATTTAGCTGTTACAGCATATTTATCTGTAAAGCTCTGTGCAGTTCACATTTACAAATTCTGCGACGAGCAGTCATAAATTATATTTCTGTGGACTTTCTTTGCCGAATCTAGGAAAAAAGGTGACAGGAAAAAACGTGACAGAAAAAAGGAGAGAGGAAAAAACGTGACAAGGAAAAAAGGAGAGCGGAAAAAACGTGACAATGAAAAAAGTTACCGAAAAAACGTCACAAAGAATTGTTAAATATTGAACTTGTCGATAAATAAATGCTGACAACTAAAGTGCAGTTTTTCCACTGTCAGTTTTTTACAGCCTAGGGGTGGGTGGGGGGGGGGGTACAGAGTTAATGGGTGGGTTAGACAATTCTAAGATTTGGTCCCAGAAAACATAATTTTAACATTTCATTAAGAGAAGTTTAACATGACTTCTACAAGGGACAAGCTGGTGCTTTCTACGGGGGGGGGGGGGGGTATTAAGGAAATACAATTTATTCGCGAACGCGAATACAAATATTTTTCGTCGATGTCTACAAATGCTAATATTGAAAAAATTTGAAAATTCGCACGATAATTCTAATTAACATCACTACTTGATATTTGATATTCGCGAACGGTAATATATATATTTTCCGTTGATGTTTAAAAATGCAAATATAGAAAAAATTCCTGAATATTCGCATATGAAAATTCACATTTACACCACTACTTAATTTGGGCATCATGTGAATAAGAATGCTTTCCGTTGATAATTAGAATACAAATATTGAAAAATGTTGTGAATGTTCGCATACAAGAACGCTCATTAACATAACAACTTGATTTTCGACTTACGCATGTATAATATATAAACTTTTTTTTTTTTTTTTTTTTTTTTTTTTTTTTAAATTTTAAAAAAGTTAGTTATAATAGATACGATCGGAAAGTTTTATTTTTATTTTATTTAACGTTATTTGAATTTTTTGTTTATTAACATAAAATTATTAATAATAACAATTTTTAGGCTTTCTGAATCACTTCACTGTTGCCAGATGGGCTACTATTTTTTTAATTCAGATTCTTGATTGGCACCACTTTTTTGAAACTGTAAAGTACGTCTTATTTAATGACATATTAATTAAGGTTAAAAAAAAGGAATTTAACCGTTCCAAATAAGTAGTGACAATCAAGAAATCTGAATTTTAAAAAAGTAGCCTACTGGCACCACTGAATCACTTATCAATTTGTAATTTTTTATGTCCTGATTTATGTCCTGACATTAGTATTTTCAAATATTAACAGAACAAATAAAGAAAAAATAATAATAAGTAAATATCTTTGTTAAGATACGCCTAAAATTAGAAATTAGCATAGTTTGTTACTTTTTTTGTTGTTGTTATATTAAGCAATTGATTGAAGTCGAATTTTTTGCAATTTTTGGTTTCATCATGGAATTTCCAGATATATTATTCTAAACATTTAAACTAAACAAAATAAATTAAAATAAACATTTCTATAAGATACTGGAATCACGGGAAAAAAGCGCACATAGGAAAAAACAAATCGGATAAAAGATCACTGGAAAGTATTGTATTTAGTAAGTTGTATACATAACAGAAAATATAATATAAAGTTTGTTTTTTAAGGAATTTAATATCTGTTTTAAAAACATAGTAAAGCTTATATTTTTTTAACGACATGAATGCCATCTTTAAAAAATAATTAATTTATTTTTTATACATATATTTGTATACATAACAGAAAATATGAAGTTCGTTTTTTTTAGGTTTTGAGGAATTTAATATCTAAGTAATTTAAAAAACGTAGTAAAGCTTTTTTTTTTTTTTTTTTCAACGACATGAAGGCAATATTTAATAAATATTTTATTTATTTATTGCTGACTTTGCCCAAATGACACTTGAGAATTCATTAAAAGAGTAAGGGTGTTTGTTTCAGAAAAATTCTTTTCGAGAATTTAAATGCAAAATTTACTGTTATCTTTATTTAATAAAAAAATAATCTATAGCTTACTTCAAAAATATAATTGAATAAAAATAAAATATTTTAAACTAAATAAATATGGCTATTAAGAAAAAATGTACTCACATTTTGAACTGTAACGAAATATCATGCCAAAATTATGCCCCCCCCCCCAATCTTCCCTATACACAATTCTCTTTGTGTTACTGAAGTGGCCCTCGACAACCCAAACATTTTTGTAGGTAGCCCTTCTCTTAAAAAGGTTATACACCCCTACTGTAAAGGGAACAAAATAAAGACGAAGCGAAGAGGCAAATCCTTTAGATGAATTTTTCATTATCCTGCTTTTTTAGGTAAGGGGCAGATTTGTGGGTGTAATAAAGTAGATAAATATGAGATGAAATTTTGAAATTAGCCCACTAACATCAAAATATGACATTTTACACAGGGATTTCCTCATGATTTTATCCTGTGCTTACCTATTGTCGCTAGGGGTGGGGCTGGTATGGACAACAGGGTTAAACTAGAATCCCTTAGAACTGAACAACAAAAGGACTTAGGTTTGAGTAATAAAAGGACTTAGGTTTGAGTAACAAAAGGACTTAGGTTTGAGTTACAAAAATGTAACTTTGTAATTTTGACAAGCTGTGTCAGATAAATAGAAAGAATACTGTCCCTTTGTATTTAAAGAGAGAAAAATGGTTTGTAAACTATATCAAAATCCATGAATGTGTTTAAACGAAACTTGTTGCACCTGTGGAATGCAATAAATGTTGAAATACCCTGAAAACCTCCTGATTTGTCACAAACGGTTCAGTTAAACAATTTTTCTTTTGTATTTTTTAAAGGACTTTATAATGTTTGATTTTCTACTTCTTGTCCTTCGCTTTTAGTCTTCGTAATATTCTTCTTTTCTATTACATTATTTCACTAATAGTAATCTCTATATAATTTCTTAATAGTAGTATTCTTAATTGTATTGATTTTTAAGAAATAGTCTTAGTTTTTGAATTTTTATATTAATTTGATATAAAGATAATTATTTCTAACAACGGCATGGAGAAATTTTTGGCAGAGTAGTATACTTAGTGCATAAAACTGGAAAGCTATTTATTCGTTGAAGGAATTTAGGAAAAAAGGTCAACGGTAAAAAGGGCAACGGAAAAAACGTCAATGGTAAAAAGGTCAACAGGTAAAAAAGGCAACGGTAAAAAGGTCAACGGTAAAAAAGTCCTTCCGGCCAGTGCCGGGAGGAAGAGGTAGCTTTCATAATCCTTATTTAAAAAAAGCCAACTTATATCATGCAAACACACGAAGCTCAATTTAGTGGAAACCGAATATAGGAGATTCAATACTAATTTTTATCAATATAATGAATGAGAATTTCGCGAAATTAGTCAGCTTAATCCAAGCTGCTTTTCTTTAAAGTAACTTATATTTGGCTGCCAAATTCGGCAATTTCTTAAAGTGCCTGTCATTTTAAGACAACATGGTGGATGAGGCTAAGCAGTGAACTTGGTCGAGACCTTAGTAATTGTTGTGCACATGCTCACTCACATCGGAATCGGTTAATATATAGGAGTGCTGTCGCATGCAAAATGTCAGATTTTTCAAAATGTCACCCACAATAGAAATTGAAACTGCTATATCTGAGCCATTTTTTAAGGTAAAGACAAACAAAAAATGCTCCTGAATCCTTATATCAAGATCAAATACTTAAGAAAGAAACCTTTTTCTATTTCTAATTTTTTTGCACCTCACTTTAAATATATATATATTTTTTTTAATTTAATGGCCGCCATTTTGAAACAAGATGGCTGATGAATCTGGCCAGCGAACTTGGTCGAGGTGTTGATGTATACTATCCACATGCCTTCTTACATCGAAATAGGCGAATACGTGTGTTATCGCGTGACAAATACAAGATCGTTTCAAAATGTTAGCCGTGCTAGAAACTCAAAGTGCTATAAATCAACCATTTTTTAAGATATCAACAAAAGAACAAATTTTCAGAAACAAAAACTGCTCCGGAATCTTTTTATCAAGGCCAAAACATAAAAAAAACTTTTTCATTTTCCAATTTTTTAATACCTCATATTGAATTTTAAATTTAAATTTTTTTTAAATGGCAACCCTTTTGAAACAAGATGGCGAATGAAGCTGGCTAACGAACTCGGTAGAGACATTGGTATGTACTATGTACAGACCAAGTTACATCCAAATAGGTTCATAAATACGCCTGTTATCGCGTGACAAAAATCAGGTCGTTTTAAAATGTCAGCCACAAGAAAAATTCAAAATGCTATTACTCAGCCATTTTTTTTTAGATATAGACGAAAGAAAAACTGTTCCGGAATCTTTGTATTAAGGTCAAACACATACAAAAAAAATCTTTTCATTTTCCAATTTTTTGGTATCTCATTTAAATTTTTTTATTTTTTTATTTTTTTAAATGGCCGCCATTTTTAAACAAGATGGCGGATGAAGCTGGCCAACGAACTCGGTCGAGATATTTGTATGTACTATGTACACACCAAGGTACATCCAAGTCGGTTCATAAATACGCCAGTTATTACGTGAGAAAATTCAGGACGTTTTAAAATGTCAGCCACGCTAGAAATTCAAAATGCTATAACTCAGCCATTTCTTAAGATATAGACGAAACAAAAACTGCTCCCGAATCTTTTTATCAAGGTCAAACACATAAGAAGAAAATATTTTTTCAATTTTCAATTTTTTGGTACCACATTTCAAATTAAAATTTTTCTTAAAATTTTAAATGGCCGCCATTTTTAAACAAGATGGCGGATGAAGCTGGCCAACGGACTCGTTCGAGACATTGGTCTGTACTATGTATAAACGAAGTTACATCCAAATCGGTTCATAAATACGCCTTTTATCGCGTGACAAAATTCAGGACGTTTCAAAATGTCAGCTTTGCTAGAAATTCAAAATGCTATAACTCAGCCATTTTTTAAGATATAGACGAAACAAAAACTGCTCCGAAATCTTTGTATAAAGGTCAAACACATAAGAAAAAAATATTTTTCCATTTTTAATTTTTTGGTATTACATTTCAAATTTAAAATTTTTAAAAACATTTTAAATGGCCGCCATTTTGAAACAAAATGGCGGATGAAGCTGGCCAACGAACTCGGTCCAGAGATTGGTATGTACTATGTACATACCGAATTACATCCAAATCGGTTCATAAATACGCCTTTTATCGCGTGACAAAATTCAGAACGTTTCAAAATGTCAGCCACGCTAGAAATTCAAAATGCTATAACTCAGCCATTTTAGGTAGCTTTCTTTACAAAAAGCTACCTATTGTAGCCGTTCGGAGGAAAGCGATTTCAAAAAATTTTGGTATATTTTCATCGATCATGACCCCCAGACCCCGAAACCACCCTCCGTTCAAAATTGATATATATATATATATATATATATATATCCATATATATATATATATATATATATATATATATATATCTGACCTATGTCACACTGTAACTCTCGTATTTATGAACCGATTTCGATATAATTCGGTGTGTACATAGTACATACCAATGTCTCGACCGAGTTCGTTGGCCAGCTTCATCCGCCATTTTGTTTCAAAATGGCGGCCATTTAAAATTTTTTAAAAAATTTAAAATTTGAAATGTGGTACCAAAAAATTGAAAATGTAAAATTTTTCTTATGTATTTCACCTTTATACAAAGACTCCGTAGCAGTTTTTGTTTCGTCTATATCTTAAAAAATGGCTGAGTTATAGCATTTTGAATTTCTAGCAAAGCTGACATTTTGAAACGTCCTGAATTTTGTCACGCGATAAAAGGCGTATTTATGAACCGATTTGGATGTAACTTCGTTTATACATAGTACAGACCAATGTCTCGAACGAGTCCGTTGGCCAGCTTCATCCGCCATCTTGTTTAAAAATGGCGGCCATTTAAAATTTTAAGAAACATTTTAATTTGAAATGTGGTACCAAAAAATTAAAAATTGAAAAAATATTTTTTTCTTATGTGTTTGACCTTGATAAAAAGATTCGGGAGCAGTTTTTGTTTTGTCTATATCTTAAAAAATGGCTGAGTTATAGCATTTTGAATTTCTAGCGTGGCTGACATTTTTAAACGTCCTGAATTTTGTCACGCGATAAAAGGCGTATTTATGAACCGATTTGGATGTACCTTGGTGTGTACATAGTACATACAAATAACTCAACCGAGTTCGTTGACCAGCTTCATTCGCCATCTTGTTTCAAAATGGTGGCAATTTAAAAAAAATTTTTTTAAATTAAATTTAAAATGAGATACCAAAAAATTGAAAAATGAAAAAGATTTTTTTTGTATGTGTTTGACCTTAATACAAAGATTCCGGAACAGGTTTTGTTTCGTCTACATCTAAAAAAATGGCTGAGTTATAACATTTTGAATTTCTATTGTGGCTGACATTTTAAAACGACCTGATATTTGTCACGCGATAACAGGCGTATTTATGAACCGATTTGAATGTAACTTGGTCTGTAAATAGTACATACCAATGTCTCGACCGAGTTCGTTGGCCAGCTTCATTCGCCATCTTGTTTCAAAAGGGTTGCCATTTAAAAAAAAAATGTAATTTAAAATTTAAAATGAGGTATTAAAAAATTGGAAAATGAAAAAGATTTTTTATGTGTTTGGCCTTGATACAAAGATTCTGGAGCAGTTTTTGTTTCTGAAAATATGTTTTTTTGTTTATATCTTAAAAAGTGGTTGAATTATAGCACTTTGAATTTCTATCATGGCTAACACTTTGAAACGATCTTGTATTTGTCACGCGATACCACACGTATTCGCCTATTTCGATGGAAGAAGGCATGTGGATAGTATACATCAATATCTCGACCAAGTTCGCTGGCCAGCTTCATCAGCAATCTTGTTTTAAAATGGCGGCCATTAAATTTTAAAAAATTATATTTAAAGTGAGGTGCAAAAAAATTAGAAATTGAAAAAGGTTTCTTTCTTAAGTATTTGACCTTGATATAAGGATTCAGGAGCATTTTTTGTTTGTCTTTATCTTAAAAAATGGCTTAGATATAGCAATTTCAATTTCTAAAGTGGGTGACATTTTGAAAAATCTGATTTTTTGCCTGCGACAGCACTCGTATATATCAACCGATTCCGATATGAGTGAGCATGTGCACAGCAATTACTAAGGTCTCGACCAAGTTCACTGGTTAGCCTCATCTACCATGTTGTCTTAAAATGGCAGGCACTTTAAGAAATCGCTGAATTTGGCAGCCAAATATAAGTGACTTTAAATAAAAGCAGCTTGGATAAAGCTGACTAATTTCGCGAAATTCTCATTCATAATGATTTAGTATTGAAAAAAATTAGTATTGAATCTCCTACATTCGGTTTCCACTTAATTGAGCTTCGTGTGTTTGAATAATATAAGTTGGCTTTTTAAAAATAAGGAATATGAAAGCTACCTCTTCCTCCCGGCACTGGCCGGAAGGACTTTTTTAAGATATAGACGAAACAAAAACTGCTCCGGAATCTTTGTATAAAGGTCAAATACATAAGAAAAAAATATTTTTCCATTTTTAATTTTTTGGTACCACATTTCAAGTTTTAAATTTTTTTTTAAATTTAAAATGGCCGCCATTTTGAAACGAAACGGCGGATGAAGCTGGCCAACGAACTCGGTCGAGACATTGGTATGTACTATGTACACACCGAATTACATCGAAATCGGTTCATAATTACGGGAGTTACAGTGTGACATAGGTCAGATATATATATATATATATATATAAATTTTGAACGGAGGGTGGTTTCGGGGTCTGGGGGTCATGATCGATGAAAATATACCAAAATTTTTTGAAATCGCTTTCCTCCGAACGGCTGCAATAGGTAGCTTTTTTGTAAAGAAAGCTACCTAAAAGGCAACTGTTGAAAAATAATAATTATAAATACTTCATTGAACATAAAATTAGATATTAGTTATTGAGGTGCATATACGTTCAGTTATAGAAAACCGATTCTATGCTTCAAGTAAAGCACGTGGTAAGAACATGTATTTGTAACCCTGTTATTGAAAGCAATATATTATACATGGCATTATACTAAAGACACTAATATATAGGCGCTGTGTATTAAAAATTATTCCATGCCGGAGACGTCGACTGTTCGTTAAGAGGTACCTGGAATGGAGGGGGGGGGGGTAAACAGAAAATATACACTGTAGATTCTTTCAACGCGCTATATGGATAGCTTATGCATAAGGACATCAACTTTTATATATTTATGGAAACTTTGACCAAAGCTAGTTTTTCGGGGGACGAGAATGGAAAAAGACATGAAATGAAAAGAAAAAAAACTTTACATGCAGAGATTTTGAAAGGGTTGAAATAATGACAAGCAAATGAAAATTTTTGAAAGCGAAGAATTTTCATTATCTTGATGTTTGCAATGTAGAAGGGGGGTACAGTTAAGTAGGTGTGTGTTTGTGGTGGGGGGGGGGGGGAGGCGTTCAGTAAATATGAAAGATTTCTCTCAAGAAAGCACAATTTAGAGAATACATAGCAGAAATGAAAATATTTTTACGAAAATAATTTGAAATAAAATTAAAGATTCAAATTTATTGGCTACGGTGTATACATGTAGCTTTTTGCATCGGGCTAGGAAACTTGCTTTTATCCGAAAATGACGCGACCTGCGGTTCGTGCCATATTTTTTCTTTACATATCATTTTAATTTCTACCATTTTGCTACGAATCGGTTTGACTTTCTTTGTTTCGGATTCAAGTTAGATTTTGATTCTTGAGCTGGTATTCGGGTTGACTTGATTTTGCAAAAGATTGTCCAAAGTATTCTTTCTGTTGAAGACTCTATATAGAATAATGTCTACATAGAATCTATGTAGAATATCGCCTGCCATTCACGCGTAATTCTATTCAAAACGCCAATTTTAACAGCGTTTTCAAAAAGAATGCCTGCTTTTATCGAAAAATGGTAAAGCTGATCGACTCCATAGTTTCTGAATAAGAGCATCTGCCAATTCCATGTGTTTACGAACAAAACTAAATTCAGGAATATGTCAGAAAAAAGAAGTCAATTTGGATTCCAATATAGTTGAAAATATTATGATTTTTCCGTGTGGGCAAGTGGGGCATTTATCCAGACCCCCAAAATTTAGTGTCCCAAACTTAGAAGTAATTGAAATTTTATTTTCATGCTTTTTTTACTTTAGTCGAGAAATATTTGTATTTTAAAAACTATTCATACTTCTATTATTTAATTTTTCTTAATCATAATGCTGTATTGAAACTATAAAAAAAAGGTTGGGGGTGGGGGGAAGAAACATTTATTTTAAAATGTTTTATTTGTTTTGATTTATTACTGGTAGAACCTTTGTGGTAAGAGGTATTATGTCATCCCTTTTTTATGTAGTGATTTAAAAAAGTAACCTCTAATAAAAGTATTGTTTTAATCATATTTATTATATAATATTTGAACTAATTCTGATCACATTGGTGTTTGTGTGAGGTAGGAGAATAAAAAAATTAATTTTCAAGCTTTAATCAATCATTCGGCCAACATGATCGTGCAAAGTAATAATAATAATTAAAAGATAAGGTTCTATACGGTATTTTTTCCGGGATTCGTTATCTTGATTTCAGGAGTAACTAAAAGGACATTCCGCATAAATTTAACACATATATTTGGATTATTTCTGAAATGTGTTAGAGAATATTGCAGTAATAATTTCAAAAATTCAAACATAAATTGCACAAGACAATTTCAAGGCATTTGTTAACATTTACTTTATAATTGAACCAGTGTTGCCAGATTGGGCACTTTTTTAAGGCTGTTCTCAACTGCTCTGCTCAACAAGCGCAAAACGTTTTGACACATTTACAAATTCATTTTTTAACGGAAAGATATAAAATTGAAAAGCCTGACCATGGAAGCGATTTGGAATCGAACTGTGTTTTACATTTTTTATCTATAAATTACCTATTGCGTTATAAGCTATTTTGATCATGTGACAAACACGTTAGACAAACACAGTAGTAGGTATAATTCGCCTTATTTTTCAGAAAGACCGAATAGTTCTATTTCAAAAAAAAAAAAAAAAAAGAAGAAGAAGAAGAAAAACAGCAATGACAATCAGCAATTTGGGGGAAAAAAGTCCTTAATCTGCCAACACTGAACAGAACAATTATTTTTCACTTCGAAATTCAGCTATTATTTAAAAAAAGAATCGAAGTAGTAAATTTTAAAAAGCAAATTGAAAAATTTTTAACTACACTAAGTTAAATTTTGAAAGATGCATTTTCAAAAAGAAAAAAAAACTCACGAAAAAATATAGATATTTTTAAATTTAATTACATTAATTTGTTAAATTTACATTAACGGGGGATTCGCGAAAGAAGGCGCAAACAGAATAATGTCATGAAACCCAAATGTCTATTGTGAGAGTCGCCCCTCCCTACTGTTGCCAGTTAAGCGGGGGGGGGGGGATATAATTGTCCGATAACACATCTCATTTGGTGTTCAGTAGGCCACACGGCCACTGGAAACAAAGCATTGTTTGCTGTTGATATCTCAGGGTGCAATATTTCTTGGAAATTAAGTGCTTTTGGAGACAGAAGAGCCTGTAGCACGGACAGTAAACTAAAAAATGTGGTCTTTTTCAATTTTCAGTGCTCATTCACAAGGAAAAAATATAGACTTCGTTATCGGCTCGGTTAACAGAAACCTCGATTAATCGAAGCTCGGTTAATCGAGGTTCTACTGTATTTCCTTTTTAGGTGCGTTCGTAATTATATAAATACGTAGAACCTATAGTCGTCGTTCGGTCCGTCTGTCTGTCCGTCCGCATACATTGTGCGGTTAAATACGGATAATCTCTACTGCAATTTTTTTAATTTCTAAGCATAACACATTTTCAATTTTTTTACCGTCGCATAGAGGAAAAAAGTACTTTTAAATGCAATTTGTTTGAAAAACTGCATCTCAATTCATTTTTGAGAAAAAAAATTTTGTAGTTTATAATGTCATTCCTTTAACGTTGGCAACAGAAGTACTCCATTTCAGTAGAAAGCGAAGGAAAAATAGTTGCAAAATTGTAGATTATTATATCTTTTTGTTGCCATTTTCCCATATTGTAGATTTATTTAACTTTGATCTGGAAACTTGCTTTATGCCAGACGACACCATATCACTTTTTTTTTAATAAAAAAACTTCGCTTTATATAATCGTAGATTTTCTACCATTAAAAGAGGTGAATATTACTTTTCGTAAATAACGGTTTGATAGCATTTCTCGTTAAAGGTGTTTCCAATTAAGGATTTGTTTTTATTATTTTTTTCCCTCCGGTTACAATGCCACCGATCAGATAGAAAAATTAGAATGTAGTCTAACTTATGTTTCGTGTATCTCCAACGAATACATTGCTTTACAGTTTTATGCGCTAAGTAAGCGTAACCTGCCAATAAAAATTTCTCCCTGCTTTTGTTATAATTATTTTAATATCAAATTAATATAAAAATTAAAAAACGAAAACTATATCATAAAAATCAGTACAATTAAGAAATTACTATAAAGAAATTATACAGTAATTACTATTAGTGAAATAATGTAATAAAAAATAAGAATATTACGAAGACTAAAAGCGAAGGACTAGAACTAGAAAATCAAACGTTATAAAGTCCTTTAAAAAATGCAAAAGAAAAATTCTTTAGCTGAATCTTTTGTGACAAATCAGGAGGTTTTCTGGAGGGTATTTCAACATTTATTTCATTTCTTATGTGCAATAAGTTTCGTTGAAATCCACTAATGGATTTTGCTATGGTTTACAAACCATTTTTCTCTCTTTAAATACAAAGGGATAGGAATGGAGTTGATATTTCCCAGTATATCCTAAAGGTTATTCTATTTATCTAGCACAGCTTGTCAAAATAACAATACAAGTTTACATTTTTGTTACTCAAACCTAAGCCCTTTTGTTACTCAAAACTAAAGAACTCTAGTTTACACCTGTGTCCCCAGCCCCACCCCTAGACAATACATAAGTGCAGGATAAAAACCTGGGGAAATCCCTGAGTAAAATATCATGCAGTGAAACTTCCCTGTGCGACCACCTTCATTAAGCGACCACCTCCAGGAACGACCATTTTTTTATTGAACGAAATTTATTCCCATGGACTGAATAGTAATTTTACCTCCCTTCAGAGACCATTTTAGTTGAACTCTCTCCATGAGCGACCAATTTCTTTGAAGAAAATGAAACAAATTTTCCCTGGTCGCTTGAAGAAGGTTTTATTAGAAAAATAATTCCGGAGAACGCATTATTCATCAAACTTCTAAACTAGGTTTAGATTTTTTTTATTTTATTCCGGTAACTTTTAACTCCCCTGTCCTATTGTGTCAGGAAACTCTCAAAGAGATAGATAGATCAATGAAATCGTCATTATTTTTTCCCGTCCAAAAAAAAATTGCATTTATTTACTTAGCTTCGAAAGGACTTGGAAATATAAGTTATTAAAGATAAAACCGTAAAATCATAACAAACGTCAATGTATTCATTTTTTACACTCTGCAGTAATTAACTTATGGAATTAACTTTTGATTTGAAACTTAAATTTTCATTTTTTTTTCCTAATGTGAAAATAAATTTTAATAACATTAATCGTTACCTTTTTTTCAACAGTTAAAATCTAGATTTAAACATGACCTCCATTAAGAGACCACCTCTCGGAGCGACCAATTTTTTTTAACGGAACGTGGTCGCTTTAGAGAGGTTTTACTCTATTTTGATGTTAGTATATTAATGTCAAAATTCTACCTCATACTTATCTATTTTATTACACCCACAAATCTAAATCTGTCCCTTACCTAAAAAAGCAGGATAATGAAAAAATTCCTCTAAAGAAAATGGCTCATTTCTTCGTCTTTATTTTATTCCCTTTACAATCTCTGTACGTAATTTTTTTCCTTCCCCTCCCCTCCCCCTCACTACACCCAAAAGCCATTATTGATTAAACATCTTTGCTTATATATAAACTATCAATGTAGCAAGTTGAAAGAATTGTATTTTCTTAATACCCCCCCCCCCCCCGTAGAAAGCACCAGCTTGTCCCCTTGTAGAAGTAAGGCATGTTAAACTTAACTTCCCTTAATGAAATGTTAAAATTATGTTTTCTTTGACCAAATCTTAGAATTGTATAACCTACCGATTAACTCTGTACCCCCTGCACACTACGCTGTAAGAAACTGACAGTGGGAAAAATTAACTTTTATTAATAAGCAGCTGTTCTTGTATATAATTACTCATAAATATGTGAACCCTTTCCACTCTAGTTAATGTGAGCCCTTTTTTCATGGAGATTTTTTTTCGGGGGAGGGGGGGGGGCTTACCGTCCTTGGTCAAGGTTTCCATAAATATATAAAAGTCGCTGTCCTTTTACATAAGCTATTCATATAGCGAGTTGAAGTAACCGATACACGTGTTCAGCATTTGCTTTACTTGAAACATTGAATCGATTTTCTATAACTCAATATATATGTATCGCATTAACTAATAATCTCAATTTTTAATTATTATTATTTTTACCGTTGCCTTTTTTACCGTTGACCTTTTTACCGGTTGACCTTTTTACCGTTGCCCCTTTTACCTGTTGACCTTTTTACCGTTGTCCTTTTTACCGTTGACGTTTTTTCCGTTGCCCTTTTTACCGTTGACCTTTTTACCGCGCACCTCGTTGAAGATATACGAAACATAAATTAGACTACATTTTAATTCTTCTATCTGATCGGTGGCCTTGTAACCGAAAAAAAAAATCCTTAACTGGAAACACTTTTTTACGAGAAATGCTATCAAACCGTTATTTACAAAAAGTAATATTCACCTCTTTTAATGATAGAAAATCTACGATTATATTAAAGCAAAGATTTTTTTTTAATGGTGTTTTTTTGTGTGTGCGTGTGATATGCTGTCGTCTGGCATAAATCACGTTTCCAGATCAAAGTTAAATACATCTACAATAAATTTATGATTGTAATATCATAGATACTAAGATGCAAAATGTAGAGAAACATGAAACTCTTGAAATAAATTTCTTCCTTACCCGTTATTTATTACAAGCATTGTTTGACCATGTGATCAAGTATTTCTTGATGTTGCTAAAATTTTGTAATTTTGATATGATTTTCTAGAATATGGAAGGTTTCGATTTAGGCAATATTTGTAGAAATGTTGTAGATTGGGAAAGAATCGGATAAAAAGAGGTGACCACTGTTAGGGAGAATGTAGAAATATATCTACTTCTATATATTTTTGGAACTTTGAACAAGAATGCCGTTGCGCGGAAAAGGGGGGGGGGTGGTGGGGATCAAAAACTAGAAAACAGGAATTCTGATTTTTACTTTCTTCTATCGTTACAAGAAGAAAGTACTGGATTCGTGAAAATTTTCGACTTTCGGTTTTCGACGGATTTACACGTTTTAGGGGTCAGATTCCGAAAAACATGTTTTTACAAAATGTCTGTCTGTGAGTCTGTCTGTCTTTCTGTCTGTATGTGACACAAATTTTGTAGGCGCTCTATCTCAAGAACTAATGCACGGAATTTAATAAAAATTTATATTCAGTTAGTCCCTGTTATAAATTGGTGCTTATTAGTATTTGGTGTAAATCGCTCAACAGGTGGCGCTGCTATCTAGTATTTTTCACGATTTCCGCAATAGCTCAATCTCCAGAACTAATGCACGGATTTTCATCAAACTTCAGATTCAGTTAGACCTTTACATGAATTGAAGTTTTATACATTTGTTGTAAATCGCACAACAGGTAGCGCTGCTATACTGCATTTTTTTACGATTTCCGAAATAGCTCTATCTCAAGAACTAATGCACGAATTGTCATCAAACTTCAAATTCAGATATACTTTGATATAAATTGGTGCTAAATTGATGTAATTTCTTGTAATTCATTTAAATGTCGTGATTTATATAGAAGAAAATTTTGTGATGGCCACAACACACTAGTTTAAAATTTAGTGTCGCCACCGATTGAAAAAATTATGTATACAAATATAGATCGTACAAAACAGATTTTAGTTTTAAGACTTAAAACACACGCTTTTATTTTATATGAAATAACGTCACTCCGCATCCGCACAAGAATTCCACATTTATCATCCAGTCTTAAACAACATCTACAGAAAAGTATACATATGGCGTCACTATCACAGAATAACACACAAATCCAACAAAAAGTAATGTCGTCATTCAAGAAACTTGACAAAAAAAAATCAACTTTCTGATGATTCATATGCCTTCATTTGTTTGCAACATTAATATAGATACTTAAAATCGAATATAGTTTGTAATAGGTCCATGTTTTATCAGAAATCATTTATTTATATTTTTTCAAAATAGCACATTTTAATTATAATTTTTTTTCAGTTGTTATGGGAAAATGGCAACAAAAATATATTAATCTACTATTTTCCAACTATTTTTCCTTTACTTCCTACAGAAATGGATTGCCAACGTTAAAGGAATGAAGTTAAAATCTACAAAATAATAATAATAAGTATATATATAAATAATAATAATAAGGTATATATATATATATATATATATATATATATATATATATATATATATATATATATATATATATATATAAATGTGGGATGCTTAGAAATTTGATACATCTGTTTTGTTGTACGGCTGGCTTTTATAATTATATAAAAATATTAAGTTTGAGATATCGTGTGCATTATGCCCAAAAACGTCATTTGGAGAAAAATGACTTCAAAGTTTCGGAAACGCCGCTTCAGCTATTGGGCGGGTACAATTCTAAAAGCCACAACTTTTGTTCTAATGGGAATTTCAAAGAAATAATTATATCAAAATGTTCAGAAAAGATAGGAATTTAACATCTAAAAATATTAAAATTTTGAAGCTTTAAGAGTCCTGAGACTCCTTAAGTAGCTGAACAAATACATTGGCAATTAATACTGAAGAAATTTTAGAAGTGTTTAATTTTTGCTTGTTTAATTTTTCTTACTTACCGTATTGGTAAGTAATATGGTATACTCCGTTTATACTCGTATATAAGTCGAAGTATTTTAGACAAAATTTGGGAGTTGAACATGGGGGGGGGGGGGGAGTCGACTTATACACGAGGAATTAAAAAAAAAAAGCCTTAAGTAACCACATGAGAGATAAAACCGGACAATGGTCATTTCCCTGTGATTGACAAAAAAAAGCTCAATGATAATGTCCCTGTAATTGTTCTGTAAAAGTCCTACAATACAAAGAAGTACTATATTTTAGCAGTTTAAGGAGTTGTTTACCCTCGTAAATAAGGCTTGAATAAATTTTTAAAGATTTTTTTCTTTTTAAGCATCATTGAATTTATATGAATAGGTTTCAAAATAGTTTAACCTTCTTTGGTTTTACATAATTATACAGTTTTAAAACGTTGAATTAAAAAAGTCTAACTAGAAACGTAAAAAAGGTTACATTAGTAAACTTTTAATTAGTAAAAATTATTAATGAAATTTGAATAATTTTTTTTATCCTCGATTACAAATAATTTTTCAACATACCACCAGAAATGTGTCTCGACTTATACACGGAAATTCAATTTCTTTTCAAAATTTTGTTTAAGAATTGGGGGGGTCGACTTATACTCGAGTATATACGGTATTTGAAAAAAAAAATACTCATATTCAAGCTGCAATATTAATTGACAAAACATTACCATTATATTTTTATATTTTTTATACATTAAAAGTATCAATTCTCAAAATCAGTTGAGGTTGTATACAAATAATTGAGAAAAATATCTTTATGTGTTATAAAGAGTACTTTGGAAATTATCTTCAGCTGCAAAAATAAAAATATTTGAATTTTTTTTTTACACCACTGACTTATAGATTTCCGCTTTTAAACTGTACTCCGAAACCACGCAAAATTATAGTTGTAAACACGCTTTTTTTTTTTTTTTAATTGTAAAATAAATGTCCACTTTAATGCTTTCATCATCGATTCTAATATTCACTTATCTCTACTAACCTAATTTGGTAACTTAATTTGGTAGGCGGAAAAAAACGCATGGGAAAATTAAAATTTATATTTCTGATCAATTCTTTGGAAACTGATCGAGAAAAAGTTCTGGAAATGTTCATACATAAAATATTTCCAGTAATAGTAAAAAATATTTCGTAATCGCATTAGCGAACGTGGAAATGGAAAACATGAAACTTAGCAATTAAATAATACATTAACCCTTTATGTAACGACAGTTATTCAAAATACCATTAAAATAACTGTTTATAAAATTTATTTAATACATCGATTAGTAGTAATACAGTTTAGAATGAGTTACAGATTCTTTACTCTATCATGTTCTGAAAGCATTATTGGGTGCACAAAACAAAATTATTTTTAAAATGATGATTTTTTTTGCCTTTGCATCTTTTAAGCTTTCTTGACGTTGAAAGATTGAGGTTCTATTGTAAGAACATGACATTTGTACATTTTGTAAAGCTACAACAAGGTTAAAACAATGTGAGTTCTTAAATTATTGCCCCACCAGTGGCCGAGAGGTTCTGCTCTCGAAGCTGGTAGACGGGAGGTGCTGGGTTCAAACCCAATCGCGCTGATAGCCTAATCGTTCGGAGGTTTCGTGGTTTTCTTCGAACCATGGATTTCCATGCGTAAATACGGGTTTGGTTCCATTAGAAAGACGCCCAAGGAGGGCACCCCGAACTTTTGGGCCCATATCACTCGTGTTGATAATGGGTGTCATAAACACAACCAACCAACCTCTTAAATTAATACACATCAATATGCAATAGTTAAACAAAAAATAACCCAACAAAAAGTTTTCGCTAAAAAAAAAAGCGCCAAGTTCTCCTTAATGTTTCGGCCAGAAAAAGTAGTGATATCTGAAGTTCGCACAAGTTAAAAGTCAAACATCCCAAATCTTTCATTGAAAATGGCTTCCTGTGACTTGGCCGTTAATGCCTTCTACAGCCTTCTAATTTTCTTGCGTAATTTCAAAATTAATGGTTGGAAATTACGCATTCGTACTCAGTTCAGCACCAATACCTCTAACTCTTTGTCAGTTTTAGAAGACTTTTTGTACTACCGACACACATCATTAGTTTTACATTGGATATCCTTCAAAGGTTTATCTGATGTAGACTTTTTGAAACTTTCAAAAAGTTTTTTATACAAGATTTCTCGAAATGAAGACATATTTCTGATTTAATTTATTTTAAACACCACTACACTACAGTACTGAGAGGTTTTCAAAACTCACGAGACACCAGATAGTGGAGCAGTCGGTCACTATGGTTATGGGCATATTTCAACCACTTGACAGAGGAGGGGTGGAAACAAAGAAGATGACATTTTACTTACATTTTGGAAACTTTCCTGGAAAACTCGTATTGTCACAATACAACATATCGCATCGGTCCATTCAATTCAATTGTATTCTGTTCTCATAATTGGAAATACAGTGAAATCTCTCTAAGGAGACCATCCATTGGACCTTAAAAAATCGGTCTTTTAGAGAGGTGGTCTCAGAATAGAGGTAATGAATAAAGAAAAGTTTCATGCAATACATATTACAAAATAGATATATTTTACTTAATTAGTTTATTATATTTCAGGCCTACGCAACTTAGAAGAAATCAGTTGAAGTTTGCTTTAATTTTAATAATTATTTTAAACATTCTTTGATCTTAAGATACACATACATTTTAACGTCTGAATTAAACGTCAGAATTTTGACTATGTTTCGATATTCTGCTGTAGCTGATATGTGTACTGATGAGGATGTGCGTTTGCACAGCGAAAGGTCTTTTGTATACATTTTTAGTTTTTAATTAAATGTTTATATATATATATATATATTATTTCATTGTAGTCAAGTCTGTTTAATGTATGAAAATTAATTCTTTGATCTCTTTAGGAAAATTATTTATTTCAGTATCATCTCTAACAGGTATCGAATTCCTATCAATCTGCCGATTTTAATGATTGAATTTTGGATGTTGAATGGGGAAAATTACAGTTTCACACTTTCAGCATGGAGCGTTATCCAAAATAAGGATAAAGTTTCTATCCTTTCTAGTTTCTGCTTGGTCATCTTTTTGTCAAAGTCATATAACCAATTTTCAAAAATGGTCGATGTCATCAATGCTAGCTGGACATTTTGTGAAGTTCCGGAAAATTTTGTGATTCCCTAAAAAGAAATAATCGTATATTTTGGCTAAAAAGCTGAAAAGTGGTCTTTCATGGAGGGAGACAGGAAATAGTGGTCCTTTAATAGAGGGAAAATTAAGCCTATAACCAAAAATTATGGACCAGAAATAAAGGGTCTATATGAGAGGTGGTCTTTCACAAAGGTTTCACTGTAGTAGTAAGTTCTTAGAGATAATAAGCCCTTATGCGTCAAACATGAACAGTCATCTCTAGATAAAAGATATCGTTTGTGTTTTCCTTATGTGGTCAAAATAGTTGACATCAGAACTTCAAGTTTAATATTCTTTTGCTATTTCTTTTTTACAATTTAAAATTTTTAATGGTTTTTTTTTTTTTTACAAGTTAAGAGATATTGAAAATATCTTACGTAAGTATCATTCAAACACCCCCCTCCCCCTTTTCAGCAAAAATAAGCAAATCGTTAACCCCCCTTAGGTGCTTACGTAATATTTAAACGCCCCCTATTTACCGTATTAATTCCATGTTAAACGTTGCATCATGTAACTGTTATTCATAATTTAATTTACTTGCCCATTCTTTCGCCAAGTCGGAAGCTTTTGATAGAGAAATCAAGAACTCTTCACGATCATGGAAGCACATCATATATTTTGTGTTGTTATGTATTTCATCTTTCGTGACAAATATCTCTTAACGCACTTATGCAGGTTTCCTTAGCAGTTACGATTCGTTCTCTAATGCGGAAAATTTTAATCCTATTAAGTAATCTTTTCTAATTGGGCTCACTGCCAGTTGTTGTATTTTAACAGACACGACTGGGTACAAGTGAAATGGTTCTTATGAAATCCTTTGACAATATCTGCATTTGCATTAAACCATATTGATGCTAATATCTTTTTGTTTCACGTTAACCTTTTCAATAGACTCAATTACGGAAGACTAGAAGGTCTACCGGCTCACTGCCATGATCCATTTGAAAATCTCTCATTCTTCTCATCTGATCGTGTTGAAGAATTAGTCAATGTGAAATGGTTTTAAGATTTTAGCTAATTTTATTCGAAACCTGAAAGGTAAAATGCGAGGAACCGGGTTATAGAAGATTCCTTCTAACGTACATATCGATTAACAGGTTACATATTATAGAATTATTATAATCATAAGGAGAACTGGCAGTTTCAATGCTTTAATAGTTTCCGTAAATTCCCTTTATATGATACAGAAGTTTTAGCGGTGTAAAGATTAACAACATAGTCACAGTAAGTATAATAACAGTACAATATAATAACAATAGCAGAGGTTTTGGGCAGTGACGAAACTATTAGCACTTTGGAAATATTAGTACGTTATATCATTTAACTATTCAGATGATATGCGGAAAAATAAAAATAGATGGCTCTTATTAATAATTAACTCATTGAAAAATAGCCACTAGCGTCAAATATTCGCCAAGCTTGGCGATATTTAGCAAAGTTTCGCCAAATTTGGTAATATATTATGTCAAATCTCAAATTTGGCGACAAAAAATGTTTTGTTTATTCTGACGTCATAATGATGCATATGTACTATGTATTATACACATACCTATAATATGTATGATGCAAATGTATTACGTATTACATGCATATGTATAATATGTATGATGCATATGCATAAGTTCATTAACATCACTAAAACGGACTTAAAGGAATAGTGTTCCATAAATAGTAGGGATAGTTGCCAGATTGACCAGAGTGCTATTGAGATTAGAATTCCGACATTTATAATAGACCGGGAGGCGTCTGCGCACACCATCACCTCATCGAGTTTACAGCTGAAATTTTAGGATTAGTTAAAACTAGATTAGCATATTTAAATTCAACTGGTCTGTTAAGTCATATCATGGTAGAAACCACCTGAAGACCTAATTTTAGTGGTTAACTGCTAGGTTTACTATCGTATTTTCCTGCATCCAAAAGTTTGGAAACATGGAGGAATGGGTGCAGGAAAACACAATGGAAAATCCACCAATTAACCCGTAAAATCGGGTCTGTAGGAGGTTTCCAGAAAGATACGACTTGGCAGACCAGTTATATTTCAATACGCTAATCGATATTTAACTAATCCTAAAATTTCAGCCGTCAACTCGATGAGGTGATGATCTGTGCAGACGCCTCCCGGTCTTTAATAAAATTTGTTTTAAGGAAGTAAAAGATAGAAAGATGGACAGATAAACTGAAATAAGATATTAAGATTTTTGTAAAAGCATATAAAAATTCATTCAGCTTGAAATCATGCAACACCTTTATAACTCAGGCTAATTTTCTGTAATCGGGTTTTGGCGACCAGCATATCTTATCTAATAACTGTGATATTTCTTTTACAGATTTAAAATTAACAATAAATTAACAGTAAGTAGGCTAATAATACAATATAATAACATTAGCAGCGGACTTCGGACGCCGTATCTGTCGCACATCGTTAAAGACAGTTTATTAGTTACACATTTCATTTAATTAAAAGGAGATTTTTAAACTTTCATATGGAATTAGGATATTTTTCCACTATCGGGACATTGGCATTTTTTAAAAATCTTGGCGCAATTCGGACTTCAGAAACTGAGATATGTTGCCAAATGATATAAACAACTATGAAAACAAACCTGATGAACTTTTATGTTGTTTATATATGCATTTATATACATATAAACATTTTATTTATACATGCATAAAATATTTTTTATATACAAATTATTTATGTTGGTATATAAAAATAAACAAAGGGGTTCCTTACATTAAATAAATTGTATACATATGGAAAAAATTGCTTGTGTATATGACACAGTAAATAGGTTGCCAGAAAATACGTTATTATCAAATTTCTTTTCTCGTCAAGGCTATTTTCTGTATTTCGCCAAGGCTACTATATCGGAAACGTACCGAATTGCGATTATATATTGTTAAATGTTTTATTGTTTTAATATCGTAAATATATCATAAACTATACTGATTAAAATTTTTAGGTATATTCATTTTTTCTATTTAACAAACATCTTTGGAAAAGCATATATATAAAATGTTATTCTGCTTGAAATCACGTGACTCCCTTCAAAACACTGTAATCGAGTTTTGGCGACCAACATTGACACAATTGAATGTGTTAAGGAACTGTTTACGGCCAAATGAACACCCCCTGTTTGAAGGGTTTAGAGGCAAAAATTCTGTGTTTTCAGATTTTTCTGGTTAATTGTGCTACAAACCCGACTTACTTGTGAAATTTCATGATTCTACGACTTTTAGAAGTACCTTAGTTATTTGATGATACGAAGTGAGTCAGTGACAAAAAAGCGCTTTTTCGGAATTTAATATTTGGAAAACTACTAAATATAGAAACATGAAATTGTGGAACCTTAGTTCAGTTTGACCATACGAACATGTGTATAAAAGGAAAATTTCTATATCTCTCCCTAAAACGACGTTATGAGGGGGTGAAAAGTATGCCGAATTGGTTCAGGAAAAGGTAGCTTACGGCTTGTGCGAACTTGGCGGACGCACTGCCGTGCTCCCAGATCCAGTCTTTAAACTTGTGAGGTCTCTGGAAATGTAGCATATGACACTTCAGGGAATATTTAAAAAGGATAAATACAGCTGAGTATTTGTTCCAATAATCCGGTTCAAAGTTATTCATTATACGCTATCTCAAATTGTGTGAAATATCTAAAATCAACACCGTTTCCCATTATTTACATGAAAATATCTCATAAAACACGATGGATGGCACGTAAAAATTTCACAGAAGAAACAACCCTTTTATCATATATTATTTGTCTGTCAGATTAATATCATTCAACAAAACCATTCTCCAAAACTATGGTCTTCTATCACTTTCAAATATATATATTGAAGTTAGTTGCAAAATTCCAATTGATACTTCGCCAACATACCTGTCTATCATTTTTTTAAACTACAATCTTCAAAACGCCTGTTACAATCAAATAGAAAGCAAAATATTTTGAATGATTGTCAGTTGATAATAAGAGGAACCAGTCTCTTTTTTGAAGGATTAAGGATTTAATCTGAGGAGTTCCATGGGTGAAAGCATGATTTTTCGTTAAAGTTCAAAATGTGAGTACATTTTTTCTTAATAGCCATATTTATTTAGTTTAAAATATTTTATTTTTATTTAATTATATTTTTGAAGTAAGGTATAGATTTTTTTCTTTTTTTAATTAAATAAAGATAACAATAAATTTTGCATTTAAATTCCCGAAAAGAATTTTTCTGAAACAAATACCCATACTCTTTTAATGAATTCTCAAGTGTGATTTGGGCAAAGTGAGCAATAAAAAAATAAATTATTTATTAAATATCGCCTTCATGTCGTTCAAAATAAATAAATAATAATAATAAAAAAACCTAAGCTTTACTACATTTTTTAAATTACATAGATATTAAATTCCTCAAAACCTAAAAAAAAAAAACGAACTTCATATTTTCAGTTATGTATACAAATATATGTATAAAAAATAAATAAATTATTTTTTAAAGATGGCCTTCATGTCGTTAAAAAAATATAAGCTTTACTGTGTTTTTAAAACAGATATCAAATTCCTTAAAAAACAAACTTTATATTATATTTTCTGTTATGTATACAACTTAATAAATACAATACTTTCCAGTGATCTTTTATCCGATTTGTTTTTTCCTATGTGCGCTTTTTTCCCATGATTCTAGTATCTTATAGAAATGTTTATTTTAATTTATTTTGTTTAGTTTAAATGTTTAGAATAATATATCTGGAAATCCCATGATGAAACCAAAAATTTCAAAAAAATCGACTTCAATCAATTGCTTAAGAGCCTATTCTAGTCAATTGGAAAACCGAAATCCCATATCACAGTTTAAGCGTTGCCACATGGGAGGCGTATCCCAAACACAAAGATTGGCATGTTAAAAGACCAATGATATTTCCTAAGCATGTAATTGACAAACAAAATGCCATCCCATAGCATACAAATAGACTCTCTTTGCCTCCAGGCAAACAGAGGGGTATTTTAGACAACCTGACCGCAAAAAAGTGATTAGTAGACAGGAATGAAGACAGGCTTCCAATTACACCTTCTGAGAAAGCAGATCTCGACGCAGGTTTTCATTATTGGGACCCATTTTTTGAAAAGTAAAAGTTATTTTTGGGAATTTTACTATATTTTTGTGAAAAATAACATGTTGTAACGAAAGTTAAAATCCAGTTATTCAAAGTTGTACCAAAAGCTTCTTTAAATCCTAGTTTTTGTTTTTCGCGATCTAGTTTCATTTACAAAATTACACATTTTAAAACACTTTTTATGAAAAAGAATTTTACAAAGGGGTCTATTTTATTAAAAGGAATTTTATGAAGGGGCACGTTTTATTTAAGTTCATTTTTGTGAAGAGTCCCATTTTATTAAATTTATTTTTGTGAAGAAGCCCATTTTATTAAATTTATTTTTGTGAGGAGGCCCATTTTATTAAATTTATTTTTGTGAAGGGGCCTATTTTATTGAATAGATTTTTGTGAAGGTCCTGAATAGGCCCCAATTTCTACCTGGATCGACCCTTGGAAAGTTGTTCTGAAGTCTAAATAGATTATTCACCAACACATTTTCAAAATCATATGCATATTTTTAAGTGCACTAAATTTACCGATATTCTTATTCAGATATTAAAAAATCAAATACTTTTTCTCTTTTTCTCATGGAGGCAAAAGACTTCTGAAAACAATGTCAAAGTTGATATTTTGAGTTGGTTTTAGACACAGAAATCAGGAAAAAGTTATCATTGGGAAGCAATTCTATTATAAGTCCAAATATATTTAACACACACACACACATATATATATGCATATAATAAATTTGAAATCACAAATATATGAAGATATTGATAAAGTTCTAAATATGATTTAGAAATGAACATAGGAAACCAGTATGTAAAATAAGAAACTATATATATATATATATAAAACGATATTCGAGTGAACATTAAACGTCAGCAAATTTAAAGTTTTTATGTTAGAATGTATCGGAAAGATTCACGTTGTTGAGGTTCTATTATTTATTTTTTTTATGTAATTTTTAACAGCTTTAAAAAATGTAATGAAACAATAAATTTAGAAATTTCCTTTTTCAATTAGGGTGTTATTGACATTTAGGGATGATCTCTATTGAAACTGAAGCGTGCGAAATTTGAAATATGCAGTTACATTACGGTCAATGAGAAAGAATCAAGTACATTTTAATAATGTTGCACCATTTCAAACATAAGGAAATTGATACGTATTTATGAGGTGCAAAGCATTTATTACTCATTTACAGCACCTCAAAAACGAATTCCATTACACAATAGTCTACTTAGAAAATCTGTTTACAAAATATTTTAATGATGTTACACTACTTCAAGTACAATGAAAATGATATACATTACTGTGGTTTGATACCATAACCATATACTTACTGTAGAATATGATGTGCGTATCATTTATCGTTCATTTACGGAACACTCAAAATTTATCGGATACAACACAGAAGTACTGTCTATTAGCAATAGGACTGGGCGATGTAGAAATTTCTTAAATCGATATATCATCCATCCAACATCGCGATTTAACACAGATTTTACATTTTAGAATATGGAAGCCTATTTTTTAATTTTTAGCAACAAAATACGATCTTTATGCCCCCCCCCCCTCCTGTATTATTTAGTATACTTAGCTTTTAATTTGTCAAATAATTTTGAAAAGAGGTATATTTTATACATAAAAAAGCTTTGAATGTCCCAAAACACTAGATTTTTTTTTTCCATTTTAAAAATTAGTGACCTATTGTAATACATTTTATAAACTCATTCTATAAGAAGTAATATAAAAGAAAAGGATTTTTTTTTGTCTGACTTGTTATGCATGCTACAATCTAAATTCCTTAAGGGGGGGGGGCTTCCCCTAGCCTTCAAATAGCACTTCATTGCTAACAGCCTACATACACTTTTTTTTTTTTTTTTTTTTTTTTTTTTTTTTTACAGACACAGATTTAAAAAGTTACTGAGGTAAAACAGAAGCATATTAAAAGACTTCAATGATGAATTTAACTATTCCTTTATCATGATGAGAAAAGTAGTAAAAAAGGAGGGAGGGGGGAGATATGAGAAATAAGGTGCAATTTTATATCTTTTTAACTTTTAGATTAAAATAAGATTTTTTTAACATAAATGCTGACATTTATATAGCGGATGGAGAAGGATTGAAAGTGTGACCCTTGGAGCACATCACTGAAATTGCTGATTTATTTTCGTGGTTGTTGCCATCCTTTAAGATTAGTAATAAAATATAATCTTAAAATATATCTCTTTTTAATGATAACAAAATGTCAAAAAAGCAAAAAATTGCAGATCTGCAGAAAAAATCTAATGAATGCCTCCTCCAGCCCTCCCTCATTCTGCTGTAAAAATAAAGTTACTTGACTCATTACAGAACTTTATTAAAGTATTTTTAATTAATTACAAAATAATAATAAATTACAACTAAAATATTACCATAATACCTAAACATATGAAAATTAATTTTTCATGAAAATAATGCATAAAAATATAAACTAAAAATGGATGAATTTGGATATAAATAGTGAATCAATTTCAGCAAGATACTCAATCCATGTGACTGGCATTGAAATCGGATGTCAAATCTGATGCATGACTATTTTAAAATATTTTAATTAATTACAGAATAATAAAAAATAAAGAATATGTATTAAAATATTACCCAAACATGTGAAAAATGAATGTTTCATTAAAAGAATGCATAAAAATAAAAACTGAAATTCGATGAATTTGGATTTTAAATATAAAACTTTATTCTTTTTTTTCCAACCATAAATACTCAATCAATTTCAGGAAAAAAATATTATTAGTAAAAGAAAAATATTTCATGTGGATCATGGCCAAATAGTGATACACAAAACAATGCATGACTATATTTTTAAAATAATTTCATTAATTACAAAATAATAGAAAATAAAAAATAAATGTTAAAATATTACTAAAACATGTAAAAAATGAATTTTTCATTATAAGAATGCATAAAAGTATAAACTGCAAGTCGATGAGTTTGGATTTTAAATATAAAACTTTATTATTATTATTTTTAATCATATAAATGCTGAATGAATTTCAGGAAAGCAATCTTTTGAAACGATGCAGGATTCTACTTTAAAACATTTTAATTAATTACAGAATATTGGAAAATAAAAAATACATATTGCAATATTACTCAAATATGTGAAAACTTAATTTATCATCAAAAGATTGCATTAGCATATAAATTGAAATTCGATGAATTTGGATTTTAAGATTTAAACATTACTTTTTCCTTTCAACTTTCCACTATATAAGTTCTTAATTTCTGAAAAATACACATTCCAATCTCGTAAACTCTGAATCTTGTTTACAAAATAAATAAATAAATATCAATTCTTACTTAAATCACCGTTTTCTTAAATCGCCCTTTTCTTAAATTGGATCCTGCTAAATCGATTTAACACCAGCTTGCCTTGTTTTCATTAAATCGTCTTTTTCTTAAATCGGAAAGCATGGAGGCTTGCGATGTTTGCTTAAATCAGATCGTCCTAAATCGATTTAACACGAGCTTGCCTTGTTTGTCTTAAATCGGAAAGCATTGAGGCTTGCGATGTTTGCTTAAATCGGATCCTCCTAAATCGATTTAACACCAGCTTGGCATGTAAGTGGTAGATACATCAAAGTAGATAAATCGGTTTTCCGATGTTAGCTCTGAATCAGTATCTTGTTTTAAATCGATTTAAGACAATGGCTAAATCGCGATTTAAGACAATGGCTAAATCGCGATTTAAGATAATGGCTAAATCGCGATTTAAGACATTAGCTAAATCGCGATTTCTGATTTTAGCTTAAATCGATTTAAGACCAATGGTTAAATCGGATTTTCCGATGTAAGCTTTAAATCGATTTAAGAGTTAAATCGATTTAAGGCCCAGGCCTAATTAGCAATAATTTCTGGAAAGTACGGTTTTAGTTATGATACACATTTTTAAGTTACTAAGTTTTGTGCACTATTATGTTAGTGTGAAAGCGGGGGGTGGGGGGGATACGGTGTGTCATATACAGGGCTGTACAAATGAATTAAAAAAATTTTAGCCTATTGATAAAAATTAATCCAGCCGAATCTTTGTCAAAAACGAATTAACTCAGATTTTGGGCCGAAAAAGTAAAAAAGTGGTCTTTGTGCAGATCTATCTCACCTATCCAATGCAAAAAAGGAAAAAAAAAGAATTTAAAAATATTTAAATACAAACGAGATATCTTCATAAATTTCTTCTATAGGATTAGCATTAGCGAACGGATCTTTTCGCTTGACTAAAGTAGCCTCTTCTCGGTTGCATTTCTCTATTTTTAAATGATGTTTTTTTGCATTGGATAGCTGAGATCAATCTGTACAAAGGCTTTTTTTCCTTTTTCGATTTTGTTTAGAAACATTTTTAATGGGGACACTTTCATTTCGGAACCATTTTCGAAAGTGAAAACACCCCCATAAAAAATTTGGCAGCCAAAGTCGAAAATGTAAAAAGCGGCCTTTGTGCAAATCGATCTCAGCTATCCAATAATAAAAAAAATAAATAAATAAATAAAAAATAAAATAAAAATATTGAAATGCTACCGAGATATCTTTATAAATTTCCTCCAAGGGATGGGATTAGCTTTAGTCTATTCTCATGACTGAAGTAGCCCCTTAGCACTGCTGATTTGAATTGCAACAAAATATGCTTATTATTTAATCAAAATGTTTATAATAAATTTAAAAATTATTCGATTGCCTTTCAGAAGGAAAGAAATAAAATAAATGCAAAACAACATATACAGTAAGCAGAAATATATCATCTGTGTATGATGATTTCACCGCAACAGAAGGTTGGTTTGGGCTGATTTTTGACGGCTGATTATCTACTCGAGGGATATGGACCCGAAGGGGAAGTGCCCTTCGTGGGGGTATTTCTAAGGGAACACAACCCGTATTAAAGCATATAAATCCAAGGTTTGAAGAAAATTACGAAAACTCCGAACGATTAGACTGACGGGTGCGATTGGGGTCGAAACCAGCCAGTACCGTCTCAAAGAGACAGGCCTATCAACCCATTAAATATGGCGGCGAACGAAGAGCTAGGGAGTAAATGTATCAGCAAAGAGTCATTCGCCAATAAGCTTTTTACTGGGCATCCCCGATTCAAGTTTTTCGTTTTTTTATAATCTAACAATAGGAATAATTTTCGAAAAAAAAAAAAAAAAGAAAAATCTTCAACCTTTCAACACTTTTTTTTTGGGGGGGGGGGGGGGGGCAATTTAAACTTTATAGAATACAAAAACTTTCAGAGTATTATTTAGAAAAACCAGATTTTATTTTTTCTACATTTTCCATGAAAGTATTTCACAATACCATAATTTCTAGTTGATATTCAGTAATTAACGTCTTTTTTAAATAATTCTATAGTTTTATTTACAGTATTAATTCTCAATTATATAATTTTATTCTTTAAGTGCAATCAAATACGGTTCAAACATTGATAAAGATAGTTATTTAAAAACAAGTGCATGCGGAAGAATAATTCGCCAGTAAAAGATTTACTAGGAAGCCTGAGGATTTTTTTTTTTTTTTTTTTGGGGGGGGGGGAGGGTTGTAACTATTAAATTACTCTTCAAACAAAAGATTTTTTCAAATTAATTTTAAATTTTCCAGGATATGAAAATCAGTCATACTTTTATTTAAAACAAAATGGATTTTGAATTTCTTTTCTTTATTTCATGGAAATCTTTCACTTTTTAATCACAACATTTTGAGTTAGTATCTAGTAGTTAATGCCTTTAAAAGATTTTTTTTTAATTTATAATATTATAAAATTAATTAAATGCATAATTATTAATATTTTCAAAAATTTATAATATTATTCAATTACAATATTTTATTCTTTCTGCAGTTTAAACATTGATATGAACGGGGATGTGTTTTAGAAAAAATTTGGTTCTTTAAAGGACCTTTCACAATTTTTTAAATCTTAAAACAGAACCCTTCACAAATTTTTTTATCCTAAAAGAGGACGTTTCTCAAAATTCATTGACTTAAAAATAAAACTTTCCCCTCTACAAACTTAAACTTTAACAAATTTAATAATTAAAAAAAAAAAATTAACTTGCCACAAAATAGCTGAAGTTACCAAAGTGTCTATTCATAGCTTTTTTAGACATAAATAATCTTGTTAAAAAGGTAAACAGGAACCTATATATAACAATAAATTCAAATTCATGAAATTGTAATTTTCAAAAATATTAAAAACAATTCACAATTTCACCATGTAAGAAAATCGTAGACAGACTCCTGATGAATAATTATTTAAAAATAAGTACCACTATTTACTAATAAGTAACCTTTTTCTTATTTAATCACATGTAAGAAAACATAAATATCTTGATAAGTAATGAAGTTTTGTTTATTTAATAAAGATATATAATAAGTAATATTTATCTCTTCCATTTCATTATGAAATGTAAAAATAAATCATATTATTCTCATACAGGATTAATAATAATCTAATTTTTTTTTTTTTTTATGAGAAGCCTGAAATTAAAATATATGACTGCATTCATTTAAAGTTTTTATTTTATTTTTTACTTTAGATGAATGTAATTAAATATTTTTTCATGATTTTTTTTTATTATTAAAAATTTAACTTTTCACCTACATAATTAATTTCAACAGTATATATTACATACCATTCATATCCTTTAAACCATAAAAGATGTGAGTACAATAAGTAATATACTTTTGTTTATATAAAAGAGATATAAAAGAAGTAATATTTTTCTCAACCTTAATTACTTCATTATGAATTTTAAAAATAAATCATATTATTCTCATACAGGATTAATAATAATCTAATTTTTTTTTTTTTTTTTTTTTTTTATGAGAAGCCTGAAATCAAAATATATGACTGCATTCATTTAAAGTTTTTATTTTATTTTTTACTTTAGATGAATGTAATTAAATATTTTTTCATGATTTTTTTTATTATTAAAAATTTAACTTTTCACCTACATAATTAATTTCAACAGTATATATTACATACCATTCATATCCTTTAAACCATAAAAGATGTGAGTACAATAAGTAATATACTTTTGTTTATATAAAAGAGATATAAAAGAAGTAATATTTTTCTCAACCTTAATTACTTCATTATGAATTTTAAAAAAATAAGAACATTTGATAGATGATAAGAATAATCCGTACTTTTTAAATTAAAAGCTTGAAATTAAAATATTGCTCACATTCACAGATATGCTTTACGCATATATTTTATTTTTATCATATATATAGGAGTAGAATTTCAGAAAATTTTGAAATGATGAAAAAAACAATTTATTTTTCTGAGAGAATATATTTTCTTGCGGTTATATTACAATAAAATATTATATCATTTCAATAAAATATAAAATAGTAAATACCTTTAACATTGATACATACTAAATTTTATTTCATGTCATTTCATTTTACTTATTTATTTATTTTTTACATTAGATGAATATATTATTAAATAATTTTTCATGATTTTTATGACAACTTCACATTTTAAACATAATTTGACGTCAATAATTCAGCAATTACTGCTATTAAAATAATTCTATTGCTTTGTTTTTATAATATCAACTTTTGATTACGAACATTTTATTCTTTCAATGAAACAAATACAGGTCAAACATTAATGAAATTATTTAAAAATAAGTATCCAACAAAGAATAATTCGTCAGTAACATTTTTACTAAATCTTGTACTTAAAATTTTCATTTTAAAGACTAATGATGAATAGTTTTCAAACCAAAGTTTTTTCAAGCTTTTAATTTTTTTTAGATATTACAGTATATAAAAAGCATTCATAGTTTTATTTAAAACAAATTGTATTTTGTTTTTTTATCATAGGTATATTTGACATTTTAACCGCTTAATTCGGAGTTAATATTCAGTAATTAAAGCCTTTTAAAAAGCTCTTATTTTATTTATAAAATAAATTTTCAATTACAAAATTTTATTCTTTCAGTAAAATAAAATGCAATTTAAGTATAAGTAGTTATTTAAAAATAAAATGAACATGTTTCTTCACAAAAACAATCAACACAGATTAGACTTTTTTAACGGGTAGGAAAAATTCAAAAAATATTAAATCTTTAATTACTTACTATTTCGCTTTTATCTTTGTATATCCAAAAAGATGCAGTATGAAATCTAGCTAGTCTGGCTATAGAACTGGAATTCAATTTTACATTCAGCTCTATAACCATCCCAGCTGGCATATTTGTATTACATGAAGCTGTATTTAATCCTTATAAAAACTCTCAGAGACATTGGATGATCCTCTTCACGAATAGAAAAAGTTTTTACTTATAATAAGTAATAAAATAGTTTAAAAACAAACAATGAAACGTATTTCCAATCCATTCAGAAAAGCGTCACACACAAGACACAACGGAAAACATTTGAAACAAGAGCGGGATTCGGGAATCGGGAATTCCTACTAGATTTGAGGGGTTGAGAGAGAAAATGTTGGAACTACATCTGTGACGTCACGGGCTACTTTTTATGACCGTCGGAAGGCATGTCTATAATATCGAGACGGTGTTGAACCAGCACCTTCCGTCTACCAGCTTCGACAGCACAACCTCTCGGCCAGTGGTGGGGCCCGAAATTTTCGGTAAAACACTCAAAGAAATCTTTCTTTCAGAGACACACTTCTGAGTTTTAAATTGGTGTAATTTAATAATGAAACTGTACTGTAGTTATCTTTTAGTTTACTGTGTAAAACAAATGTTTAATATTTGTGAAAGAAACAAATTCCGCTAGAATTATCTTATCAATTATAAAAAAAAGATATAGAAAATTTAAATAGAAATATATTTTGTCGCCGCATATATCTATTCATTTTAATGACACTAGTCAATTATTATTATTCTCTTTCTCCCCCTCCCCCCCCGCCTCTACCGTGTGCGAATGACATACAGTAAACTCTGTCTAAGGCGGAATTGATCGGGACTGAAAAAATTTTCCGTGGTAGGCAATATTCTGGCTTATGGAGAAAAGCTCCCCCGGATCAGAAGTGCGAAAGAAAAATAAAGATTATAAATCTGTTTTAATTCCAAATCAATAATACGTCAAATTAATTTTTGAAAGTGAAAACACCCCATAAAATATTTTACAGTCAGGATCGAAAAAGTAAAAAGCGGCCTTTGTATAGATTGATCTCAGCTATCCAATGCAAAAAAAAATCATTTAAAAGTATTGAAATGCAATCGATATATCTTTATAAATTTCTTCTACAGGATTAGCATTAGCGAACGGGTCTTTTCGGTAAACTAAAGTAGCCTCTTCTCTGTTGCATTTCAATATTTTTAAATGATTTTTTTTTTTTTTTTGCATTGCATAGCTGAGATCGATCTGTACAAATGCCGTTTTTTGTTTTTTCGATTTTGTTTACAGATATTTTTAGTGAGGACACCTTTCATTTTCGGAATAGGGTTGAAAGTGAAAACACCCCCATAAAAAATTCTGCAATCAAGATCGAAAAAGTAAAAAACGGCCTTTGTACAGATTGATCTCTGCTATCTAATGGAAAAAAATTCATTTAAAAATATTAAAATGCAACCGAGATATCTTTATAAATTTCTTCCATGGGACTAGCTTTAGCGAGCGGGTCTTTTTGCGTGACTGACGTAGCCTGTTCCCGGTTGCATTTCAATATTTTTAAATGATTTTTTTTGCTTTGGATAGCTGAGATTGATCTGTACAAAGCCGTTTCTTGCTTTTTCGATTTTGTTTACAGATATTTTTAGTGAGAACACTTTAATTTTCGGAACCGGTTTCGAAAATAAAAGCATCCCCATAATAAATTCTGCAATCAAGATCGAAAAAGTAAAAAATAGCCTTTGAACAGATTGATTTTTATAAATTCCTTTTATAGAATAAACATTAGCGAACGGGTCTTTTCGCTTGACTAAATTAGCCTTCCTATAAAAAATTCTGCAATTAAGATCAAAAATGTAAAAAACGTTCTTTGGACAGATTGATCTCAGCTATCCAATGCAAAAAAAAAAAAAAATCATTTAAAAATATTGAAATGCAACCGAGATATCATTATAAGTTTCTTCTATAGGATTAGCATAAGCGAACGGGTCATTTCGCTTGACTAAAGTAGCCTTCCCATAAACAATTCTGCAATCAAGATCGAAAATGTAAAAGACGGCCTTTGTACAGATCGATCTCAGCTATCCAATGCAAAAAAAATCATTTAACAATATTGAAATGCAACAGATATATCTTTATAAATTCCTTCTACAGGATTAGGATTAGCCAACGGGTCTTTTCAGTAGACTAAAGTAGCCTCTGCTCTGTTGCATTTCAGTATTTTTAAATGATTTTTTTGCATTGGATAGCTGAGATCGATCTGTACAAAGACCGTTTTTTTGTTTTTTCGATTTTGTTTACAGATATTTTTAATGAGACACTTTCATTTTCGGAACAGGGGCGAAAGTGAAAACACCCCCCATAAAAAATTCTGCAATCAAGGTCGGAAAAGTGAAAAACGGCCTTTGTACAGATAGATCTCAGCTATTCAATGCAAAAAATAATAATTTAAAAATATTGAAATGCAAGCGAGATATCTTTGTAAATTTCTTCCATAGGATTAGCATAAGCGAACGGGTTTTTTCGCTTGACTAAAGTAGCCTCCCCACACAAAATTCTGCAATCAAGATCGAAAATATAAAAAACGGTATTTGTACAGATTGATTTCAGCTATCCAATGCAAAAAAAATATCATTTGAAACTATTGAAATGCAACATCTTTATAAATTTCTTCTACAGGATTAGCATTAGAGAACGGGTATTTTCGGTAGACTAAAGTAGCCTGTTCTGTGTTGCATTTCAATATTTTTAAATGATTTTTTTTTTTTTTTTTTTTTTTTTTTTTTTTTTTTGCATTGGATAGCTGAGATCGATCTGTACAAAGGCCGTTTTTTGTTTTCCGATTTTGTTCACAGATATTTTTAGTGAGGACACTTTCATTTTTGGAACGGGTGCGAAAGTGAAAACACGACCATAAAAAATTCTGCAATCAAGATCGAAAAAGTAAAAAACGGCCTTTGTCTAGATCTATCTCAGCTATCCAATGTATAAAAAAAAAAAAAAAAAAAAAAAAAAAAAATCCTTTAAAAATATTAAAATGCAACCCAGATATCTTTATAAATTTCTTCCATGGGACTAGTTTTAGCGAGCTGGTCTTTCCGCGTGACTGACGTAGCCTGTTCCTGGTTGCATTTCAATATTTTTAAATGATTTTTTTTTTTTTTTTTTTTTTGCCTTGGGTTGAGTTGGGTTGGGTTGATTTTTGACGGCCAATTATCTACACGAGGGATATAGGCCCGGGGGGAGTGCCCTCCGTGGGGGTCTTTCTAAGGGAACCTAATCCGTATTAACGCATGGAAGATCCACGGCTCGAAGAAAACCACGAAAACTCCGAACGATTAGGCCGACGGGCGCGGTTGGGATCGAACCCAGCACCTCCCGTCTACCAGCTTCGAGAGCAGAACCTCTCGGCCACTGGTGGGGCTTTTTTTTTTTTTTTTTTTTTTTTTTTTTTTTTTTTTTGCCTTGGATAGCTGAGAGTGATCTTTACAAAAGCCTTTTCTTGCTTTTTCAACTTTGCTTACAGATATTTTTAGTGAGGACACTTTAATTTTCGGAACCGGTTTCGAAAGTAAAAGCATCCCCATAATAAATTCTGCAATCAAGATCGAAAAAGTAAAAAACGGCCTTTGTACATATTGATCTCAGCTATCCACTGGGAAAAAAATCATTTAAAAATATTAAAATGCAATCGAGATATCTTTATAAATTTCTTCTATGGAACTAGCTTTAGCGAGCGGTCTTTTCGCGTGACTGACGTAGCCTGTTCCCGATTGCATTTCAATATTTTTAAATGATTTTTTTTTTTGCTCTGGACAGCACAGATTGATCTGTACAAAGGAGTTTACTTGCTTTTTCGACTTCGTTTACAGATATTTTTAGCGAGGAAAATTTAATTTTCGGAACCGGTTTCGAAAGTAAAAGCATCCCCATAATATATTCTGCAATCAAGATCGAAAAAAGTAAAAAATGGCCTTTGTACATATTGATCTTAGCTATCCAATGAAAAAAAAAAAAAAAAAAAAAAAAAAAAAATTCAAAACATAAAAATGCAACCGAGATCATTTTTATAAATTTCTTCTATAGAATAAACATTAGCGAATGGGACTTTTCGCTTGACTAAAGTAGCCTCCCTATAAAAAATTCTGCAATTAAGAGCAAAAATGTAACAAACGGTCTTTGTACAGATTCATCTCAGCTATCCACACTGTAAAAAAAATTCCGCAACGTTCCTGGGAAAAAATGGGCAGCTGAGTTGCCCATTATTTCCAAGAAACATTTCTTGAAAATGACTGCAACTTTACTGTATATGTTAAAAAATTTCTACAGAAATGCCAGTAAGTTTCCTGCGAAATACCAGGAATATTTCTGTTGACAGCAAAACATTACTGACATTTCACAGCATGCGGGATCCGCAGACGATTTTTACATTTCCAGTTGACAAATTTCGCTTTATTATCATTATTTGTTAGAATGAAAAATATTTTGAAATTGACATCAAAATTATTATTTATAATTTACACGAAAAAATAAATTTTCAGTTAAAATTCAATAAAGTAAATATATATATGATATATTGTTTCTGAACTTTGCTTAAAATATAAAAATATATAAATGTAAATAATAATTAGAAAAAAAATCTAGACATAAAATATTTTGGATTTTCGTTAGTAATTATGTTAGTTTACAAGTTAGATAAAATACATATAAATTTTCATGAAAAAAAAAAACCTAAACGTAATTGTATATTATTCCCTAAAATAAAAAAAAATTCAAATTTGCAGCAATTCAAAGTGTCAAATATACATCAAATTTAAATCAAATTGTAATAAAGTGTTAAAATATAAAATTAATTAAAAAAGAAAAAAAAAGTCCAGAGGTAGCATCGAACTCGGGCTGTACGGGTGGCGTGCGAGCTTTTTGCGTCCACACCACGAAAGACACGTTGAGAGCTGCAAACTAATGGGCATTTGAAACGTATGCTAAACCTCGACATCTAATTTTTGAAAATCTAAGTCCCATTTGAAGAAATCCTTTCACAAGAATAATTAGAGATAAGAACTCTGAAACATACTTTAAATTAATCCAAAATCGGTGAGAATCATGTTTGATGGTCCCCTTGTTAATGGAGATCCAAATAATAGGTGTATTTTTTTTACACGGTCTGCTCCTTAAACATTCAACAGACAAGTACGAGATATAATCTTTTAGCGATGTCACGGAGGTATTGTATTTTCATCTGAATTGTCTTGACAATAGAGACGTAAAGGATTATGCCGTCTATTGATTTATTTGCATTCCATATTGATTTTTTTACATTCATTTAAGGAATTCTTTTTCGACACTCGCGCGCGAGCAACGGATTATAGCAAAAAAATAATAAATGGCGGCCGCAGCGTTTTGCTGTTTCCAACTTTTGGTTCAGGAACGTTTCAGATAAGAAAACCAGAATTTCACAGGAAAGAGCTAAATTATTCTGAAAACCTGAGAAAAGGCGAAACGTTCCTGGATTTTAAATGGAACGTTACCATTTTTTTTTACAGTGCAATACAAAAAAAAATCATTTAAAAATATTGAAATGCAACCGAGATACCTTTATAAGTTTCTTCTATAGGATTAGCATTAGCGAACGGGTCTTTTCGCTTGGCTAAAGTAGCTTCCCCTTAAAAATTTCTGCAATCGAGATCGAAAATGTAAAAAACGGACTTTGCACAGATCGATCTCAGCTATCCAATGCAATAAAAATCATTTAAAAATATTGAAATGCAGCCGAGATATCTTTATAAATTTCATCTATAGGATTAGTATTAGCGAACGGTTCTTTTCGCTTGACTAATATTGCCTCCCCATAATACAGCAATCAAGATCGAAAATGTAAAAAAACGGCCTTTGTACAGATTGATCGCAACTCTGCAATGCAATAAAAATCATTTTAAAATATTGAAATGCAACCGAGATATCTTTAAGTTTCTTCTTAGATTAGCATAAGCGAACGGGTTTTTTCGCTTGACTAAAGTAGCCTCCCCATAAAAAGTTCTGCAATCAAGATCGATAATGTAAAAAACGGCCTTTGTACAGATCGATTTTAGATATCCAATGGAAAAAAAATCATTTAAAATATTAAAATGCAACCGAGATATCTTTATAAATTTCTTCCATGGGACTAGCTTTAGCGAGCGGGTCTTTTCGCGTGACTGACGGAGCCTGTTCCTGGTTGCATTTCAATATTTTTAAAGGATTTTTTTTTTTTTTTTTTTTTTTTTTTTTTTTTTTTTTTTTTTTTTTTGCCTTGGATAGCTGAGAGTGATCTTTACAAAAGCCTTTTCTTGCTTTTTCAACTTTGCTTACAGATATTTTTAGTGAGGACACTTTAATTTTCGGAACCGGTTTCGAAAGTAAAAGCATCCCCATAATAAATTCTGCAATCAAGATCGAAAAAGTAAAAAATGGCCTTTGCACAGATTGATCTCAGCTATCCAAGCAAAACAAAACAAAAAAAAATTAAAAATATAGAAATGCAACGAAGATAATTTTTATAAATTTCTTCTATAGAATAAACATTAGCGAACAGGTCATTTCGCTTGACTAATGTAGCCTCCCCATAAAAAATTCTGTAATCAAGATCGAAAATCTAAAAAACGGCCTTTGTACAGATCGATCTGAGCTACCCAATGCAAAAAAAAAAATCATTTAAAAATACTGAAATGCAACCGAGATATCTTTATAAGTTTCATCTATAGGATTAGTATTAGCGAACGGTTCTTTTCGCTTGACTAATGTAGCCTCCCCATAAAAAATACAGCAATCAAGATAGAAAATGTAAAAAAACGGCCTTTGTACAGATTGATCTCAGCTATCCAATGCAATAAAAATCTTTTTAAAATATTGAAATGCAACCGAGATATCTTTATAGGTTTCTTCTATAGGATTAGCATTAGCAAACGGGTCTTTTCGCTTTACTAAAGTAACCTCTCCATAAAAAAATCTGCAATCAAGATCAAAAATGTAAAAAACGTCCTTTGTACAGATCTATCTCAGCTATCCAATGCAAAAAAATCATTTAAAAATATTAAAATGCAACCGAGATACCTTTATATGCTTCTTCTATAGGATTAGCATTAGCGAACGGGGCTTTTCGCTTGACTAATGTAGCCTCCCCATAAAAATACAGCAATCAAGATAGAAAATGTAAAAAAAAGGCCTTTGTACAGATTGATCTCAGCTATCCAATGCAATAAAAATCATTTGAAAATATTGAAATGCAACCGAGATATCTTTATAAATTTCATCTATAGGATTAGTATTAGCGAACGGTTCTTTTCGCTTGACTAATGTAGCCTCCCCATAAAAAATACAGCAATCAAGATAGAAAATGTAAGAAAAACGGCTTTTGTGCAGATTGATATCAGCTATCCAATGCAATAAAAATCATTTAAAAACATTGAAATGCAACCGAAATATCTTTATAAGTTTCTTCTATAGGATTAGCATTAGCGAACGGGTATTTTCGCTTGACTAAAGTAGCCTCCCTATAAAAAATTCTGCAATCAAGATCGAAAAGGTAAAAAACGGTCTTTGTACAGATCAATCTCAGCTGTCCAAATAAAAAAAAAATCATTTAAAAATATTGAAATGCAACCCAGATATCTTTATAAATTTCCTCCATGGAATTAGCTTTAGCAAGCGGGTCTATTCTTATGACTGAAGTAGCCCCCTTAGCACTGCTGATTTGAATTGCAACAAAATATGCTTATTATTTAATCAAAATGTTTATAATAAATTTAAAAATTATTAATTGCCTTTTAGAAGGGAAAAATTAAAATAAATGCAACACAACATATACACTAAGCAGAAATATATCATCTGTGTATGCTGATTTCACCGCAACAGAATTTGCTAAGTATTTGTAAATTAGCCGAAATTTTCGGGTTGGGTTGGGTTCATTTTTGACGGCCGATTATCTACTCGAGGGATATGGACCCGAAGGGGGAGTGCCCTTCGTGGGGGTCTTTTTAAGGGAACCCAATCCATATTAAAGCATGGAAATCCAAGGTTCGAAGGAAACAACGAAAACTCCGAACGATTATACCGACGGGTGCGATTGGGGTCGAACCCAGCACCTCCCGTATACCAGCTTCAACAGCACAATCTCTCGGCCACTGGTGCGGCCCGAAATTTTCTGTAAAACACTCAAAGAAATCTTTCTTAAAAGTTTCAGAAACACATTTCTCAGTTTTAAACTAGTGTAATTTAATAATGAAACTGTACTGTAGTTATCTTTTAGTTTACTATATAAAACAAATGTTTAATTTTTGTGAAAGAAACAAAATCCTCAAGAATTACCTTATCAATTATAAAAAATATATAGAAAATTCAAATACAAATATATTTTTTCGCCGCATATATGTATTCATTTTTAATGACACTAGTCAATTATTATTTCTCTCCCCCCCCCCCCTCCTGTCGAGTGCCAATGACATATTTCTATTGAATGAGAGACTTTTGCCTTTTGACGTTTACTGAATAAAAAAAAATCTATCCGGCATTATACTTCAGAAGTGAGAAAGAAAAAAAAAGATTATAAATCTGTTTTAATTCCTAATCAATAATAATTTTAAAATTTATTTTTGGAACAGGTTTCGAAATGAAAACACTCCATAAAATATTCTGCAGTCAGGATCGAAAAAGTAAAAAGCGGCGTTTGTACAAATTGATCTCAGCTATCCAATGAAAAAAATCATTTGAAAATATTGAAATGCAACCGATATATCTTTATAAATTTCTTCTAAAGGATTAGCATTAGCAAACGGGTATTTTTGGTAGACTAAAGTAGCCTCTTCTCTATCTTTCAATATTTTTAAATTTCTCAATATTTTTAAATGATTTTTTTTTTGCATTGGATAGCTGAGATCGATCTGTACAAAGGCCGTTTTTTGTTTTTTCGATTTTGTTTACAGATATTTTTAGTGAGGACATTTTCATTTTCGGAACAGGTGCGAAAGTGAAAACACCCCCATAAAAAATTCTGCAATCAGAATCGAAAAAGTAAAAAACGGCCTTTGTACATATTGATCTCAGCTATCCACTGGGGAAAAAATCATTTAAAAATATTAAAATGCAACCGAGATATCTTTATAAATTTCTTCCATGGAACTAGCTTTAGCGAGCGGTTCTTTTCGCGTGACTGACGTAGCCTGTTCCCGATTGCATTTCAATAATTTAAAATGATTTTTTTTTTTTTTTTTTTTTTGCTCTGGATAGCTGAGATTGATCTGTACAAAGGCCGTTTGTTGCTTTTTCGATTTTGTTTACAGATATTTTTAGTGAGGACACTTTCATTTTCGGAACAAGTTTCGAAACTGAAAACATCCCCATAAATACACCTGCATTCAAGATCGAAAATGTAAAAACCGCCATTTGTACAGATCGATCTCCACTATCCAATGCAAAAAAAAATCATTTAAAAATATTGAAATCCAACCGAGATACCTTTATAAGTTTCTTCTAAAGGATTAGCATTAGCGAACGGGTCTTTTCGCTTGACTAAAGTAGCTTCCCCTTAAAAAATTCTGCAATCGAGATCGAAAATGTGAAAAACGGACTTTGCACAGATTGATCTCAGCTATCCAATGCAATAAAAATCATTTAAAAATATTGAAATGCAACCGAGATATCTTTATAAATTTCATCTATAGGATTAGTATTAGCGAACGGTTCTTTTCGCTTGACTAATATTGCCTCTCCATAAAATATACAGCAATCAAGATCGAAAATGTAAAAATACGGCCGTTGTACAGATTGATCTCAGCTCTGAAAAGCAATAAAAATCATTTTACAATATTGAAATGCAACCGAGATATCTTTATAAGTTTCTTCTATAGGATTAGCATTAGCGAACGGGTCTTTTCGCTTGACTAAAGTAGCCACCCCATAAAAAATTCGCAATCAGGATCAAAAATGTAAAAAACGTCCTTTGTACAGATCGATCCCAGCTATCCAATGCAAAAAAATCATTTAAAGATATTAAAATGCAACCGAGATATCTTTATAAGTTTCTTCTACAGGATTACCATTAGCGAACGGGTCTTTTCGCTTGACTAAAGTAGCCTCCCCATAAAAAATTCTAAAATCAGGATCGAAAAAGTAAAAAACGGCCTTTGTACATATTGATCTCAGCTATCCACTGGGAAAAAAATCATTTAAAAATATTAAAATGCAATCGAGATATCTTTATAAATTTCTTCTATGGAACTAGCTTTAGCGAGCGGTCTTTTCGCGTGACTGACGTAGCCTGTTCCCGATTGCATTTCAATATTTTTAAATGATTTTTTTTTTTTTGCTCTGGATAGCTGAGATTGATCTGTACAAAGGCCGTTTCTTGCTTTTTCGATTTTGTTTACAGATATTTTTAGTGAGGACACTTTCATTTTCGGAACAAATTTCGAAAGTGAAAACACCCCCATAAAAACATCTGCATTCAAGATCGAAAATGCAAAAAACGCCATTTGTACAGATCGATCTCCACTATCCAATGCAAAAAAATCATTTAAAAATATTGAAATGCAACCGAGATACCTTTATAAGTTTCTTCTATAGGATTAGCATTAGCGAACGGGTCTTTTCGCTTGACTAAAGTAGCTTCCCCTTAAAAATTTCTGCAATCGAGATCGAAAATGTAAAAAACGGACTTTGCACAGATCGATCTCAGCTACCCAATGCAATAAAAATCATTTAAAAATATTGAAATGCAGCCGAGATATCTTTATAAATTTCATCTATAGGATTAGTATTAGCGAACGGTTCTTTTCGCTTGACTAATATTGCCTCCCCATAAAATATACAGCAATCAAGATCGAAAATGTAAAAAAACGGCCTTTGTACAGATTGATCTCAACTCTGCAATGCAATAAAATTCATTTTAAAATATTGAAATGCAACCGAGATATCTTTATAAATTTCCTCTATAGGATTAGCATTAGCGAACGGGTCTTTTCGCTTGACTAAAGTACCCACCCCATAAAAAATTCGCAATCAAGATCAAAAATGTAAAAAAGTCCTTTGTACAGATCGATCCCAGCTATCCAATGCAAAAAATCATTTAAAAATATTAAAATGCAACCGTGATATCTTTATAAGTTTCTTCAATAGGATTAGCATTAGCGAACGGGTCTTTTCGCTTGACTAAAGTAACCTCCCCATAAAGAATTCTGTAATCAAGATCGAAAATCTAAAAAACGGCCTTTGTACAGATCGATCTGAGCTACCGAATGCAAAAAAAAAAAATCATTTAAAAATATTGAAATGCAACCGAGATATCTTTATAAGTTTCATCTATAGGATTAGTATTAGCGAACGGTTCTTTTCGCTTGACTAATGTAGCCTCCCCATAAAAAATACAGCAATCAAGATAGAAAATGTAAAAAAACGGCCTTTGTACAGATTGATCTCAGCTATCCAATGCAATAAAAATCTTTTAAAAATATTGAAATGCAACCGAGATATATTTATAGGTTTCTTCTATAGGATTAGCATTAGCAAACGGGTCTTTTCGCTTTACTAAAGTAACCTCCCCATAAAAAAATCTGCAATCAAGATCAAAAATGTAAAAAACGTCCTTTGTACAGATCTATCTCAGCTATCCAATGAAAAAAAATCATTTAAAAATATTAAAATGCAACCGAGATATCTTTATATGTTTCTTCTATAGGATTAGCATTAGCGAACGGGGCTTTTCGCTTGACTAACTAGCCTCCCCATAAAAAATACAGCAATCAAGATAGAAAATGTAAGAAAAACGGATTTTGTGCAGATTGATCTCAGCTATCCAATGCAATAAAAATCATTTAAAAATATTGAAATGCAACCGAAATATCTTTATAAGTTTCTTCTATAGGATTCGCATTAGCGAACGGGTATTTTCGCTTGACGAAAGTAGCCTCCCTATAAAAAATTCTGCAATCAAGATCGAAAAGGTAAAAAACGGTCTTTGTAGAGATCAATCTCAGCTGTCCAAATAAAAAAAAAATCATTTAAAAATATTGAAATGCAACCCAGATATCTTTTAAATTTCCTCCATGGAATTAGCTTTAGCAAGCGGGTCTATTCTTATGACTGAAGTAGCCCCCTTAGCACTGCTGATTTGAATTGCAACAAAATATGCTTATTATTTAATCAAAATGTTTATAATAAATTTAAAAATTATTAATTGCCTTTTAGAAGGGAAAAAATAAAATAAATGCAAAACAACATATACACTAAGCAGAAATATATCATCTGTGTATGCTGATTTCACCGCAACAGAATTTGCTAAGTATTTGTAAATTAGCCGAAATTTTCGGGTTGGTTTGGGTTCATTTTTGACGGCCGAATATCTACTCGAGGGATATGGACCCGAATTGGGAGTGCCCTTCGTGGGGTTCTTTTTAAGGGAACCCAATCCATATTAAAGCATGGAAATCCAAGGTTCGAAGGAAACAACGAAAACTCCGAACGATTATACCGACGAGTGCGATTGGGGTCGAACCCAGCACCTTCCGTATACCAGCTTCAACAGCACAATCTCTCGGCCACTGGTGCGGCCCGAAATTTTCTGTAAAACACTCAAAGTAATCTTTCTTAAAAGTTTCAGAAACACATTTCTCAGTTTTAAACTAGTGTAATTTAATAATGAAAATGTACTGTAGTTATCTTTTAGTTTACTATATAAAACAAATGTTTAAATTTTGTGAAAGAAACAAAATCCGCAAGAATTACCTTATGAATTATAAAAAATATATAGAAAATTTAAATACAAATATATTTTTTCGCCGCATATATGTATTCATTTTTAATGACACTAGTCAATTATTATTTCTCTCCCCCCCCCCCCCCTGTCGAGTGCCAATGACATATTTCTATTGAATGAGAGACTTTTGCCTTTTGACATTTACGGAATAAAAAAAAATCTATCCGGCATTATACTTCAGAAGTGAGAAAGAAAAAAAAAAGATTATAAATCTGTTTTAATTCCTAATCAATAATAATTTTAAAATTTATTTTTGGAACAGGTTTCGAAATGAAAACACCCCATAAAATATTCTGCAGTCAGGATCGAAAAAGTAAAAAGCGGCGTTTGTACAAATTGATCTCAGCTATCCAATGAAAAAAATCATTTGAAAATATTGAAATGCAACCGATATATCTTTATAAATTTCTTCTAAAGGATTAGCATTAGCAAACGGGTCTTTTTGGTAGACTAAAGTAGCCTCTTCTCTATCTTTCAATATTTTAAAATTTCTCAATGTTTTTAAATGATTTTTTTTTTTGCATTGGATAGCTGAGATCGATCTGTACAAAGGCCGTTTTTTGTTTTTTCGATTTTGTTTACAGATATTTTTAGTGAGGACATTTTCATTTTCGGAACAGGTGCGAAAGTGAAAACACCCCCATAAAAAATTCTGCAATCAGAATCGAAAAAGTAAAAAACGGCCTTTGTACATATTGATCTCAGCTATCCACTGGGGAAAAAATCATTTAAAAATATTAAAATGCAACCGAGATATCTTTATAAATTTCTTCCATGGAACTAGCTTTAGAAAGCGGTTCTTTTCGCGTGACTGACGTAGCCTGTTCCCGATTGCATTTCAATATTTTTAAATGATTTTTTTTTTTTTTTTTTTTTTTTTTTTTCTCTGGATAGCTGAGATTGATCTGTACAAAGGCCGTTTGTTGCTTTTTCGATTTTGTTTACAGATATTTTTAGTGAGGACACTTTCATTTTCGGAACAAGTTTCGAAACTGAAAACATCCCCATAAATACACCTGCATTCAAGATCGAAAATGTAAAAACCGCCATTTGTACAGATCGATCTCCACTATCCAATGCAAAAAAAAAAAATCATTTAAAAATATTGAAATCCAACCGAGATACCTTTATAAGTTTCTTCTAAAGGATTAGCATTAGCGAACGGGTCTTTTCGCTTGACTAAAGTAGCTTCCCCTTAAAAAATTCTGCAATCGAGATCGAAAATGTGAAAAACGGACTTTGCACAGATTGATCTCAGCTATCCAATGCAATAAAAATCATTTAAAAATATTGAAATGCAACCGAGATATCTTTATAAATTTCATCTATAGGATTAGTATTAGCGAACGGTTCTTTTCGCTTGACTAATATTGCCTCTCCATAAAATATACAGCAATCAAGATCGAAAATGTAAAAATACGGCCTTTGTACAGATTGATCTCAGCTCTGGAATGCAATAAAAATCATTTTACAATATTGAAATGCAACCGAGATATCTTTATATGTTTCTTCTATAGGATTAGCATTAGCGAACGGGTCTTTTCGCTTGACTAAAGTAGCCACCCCATAAAAAATTCGCAATCAAGATCAAAAATGTAAAAAACGTCCTTTGTACAGATCGATCCCAGCTATCCAATGCAAAAAAATCATTTAAAGATATTAAAATGCAACCGAGATATCTTTATAAGTTTCTTCTACAGGATTACCATTAGCGAACGGGTCTTTTCGCTTGACTAAAGTAGCCTCCCCATAAAAAATTCTGCAATCAGGATCGAAAAAGTAAAAAACGGCCTTTGTACATATTGATCTCAGCTATCCACTGAGAAAAAAATCATTTAAAAATATTAAAATGCAATCGAGATATCTTTATAAATTTCTTCTATGGAACTAGCTTAAGCGAGCGGTCTTTTCGCGTGACTGACGTAGCCTGTTCCCGATTGCATTTCAATATTTTTAAATGATTTTTTTTTTGCTCTGGATAGCTGAGATTGATCTGTACAAAGGCCGTTTCTTGCTTTTTCGATTTTGTTTACAGATATTGTTAGTGAGGACACTTTCATTTTCGGAATAAATTTCGAAAGTGAAAACACCCCCATAAAAACATCTGCATTCAAGATCGAAAATGCAAAAAACGCCATTTGTACAGATCGATCTCCACTATCCAATGCAAAAAAAAAATCATTTAAAAATATTGAAATGCAACCGAGATACCTTTATAAGTTTCTTCTATAGGATTAGCATTAGCGAACGGGTCTTTTCGCTTGGCTAAAGTAGCTTCCCCTTAAAAATTTCTGCAATCGAGATCGAAAATGTAAAAAACGGACTTTGCACAGATCGATCTCAGCTATCCAATGCAATAAAAATCATTTAAAAATATTGAAATGCAGCCGAGATATCTTTATAAATTTCATCTATAGGATTAGTATTAGCGAACGGTTCTTTTCGCTTGACTAATATTGCCTCCCCATAAAATATACAGCAATCAAGATCGAAAATGTAAAAAAACGGTCTTTGTACAGATTGATCGCAACTCTGCAATGCAATAAAAATCATTTTAAAATATTGAAATGCAACCGAGATATCTTTATAAATTTCCTCTATAGGATTAGCATTAGCGAACGGGTCTTTTCGCTTGACTAAAGTACCCACCCCATAAAAAATTCGCAATCAAGATCAAAAATGTAAAAAAGTCCTTTGTACAGATCGATCCCAGCTATCCAATGCAAAAAATCATTTAAAAATATTAAAATGCAACCGAGATATCTTTATAAGTTTCTTCAATAGGATTAGCATTAGCGAACGGGTCTTTTCGCTTGACTAAAGTAACCTCCCCATAAAAAATTCTGCAATCAAGATCGAAAATGTAAAAAACGGCCTTTGTACAGATCGATCTCAGCTATCCAATGCAATAAAAATCATTTAAAAATATTGAAATGGAACTGAGATATCGTTATAAATTTCTTCCATAGGATTAGCATTAGCGAGCGGGTGTATTCACGCTTCTGAAGTAGCCTCTTAGCATTACTCACTGCTGATTAGAATTGCAACAAAATATGCTTATTATTTTATCAAAATGTTTAGAATAACCTTAAAAATTATTTGATTGCTTTTCAGAAGGGAGAAAAGAAAAGAAAAACAACATATTCACTAAATAGAAATATATCATTATTGCACATATTTGTGTGTGGGGATTTCGCCGCATCGGAATGTATTTGCTAAACGATTGAAAATTAACCGAAAATTTCGGTAAAACAGTGAAAAGAAATCTTTCTTTAAAGTTTGAGAAACACATTTCTAAGTTTTAAATTAGTGTAATCCAATTTAATAATGAATTGTACAATAGTTATCTTTTAGTTTGCTGTATAGCACAAATGTTTAATTTTTATGAAAGAAACATTTAAACTAATTTAGTAAGAATTACCTAATAAATGATAGAAAAAAAGGTATTATAGACAATTTAAATACAAATGTATTTATTCGCCGCATATATCTATTAATTTTTAATGACACTAGTAACTATTGTTATTTTCTTTCGTTCTCTCTCTCTCTCCCCCCTTCCCCCCCCCCACCCCCTGTTGAGTGCAGATGACAAAAAGATATTTCTAGTATCTTTTGAGAATAAGCAACTTCTTCATTTTGATGTTGTATGCAATTAAAAAAAATCTTTCGGAAATTAAACTTCAAAAGTAGGAAAGAAAAATATTAACAATGATAAATCTGTTTTTATTCCAAATCAATAATGCTTATCTTTATCTTTACTATTAGATTAGATGCCTGGAAAAACAAACCGTCTGAAATCAACATCTATTTAGAACATTTCAGGAGCGCATTTTTAATAAAACTTCGTTCTTTGCCCACGAAAAGAAAATTGTTTTTATCAGACACCTAAAGTTGCTTCCAGTGCAGAAAATAGCCACAGGCGAAATTTCACACTATAGGAAGACTTTCCCATTTAGAGACTCCTCGCTGATTAAACAGGTGTCGTCTGCAACCCCCTGTATTAAGGCGGTAACCTTGTAGAGGCGGATCTTGGAGCACTTTCGTCTGTTAAAAATGAAAGCGTTTCAACTTTTTATAAATGTAGCATAGATTTAGAATTTTTTAAAATCAAAATAAAAAGCATTTTTAGAAAGCTTAATTATTAAACTATGCATGCCACTTTACGAAATTTTAAAATGTCCAACAGATTTTTCGCGATAAGGTAGTAAAGGCGAATCGTTAAACAACCTACAATAAAGCATCTAGAACGCCTTAAAATTAAAAAAAAAAAAATAAGATTTTAAAGTGGCCTACATAGTTTAAGAGTACAGCTTTTGAAAGCTACAAAAAACATCAAATTCGATCAAAATGAAAAAAAAAATAACAGTTATAAATTTCTCCCATTGAAATAACATTAGCCGCTCTATCTCGGAGCTTTACTGAAGTAGGGCCTTAATATAACTACAACAACAATAAAAAAAGTAACAAACTATGCTAATTTCTAATTTTAGGCGTATCTTAACAAAGATATTTACTTATTATTATTATTATTATTTTATTTGTTCTGTTAATATCTGAAAATACTAATGCCACTGATCAGGACATAAAAAATTATAAATTGATAAGTGTTTCAGAAAGTCTAAAATTGTTATTATTAATAATATAATTTTATGTTAATAAACAAAAAATTCAAATAGCGTTAAATAAAATAAAAGTAAAACTTTCCAATCATATCTATTATAACTGACTTCTTTAAAATTTACAAAAAAAAAAAAAAAAAAAAAAAAAAAAAAAGCTTATATATTATACATGCGTAAGTCGAAAATTAAGTTGTGATGTAAACGAGCGTTCTCGTATGCGAACATTCACAACATTTTTCAATATTTGTATTCTAATTATCAACGGAAAGCATTCTTATTCACATAATGTCCAAATTAAGTAGTGGTGTAAATGTGAATTTTCATATGCGAATATTCAGGAATTTTTTCTATGTTTGCATTTTTAAACATCAACGGAAAATATTGGTATTACCGTTCGCAAATATCAAGTAGTGATGTTAATTAGAATTATCGTGCGAATTTTCAAATTTTTTCAATATTAGCATTTGTAGACATCGACGAAAAATATTTGTATTTGCGTTCGCGAATAAATTGTATTTCCTTAATACCCCCTCCCCCCCCCTCCCCCCGTAGAAAGCTTGTCCCTTGTAGAAGTCATGTTAAACTTCTCTTAATGAAATGTTAAAATTATGTTTTCTCGGGCCAAATCTTAGAATTGTCTAACCCACCCATTAACTCTGTACCCCCCCCCCCCCTACGCTGTAAAAAACTGACAGTGGAAAAACTGCACTTTAGTTGTCAGCATTTATTTATCGACATGTTCAATATTTAACAATTCCTTGTGACGTTTTTTCCGGTCACTTTTTTTCATTGTCACGTTTTTTCCGCTCTCCTTTTTTCCTTGTCACGTTTTTTCCTCTCTCCTTTTTTCTGTCACGTTTTTTCCTGTCACCTTTTTTCGGTTTACCTTCTTTGCCAAAGGCTCTGTGGTCAGTTGCGACCTTTTTTTATTGCTTTTCAAATGTTTGAAAGCAAAGCGCACAAAATCAACACAAGAAATTCTACCCCAAGGTAGGTCATAAACATACAAAGGAACCCCCTTTCTTGAAGCGAGACAAATAGATTTCCCACATGAAAAAATCAGCATTGGCAGAAAGTGATCTGAATGGACCATTATAGCTGTCACTATTACCCTTCAGTTCAGTTACTGAAGCTGTTGAATATGTGTGTTAAGAAAACTAGGAGATCCAACCGGATTTCCCGGGTTACAGAATATACGTAAAAATCAATTTTTTTTTTTATTGAAAACATTTTTATTGAAAATATTTTTTTAGATTGCTCACTAACAACACCAAAAAAGCATTATTATATGAAAAATATCAATTATGCATTGAAATAAAGTTTTGAAATTTATTAAAAGTGACGCTTTTGTATTATGCGCATGTCAGGCGTTAATAGTCCAAGAAATTGCCAAAGATTTCGCTACTTACAGCAACCTTTTGTTATTCTAACAATTTCAGTGATTTAAGAGCTTAGTTTGATTACATATCTATTAAATTTGTCTTTTATTTATTTATTTATTTATTGATGAAATTTTAGTTTCGTTATGAAATGTTAGGCGAGAACAAATGCTGAACTATTATAGAGGTAGGTTTAAAAAGAATCATTGTTGAAAATTATTTTAAAACCCACAAAAAATCCTTAAATTGAGATACAGTTTTCAACCAAATTGCATTAGAAAGAATTTTTTTTTACGTATTTTACGATGTAAAAACTTAAATTATGTGATGCAGAACTTAAAAAAAAAAAAAAAAAAAAAAAAAATTGCAGTGAAAGAAAGCTAAATTTATTGGTCAGGTTCGCCACCGTCAGTATAACATCAGCGTTACTCACGGATATGTCTTTGCTTTTAATATGGATATTATACCACTTTAATTTTACAAATTTAAATATAAATCGAATAACCTATAGCCTAATCGAATATTGAATAGCTTCGTTACGAAATGTTAGGCGGGAACAAATGCTGAACTATTATAGAGATAAGTTTAAAAAGAGATTATTTTAAAACACATAAAAAATCCGTAAATTCAAACACAGTTTTCAACCAAATTGCATTAGAAAGAATTTTTTTACGTATTTTACGATGTAAAAACTTAAATTATGCGATGCAGAACTAAAAAAAATTGCAGTGAAAGAAAGCTAAATTTATTGGTCAGGTTTGCCACCGTCAGTATAATGCCAGCGTTACTCACGGATATGTATTTGCTTTTAATATGGATTTTATACTACTTTAATTTTACAAATTTAAATATAAATCGAATAACCTAGTTAAATTTCATGTATCGTAGAATATATTACATAACATGGCTGTATTATTAATTGTAAATTATATTTAAATAATATAATTAAAGTTGAAAAGTAGAAGTAATTATGTATAATATGTCAATGGAAAATAATCTACCTATGAAATCTATATATAAAATGCTGTTGATAAATTGCAGGACCATTTATCACAAAATAAGGATTTTATGCAAACTAATATAAAATCACCCCATCATTTTCCCTAAAAATCTTGAATACTCTGTATTTTAATTGAAAAGAGAAGTTTTGTATCTGAAGTATTACTCAAATCAATAAAAATAGCAATTCCTGTCCATTCGCAGAAGAAAACTATTCCCTATTAAGAAAAATCCAACATACAAAACTGACAAAAAGGAGTGAGTTCTCAAAAGATCTTTTATTGTGAAGTTCCATAACATTTTATCTGTTTTAAAATAATTCTGAGTGGTTTAGATGCTTAACAAATAACATTATTTTGTTGAAATTTCAAACTAGGAGTATATAACAAAATCGTAAATGGTATAAGGTGATAATGAAGCATCGTCTGTTAAATTTTAGAAAATATTCAGTTAGTAATTTGCCATAGATCACGATTTTCTTCTTTGGCAAATATTTCCCTTACAGTAAAGAAGCTTCTCTACCCATTTGATATCTGAAACCTACTTTAGGTTCTTTCCGAAAATCATTTCTTAGAATCATAGTGTTTTAGTAATCTGGATTATTGCAATAAATTATTGTTCATCATATAAAAATATAAAAAAGGTTTTTTATTATTATTATTGTGACATAAAATTTTCAGCCCATTTAAGATTTTAGTCTCGATTATGTTTCAAGATTTTTTGTTTCTATTTTAAGTCTTTATTGAAATTGATGTAGGACATTTGTTTTCCAATTTCTTTTGAAATTTATGAGTGGGAAATGTTAACTTTATTTATATGCAGAAAATTCTTCCTGCGATATTGTTTTCTTATCGTACAAGGATCATTCTTAGCTATAATATAATCTACAATAGGCTTAGAATGTTTCTGTAACATAGCACCTTATTTTTAAAATTTCAAATTACTTTTATAAACGAATTTTTTCTCACTTTCTTCACTGATAATAGTTTTTCATGCAGCATCTTTTCAGAAATTGCAAGCACAAAATCAAAACTTGTTTTAAAAGTTAATGAATGCGTATTTTATTCAAACATCGCAGTAAGAAGTAATATGTAAATTGCTGTTCGTAGCCTTATAATTTCTTAACACATCCTATATCATGTCACATAGAGAACTTTTTAAAAAAATCGGTAAAATTTCAAAAATATTATAATTTTTTGTTTTTATAACAAAGCTGTTCTATACGATTTGTGGAACAGGTAAGTCATGGAGTGTTTTATAAAGTATTTTTAATGCTCAAACATAAAATGCAATCGAAAATGCTCTATCACGATATTTTTTCTAGATATAACTTTAAAGATCCCTAATATGTCATTTTTGGCACATCATACGGGACCAATTAATAATGAATCATCCACTTGCTACCTAAACAACGCTTTAACCAATGAACCCCCTTGAAACTTGTTTGAAATCACGCACTCTGTCAGTGCAATTAAAGACATTGACGAATGTGGTTATGTATGGTAATACGTGTTAAATTATGAGAGTTCAGATAATTTACTTTTATATAATTTCATATACCCAATACACTTGATGACTTTTCAAATTGTATACTTTTCCAGCAACTCCTTAATGTTGTGGAACAAAAATACGATGCGTGGTGGAGAAAAACTGAATTAATTTTCGGATTCGGCGTCAACAAAAACATAAGATTCAATTATTGTGCTTTCTGTTTCGAAAATTACTTTTTTAATTGTCAGATTTCTTTCGTGGATCTCAACAGAAATTTCTTGAAATCTTCCCTCTTATGCCAGAGACATGAATATGAAATTTCAAAATTTTGGTAAGTGACATTTGATTGTTTACTGTATCCTCGTATTTCATCTGTTTTATTTTTCATAAAATGTTTGGTAATGTTACTTCAAGAAGGGATACTCATTCGTATTTCTGGCAAAACTTAGATGGGAAAATAAAGCATTAAACTATTAAATCATAAAATGAAAATTTGCAGATTCGTGTTTTTGAAATAAGGGGGACGACATCAATCATGAAAAGAAATATTGTTTCTTTATTCTTTAATTATACAAGCAGTTATCCTATTTTGTATTGTAGTTGTTTTCTTTTTGAGAATGTAAAGTCCGCATAAAGTCATGTATGGGGAATAAATCAAATAAATTTAATGAATAATAATGTACAACAAATTCTTTTCTATATAACATCATGCCAAATGCTTAAAATGCCACTTTTATGTTACAGATATTTTCTTCTTCTATGTGGGTGATGCTTGAAACTATTCTTTTTGGAGCCCTTTTACTTTATCAGACGGTAATTATATCGTGAGTTTCATCATTAGCGTTTAACTTTTTTTAAATGCTAAATTAAGAGTTCTCTGCTGTATTTGTTTTTTATTGTGGAAATAAAAACCTGATCATAAAACAGTGCTGTATGCTTTAATACAGGAAAATATAAACTACGACATGAAAACTTATATCCCTTTTAGAGAGGAATTTATTTTAAGATTTCAATTTCTAGTAATTTAAAGTTCAAGTCATTGAATAGATTTATCAATGCAAGGTATTTCGTTGTATTTTAAAGAAGGAAAAACATGAGTGTGTTTCTGAGGTAACCATTGAATAATTTATTATATGTTACTTTTTTCATTAAAACATAACACCGAAGAAAATACAGGTATACACCTGAAGAAAATATTTAATATGATATTAAACAATATTTCTTATTCATAAACATTCTTCTCATATTTTCATATTAACATTCCCCCAAACTAACACAAAGTTTACCTGTTGAGTTTAAACAAGTAGTAGTTCAGGGTAGTTCAAGGTTGAGTTATAAATTTAAATATGATAAAAATAATGTTAAATTTTTATAGCATACGACACTTCAAACTCTTTAATTTAACGAAAAAAATCAAGTCTTTTTATGTTATGCATGCCATTTCAAAACACCGTCATATTACAAGTAGAAAAATAAATAATAAAATAAAATAATGGGAAATGAAATAAATAAAATAGGAAATGCAAAAGCAGCAACCGAAAGAAACCAACAAAATATTTTAGGTATGTGGATTATTTTGATTACTTTAAATAGAAATTTATTTCCAGATAACTGTCAAGTTACAAATAGTTCAATATTTCAAATTTTAAATATCGAACCTTCTAAAGAAAATTGCTCATTCACATTCTTCTTTCATATTTTTTATCTTTATCTTAATTAACATGATAAACATTTACATTTAATATAAATGACTAAAATAGTTTTAATGTAAAATTCGATTTATATATAAGAGGAAAATTCTTAGTATCGAATATTTACATTGATAAATACATTTTTCATTAAAGATTAAATATATTTATAACAAAACAATTTATATAAATGTACATTAAAGAACAAATATAGTTTTTTACATGCAACCCTGTTTGTGATATTTCATTATAGGTGATTATTCGTTATTTTGAACCCAGTGTGCTTACGTGCATGTTAGAACCTTGGTTTCGAGGGTTAGGATTTGCCATTTGCTATGGAGCAATTACGCTGAAAATATATAGGTATGTATATAAGATAGTATTCAATTATTCTTAAACAACACTTTTCTAGTATTATTATTAGGTCTAAAATTCCCCTATTACAACTGAAAATGAAGATGAAAAAATGTAATTTAGGGAATTTATTTGGAATTTGCAAATATTTGTACAACAATTCTTTTTATCTAAAGTGGTATTTAACCACATTCACTTATTAATTAGTTAAAACTGTGTCTATTCAATGATCATTTTTTGAATATTCAATAGTTTAAAAGAATGCTATTTCGTTTAGAAATTTGTATACCCGATACTTTAACAAAGAAATAAAACAACCAAAGTTTCATAAAATATAAAAATCAACTCTGCGTTGGAGAGATCTAAGATTATGATTTATAGTTTATAAAGTTTTGTCATTAAATGTATTCGGGAAATTACATTGGTGGAATTTTTTATCGTGAAACAATCATCACCGTTTTAGATGTTAGATGATTTTAGATGAAAAGGTTTGAGAAACAATTTAAAATTACATTAAAAAATGATATGGAAGAAATCAAAATTACGTCTTAACACTCAAACATTACAATTATAGAGAATAAAATATTGAACTAGGTTTGATAACTATAAGCAGCTCTAAAATGTTAAAATACGAAATGTTTCCAATAAAAATATTATACTAGTTCTCAGGTAAAAACATATGAAAAATTAAAATTGTACATGAGAATATACAAGGGATTGACACTCATCTTTGCCTAATAGCTAATTTCTAAACCTATAGGTAATAGATGTGTGAAAAACGTTTAAAATGGGGTAAAAACATGTTTTTGATTCTGTTTAAGTCAATAAATACATTAAAAACTAGTCGGATATGCCAATGCCAAAAGTTTCTTCTATCTCGTACAAATTAATACTTCAAAAATCGTTATCATAGTGCCAAAAATAAATGGCAATCTATGCTCATCATGAGAATTCTAAAGATATAAAATTACGTGCATTAGTTCTTGAGATATTACTATCATTAAAATCGTGTAAACCCTGCAAAATACAGCACAACAGCGCCACCTGTTGGGTGACTTATACTAAAACCTAATCAGCAACAACTTATGTCAACGTCTAGCTGAATTTGAAGTTTGATGAAAACCCGTGCATTAGTTTTTGAGATAGAGCTATTGCGAAAATCGCGAACAATCCAGCATAACAGCGCCGCCTATTGGGCGATTAACACAAAAACCTTACCAGCAACAACTTGTGTCAACGTCTAACTGAATGTGAAGTTTGATGAAAATTCGTGCATTAGTTCTTGAGATGCGGAAATCGTGAAAAATGCAGCATAGCAGCGCCACCTGTTGAGCGATGTACACCAAAACATAACCAGCACCAATATTTATCAAGGCATACCTGAATCTGAAGTTTTATGAAAATTCGTGATTTTTTCTTGAGATAGAGCTATTGCGGAAATCGTGAAAAATGCAACATAGTAGCGCCACCGGTAGGACGATTTACACCAAAACCTAATCAGCACCAATTTATATCAGGGACTATCTGAATTAGTTCTTGAGATAGAGCGCCCACAAAATTTGTGTCACATACAGACAGACAGAGTCACAGACTTACAGACACACAGACTCACAGACAGACATTTTGTAACAACATGTTTTTCGGAATCTCTGACCCTTAAAACGTGTGAATCCGTCGGAAACCGGAAGTCGAAAATTTTTAGGAATCCAATACTTTCTTCTTGCAAAGTTAGAAGAAAGTAAAAATAAGAAATCTAAATTTTTATATACTCCCTAGGTTCTATAAGTTACATTTAGTAAAATGATCTTAATACACTAACATATAAAACAAATAAGTTCCATTCTTTTATTATTAAAACTGACCGAATGATGTTCTAATTCGCTCAGCTCAATTATAATTCGCTCAGTTGGAAATATTCAATTCGTACGAATGATGCTCATTAATAATGAGGTATCTTTTTCACCCCTGGATAATGAGAGCCGTAGACAAATTTAGTTTAGAGAACTCTATCATCTAATTCAGAAGCGAGTTATTTGAAGTAAAATAAAGCTTCATAATGAAAAATTTAAAAACTATATATTTTTAAAATAATAAGAGCTTAATTTAGCAAAGAAGGGCAGCTTTACTTAAAACAAAATAATCGAATTAAATTTTTTTAAATGTTAAATAATATCATAAAAAACCCCATTTCCTTCTAAATTGAAACTTATTTTAAATGTAGTATAATAGACAATCTGAAACGTGATAAATTAAATATCGCTTCACCGGAATACTTCTCCAAAATTACTTTCTTTGGTTGAAATGGAAAACGCGCAGGCGAAACAATTCTTCTGGTATCTTATGCAACATTATTGTTGCTAAAAGGAAATGCGATATACTCGTATATTCTCTTTCATAGACTATTTTTAAAAGAAATTTCAAAGAAAATAATATCATTGACCTAAGTCAGGCAATCAAGGGGCTTAAAAGTGCCTTCATGCACAATGATGTTGTTTTCAAATGCATTGTTCTAGAAAGTACTTGCATTAAGAGATTTGCATACTGGCGCGCAGCGATGATGAAACCACGTATGTGATAAATTCTTTGGCGTTACATTCTAAAACAAAAAATCAGAAAATTCTAATTTGAAATATTTGTATATTTTTCAGTTATTAAGATATAGAGGAAAAATGGCTCATTTAAAATATTCTTCCGTATTCCAGGCCAATTGGAAGACCTGTTTCACATATCAACGCTTTTGATGTATGTTTTGTCGTATAATATGTGGGTTTTCCAGCGACCAATAGTGATTTTTAAGTATATTTATACTTCCAGTCTTGTAAATTGACATTCAGCAGTTCACAAAATTTTATTCCCAAAAGACAGATTTTCATCACACTTCTTTAAAATGGAATTACAAAAAACAAAACGACGTACCTTGTCGTCTGAGTATAATTTGCAATCCAGTACCCGCCTTAAAATTTTCCATACTTCAGATTTTGAGTACGGACAGCCTTTTAGAGTGTTTCTAGCAGTACTTTTAGGATAGGCAAGGGCATACCGGAAAACATCGTCAACAGGTTTTATGTAGAGTTGAGTCAATGGAACGACTCATTCGACATTTTTTTCAACGCTTCCACTTTCTTCCATGCTTTTTACAACACTGGAAATAATATTTTGGGATGGATGTCTTTCAACAGCAGTGGCGTAGCACCAGGAGCATGCTACATTATTTTATTACCAGCATTATGCACTACAGTTGGCTTTAATTAAGCATAAAACGTTCAAAGACTTAATAAAGCCAAATTTAGTATATATAATAATAATAATAGTAGTAAAACGATGCAGCATTCCCTGACGCTACGCCACTATTCCCTAGAAACTTTCATCGCATGTTGCCTTGAAGCCTCTGTCCTTTTTCGATTGAAATGCCGGTAAAGTAATGCCATTTAGTGGTATATATTAGTGAACAAATTTCATTTCTCAATTCACATTTTTACAGAAAAAGAATACATTCATGTCGATGGCAGCACTGAATATCAGCATTAGGTACGTGCACTGGGTACTGGCACAAAGCCTAAGTGTGATTTTTTTTGCGTATATTGAGCGTGAAAAGTATTTGTAGACGAATGAATATATTGCATAAAAATTATAAGTTATTCTTTAAGTAAATGTAACGGTGACGGTGTTGTTCTGCTTGCAGATTTTGTATTCGACAGTAGTTAATGCATGTTGGATGGGCCGTGCACCCAAAATATTCCAGGTTCACTTAAAGATCTTTATTACGCAACATCGAGGCAAGGGAGCAAAGAGATACATATCTTTCAGAGGTGGTAGCAAAGGGGCGAGTAACACATACACCGCATGTTTATCCTTAATTACATTCTCGCCAAAGAATTTGCCAAAAGTTTACAATTCTTGGCTGCGACTTTCTGAGATGGAGATTTACATATAATAAATTGGCAGGTTATCACCTTTAGCCTTGAATTCATTTCAAAATCGCATAAAAATTTTTGACGTTGTACACAGACAATACAGAGGGGGGGGGGGGGGGGAGGGGGCTCGTGAAGTCAACTTTGTAATTTTTGATCGCAGACCTTCGAGTCAAAAAAGGATATGATTATATTTTTGCTTAGCTAGCACACGGCCCAGATAAAGCGACCCATTATCGATAACCATATATGGTCATGGAAGGGTTCAGATAAAATGAATCGAAACTAAGACTTGGTAGATGGTTCTATAACGGCTAACTAAGGAGGGATTATATGTCTATTGCGAATTTTGTAGGGAATGTATTTAAATAAGAACGGTTATGCTAAAGGTTTATTTAGATACGTGTACATTAGGTGTCCCAAAAAAAATGAAAGTCGTTTTATTTTTCTCGCATACCCTCTCATTTTTTTCCTTTTATGTCAAAACAATTGTAAATAAAGTTTCATGTAATTTGGACCACGGGAACCCGTGCCGACTTGCATCTAAATGTCTCAGTCAGTACTTGTGTACTTAGCGAGCGAACGCTGACACATGTCACCATGTCACGTGTCTGTATCGGAGCACCCAGCAGCTGCAAATGAAAAAGATAAAACAAAACAAAAATGAAAGGTTTTGAAATGCTTGTGACAATGCGCAACCCGTGAAGAAACAGTGCAAAACCTATGAAACGTGTCAGTAGTCAGTAGCAGTATAATCAGGACAGCGCACGTCTATGTGTCAATGTGCGTATAATTCCAAGCTAGTCTTTTGTTAGTAAATGTTTGGATAGTTTTTAATCAGTGAGCAGAACATGGCAGTGGAATTGTGTAGTTCAAAAAAAGTGATATTTTTAATAGGGGAAATTAAACATCAAATAACGGGTTCAAAACTACCGTCTAATGGACAAGTAGTTTTGTTTTACAACATTCGAGAAGTGAATTTAACGGTTAATGAAAACGCAAATATCGCTATTCGTGAAAGTATTATCATTTGGGAACAGGTACACATGCCTAAGAAATCGTTGCCAAATTGTGTGAGGAACCTTGTTAATATGTATGAAGTTTGCAGAGACTTACAAAAAAATGCAAAGAAATTACAAGACGTATTCAAGCGGCGAGAACAAGAATTTGGAACTACTTTAGACAATTTGTCTGGCATTGCACATGCTGACGCATTTCAAATAATGAAAATAGAGGAAGATAGGATGTTCTTGCAGCGCTAAAAAGAGCCGAGCCGGTCAGTTAGATAGAGTGGATAAAAAAATGGCCAAAAAAGAGGAAATGGCCCGACTTCGAGTTGTCAAAGAAGAAAATTGGCGAATCAAATATGGTTCCGCTTCAAAATCCTAAGCATCATACGAACCATTGGAAGTATATTCCTCTTCGAATCCTAATGAAAATATGGATAAAGAAGATTCCCAACACTGATCAAAAGCTCAGAACCTGGGACAAGTAACTCAGTAATGAGGGAAGATTTTATTATTAAAGTTAGTTGCTGCATTAGGCAGGTGTCAATTAAGTATGTGAAATTATGTGTTTATTCTTGAAGTTATTATTGAGAGGGGGGGGGGCACTTGGATTTAGCATTGACAAATTTCCATTAAGTAAGTCTTCAATTCAAAGAATCCGAACAGAAACACGGAAGGAACGCACGGAAAATATAAAAATTTAGTTCCAAAACGAGGTACCAGATGTAGTGACCTTACATTGGGATGGCAAACTATTGCCTGCTTTGAGTGCCCGAAAATCGAAAGAAGAGCGCATGTTTATAGTTATTTCATATGAACTTAAAGAACCCCTAATTGCTGCGTCGAGACTTTATAATTATACAGGCAAAGAACAGGCGCAAGTTATTTGGAAGGCTATCTTAGATTGGAATCGCGAAAACAAAGTACAAATTCTCTGTTGTGATACTATGGCTTCGAATACAGGTCGTTTTAATGATGCTTGTGCGCTTCTCGAAAAAAAAAAAATTGGTAGGGAAATGCTTTTCTTTTCTTGCTGCCATCATGTATACGATCTGGTATTAAAGGCTGCATTCGAAGTGAAAATTAAACAAGTGACAACAAGTCCCCAAGTCTTCTTTAAAAAGCACAAAGAGAATTGGAAGAACATATATCCCACTGAAAAACAGTGGAATTATTCTAACCCGTATCTGAACTAGGCAATTTGCTTGAATTTTACCGCTCCGAACTTTAAAATTGTTATGATCAGAGAGGACCATCGAGAGTTGATCAAAATTTCTGTCATATTTTTAGGTGGAGATGCAGAAAAAAAGTTAAATCAGACCTCTGGGTGCTATGTACCAAGCTAGATGTATGGTCCGAGTGGTTTACTCTCTAAAAGTCTCTTTATTTAATTTTCATCTGAAATGAATCACCAAGGATAAGGAATCACTGTTAAACGTCTGCTTGTTTATCGTAACAATCTAAACATGGTTTCAATACATTTTGGCAGTTAAAGAACCCTAAAAAGATTTGTGCTTTTTGAAATATTTGAAAATCTACGAAAATGTGAACGAAAGTTGCTTTACAGAAATTTCTCCAGCATTTATGGTATTTGCAGCATATAGTATATGTATGGTATTAAATAGCGGTATTAGCACTTTTTGATGATGATAATGTTGACAAAGAAACAAAATTAAAAACGGTGACAAATTTACATAGAGAAAATTTCTCGACCCGTGAAAAAATATGCATTGAACCATTCCATCGAAGGAAGAAAGTGGTTCAATGTATGGCGAGTTTCATACATTGATTTTGTAATTGTTTATTTAGTTATTCATTTATATCACTCGATTGTTACCTGTTATTAGATTTTTTTTTACAGAAAAAAGCATCGATGATCTCATATCTGTCAAAAGCCATTCATTGTTTTATAGACTAAAAATTTATGATAATTTTGAAGAGTTCCTCTTCATGGGAGATTAATGCTTCGTTTCCTGACGCGATAAATACGATCTCAATGCTCTGAGCAATGAACAATACAGCTGAAAGTGCGATAAAATTGATGCAGGACTTTCATGATTTAATAACGGTGACGAAGGAATAAAAAAATTTTTTGTTATGTTGCGTACAAGAAGATACGAAGGTCTATCCCGACTGTAAAAAGAAAACATTGAAATGAACATAAGTTCAGTAATGTTTCTTTTACTGTAATATGTTAATAAATATCTTCTTTGAATAAAATAGCCAATATATGTACCAAAGAAACATACATTTTACATCTTTCCACAGTATTCCCCATACAAGATTTCATGTTCAAGTTTGACCTAAAGTCGGCACGGGTTACCGTTATCTGATTGCAATAATATTTTTTATTTATGTTTTTCAGGTGAAATAGAAAAAAAATAAAGGGTATGCGTATTTGATTTTGCAAAAAAAAAAAAAAAAAAAAAAAAAATTATCTTGAATCCTGGGACACCCTAGACATGACTTTGGATGGAGTTGCAGTTTAAATTCAATGAAAAGGGGAGATTTTAGGATATATTAAAGGAAAGGGAAGATTGTTTTAATGTATGATTTTTGATATCATAGTAAAAATACTGAATTTAACTACTCCTGACATATTTCGTGTATTTGAAAATTTCGATATTACTTGCATACGCATACTAGTTATTATAGTCAAAATAATCAAGAAGGATTTTTAAGGATCTACGCGAAGTCACGTGAAGATATTCGCAAACTAATATTAAACCAATGGAAGCGCTCTTTTTAAATAAATTGAAAGTGTCATCGAAAAAAAAAAATATACTGCAACCAAAATAAAAAAAAGTAAAAAGTTAGCCGATGATATAGAACTCAGATATTCTTTGCAAAGTAATTGTAATAGTAATATTGAATTGAAAATGAGATATTTGAAAAGAACGCTGTCTTTGGTTTAATATTAATTTGCGAGTGTTGTCGCATGACAAGCGTAGGCTCTTAAGGCTGCTAGTCACTCAGCTTCCAAATTCCCCTCGCTAATATAAAGTCTATGAACGTAGAATGCCTTGGTATATTTAAAATATCTCCTCAGCAAATTTATATTTTTAATTCCTTTTTTCTGTGTACAGTAATACCTCGACGTACGTCAGCAATTCATTCCAAGACTAGCGACGCAAGTCGAAAACGACGTAAGTCGAGGTATATTTAAATAAGCAAAAAAGGATAAGTAATAAAAATTCTTCAAAATCTAATAAACATATTCTATTGTATTTAAGGATTATGTCACGTGCATTTAAAATTAGCAAAAAAATGCGTTTTCAATACACAAATTTTGAATAAATTATAAGTTCTTAACTTACAATTTATTGTTCTTCTAGCTTCCCCGTTCGAGTCTTTGAGGATGCAAAAAAATCTTGCAATGAAGTTTGAACCGACAATTTTTTCTTTTTTACTTTTAGAAGCTTTTTGTAACAGCAGAGTGAGTTTTCTAAGCTTTTTCTAGCGACTTTTTATTATTTTTTTGTCACTATCACTTGACTGTCGCCAGAAAGTTTTCCTTCATAGAACCAAACGTCTTCAAAAAAGTTCAAAGTGCGTCTTAATTAAGGAATTTTTTTTACAGGCAAGACGATGTAAATGCGGGGTGATGTAAGTTGGGGTACTATAGTACTTTTCTTAAAGGATGTCTCTTTTTTTTTCTTAGTTCTCAAAATATTCCTAAAATCTATGTTTAATTTAATATTTTGTGTGTTAAAAGCTGACGAACTGTCAGTAAGATTTTAACACTTCATATAAAATTAAGCATATATTTTAGAAATATTTTGAAAACTATGAAAAAGAGACATCCTTTAAGAAGAGTACACAGAAAAAAGGAGTTAAAATATTAATTTTCCGAGATATTTAAATATATGAATGCATCAAACTTCCATAGATTTGCAATTAGTGAGGGGAATTCGGAAGCTGAGTGACTAGTTGCCTTAAGGCAATCAAACTAAGGTCCTCATACGGCACCGATACTACTGATTATTACCAAACCTACACACCTATGAATAATTTTATACTTTGAAGTTTAAATATGAATTGTAAAGATGCCGGTGCTGCTGATTATATTGAAATAGGCGACTACTATTTTCCTGAAATGCAGTAAACCAACGTTTAAAATGCACAAATAATGCGTGAAAAAGCAGCAAACAGCTGTTTCGAATCTACAGCGAGATTCTTCTTCAGTGCAAGAGAGGGAAAAAAGGAACAGCGTGCTAGAAAAAGCAAGGCTGAGCAAAATGATAGACAGAGACGCGCTGCCTTATATACCCTATGCGGGTATGCCTTATATACCCTATTTTTTCGGGCTACCAATGTTTATTCCACTCCTCAGTTACTTAGTGCTGAACTTAATTACCTCAAAGCTATTGCTGTTGATCGTGGTTATTCCTCTAATATTATTGATTCTATTTATAAGAAATTGACTAAATCCGTCCATTCTGAAAAGCATTCTAATTTCTAACTTGGAAAATTCTCCAGATTTTCCAAGTATTTGGAAAGCATTAATTTAATTTCCTCTTTTTTGGTTTCATTTTCTCTCCTTTTCCGGTAGATGTCGCTACTTGTCCACCCAGTCGTTTCTACTGCTTCTCTCTCATTGGTTGTTTCTGGCGCTTTCGCTACCCGCATAGGGTATATAAGGCAGCGCGTCTCTGTCTATCATTTTGCTCAGCCTTGCTTTTTCTAGCACGCTGTTCCTTTTTTCCCTCTCTTGCACTGAAGAAGAATCTCGCTGTAGATTCGAAACAGCTGTTTGCTGCTTTTTCACGCATTATTTGTGCATTTTAAACGTCGGTTTACTGCATTTCAATATTCCTGCACAAAGGCTTTAATTGCTATTTTAATGTATTCGGCTTTAACGGGCCTTTATTCCTCCGTGATTTCTTTCTTTTCTCTCTTTTTTTTTTTTTTTTTTTTTTTTTTTTTTTTCCCGCAATGTCTCAAATCAATAGGTTTTTAATTTACGATTAAAAAAGTACAGGTTTTTGGAACACTTACATTTCCTACTTGACTGTAGGCGTAAGAAGGTTATTCGTAATTTCATTTCTATACGTTGTAATTTATCTTCTTCAAACAGAATTGACAAGGTCTTATTTCGTTCTAAATTAGCTCTTTTAAGAGCTTTGATTCAAGAGACTCGCCATAAATTTGCTCATATAGAGCGCGAGTTATATTCCTTACATATCAGCCTCGCTAATTCTACACCTGATTTTGAGTCTATAGACAGAAGGTCATGGAGTAGAGTTCTCACAGCTTCTTCTGTTCATTGTTCGGTTTTAAAGAAGAAATTTAATGAACTTTGTAAAAGTCCTGTCGTTAATAACCCCAGCAATTTGCCTGTTGTTAACCAAAATGTTGTTGTCAATCTTTCTAGTGTTTCTTTAAGTAACAATCAGCTCGATGCTCTCAAATTGAATAACAATTTCTCTGTCTCTGCTATTCCTTCTTTACCTAATCTAATTGCTCCTATTGAAAGGGCCTTTAAGCATAGCGCTCTATCTTCTTCTCAAAAAGAGTCCATCAGGCATCTCATTGCCAATACTGTTGGTATCAATTCTAATGTTTATAAGCCCAATCTTAAAATTCCATTTAAACAATGTCTGAAAAATTTGCGTTCTGATCCAAACTTAATCATTACTAAGGCTGACAAAGGTGGTCAGATTGTTCTTCTCGACAAATCTTCGTATTTGGAAAAATCCCATAAATTAATTAAAGATGGTCCTTATGTGGACATCCGCAAAGATCCTTCCACTAGTGAAATTAATTCTATTAAGTCTGCCATCAAGTCTTCTTCCATTATTCCTGCTAACTTTAAGAAGTCTCTTATTCCATCTATTGCGCATTGTGCCAGGTTTTATGCTTTACCTAAGGTCCATAAACCTGACATTCATTTTAGACCTATTGTCTCTAGTATCGGTACAGCTTCTTATAAGCTTGCCAAATATTTAGTTTCTGTTTTTTCCCCACTTTTGAGCAGTAACTGTTTCACTGTTAAGAATTCTTTTGATTTTGTTAAAAAACTCCATAATTTTAAGCCGCAGGGTCACATGATGGTTTCTTTTGATGTTAAATCATTATTTACAAACGTTCCGGTTGAGGGGGCTTTGGATTGCCTCAAGAACAGGCTTTGTGAATTCCATTTCTCTTATTTTGAAATCGAGGAACTTATCCTTCTCACTCGCGCTTGCTTGTCACAAAATACTTTTGTTTTCAATGGTAATTTCTTCCGCATGATTGATGGTTTGGCTATGGGTAATCCTCTTAGTCCAATTTTATGCGATATTTATATGCACTATTTTGAGGTCAAACTTTTTGAAATTTTAAAATTTCCGTTCTATGTTCGTTATGTTGATGATGTTTATGTCCTGGTTGAAATAAATTCGGATATTAATCAGATTCTCTGTATTATGAATTCCATTGATCCCTGCATTCAATTTACCTCTGAAATTGAGACCAATAACTGTCTTTCTTTCCTCGATGTCCTTGTTATTCGTTCTGATAATGGCTTTCAGACTACCGTCTTTCGTAAACCTTTTGCTGTCAGTCTTCCACCTCACAGACATTCTTCTCATCCCCCTAACCAGAAATTTGCTGCTTTCAATACTTTTGTTTTTCGGGCTACCAATGTTTGTTCCACTCCTCAGTTACTTAGTGCTGAACTTAATTACCTCAAAGCTATTGCTGTTGATCGTGGTTATTCCTCTAATATTATTGATTCTATTTATAAGAAATTGACGAAATCCGTCCATTCTGAAAAGCATTCTAATTCCAACTCTAATACTTCAGTTGTGTTACCATTTTTTCCTAAAATCAGTCAGCAAGTTGCTAAAATCTTAAGAAGGTTTCATTTTAATGTTATTTTTTCTTCTGTTAATAAAATCACTTTTTCAAATCTCAAACACCCCATTGATCGCCTAGATAACTGGGGTATTTATCAAATCTCTTGCCAATGTGGCCTTTCTTATATTGGCCAGACTAAACGTGCTCTTAGATTTCGTTTAAAAGAGCATGAAGATTATGTTAAAAATCAGGAGCTCAAACGTTCTTCTATTGCTCAACATTCTTGATCTTCTCAACATAGGTTCGATTTTTCCTCAGCCACCATTATCCAAAAATGTTCTTCTAACCTTGATCTTGATTTTTGGGAAGTTTACCACATCATTAAAAATTCTCACTCTTTAGTCAATGACTTATCTAGTACTCCAGATTTTCCAAGTATTTGGAAAGCATTAATTTAATTTCCTCTTTTTTGGTTTCATTTTCTCTCCTTTTCCGGTAGATGTCGCTACTTGTCCACCCAGTCGTTTCCACTGCTTCTCTCTCATTGGTTGTTTCTGGCGCTTTCGCTACCCGCATAGGGTATATAAGGCAGCGCGTCTCTGTCTATCATTTTGCTCAGCCTTGCTTTTTCTAGCACGCTGTTCCTTTTTTCCCTCTCTTGCACTGAAGAAGAATCTCGCTGTAGATTCGAAACAGCTGTTTGCTGCTTTTTCACGCATTATTTGTGCATTTTAAACGTTGGTTTACTGCATTTCAATATTCCTGCACAAAGGCTTTAATTGCTATTTTAATACTATTTTCCTGATTATTTGTAATGTAATAACACATATTAACATTTAGGTAGATTTCGTATGAAATACTACCTATTGGGATCGTTCCTATGTTGGAATTTCTGAAAAATTTTTGCAGATCTACACCGATCATGATCCCTAGAACCCAAAACCACCCTCAGTAAAAAACTTTATATATCTATCTATCTATCTATCTATCTATCTATCTATCTATCTATCTATCTATATATATCACTTTCTTCTGGACACGATAACTTTCGTAATTCTGCACCAATCTCTTCCAAACTGATACATAAAATCAATGGGCATAAAATCTCGGTCAAGTTCGTTAATGGGCAAAATCGGACCAAGGGGAGGGAAATAGGGAGGGGTTTTGTGAAAACAGAAAACCCCCCATAACTTCTTAATTTTTGTACATATCAAATCAGTTTAAAGTTTTTATTACTTCTAAAAATAGGGCCAAAAATTTATGTACCACTGATTTTTGATAAAGTTAAAAATGGGCTCAAGGGGCGCAAAAAATAGGGTTTTTGGGAGAAAAAAATTCATAACTTCGTCAATTCTCAAGATATCAAATTCAATTAATTTTATTATAAATCTCCTTAACATTATCTAAAACTTTTATATTCACAAGTTTTTGATAGGAGCAATTCGTACCGCAAAAAAAAATTAAAAACGAAAACAAAAAGGGCGTTTGAAGAAGAAAAAAATCCATAACTTCGTCAATTCTCAAGATATCAAATCCAATTAATTTTATCATGAATCTCCTTAACATTATCTACAACTTTTATATTCACAAGTTTTTGATAGGACTAATTCGTACCTAAAAAAAAATTAAAAACGAAAACAAAAAGGGGGTTTGAAGAAGAAAAAAATCCATAACTCCTCTTCAAAAAATATAAAATCCCCATGAATTTATCATATATCTTCTTAATATTGTCTACAACATCTATATAGACAAGTTTTGGATAGGACCAATTCTTAGAGCAAAAACAAATTAAAAATACATACCGGTTGAAGTAAAAAATGATCTTAGTAAGGGTGTATTCAAATCCAAACTGCTTATTTTCTGACTCATTTTACAATTCATTTTTGCTCTCAAAGGCTTCCAATTGGTACGTTTTCTTACTCAGAAACTTTATAATGTACCGTAATGGTCGATTTTCTGATAGGGGCAGAATATATTTTTTTAAATGCTGTTAAAAAGGGCATTTTGAACCGAATTTACCGAAGCGGATTGTGTTGGAAAAATCATTGTATTAAGGATGCGCTTAAATCCAAACTGCTTATTTTCTGACTGGTTTTTAAATTCATTTTTGCTCTCAAGCGCATTTAATTGGTAGATTCGCTTATTCAGAAATTATATAATGTACCGTAATAATCGATTTTTAGATAGAGGCAGAATATATTTCAAAAAATGATGTCAAAGTGGGCATTTTAAACGGAATTTCCCGAAGCGATTGTGTTGGAAACGAAAAATATTGTCCTTCTGAGAAAATAATTGTTTATATATCAATTTTTAATTAATTGAACAAAAAATAAAAACACAGGTCGCTTATAAATCTCTTCAAAAATCACGTCAGCAAGTTTCATATATATTTTTTTTTTAATTAAAAATGAGTCTGCAATTATGCCAGAAAATTTCGAGTTGTTGAGCATGGAAAAGTATTTTTTTGAATACCGCCCTAACATGATTCTGATAAAACCAGCTATTATATGAAAATGAAATAAAAACTCGTCAAGAGCGGCCAGATAAAATTTTTAAAGTGGATTTATCTATAATCATGATTTAGTTTTTGTTTGTGAAATTAGTATATTTGACTTCGAAATCTACCTCTGCCTGTAGGCCGGGCCGGCAGGGATTTTTTTTATTTTACCATTAAATAGCACGACTTGGTTGTTTGCATGGTTTTATGGTTTAATATATTGTCTTTTTTTACTATACGGATATTTTACTTCCTGTATATTTCATGCGAAGACTTTCAAAAGCTGATTTGGATTTGGGAAGGGGGATATACTAGTTTAATCCTTAGAGCACCGACACATGTGTACAAAATATGATTAATTCGTCTATTATTTTGTCTTAATGTTTCCAAACAGTAATCTTCATGGTAAATTTCTACTTGAAATATACCACGAATATTATGGTTTGGAAATGGTGGTAGAGAAAGTAAGAAAATACTGTCGCCTGGGACAACCACGCGGCTGCTAACCTTATAGTTTTTGAAGTCAAATAAACATATTTTGAACCAGATAATTTGATTAATAAAATAAGTCTTGTTTCTATGTGGTTTTTAAATTTTCATTTATTAAGTAAACTATCTGATTCAGAATATTTTTATTTGACTTGAAGAAAACCTGGAAGGTTGGCAGCTATGCAACTCTGTACCAACCGATGTAAAAAAAGATATTCTAAGGATTAAAAGGAAAGAATCTTGTAAATGTTTTTGCACCAGGCTTTTCTTTGGATAGGGTTGAATGAAAAGCAAGTAGCCCATTTAATCCCTTCCCCGTGTTAAGAAATTTTGAAATTTATATAGATAGATTTCACAAAATAAAAACGTTTACATCAAATAAAGGTTAATAAACTTGTGCTATTTTCTTCAAATAATGAAAAGATATTTATTATTTTTTAATCATATACAATAAGTTTTTGTCATTTTAAAATAAAATCTGGCTAAAACTATGTTGCAATACATAGAAAAAAATCGAACGGTAGTCATAACTCCAATCAATATTTGGCAAAATAAAGCTGATTTCAACTTTTCCTTGTTTATAATCTTCTATAATCCCTTAAGGTGAAGGTTTCTTGAAGGGTTGTGTACACATTCATTTTTACTCGAACTTTGAAAACCTCAATAGGGAGCTCTATATCGCTTTATTTCATTCGATTTTCATGCCTTGTTTACCTCGAATACAAATTTGCATTGCTGTATCGAGAAACCTTAAAAACACGCGATATATCAGTTAAAATGGACTCAAGAACTCTGTCAATATTGAGAAAAGAATTAAAAAAATTGCGGGATATTCCGGATGAAAGTGTTAAAATAAGGATATAACAATAGTTTCTTAACAAGAGTAGCATTCATAATAATTTATAACTTAATAACTTACTCAAAATTGATGTCAATTTGTATTTCTACTTTCTTTCGCAGGAAAAACTTAAACATGTAATAAAATTATGGCGTTCCTAATGAATATTTAAATTTTAAGTTCAATTTTAATATGTATATGACCACTTATAGTAAAATAAGCTACATACAGTTATAAAGAACTTTGTGAGAATTAAAACGGTACTTTCTGGTGAGTGTGGTGCGGGATGCATTAATTAGAACTTAAGTTGTAGTCATCATCCGGAATTTTTTTCGAAATACTGTGCCTTAATAGGCAGATAACTTTGTTGTAAAAATTTTAAATATTTTTTCGAAATTTCTATTCATATATGAAAAGAAAGTTTAATAATGTTCTTTGTCTCATTGGTAATGATTAATCCATAACCATTTTTAATTTGATTTTTAAACATATCTTTCATTTGGAAAAAGAGTGCCACAAAATAAAATTTTCTGTTTGTTTTTTAATTTTAAAAGATTTTAAATCCCGTATATTTCTTTGAGAAACAATGTCACAGCTTCAGTTTCAGTTTCAGTATTTACAGTTGGAACGCAGTCGTAGTAGTCTTGCAACGCAGCTGACATAATATTAAAACCAAATTTCACACACTTCTTTTGTAAAATTCTATCTTTTTGTATTACGACAATCTTCTTCCATGTGAACGATATAATTTTTGGATCATTTAATAAAATTTAAAATGATATTTTTTAGAATCCTGGCTGAATTCCAAACAAGAAAAGCTCACCGAGTATGCGTCCGAGACAAAGACTTATTGAAATATTTGATGGCAATAATAACTGTTGTGATTGGTTATCTCTTAGCTTGGACAGCAGTCATCATAGATAATATGAATGAAGGCTACAGTGTTCTTGCTCACGAACAGACTCCTATGGGTTTAAAGTACGTCATTTGCCGAGCTCTTTGGTGGGACTACGTTACAGAAGTTGGTGAGAGATAGATGTAATTTTTAAATAATTTCAGTTGTGCTTCACATATGCATCAAAATATTCTGTTTTAAACTAAATTTTTATTATTTTAAAACTAGGACAGTAATTGTACCAATAATTATTTTGCTATTTTCTTATTAAATCTCTCCATCTCTGCTTCACTGTTAAAATAATCTTCAGAAACAATCCTTTAAGCAACTGTTTCTAGAAATATATTCACATATGCTCAAAGATACAGTTTCGTGTAAAATGCTAATATATAAAGGATACCAGTACTATTAAATAGCTAGTGTTTTATTAATGTACAGGGTAGCCATAAAATAACGTGAGGTGTTCTGAGCCTTCTAGTGAGAAATCTATTGGACAAAATGTAATAAAAACTCGTGTATGTGCTCACTGAACCATGTGATGTCGATATTTGAAAAATTGTACCAAAAGTTGTCACCAGGGGACATTTTGTGCTGTTAAAAAAATGGACATATTTACATACTTACGTTCCGATTAAAGCCGTTATGAAAGTAAAATGAAGACTCAGAGAATTCTTATCATTCGGAAATTAACTGCCTTCGTTGACACTTATTTTATACGTGACCATACTTTGTTAATCAAGCTGTATTATCAGAGAAGTGAGAATGTCATATCCCCTGATCTCAACACTTTTGACTTTTAGTTATGAGTATATCCTAAAAGCATTGTGTATTAAGGGCATGTTACTAATGTTCAATTTTATAAGATCAAATAACAGTGAAATTCAATCAAGATATGTTCAAAGCCGTCGTGTATCGCATGCAGCTATTCGTTCATCCACATTGTGGTCATGTTAAACCACATTTATAGTTCATAATAAATGTTGTAATATATTGTTAGGCAGCTTTTTATTTTAGATATCGAAGCCACACTGAGCACTTAACAATGTTTGTTACATTTCGTCTAATTGATTTCCCGACAGAAGGTTCAGAACACCTCACGTTATTTTATGGCCACCCTGTATGTTAGTATTTTTTATATTCAAAATAATATTTCCTTATTTTTTTTTCCTCTAGAAATTTCAAAAGCAACCTGCAATTAAATTGCTCAAGATTCAATAATGTGAATTCAATATGATCAAAAGAGAAAAAGTAACTGGAAATCATAAATTGACAAATTTAGACGATATTAATATTATTTAGAAATATGCATTCAAACAGAAATTTTAATTATTTTTAAGTAAATATTCACAATAATACTCGTAAAAAGGAATCCCAGTAGCGTAGTGGTCAGCACGCCTGTCTGCCACGCTACAGGTTGCAAACTCTGCTCACTGCTGGGCAAGGTTCACTCAACCTTTCACCCCTTCGGGGTCGATAAAATGAGTACCAAGCTTGCTTGGGAACTAAACACCAAGGGTCTCGCGTTGGGCTGACCACCTGGCCGAGGCACATGCTGCATAGCACCTCGCGGTCCAGGGTCAAGTAAACAGAGTTTGGCACTGTAGGCCCTGGTCCTTCATGGATCGTATACAGCCACAGGTTTGTTTTCTTTTATACTCGTAAAAAGTTTCAGTAGAAGAAAATGCCCTCTCGAATATTTATGCGTGGCATTACATAATAATGCAAATTATAGTAAATAAAATAAACCAAATAATAATAATTAAAGTTGTAAAAGAATATATGTTGTGAGTAGTAATTTTTCTAACTGAGTGAAAATGTGTCCAGGCCGGGAATTGGAGTCAGAACCTTTGGTTTTGACTGACAATACTTTTCCTATTGAACTATCTGAACGATCTTCAGTCAAAATTATTCACCCATAGAGTCATTTTGTAATCAAAGAGTAAATGCTTACTTATATATCATTAATCTGTATTGATAATAGCATCTGGTGTGTTATTTGAAACAGTTCGATAGAATAAACCACAGGTAAAGGAACTCCAATAAACGATGGATACGTAATTTCACTTTTTATTATTTCAATACAAACAAACTGATTGGGAAATAAATTACATGAGTAATGAGATGTCATATTCATTTGATTTATTTCCCAATAAATTCGACTGTGTTAAAATAATAAAAAGAGTAATAACGCATCCATCGTTTATTGGGGTTCCTTTACCTACAGTTTATTCTGTGGAGCTGTTTCAAATAACAGACCAGATGTCATTACCAAATGGTTGTCTTAGTTACTTGTGTTGGCTGGTGTGAAGTCATGATAGTTCAATAAGAAGAGCATTGGCAATTAAAGCTACAGGTTCTGGGTTTGAGACCCAGCCTGGGCATATTTTCATTCAGCTAGAAAAAGTACTACTCACATGATTTATTTGCCATTCAGTTTTGATTGTGTTAAAATAATAAAAAGTACAATATATCTTTGTCTATAAATGTTACTAATGTTGTTTATATAAATATATAATCCTTCAATTTCTAAAATATCTTGTTTTTTATTTTTCAGGAGAGCTTTTATTTCTTTTGTTTGGGGTTTTTCTTACTTATAAAGTTCGAAATGCAAAGTCAGACTGCTTTCACGAAAAAGAGACGTTAGCCTGGTCCATATATGTAGAAGCTTTAGTCTCTCTTCTCATGTATACTATCAGGTAAAAAAAAAAACAATCTTTATATATAAAAATTACTTTCAAATTAACAAACTAACACAATGTTATTATTATTACTAACAAGGGAGATCTTAAGAGGGGACACCAGTTTAAACGTCGAAAAAACGGTTATATTTAAAAAAAGATTTGTGAATTCAATAACAGTGTGAACTTTTCGGTGTTTCGAATATATTAAGTTATATGTTTAGACAATGTTTGTAATTTTTTCATATGAAAAATTCATGCTTCGTCCTTGGCATTCATGAAAACGAGGGTGTCCTAAAAATGTAGTGTCAGCTGGCCGCTTGCCCCGAGTATTCCTGAAACATAAGAATAAAAAACATATATACATATATACATATTACAATTAATATTTAGTGTATTAGTTATGACACAATATAGGAACTTTCCAAAATTTAAATATTTGTGAAAATTGCGTCAATAAAAAAATCAATTAGGCCCTATAAAGTAGCTTAAAATTTTTCTACAAAATCGAAAAATGAAGCGTAAAAATATCCTGCGTGGCGTCAGAAGGAATTCAATTCTGAACTTTTGGTATTAAAATTTAAAGGAAATAGGCCGAGTGATCCTTGACCATTTCAATCAGCCAGGTTAAAAAAAAAAAAGTCTCTTTGAAAAAAATGAGTTTTAAGTTTGGTTATAGCGTCATAGAAGATATAGTGTTGCAACCGGCTGTTCCAGTAATGCTTTAAAAAGTGCTAAAAATTGAATCCATAAATTTTAAACGATGCTGAACGACAAATGTCGATCGCAGCGACATCTGCCAGATCTTCACCGGCCGAAACGCTTTCTCAATTTAATCCTTATGCAATGCTTACGTTTGAACTACCAGATGTCGCTGCAATCGCCATTTATCGTACAGCATCGTTCAAGATTTATGGGATTCAATTTTTTAGTATTTTTTGGTTGGCCGATTGCCACACTATATCCTCTAGGCACTATGGTTTGGTATAGCTACAAATAACTAGAGCGGTATATTTGTCGGTAGTAAATTCTGCAATAATTAAAAAAAATTGGATTTATTCTAGACACCAACCTCTATCAGAAAATGATTAAAAAAAAATTCTTCGAAGTGTTTTAAACTGGTGTTTCTCCTTAAAGTGTATTCTGAAACATAAAATATATATCAGCTTCTAATATATATGTACAGTAAGTCTGGTATAGTTGCCCTTTAAGCCCCCCCCCCCTTAAATGTTCTTTTTTATAGTATTAATTTTTTCAATGCACATGTAACCTATCTACTCCAAACTTTATGCAGAACACAATAAAAAATATTACTGTAATGTAAATACCAGAGAAAATAGGATTTATATAAAAAAAAACTCAATCAATGGCCATTTATCCCGAACCTCAGGGTTAGATACCTTACTTGATCGGGATAGATGCCCCATTCGTAAAAGAATAGTAAGCATGAGTAATTAACATTTATAATTGAAAAACTAGATTTGCATTTGACTTGATATCATATTTGAATCAAATTTAGCAACTTTTTTTGAAAGAAAAAATTGTATTAAAAAATCTTGAGTAGAAACTTATTTTCTTTTGATTAAATTTTTCTGCTTTTTCTTTTTTCCCAGAAATATTAAAACGGATATTATACATTATGCATGACTCATGTTGCCATTCCAAACAATCAACGCAATGCTTTTCCACAATAAGCCGATATACGAAATTCGAAGCCAATCGGATAATTCTAACGAAGGCTAAACTTGTTTAGCCCTTAACTACTGTGACAGAAATTGTCGCATAACTACTGTGAGCTGTCTGTGAGACCGCTCCGTCGAAAGATGAGTAAAAGGCTCGATTAACTCACATGATACTATTTTATTGTACTAAACTTTTTGTACAAGACTATTATAATTAAATTTCACTCATTCAAAAATCTCTAACGCTATTACTATGGCTCCAAACAAAACAAAATTGCATTAGTATCTGTAGTTAAACTGGAAATTACAAGTTAAACTGTGAAAATGGAAAAAAGCAATGGTCTGTGTGATGGCTAATAGAAATTAGGGATTAATCTAAACTAAGAAGGGTAAACCCCCCCCCCCCCCACACACACACCCGTTTCATATGCTATGCACAATCTATAAAAACTTATTTTTGAAGCGCCTCTCCCCAATAAGCCGATATGCTTAATTTGAAGCAAATCGGATAATTCTAACGAAGGCTAAACTTGTTTATTCTAAACTAAGAGGGATTATACCCGCTCCCTCTTACATTCAATGTACAAACTCTAAAAACTAACAACCTTAAAATTCTGAAATTAATTTACAACAAATTTAAAATTCTGAAATAAAGGCGTTAGATTTTTATGTCTCATTATGAATGAGGTCGAAATATTTTTTATATCCTATGGAAGGTTAAATTTATGTAGTTTAAATTAAGAGGGGGGGGGGACTAGAAAAATTGCCAACAATACAAGAATATTATTTAAATAAATGAATAAGCATGGGGATTATATCTCTAATATGATACTCCGATATTAATCCTTCCTAATTTTACTCTGAGAATGATATACTTAACTAATTTTAGATTTGGATTTTGGATTTAGATTTCCATTTAGTGCTTCTAAATATATTTCGATATAGATATCAAGAGAGGGAACGTTCGGGATGTGTGAACTAAAAATTTCCGAGCACAGCTATAAATTCAAAACATTTAAATATTTTCCATTTAAAAATGTGAGGGAATTTCAACTTTTGAACCAACTTTCTGAAATGAAAAAAAAGGAACTGCTTAAATAGATAATTTATCACTATAACACCGCCATGGAATTATCCTTCGGATGTGCAATGATCAACCAAAAGAAGAAAACAGAGTTTTTCTATCCACAATCTTGAAGATTTAAAAAATATTCTCACACATCAATGACATTTGATAATTACAAATGGGATGTTATATTCCGAATCACAAGTGAGGCATATATTCCGGATGCAATTATCCTTTTAATACGGGATAGATGAACCAGCCAGTAACTCTGGAAGTAGCAACAAATATGGCTGCAACCTACACTAACACATAACTTGATATATGTTTCAACAATATTCACTAAATATTTAATAAAAAATCTTTAGTATGTACATTATATAGGATGAGTGCAAATGATGGACGTGATTTTAAAAAATCATAATTTCGAAACTACTGCACATATTACAATAAGTGATACACGAATTTAAAGAGAAATATACTTTACTTTAGATACTTTAAGTTCTGGAAGTGTCAAAGACATTGTTTATGTAGCCGAAAACACTGCCAGAACTTAACGCATTTGTGCAGCATTCAGAACCATTGACAGGGTGATGATGCTACAAAATGTTTGGCACGAACTGGATTGCAGATCGGATGTATGCTGTATAACAAGAGGGTCACACATCGAACATTTGTAACTGAAAAAAAACTTGGTATATTTCTCTTTAAATTTATGTATCATTTATTGTAAAATGTGCAATAGTTTCGAAAATATGATTTTTTAAATATCGGGTCCATCATTTGTACTCACCCTGTATTTCTACTTCTGCTTTTCTCTATTTCATAAGAGTGTACAACAAAAGCCAAATTTACGTTCCATTGATGAATATAACTTTTATTTGAAGAAATAAATAGCTGTAACGTCGTCTACTACGCATTTATAAGAGTAGTAGAACGTTACTAGCTCTGCCACACGTCTAGTAGCTGAAATACAGTAAATAGGGCAAGTAATCAATAGAACTATAAATAAATATGAATTGGCATATCCTCTAAATGGTGAAGCTTCAACTGTAACCAGTTTCGCAGTGGCTCATTACCGCCGGGGCAAACTTCCACCAGTAAATTTCAATAGAAATTTTCTCTTTATTTAAACGCTTTATTAATGCACAATTTCGGTCATAACTATGGCCAAAAACAGATATTTAATTTTACTGGTGCAAGTTTGTTTCGGCGGTAGTCAGGCCCTGCATTTCCGCCATATTCTGACAATGTAAACAACCTGCTGTCAGCGTCAGTGAAAAAGATTATAATACCCGCGCCAACTTTATTTGTGAAAGAAATTTGATTGAATAAGCCGCTAAAATAAAAGGAAATTTGCTATTCAAAATTTACTGGTTGAAATTTGCTCCGGCGATCATTAGAAACCGTGTATCAGATGTAAAAAATCAGCCGCCATCTTGTGATAACCTCCTCAGTTACTTCACTCGTCAACTGGTAGACTCTACACTATATGTCTCCGCCTCTTTATTCTAACTACATTAACTAACCCGGTTGGGTATCTAACCTGTATTTACCCCCACACAATATAAGCTCAAACTTGCGATCGACAAAATTAATCCCCATAGATAATCCCCCCCCCCCCCAAAAAAAAAAAATAAATAAATAAAAATAAATAAATAAATAAAAAGCTTATAAAAATCGCCAAATACAAAGAGTTTACGAGATTTGAAAAATTAAGTAGTGCTTTTCACAAAATGTTCCTAAATGTAATACCCTTTGAAACTGCTTGTTAAAGGAGTGCTTTTTCGAATTTCTTAGATTAAAATATTTTTCATTGATGAACACCATTGCAGCAAACTTGAGGGTTGACTTTAGAATTTTCTCATTTTTCTTCTTATTTCCTATTTTAAATTCTCTGTTTTTTTACATTGAAATTCAAATGCTGTAAATAAGTCTAGGAAAATATTTTTCATGGTACAAAGTTCGTTAATTATATTTTCAATTTAAGTGAAAATATAACATTTCAATTGATTTATGAAATAGTAATTTTGAAAATTTCATTGCGTTCTCAAACAGCGATGAATCACTAAATAATGAATTTTTTAATATATCGTGAACGAATTCTAGCATTTCGGACGTATTCCTTTTATAATTATGTTTGTCTATATGAGTAGAATTTTGAGGTTTTTTTTTTTTTTTTTTTTTTTTTTTTTTTTTTTTTTTTTTTTAATTTTGTGAGTAGTCATCTCTGTAATAAAATTACACTGGCCTCCAACGATTAATCTACAATGTTTGTTCTTGTGTCTAACTTAAATAATTTAAAACTTAATATAAAACATTAAATTTGGATGAACTATTTGATTATTTATTGTATTCCAGATTATTTTGACATTCTGTACATAATTAAAAGAATCTTTAAGCTTCTTATAACATCCGCAAAAATTCCAGAAATGATTGAAATATAATAAGCAAACCAATAAATTAATGAAAATTCTACATAAGTATACAAACTTATAAGATAACACAATTCGCATAGAATAAAAATTATGCATCCGTGTGCATACTTATATAACCATGCGCCATGGAATAGTTGGACCGAGAGAGAGAGAGAAAAAAAGAAAGTAATCTCTCTCTATATATATATACAGTAGAACCCGCTAATCCGAACTAATTGGGACCGGTGCCTGTTCGGATTACAAAAAATTCGGATTATCCGAAATTCCGATAAAAATCGAAAAGGAAACGATGCGTGCTAAAGAAATGTAAGTTATAAGTGCTCAGTAGTACAGTAAACATCCTATAATCCGGTACGACTTTCGGAAAATAATAGTATTCCTTGTTTAATCACTCCTGATGTTTATAATAATTCAATGGAACGTCAGAATGAGGAATTACATATAAGAACCCATTACAAACGGCTCAAAATCGTGAATTTATAAATAGTTCACTCAGTCACTACGTCGACTGGGAGGGGGTGGGGAGGGGAGAGAAAAAACATTTCTGTAGATAATTTGCAAAATCAAACTGTTGAAAGGAGAAATACATTTTTATCATCTAAATTAAATTCTTTTTGAACTTTAGAAAAGAAATTTATAGTGACTGGCAAACAAACAGATAGTCGACATTTTTTTTCCCGGTTGAAAAGAAGTGTTATGTGTTTCACGCGTATCTGTGTATGTGGATTTCTTCATATCCTCGAAACATCCCAACAGCTGAATGGATTTTAATGAATGAGGTCTCTATCAATTCATCTTAACGGCCCGATGGTTATAGGCTAAGTTTTGTTTTTATAAATTTAAAATGGTGACCGTAAAATACAAAATGGCGGTAGAGGCGAAAAAAAATTACGCACCCTATTGAGTGGCCTGTCATTGGATAGATCTTTCAAAATGAAGACGATGTTTCATTGACTATTTTACAGTCAGAAGCTCCATTAAAATATTATACAACCTGGAAGTTGTGTATGTATTGTGGATCTCTAGCTTTACTGTAATTCTAGCCATCATAGACTTCATCAATCTATAGACTTCATCAATCAGTGTTTATAGATAGGAACTAACAATTAAACACAAATTAAAAGTCATCAATACCAGTAAATAAAAAAAATAGGTAAGTATTGTAAACAAGTAATATTAAAAAAAATATTTTAAGTCAATTTCTACTTGGGTCAATAAGAGAATTTTTTTTTCCCATTCTTCTTTCCTTTAGAGTAGCGCTTAAAATGCCTTGATCAAGAAGAGGGCTCTCTCGGTCTTAAAAAACCTTGATCAAGAAGAGGGCTCTCTCGATTATTGAAAATTAATTAATTAAATTAAATTAATGAATCAATATTTGAAAAAACTGGATTAAAATCAAGTATCATCCACTACAAGTTAAAAAAAATTATTTGAGCTTGATTGGATGAATAATAAGTATTTTATTAACGATTGAAAATTTGAACTAGATATATACAGGATGTCCGGTCTCAACGGTGTCCAATGGCTAATCCTAAACCATTAGTCATAAAAATATAGTTCCAGTTACAAAAATGTTTTAAATCAGGTAAAGAAATATTTTAAAAGCGATTTGGGGCAATAAAAACATTTCTTAAAAAATTACGAAATTTAAATTTTTATACGGTCCCCAGGTCCTATAAGTTATATTTAGTAAAATTTTCCTCTTACACTGAAAAGTAAGACAAAAAAAGTCCCATTCATATAACACTAAAATTGAGCGAGTTATGGAACTTTAAAAATGCATGGCTTATGCCACTTTTCTGCTCTGAAAATAAATGAGTTTGGCTTGGCTTTGAGGGGTCATATATCAAGTGCTTAAAGTATTCGAAGATCTTATTTCATGTGTATCTGCGCTTTGAAAAAAATCGTATGCGATTAAATTAACATTTATTAAGTTTCAGATTGACTAAAATAACATGTTTTATTTTGTCAGGATTTGAGATTGTTTCTTTTATGATTTCTTTTAACAAAAATTATGTTATTTTTATAAGTTTTTATTTTACTTCAACGATCGTATGTATGTATTTCCAGTTCAAAATTTGTACTAAAACTTTAACTCACTTTCAAATATGCGATCGAGATTACATTTTACAAACTGGCTCAAATCCGATAACAATCTAACATTCTTATGATTTTCGGTGGTTACCATTTATACTTATTTTACAGGATAACACAAAAAATTTCAGATAGATTACAGCCCAGAAGTTTAAGAAAAAGTTTTACAAGGAGAGAACCAACCTTGTTAATCACAGATTTTGATTATTTTAATATATGTTGTAGGGTAGAGACCCCTTAGTCTCATGTTCAACGGATTTTATCTAACGCTCCTTAACGTTCTTGAGAAACCGGCGGGTCTAATAGTAGTACACAATTTAAATACTTACATTGTAACAGAAAGGATAGGTTGGTCGTAGCTCAGTTGGTACGGCGTCTGCTGGCTGATCTGCAGGCCCGGGTTCGGCACCCCAATGCGCTACATTTGTTTTTCTCATTTCTTGCTTTATAAGTATACTTGTAATTATAATTTAATAATTTAAATTAAAAATTTCAATATCATACATTAATTATAATGTTAACAAGCTTAAATTTATCATTTTTTTTATTTTTAAACTATTATTTCTCATCCTTTAAAGAGGTTTAAAAAGAAATTGGATCTATTATTGAAAGATGAAAATTCCAAAATCGTGACAAAACCTGTTGTGGCGTCATCAGTTAGTTATAATATATGCGGTAGTTATAATAAAATAAAAGAATATTCAAATAAAATAAAAATAAAAGCAAAAAGGAGATAACGGAGAAAGCAAAATAATTGAAAGTGCAAGCATAAGTATTACAAATTTAAAAATCTTTAATATGCAAAAAGTCGGTTGTAATTTAATTCTGATGCTAATTTTTAATATAATTATGCTTGTTACTTTAGAAACAGAATAATAGTATTATTGCATTGACTTTCTTTGTTAAAGCAATGCGTAAATGATGTTTCTTTAAAATCACTAATTGACACAATTGCGCAATATCATTGCATCGATAAAGAATATATGAAATACATTTTAAAAGTGATTTAAAAAAAAATAACAGTTTTATGATGTTTTATACAACTATTTAGTTAAAAGTAAAAAATTAAATAGGTTAAAATTATAATTTATATACAATATCATAAATTTTAATTGGCAATGAGATTATTAAGTTATACTTACGAATATATTTATAAAACAAAAACAAATGTAGCGCGTCCCGGTATCGAACCCGGGCCCGCAGACCAGCCGGGAAACGCCATGCCAACTCCGCCACGACCAACCTATCCTTTTAGTTACAAAGTAAATATCTAAGTTGTGTACTACTATTAGACCCCCCGGTTTCTCAAGAACTAAGAAGCCTTGGATAAAATCCGTTCAACCTGAGACTAAGGGGTCTCTACCCTACACCATATATTAAAATAATCAAAATCTGTGATTAACAAGGTTGGCCCTCTCCTTGTTCGATTAGATTATACAAGACTGCGATAGTTGGGTTTTTTTAACTTTTATGTGTTTTTTAACACTGAATCCGAAAATTACCTTAATTTTTAACCATCATGTCAGGATATTTCGCAAATCATAAATTGTCAAATTTAAAGAATAACAAAAATAGGATACTATAAAGTAGAGGAGATGGTTGTGTTTTTTAACTTTTGATAATGAATTTTTACGTACTGAATCTGACTGAGTCTTTAGCACTGAATCTGAAAATGACCTTCATTTTTAACCATCACGTTAGAATTTTTTTGCAAATCGTAAATGTGTAAGTTAAAATATAGCGAAAATCTCATACTATAAAACATATGTAAAACTTATTTTATTTTATTCAATATATTCGATATTTTTGCTCATCCCGGGATTCTTACAGCTAAACAGCTGAGTGGTCCGATGAGATGGGGTAGGAGGTTCAATTTTAACTTTGAACTTTTTAATTTTGAAATTCCCAATTTTGAAATTTTCTGATGTGATGGTTAAAAATGAAGGTCAATTTCGGATTCAGCGGTACAGAATACATAAGAATCAATTATCAAAAGCTAAAAAACATGACATAACCCAACATTTTTAGGCTAGTGCAATCTAATAATATTTTAAATTACGTATCATTTTGTAAAGAATTGAAGCTGTTAATTTAGCATCATTTTATTTAACAAAAATTCTGTTTTTTCTTTCTTCTTAAATGTTTATTACAAATTGTAAATTTTGCGTTAATATATCAGAATGATTAAAGATTTCAAATTTATATTGCAATGTTAATTTTACTCTCAACCATTTTTTAATATATCTGACGAAATTATTTTTCGACTAAATTTCTGAATGACCCCCAATTTGCAGCACAAAATATGCTCCAAATTTAAACATATATTACTCGGTCAATTTTAATCGTAGAATAACGGGACTTTTTTTGTATTACTTGTCAGTGTAAAAGGAAAATTTTACTAAATATAACTTATAGGACCGGAGGACCGCATAAAAATTTAAATTTCGTAATTTTTTAAGAAATGTTTTTATTGACCCAAATCACTTTTAAAATATTTCTTTACCTGATTTAAAACATTTTTGTAATTGGTACTATATGTGTATGACTAACGGTTTAGGAATTAGCCATTGGACACCGTTGACACCGAACACCCTGTATAGCGAGAGTGTGAGCTAATAGTAGGAATTGAAAAAAAAATAGTTTCACATTGATGAGAAATAATTAATTAGTTCGCTTTTTACGCAGTCGGGTTTTTTGATTTTTTAAATTTAATTGTTTATTTAAGGTGGCTTCTACGAGTAGGCCTATAGTGTACGTTTTCATTTTATATTCGCGTAAATATGTTGTACTTTTATATTATTGAGTATTTTTTTATTCTGTTCAAGCTGTTTGAAGAATAAAAAAACATGCTTTACTGCCATTCTTTGCTTAATTCTAATTCTACACGTTTTTCCAGACATTCATCCTGTAATCCGAAAAATTTCGTAAACCGGTATTCTTCAAATCTAGTAATTTTCAAAAATAAAATCGAAAATAAAATTTTCTTAAATAATTTTCGAAAATAAAATCGGTTCGGATTAACCGGAATTTCGGATAAGCGAGGTTCAGATCAGCGGGGTTCTACTATATATATTCCAAGTCGAAATTGAAAAAGATCTTTTTAGCCAAACGTTCCTGGTACGAGTGCAGTCTAGGTAGTCTTTTCATCAATTTCGATTTTAAAAAGTCCTTCCGGCCAGTGCTGGGAGGAAGATATCCCTTATTATCCCTTATTATCCCCCTAGATATCCCTTTCATATCCCTTATTTTTAAAAAGCAAGCTTATATTATTCAAACACACGAAGCTCAATTTACTGGAAGCCGATTGGAGATTCAATACTAATTTTTATCAATACTAAATCATTATAAATGAGAATTTCGCGAAATTAGTCAGCTTTATCCAAGCTGCTTTTATTTAAAGTAACTTATATTTGGTTGCCAAATTCGGCGATATCTTGAAGTTCCTGCCATTTTAAGACAACATGGTGGATGGTCGAGACCTTAGTAATTCCTGTGCACATGCTCACTCACGTCGGAATCGGTTGATATATACAAGTGCTGTCGCAGGCAAAAAATCAGATTTTTCAAAATGTGACCCACATTAGAAATTCTAACTGCTATATCTGAGCCATTTTTTAAGATAAAGACAAAACAAAAAATGCTCCGGAATCCTTATATCATGGTCAAATACTTAAGAAAGAAACCTTTTTCAATTTCTAATTTTGTTTGCACCTCACTTTAAATATAATTTTTCTTTCAATTTAATGGCCTCCATTTGAAACAAGATGTCTAATGCAGCTGGCCAGCGAACTTGGTCATTACGATATACTATCCACATGCCTTCTTATATCGAAATAGGTTAATAAATACGCGTGTTATCACGTGACAAATATCAGATCGTTTCAAAATATCAGCCATGTTAGAAATTCAAAGTGCTATAATTCAATCTTTTTCTAAGATATATACGAAACAAAAAGTGCTCCGGAATCTTTGTATCAAGGTCAAACACATAAAAAAATCATTTCATTTTTCAATTTTTTGATAACTCATTTTAAATTTAAAATTTAATTTTTTTTAAAAATGGCAGCTCTTTTGAAACAAGATGGAGAATGAAGTTGGCCAATGAACTCGCTCGAGACATTGGTATGTACATAGTACATACCAAGTTACATCCAAATCGGCTCATAAATACACCTTTTATCGCGTGACAAAAATCAGGTCGTTTCAAAATGTCAGCCACAATAGAAATTCAAAATGCAGTAACTCAGCCACTTTTTTAGATATAGACGAAACAAAAACTGTTCCGGAATCTTTGTATTAAGGTCAAACATATGTAAAAAAAAATCAATGCAAAAACCCTTGACGGGTTAAAAGTTTCTGACGCAGCACTTTATCTTATGCTCTAAGAATTTTAAATATGGAACTTAAAAATACTGATATCAAATTTTGAGTGACGTTATGCTATTTCTTAAAAAATATATTTGTATTTATTTCATCATTTTATTTTTGTTTTATTTATAATCGCATGTGCAAAAGTTATGTTCAACATGAAAAGCTGCATAAAATTTTATTCGCTGTTGCTTTATCATTTACATCTCTCATAAATTCAAAATATGAGTTTTAAAAGATATGATATAAAATTTAAGTGACGCCTTGATGTGACTTTAAAAGGTTTGTTTTAAAATTCAATTTAAATTATTTTTGACTTGGTTAAAATATTTTTTTACATCTACACAATACTTTTAATTTTCCAATTCACTGTTAAATATATCACTTTCATTGAATCTATACTATGCATTGAAATGTATTTATTTCAATAAATTGATTTATCTTTTGTGTCACGCTATTCAAAATTGTGAGTAAGATTTATGTAAATGGTTTATTTGCGTCAAACTATCCTTTTTCATACATTTCATGTAGTTTGGACACAATGACGCAAAGAAACCATTTACATAAATCTTACTCACAATTTTGAATAGCGTGACACAAAAGATAAATCAATTTATTGAAATAAATACATTTCAATGCATAGTATAGATTCAATGAAAGTGATATATTTAACAGTGAATTGGAAAATTAAAAGTATTGTGTAGATGTAAAAAAATATTTTAACAAAGTCAAAAATAATTTAAATTGAATTTTAAAACAAACCTTTTAAAGTCACATCAAGGCGTCACTTAAATTTTATGTCATATCTTTTAAAACTCATATTTTGAATTTATGAGAGATGTAAATGATAAAGCAACAGCGAATAAAATTTTATGCAGCTTTTCATGTTGAACATAACTTTTGCACATGCGATTATAAATAAAACAAAAATAAAATGATGAAATAAATACAAATATATTTTTTAAGAAATAGCATAACGTCACTCAAAATTTGATATCAGTATTTTTAAGTTCCATATTTAAAATTCTTAGAGCATAAGATAAAGTGCTGCGTCAGAAACTTTTAACCCGTCAAGGGTTTTTGCATTGATATCATTACTTTTTTGAGGTTAGTGATAAAATGATTAAAAAAAGATACTTATGGAATTTAATGCAGATTTAATTTTTACTATTTTATTACAATTTTCCTTATAGCAGTTTGTACATAAAAACAACTGGGTAAGTATAATCGCAGATCGCACAGAGGGTTTCATTTGATATTCCTTTAAAAACACTTTATCCTTAAATTAATAAATCCAAAATGTTAATTTATAATTATTAAATCCTTACATAGATGGTGCACCAATAGTTCCAATTTTCATGGGGCAGGGAACGCACTCTTTTAAACAAACCACCTTCCAATTGAAGTCATCAAAAACCAAGTTGAATAAGCCAGACCCCGTTGTGTTGTTTGACAAACAGCAGTCTCATGTCCCCTCCTTCCCCCCTTTTTCAAAATTTTTCAGATCAGTACCTAAGAATGGAACCGAAATAATTTTTTCTCTTCAGAAATTACGATAAAAAAATAGTATGCAGTACTCATAAATTTTCTTTAATGCTATATAGGGTGATTATTAAGTTAATTATAACGTTTGGAATCTGTTGCATTGATGTCCGAAAGGTAGTTTCTGAGTTATGGAAGCTGGACCCATAAGGCGCCATAGAGGGGCAAAGCCCGCTAGTGTCTATCATATTTATATCTGCCATGTAGACTAATTGCGATATTTAATCAAAATAGTCCCCCCCCCCCTCATCATCCCCGGAAATATAACAAATACAAAACGTGTCTTTATAAACCTATCGTCAAATAGGTTTTTATTTCTTTTTCCTTAAAAAAAAAAAAAAAAAAAAAAAAAAAACATGATTTTTATATCCGTAACGTAAATAGCGGACGAAGCCCGCTAGTTCCTATCATAATATATATTTTTAATAATTTTATATAGTCTATAATAAAAATCAGACTTAAAATAGTCTAGTTCCATGAGTATTTGTAGTGTCAGTTACATGCTACGATTTTTGGATACTAGTATTTTAGAACGGGAAAATGTGACTTATTTTATCGGAGATATCTCATTAATTGAATAAGGTGAAGCAAACTTTTTGAAATAAAGGTGGCCAACAAGCATGGCAGTTATCAGCTATGTGACTTTGTGCTAAAGTCCATTAATTTGATCTGCTTTAAAAAGATTACGGAAGATTGAATTATAGTAGAACCTGGATTAACCGAGCTTCGATTAATCGAGGTTTCTGTTAACCGAGCCGATAACAAAGTCGGATTTTTTTTCCTTTTGAATGAGCCTTAAAAATAACCACACTCTTTAGCCCACTGTCCGTGATATACAGGCCCTTCTGCCCCCAAAAGCACTCAACTCCAAAGAAACATTGGACCCTGAGAAGTCAATAGCGAACAATGCTTTGTTTCCAGTGGCTGTGTGAACTTACGTAAATTTTTCAATTTGCATTTTAAAATTTACTACTGGTAGTTGATTTTCTTTTTAAATTTGTTAAGCTGTGAAACAGAACTTTACATATATTTATTTTTATTATTTAAAAAACGTTCTATATATTTTTTTAAAAGAGATGTTAAATTCGCAAGCACGGCGAATTTTTACACACAATTTCTATTAACCGAGATTTCCGATTCCGATTTACTAACAGTCCCAATTAGCTCGGATAATCGAGGCTGCTCTGTATAATTAAAAAATCAATGGCGATCTTACTGTAAACGGGTTTCCCTTTTACTGAAAGATTTCAAGACCGAATCAGCTGATGTTAGTTGCTGTTTCCGTGCTTGATTAAATAAGATTAGTTAAACATTTGAAAATTACCAAATATAAAAGGAACTAAGTCAACAGAGTCTTTGCTTTATGGTATTTTTTAACAACGCTATAAGAAAATGATTTTAAATAAGAGATTTTAAATGTAACGTTTTAAATCTGACATAATTTTCACCAAACTTTCCTTTCTCTTTGTAACATTCAACTGAAAATATTTTTATTATTAGAAAGATAATATTATTATTTGCGCTACCTTAAAATTGGCAACTATAGTTAAAAATATCATCTCGAAATTTGAAATAAATCTCTCATATAAATATATTTTTTAATTTAAACTGTTTTGCAATATGTTTTGCAATATGTTTTGGCCACTTTGGCCAATATGACGTAATTTCCTCCATTTACGACTTTTAACACATATCAATGAATTTATTATTTAAAAATTTTCTTTTTCTTTTAATATTCACGTGTAAATATAATTTTTATGACGTAATTTTCAATGTTTTCCTGCTTTTAATGCGTAATCATTTAATTCTAATTTGAAAATAATTGATTATTTTATAATTTTCTTTCATTTTAAGTAAGCATGTGTAAAAACAATTTTTATGACGTAATGTTTAATATTTTCCTGCTTTTAACACGTTATCATTTAATTCTAATTTAAAAGGATTTTTTTCTGTTTATAATAGTCACGTGTGAATAAATTTTTAATTTAAAGGATATATTATTCTTTGCGCTGTTTTAACAATTGGCAGCAATTTAAAATAACCTTTTCTAAAATATGTAAAAAATATCTCTGGAAATTCTGAAAATTTTAATTTAAAATTGAAATAAACCGTCAAAAAATTAGGCAAGTTAAAAATAATAAATGCACTCTGCAAACTTCTAGTTTCTATTGAATGATTAAATTGAATGAAAATGATTAAATTCCCATGTATATTTTTTTTTCCTATGAGACTTTTTTATTGAGACAATTTTATCCAGATTTAACATTAAATATCTCTTAAAATAATTCTTCGATTTAAAAACTGTCTACTTCAACGTTTTTATCAAACATTTCTCTATAATACTACCCATTTTAATATTTTTCTATGCAGTAATTTTCTTAATATTTGCGAAATAGACCTCTAGTCACAAGAGATTCTTTCAAAGCGGTGAAGAACGTTAGTTTTTTTTTTTCCGAATAAGAGACAAAATGTAGTACGCAATTGCGTCAAAAGATGGCGACACCAGAATTCTGATATGCTTATTATGTAAACTGTAAATATTGCAAAGTTAAATGAAAACAATTGTCTCGGGGTTATCAAACTTCATTGATATTTATAAATAAAACATTTCAACTAAATTATTTATTATAAAAGAATTATTACATCACAATAGTTTTTATGCAAGGAAAATAATAATAATAATAATAATATTATTATGGATGTCAGTGATTATATATTGATTGACCGTCATAATAATAAAAAATGATATTATAAAAAGAAGAGCTGAAATGAATTATTTTTTTACGTTTCTGATCGTGTGATTTATATTCAAATAATAATTATTAATGTATATTTTTTGTAAAGTGATTGAAATTAAATATATTTATAAAATTTATGGTAATATTTTTATTGTTGAAAAATTGCCAAGAAATAATCATCATCAAATTGGCGTCATTATAATTGTAATTTTATTTAACTTAATAGCAATTAAAAAATTACAAAGGAACTGAGAATAATGGTCAACTAGCAGACTTTAAAAAAAAAAAAAAAAAAAAAAAAAAAAAAACATTCACATGTGAAAACACGTACCAAAGTGTATCGAACTGCCTATCTTAACATCAGTAGACGATGGCCCTTAACCACTCAGCCAATGGGAAGACAAGATTTTTTTCCCCAAAAGTGGTTAAAAAGAAAGCATGTGTATGAATACAGTGTCATGCATTTTTGGTGAAATTTCCATAGAATGGCGAAGAAATATAGTCCGATTTTTCATGCGCATTATAAAACGAACAAGAGTCTTGCTGGAAACAATAAATTGTTATTTGGTTCATCTGAAACATATTTATTTGATTTTTAAAAAATCGCCCGTGTCATTTTCGAGAGAAAAAAAATCGAATTATTTAACGAACGAGAGTTTTCCCAGAAAAAAGAAAAGTGTTATTCACCTCGCCTTAATCACATTTATATTATGTATCAATTTAAAAATAATCGTTAGAACCGTTTTCGAGATTTTCAAATTAGGAACTTCCTCGATATCATACCAACGTTTTCACTTTAAAAATGGCTATTTAGATCTCAAAATATACTGCACGTAGAAATGTAAAAATTTCAGTATACGATTAGACTGCAGATATAAGACTGTTCTAGAAAATTCAGAACAATAAGACATATGTCTGCTGAGTTATTAAAAGGCGGCTTTTCGCGTTTTCTTTGATGTCGAGTTAGCTGTATATATGAGTTCCGCCATCTACGAATTCTATGATACGATACGATACGATTTTAACGATACGATACGATACGATTTTAGGCTTAAGGCTGCGTCACTCGGAATACTACCGTCTTCCATGATATTTTTTCATTTTCCAATTTTTTGGTACCTCATTTTTAATTTAAAATTTTTAAAAATTATTTAAATGGCCACCATTTTGAAAGAAGATGTCGGATGAACCTTGCGAACGAACTCGGTCGAGACATTGGTACGTATTATGTATACACCAAGGTACATCCAAATCGGTTCATAAATACGCCTGTTATCGCGTGACAAATATCAGGTCGTTTCAAAATGTCAGCCAGGTTAGAAATTCAAAGTGCTATAACTCAGCCATTTCGTAAGATATAGACGAAACAAAAAATGCTCCGGAATTTTTGTATCAAGGTCAAACGCATAAGAAAAAAATATTTTTCAATTTTCAATTTTTTGTTACCACATTTAAATTTTAAATTAAAAAAAAATTATATGTTCGCCATTTTGAAACAAGACGGCGGATGAAGCTGGCCAACGAACTCGGTCAAGACATTGCTATGCACTATGTATACACGAAATATCATCCAAATCGGTTCATAAATACGAGAGTTACAATGTGACAAAGATCATATATATATATATATACCGGGTGTCCCAAAAAGGACTGACTGATTTTAAAATTCAATAACTTGCAAACGGTGACAGATATTAAAAAAATTCTTGCAGGAGGGTTATGCATAAGGTCAAAAGTTTTATTACAGTGATTTTCAATTTTAGTTCGATTTACAAACAATAGATGGCGCTGTAAGCAATAGTCGCTAAATACAGGCTCGATTTTCGGTCCTTTATCTTGTTCCATGCAGAAAAAGGAGATGGAAATGTATTATCCGGGCCACGAAGTACCAAAAATCGTGCCTGAATTTAGCGTCTATTGATCGCAGCGCCATCTATTGTTTGTAATTCGAACTAAAATTGAAAATCACTGTAAAAAAACTTTTGACCTTATGCATCACCCTCCTGCAAGAATTTTTTAAATGTCTGTCACCGTTTACAAGTTATTGAATTTTAAAATCAGTCAGTCCTTTTTGGGACACCCGGTATATATATATATTTGTAGGATTTGAATTTAAGCATACTTTATTTTCTTTATGACCTGTATGATCAGCAAATTAACTGACGCTTTGATATTTTTATTATCCATGATTTGAAAGCACGAGTTACAAAAATTCACGATCACGAGATCAAGGTTTGGACATATTCAAAAATTAGAAAAGAGTCAGTCTAAAAAATAATGTTGTGCATGAAGCAGCGGCTTATGAGATGCCAAGGAAGGTATTGTTAAGAATAATCAAATTATTCGTAAGAAATATGTTGTAAGTTTTAAGTAAGAAAGGTGCTGTATTTAGAAAAGTATCAACGAAGTAATGTAAAGTTACCCTTATAGAATTGTATTAAAGTGTACGTGTTGTGATTCAAACGTCTACTTATTCAAATCATCTATATATTAACATTTTACAAACAATAACTTCTACAAATTTGGGGGCTCGATGCCGGGATATTAAGCAACTAGTAGTGGAATAGTTAGTCAAATACTAATCGAAAACATGGGGTCCTTAAATAAAGCTAAAAGAATTGATCTAACAGATCTCTGTGAGGAATGCGGAATTCAACCACCAGAAAAACCGACAATCCATGTCCTAATAAAACTAATTAAAAACTGGGAAGATTACGATGAAGATTTTATAAAGGACCGCCTAGAAGTAATTGTGGCAGCTAGAAAAGCGCAAGCGGAATCGGAACTTGAAGAAAAGAAATTAAAAGCAGAGACTGAAGAAAAGAAACTAAAAGCGCAATCGGAACTTGAAGAAAAGAAACTGAAAATGGAAATGGAAGAGAAAAAATGGAGAATAGAATTGCAAGAAAAAGATCGCGAAAGAGAATTTGAGATTAAGAAAATACAACTACAAGAAAATTCAAGACAGCACATCGATGTGGACACAAGGACAAATCCTGGTAAGCAATATGAATTGCTTAGATTATTAACAAAATACGATAGTACAAAAATGATATTAGTTTATACTTGGCTATGTATGAAAGGCAAATGGCGCAAACGGACATTGATAAAAAAAAATGGGTCAACTATTTAATTAACCTAATGCCATTAGATGTGTTTAATATAATAACCACGGAGAGTGAACCCGAAATGCAAGATTATGACTATATAAAAAGTATTCTTTTAAAACGGTACAAACTATCGCCAGAAGAGTTTAGGCTGAAATTTTTCTCACTCAAAAAAGAGCCATCGCTTATGATATCAAGGTATATTTTAAACAATGGATCGACGGCCTTGAAATAGATAGCTTTGAGGAATTATCGGAATTAATTGTAGTTAATCAAATTAGGCATAATTTACCTGCGGAAACAAAGACACATTTTGCAGAGGAATTGTTAATAATAAAAAAGATAGACGAATTAGTAAACAAATTAGATATTTACGAAACGGCACGAAGTGTTTGCAATAAATAAGCTATAAGGAATACAAGTGGGAGTTTTGAGGATAAACGATCGAGAGTGGCTGACTACGCCAATTGGAAAAGGCGCCAAGTTGACAATAGGCATAATGTGAACCATGGAAGAAACGAGGCACATATAATATGTTATAATTGTGGCAGACCTGATCACGTGAGTAAGAATTGTACCATGGGAAGTAAAACACAACAAAATTATTCAAATTATAACCCGCAACGTAATCAAAATTGGCGAGAAACAAAATACCAAGATTGGAGCCAAAACACGCAAAGAAAAGTAGTTAATACGGGCACGTTAAATGGAAAGAAAGGAAGAATCCTGAATATTCAAGGAATAAGAACAAACATAATAATCGATACAGGGAGTGATATTTCAATCGCCAATTCAAGATATCATACGGCAATAAACGCGCCAAAGTTAACCAGCGACAATATATCTATATCGGGCTTAGGTGGAGAAGAGATTAAACCAACAGGTTATTTCTTGCATATAGTTTATGTAGATGGTATAGAAATACAAGATAAATTTTATGTAGTACAAGAAGCTGACTACGATTTAATAATAGGTAGAAAAGCAATCGAAGGCCTGACGTTAAAAGTAGAAAAAGATGTTGTTAGAATAATAAACGACATTAGAGTACGAGTAGGTTACATTAAAATTAATAAAGTTCCTTTCAAAACAGATGAAGTAGCCGCATCGAATATAGACAATGATAATCGAGGTTACGAAGATACGGTTAATATCGACTGCGAAAATGGCGGAGTGGATTTAACTCATATTACAAATTCAGCTAACAGAGAAAAAATACGAGGATTAATAAAATCCTGCAAAACGAGCAAAACGAAAGATAATGGATTAAACATGAAAATACTAACGGAAGATAAAAAACCTATCTGCGAACGCCCAAAAAGATTCTCTTTAGTTGAGCAGGAAATCATCAATAAACAAGTACGACAGTATTTAGATAATGACATTATCAAATGGAGCACCTCAGATTTTACGGCTCCTGTGATCCCGAGTAAGGAAAAAGAAACCTATAAGAAATTCATCATCACTAGACAGGAGAGATCCGAAAATAAAGACACTGAGAAGGGAACAGAAAATAAACACAAAAAGAGTAGGAAAAGACCTAAAAGAAAAACGGTTAGAAAGAAAAAGTCCAAAAACAATTCTGATAAGAAAATAACTGATAATCCTATTGAAAATAAAACAAAAAATGTTAAAGAAAAGGAAAATAATAACGCAAAAAGATCTACAGGCGAAATTTTAGATCAACCTGAAGCATATAATGATGAATCCAAGTGGTATAAGTATGTACCAAAATTACAAAGAATTATCAATAGCACAGTAACACGAAGCACCAAGTATAGTCCTTTTGAATTAATGACAGGAGTTAAAATGAAGGACAGTGACATGCAGAACATCAAGAAAATTTTGGAAGAAGAATTTACCGAATGTATGATGGAAGAACGCGAAGACATGAGAGAAGAAGCAAAGAAAAATATACTCAAAATACAAGAAGAAAACAAGGTGCAGTTTGATAAGAAAAGAAAACAGCCACGAAAATACAAAATAGGAGATATCGTCGCCATAAAAAGGACGCAATTTGGTAATACTATCAAACTTAAAGAAAAATATTTGGGGCCATATGAGATAACTGCAGCCAAGAATCATGATCGGTATGAAGTAAAGAAAGTAGGAGATCATGAAGGTCCAGGGAAGACGTCAACCGGGGCCGAATACATGAAGCCGTGGTCTATGGGTTAAACTCCTGGACGAGTCGGATAGATTAAATATACGTGTATGTGTATTGAACCTATAATCAAAATTTTATGTGAAAGAAAAATGTATAAAAGTCTCAAGAGTCTAGCTGTTTAAACATAAAAAAAAATAACAAGCCAAGATGATGATGTCCGGACGCCATCATGTCAGGATGACCGATTTGTAGGATTTGAATTTAAACATACTTTATTTTCTTTATGACCTGTAAGATCAGCAAATTAACTGACGCTTTCATATTTTTATTATCCATGATTTGAAAGCACGAGTTATAAAAATTCACGATCACGAGATCAAGGTTTGGACATATTCAAAAATTAGAAAAGAGTCAGTCTAAAAAATAATGTTGTGCATGAAGCAGTGGCTTATGAGATGCCAAGGAAGGTAATGTTAAGCCTAATCAAATTATTCGTAAGAAATATGTTGTAAGTTTTAAGTAAGAAAGGTGCTGTATTTAGAAAAGTATCAACGAAGTGATGTAAAGTTACCCTTATAGAATTGTATTAAAGTGTACGTGTTGTGATTCAAACGTCTACTTATTCAAATCATCTATATATTAACATTTTACAAACAATAACTTCGTACCTACTCGTACTCTATTGTCATTTATTATTCTAACAACATCTTTTTCCACTTTTAACGTCAGGCCTTCGATTGCTTTTCTACCTATTATTAAATCGCAGTCAGCTTCTTGTACTACATAAAATTTATCTTGTATTTCTATACCATCTACATAAACTTTATGCAGGAAATAACCTGTTGATTTAATCTCTTCTCCACCTAAGCCCGATATAGATATATTGTCGCTGGTTAACTTTGGCGCGTTTATTGCCGTATGATATCTTGAATTGGCGATTGAAATATCACTCCCTGTATCGATTATTATGTTTGTTTTTATTCCTTGAATATTCTGGATTCTTCCTTTCTTTCCATTTAACGTGCCCGTATTAACTACTTTTCTTTGCGTGTTTTGGCTCCAATCTTGGTATTTCGTTTCTCGCCAATTTTGATTACGTTGCGGGTTACAATTTGAATAATTTTGTTGTGTTTTACTTCCCATGGTACAATTCTTACTCACGTGATCAGGTCTGCCACAATTATAACATATTATATGTGCCTCGTTTCTTCCATGGTTCACATTGTGCCTATTGTCAACTTGGCGCCTTTTCCAATTGGCGTAGTCAGCCACTCTCGATCGTTTATCCTCAAAACTCCCACTTGTATTCCTTATAGCTTGTTTATTGCAAACACTTCGTGCCGTTTCGTAAATATCTAATTTGTTTACTAATTCGTCTATCTTTTTTATTATTAACAATTCCTCTGCAAAATGTGTCTTTGTTTCCGCAGGTAAATTATGCCTAATTTGATTAACTACAATTAATTCCGATAATTCCTCAAAGCTATCTATTTCAAGGCCGTCGATCCATTGTTTAAAATATACCTTGATCTCATAAGCAAAATCGCACCAATTAGCCGATGGCTCTTTTTTGAGTGAGAAAAATTTCAGCCTAAACTCTTCTGGCGATAGTTTGTACCGTTTTAAAAGAATACTTTTTATATAGTCATAATCTTGCATTTCGGGTTCACTCTCCCTGGTTATTATATTAATCACATCTAATGGCATTAGGTTAATTAAATAGTTGACCCATTCTTTTTTATCGATGCCCGTTTGCGCCATTTGCCTTTCATACATAGCCAAGTATAAACTAATATCATTTGTACTATCGTATTTTGTTAATAATCTAAGCAATTCATATTGCTTACCTGGATTTGTCCTTGTGTCCACATCGATGTGCTGTCTTGAATTTTCTTGTAGTTGTATTTTCTTAATCTCAAATTCTCTTTCGCGATCTTTTTCTTCCAATTCTATTCTCCATTTTTTCTCTTCCATTTCCATTTTCAGTTTCTTTTCTTCAAGTTCCGATTGCGCTTTTAGTTTCTTTTCTTCAGTCTCTGCTCTTAATATCTTTTCTTCAAGTTCCGATTCCGCTTGCGCTTTTCTAGCTGCCACAATTACTTCTAGGCGGTCCTTTATAAAATCTTCATCGTAATCTTCCTAGTTTTTAATTAGTTTTATTAGGACATGGATTGTCGGTTTTTCTGGTGGTTGAATTCCGCATTCCTCACAGAGATCTATTAGATCAATACTTTTAGCTTTATTTAAGGACCCCATGTTTTCGATTAATATTTGACTAACTATTCCACTACTAGTTGCTTAATATCCCGGCATCGAGCCCCCAAATTTGTAGAAGTTATTGTTTGTAAAATGTTAATATATAGATGATTTGAATAAGTAGACGTTTGAATCACAACACGTACACTTTAATGCAATTCTATAAGGGTAACTTTACATCACTTCGTTGATACTTTTCTAAATACAGCACCTTTCTTACTTAAAACTTACAACATATTTCTTACGAATAATTTGATTAGGCTTAACAATACCTTCCTTGGCATGTCATAAGCCGCTGCTTCATGCACAACATTATTTTTTAGACTGACTCTTTTCTAATTTTTGAATATGTCCAAACCTTGATCTCGTGATCGTGAATTTTTATAACTCGTGCTTTCAAATCATGGATAATAAAAATATCAAAGCGTCAGTTAATTTGCTGATCATACAGGTCATAAAGAAAATAAAGTATGTTTAAATTCAAAACCTACACATATATATATATATGTATATATATATATATATGGATACATATATATATATATATATGGATACATATATATATGGATACATACATATATATATATATATATATGGATACACACACACACATATATATATATATATATATATACATATATAAACTTTTGAACGGAGGGTGGTATCGGGGTCTGGGGGTCATGATCGATGAAAATAATCCAAAAGTTTTTGAAATCGCTTTCCTCCGAACGGCTGCAATAGGTAGCTTTTTGTAATAAAAGCTACCTAAAATGTTAAATTTAGCCTGTTTATTTCGGTCTTCCTTCTGCATCAGTTCTAATGCTGCATTTGTGTAATATTGCAAAAGATGCAACAATTACATATATATGTATATACTATATGTATACATACAGAGTGTTGCCGAATTCGACCGACAAATTCAGAGGTGTGATAGTAGACATCAAGAGGATGAAAAATTGCTATAGAACATGGAGTCGCAAACCACTTATTTAGCCACAAAAACAGGATGTTTCACCTCATAGATTAACATACAAGATGGGATGCTTCCATAGAGCGTAATGGTAATGCGATTGCGATCGTAGCGCCTTTAGTGACAATGGGGAAGAACCTCACCCTCCTTGTAATATTTTTATTTTTGAGTATCTACCTTATTGTGAACTTTCTTTTTTTAATGTTGCATGATTGCGTTTTCAATAGAATCTTACACCCTCGCTTACACAAATACATAAACATAGAATAAATATTTTATTTTATATATCTAATATATATTCTATGTTCATGCACGGATATATATATATATATATATTGTACATGATGGGTGAACGATTTAAGTGCATTGAAAAACAAGCTAAAAGTTTCATCGTGAATATTATATGTCAAGTAAATGTGATATAATTGGATGTAAAGCTACATAAAGCGATGGTGTAATGTAAAAATATACGAAATATTGTACTCTACAAGTCCCAGAAAATTTCACAAATATTCCCATTTGGTAGGAAAATTTTTATAGCCGATGTTTCATTAATTTATGAAGTTTAACGTATTAAACAATCGTTACAATAATCATTTAAAATTCACGCATTTTCACTTTCTTACAGATAAAATAAATATATCGTTTTTAATGTAAATAACGTACAACCAATTCAATAATATTTATAATATTAACATATAAGAAATAATAATAAAATTACAGATGTGGGGAAAAATTCCTTTCGACAAATTTTTAGAATTATATAAATTTAAAAGTTGAAAATAAATAGAGGTACTGACATTACATTCAATAAAATTTTATTCGATATGAATAAATTAACACAATACCTGAATTTGACTTTTTACAATTTAATCTGATAAACTTACATATTTACGTCCTTAACAGAATTTTCTAGGGTTTTTCATTTATATTATTACTCTAATTATTTTTTTGTAAGTTAAAGTTGAACGATACCAGTACGATAAAAAAAAAGCAGCTAAATAAATAAAGTCGTCTGCTTCTGTTTCCTTTTAGGGAAGAATAGATATTCAAAACATAGAGCGTAAACATATTTCTTCAACATGTGTAAATTTCGGAGACTTGTTAATTCGCCTTGTCGGTAGTGACGCTAGTACTGTTGCCACTATAGATTTTGCCAAAAATGTCCCATCTTGTATGTTAATCTATGTTTCACCTTAAGTGAACTCGGGTTGATGATAATAATTTTAAGAAAAATAAAAATACTACAATGAAAAAGTAACGATATGTACCTCGTTTAGTATGAAATGTGATAACATTACGAAAAGTTCTGGAAAAGCAGGGGGCTCGCGCAGTCGTATGAACTGGCAATCGCAGTCCAAAATGGGAAGTGTTAAATGCATACTGCTGGCGCGTATAATGTAAATTTCTACCACTTTTGTTTTATGTTATCACATTTACAACAAAAATGAGCATGCCTATTAAAAGTTTCATTATAATATACTTCAGTTTTCTGAAAGTTTTTATCGGCAACCCAAGTTGAGTTAGGGTAGAACAGCCTGTATTTCTGATTAAATAGGTGGTTTGCGACACCATGTTCCATTGCAATTTTCGCAATTATCATCGAAATTTTTGTTCCTCTTGATGCCTATTATAACCCATCTGAATTTGTCCGTCGAATTCGGCAACACCCAGTGTATATATAACTGCTTGTTTGTGAATGTAATACCGAAATTATCAATTAAATCTGAATTTTTAAATTACATTTTTAGGCATGTTGTTTGGTCAAATCTTCAGCCTGATTACATCTATCTCTTGTATTTTCTTCGCTGCCAGTGCACTGTCACGATCATCCTATTTTTCATATTTGCACCAAAAGTGAGCATGCTCTTAATTAATAAAACTTACATGATATATTATATTAAAACTATAAAGTGGAAAATTGTAATAAAACTCTATATACTTTATTTGCGTTCTTTAAATACTTCCTTCTTACAGTTATGGTATCATGCCCGTCCGCCAGAAATAGCGGACTACTCAGGACGTCAGCCATCATCCTGCGGTGATGTTAGGCCCGAGACTTTAAAACTTCATGAAGCTATCACTTCGAACGGAGAAGTTGATTTTACGGACATAAACATCAGTGAGATGGATCCCGAAGATATCCGGGTAAATAACATAAGTTAAACTTTCTTTGTGACTTTATTAGGTGTATTGTAGCAGAGACTACACTTGATGAGCTATAGTTGTGAATTTATTAAAACTCTAGATTGAAAAGAAGTTATCATTCTATGTTTTCTTATGTCCAGCCTGTTTACTAAAGTAGTAGAAAAGAGGCGCAGCAGTGGGCTCATTGTCACCAATAAATTTTAATAAGTTTTATTCGTCTTGTAAAATCTGAGAAATTATATCAATAAATAAAGGGATGAATGTTAAAATTTACTGGCGACAATCGGCTGCTGCGCATCTTTTACACCACGGCTATTGTCTACTTTGTTTAAACGATAAAAATTTTGTAGCAAATTCACATCAAATTAATCAAATTTACAAATTTAATGTAATCCTTTATATTATTTATAATGTTTCCATTAAAACATATATCTGTGAAATCAATGTTTTAATCACTGATATAGAAATGTTTCTTTATCCAACTACGTGACCGATTCATGGGATTTTTCTTAATTGAAAGAGGATACTCTCGAATTGGCCCCATTTAAATTTCATCAAAATTGGTTCAGTACTTTTTTTAGAAATTCAACAAAAACCAATAAATAAATAAATAAATAAATAAGCATCTTTAATATATTTTTTTTAAAAGATTTTCATCAAGTAACGTAGCGCTATCTGTTTGCAGAGAAAGCCGCTACCCAGTGATTTTCCTCCCTCTTTATACGGTTTTGTTTCTAGAATTGTTGTAGGAAAAACCAAAAAGCAATGTTTTAGTGGTTAAAAACTTTTCTGGCATAAAGAATCAGTAAAAATAAAAAATAAATAAAAGTCAAAATTGTAAAGCGTTTAAATGTACCTAAGATTTCTGCGGTACACTCGCTTCATTTGAAGAATGATACTTTTACGCTAATACAGGGTGGGCCAAACGTCCCTGGCAATTTTTTTAATTTAATGTAAAACAAATAATTGAAGTAGGGTTTTTTTTTTTGTTAAAAGTTTATAATTATTATAAAGGAGATATTTTAATTTAAAATGACAAGTATGGATATACTTACCTACATACAAGTGTACGCACAAACACTATAAATCTCAGATTTCCTACTGTAATGTACAATACATGTACTTCAGTTCAAACAAAGTCTTCCTTCAAGCCTAACTAAAAATTTTATTTAGAACTTAAAACCAAACAGCAGTTTGTGATAGTAAAAAGTGGGTATCTTATGAAACTTTCAAAGTTTTAATAAAACTTAGTAAGAAGACAATTATGTAAAAAATAGAAAATAATTAGAATATTATCCTTTCAATATATATTTAAAAATTTACTTGTTAGAACCTTTAACTTTACCTTTTAGCACTAACAAAAATTGCTTTAATTTCCCAATTACTTTCTTTTTTCAGAATATATTTATATATGTACTCATTTTTTACTTTTAATCATAGTAAATGATCCAATCATCGACATTTCTACGAAAGAATATACATTTTCTTTAAAGCCTTATGGTTTCAGAAAGGTATTTCTATGTGGATCGGTCGGTATTCAGCTGTAACGTTAAAATGCAACGGCAAAGGCTGAACCACTTCTAGAATTGAAATTGCATCGGATGACATAATTTCATACATTATAAATTGCTACCTTTACATCTTTACATACAGAATGTTCGAAATTAAACTTCTCGAAATAGAGAGCTGTATAAGGAGTGTGCCGTGTCCTAAGAAGGCGGTAGCGATGGTCGAGAGTGTTAACTTCGAAGGCTTAGCAATTTATATTCTCTTAGAATATGATAACATGAAATTTATTTTATACAATAAAAGATATTCTGGAGTAATGATAAGTCGCTATGTACACAACAATGTAAATTTTTTTGAACCAAAGTTTATGTATCAGAAATAATGTCTATGAGAAGGTGGCAGCTAGTCTATTAAGTCCATAGGCATTGCATTACTTGAACGGAAAACGCTTGTCTAGTCTCAGAGATTAAGATCACCTTTTCCGCGACGGCACTCTGGTGCCCTGTCGCCGCTGTTTCGGGTATCATTCCCCGGTACTAGGGATCGTAAAGTCCGGCCCTTTCGGCCTTCAAACTCTTCCACTCCAAAAGTCGCTCTTCCAACTCCAGCCAAAATCTAATCTCTCCTCTGCATCCTCCTCTCGTATATATATATCTCAATTATCTCCCTCTAAAAACAATAGTGAGTTTCTCAGCCACTAACTGTCCGTTCTTTTCAAGAACCTCCCAGGGACCTTTTCCGTTATCTCCTGAGTCGACACCTTGTGCACCTCCTCTTTTTTGCACCCGCACTCTCTAAACATCTGTTCATGTGAGAAGGTCTGAGAGATATTTTCTCACGCTAAAGTTCACAAGAGTTCCGCCTGTTTTTTGCATTAGCAAACTGTCACCGATTGTCAAATGTCCAAGATTGATGGTGACTGAGTATTTTACCTAATCTTGCCGTGCGTCTAGTGGACTTTAACATATTTTTACTCTGTTTTAGAAATGCATTAGTTCTTTCTATATGGCGAATCTGATATAGTTCAGATCTTTACAAGAGTTATATGAATCACAATGACATGAAATTTGGATTAGAGACGTTTCAAATCATGCGTTCAAGTTTTATTTAAATATTTTAAAAAATGTCGTTGATAGATAACACTATATATATATTTTAAATTAAAGCAATTAGCATTCTCTTATAATTATACCATCTCTTTTATTTCTGCATGGTTAAAATCTTTATATTAATTTTTTCTACTTTTTACCAGTATAGCCATATATGTTTAAAAATAATAATAATAAATAAAAAATCGAAAACACTATTATGGAGGGTGGGATGTGGATTGCTGAAAAAATTATAAAACATACACAAAAAATTTAATAATAATAAAAAATGTGTATGTATGTTTTAAATACATTATACACTCTTTTTAATAAAAAAAATAAATAATAAAAATACCATTATGGAGGGTTATGGTTGGGAATGCTAAAAAAAGTTTTAAAACCTTATGTTTATATGTGTGTGAGCATGTATGGGTCATTCCACACAAAATGAGCAAAAATTTAAAAAAAGTCGTGGCTGCATAGTAACCGAATTTAATTAAATTTGATACACAGATTCAATTCATATTCAAATAGAGCATTGCAAAATATTTCGACAAAAAAATAAAAAATTTTGGAAGTTCTGGACATTTAAAAAACTTGTGACATAGAATAGCATGTGTACAATCGTTCAAAGTTGCAAGTTTGAAGTTCCGTATCTTGAAAACTATTTAACATAAATTAAATATTTTTATGATAGTGTAATCTCTGGAAAATTATCTTCATATTTATTTAATAATAATAATTTGGTAACGTCATGATTAATCTTAAATTTGTTGTATAAATTGAAAATTTGTCAATTTTCAGAAAATTAAAAACGTTATAAAAATTAAAGGAATTCAAAAACATCTGTGAAATTGATGCCTGATGCAGTGTTACATATTAAAATCGAACTGCTAAAGTTTTTAAGTTGCCATGTATTTCCTTCACCTTAAAAAAAAAAAAATTAGAAACTTAAAAAAAATGACAAAACTGTAATTTTTCCTCTTATTGATAGGCAAAAAAAATATTGAAGGAAAGGTCAGACATTATAGTTATTGCACAGACATAAAGATCAATAAGTCCATGATATGCTAAAAAAAAATTCAAGATTGCCTTTTGATTCCTAACGTCTCAAAATTTTTTCAGAAAAGTAATATTTGTTGCATTCCAAGAGCTTCACTCTTTGAATAAGCGCGCGTTTTTTTACAATATTGCACGATTTCAATGGGAAAAAAGATGCAATGCTGCCATCTATGGATTAAGAGGATAAATATATATTTTTTTTGTTCAAAGTATTATATATATATATATATATATATATATATTACTGTAGTTTAAAATAAATATATTAATAGCCAAAAATAAACTGAAAGCAAAAACTAAAGTTTCTATATTTAAAATATACACTTTTATCTATAATGTGAAATAATTTAAAAGTTTAATAAAGCTTTTTTTCACTTAAAAAGAAGTGATAGAAATATTGAATTTTATCCTCAACATTTTTTACTGTTTATTTTTTTTTCCCATTAAGGAATTAAAAAGTCAAGAATAAAATTTTCGATATTTAAAATATATGCATTTAGCTATAACGCCAAAAAAAAGTAAACTTGTCAAAACTGTCCTTCATGCTTAAATGGGTAGTAGAAATATTGCAGTTTTACTTCAAAATTTTTGAAAAATAATTTTTTTTCTCATTACGGAATAAAAATACAATTACTAACTTACGCCAATCTGTTACTTATTATTCATTCCTAATTATAAATAATTTTTAATATAGTCTTTCCATTCCTAAGGCTAATCATCAGAGTTGAAATTTTAAGCATGTAGACAATACCTCGATTTTGTATTCACTTTTAATGTATATTTTAATACTTAAATAAACAATCCTGAAATCTATTATTTTACATTTACTCATAAATAGATATGATCTACATATAGACCGATTTTCATTAAAATCTGTGGCATGTCTGCTACAGCCGATTTGCTCATTTTGCATGGAATGACCCGTATATGTGTATGTATGTGTGCTTATATACTATATGGATATACACTGGTTATCAAAAATTAAGGAAAAGTCACAAAATGCTAATTTTTAAATACGCGAATTCTCAAAAGGAAGTAATATAATTTGAATAATTACTATCTCTGCAGAACAGCTAGTCCATATAACATCTCATTCAGGTCACACATGGTCACAAGAGTCACAGTCACTACGGCGAAACAAAAAATAGGAAATTCCATACGTCCCTTTTATGAGTCTCAAATGACTACTATATGTGACTCCACTGACAGGTCACTGTGACTGCTGCTTTGTGACGAGTCACCAGATGACTTTGCAATTTCGTTTCATTGAGACTCTCGTGTGACTCTCATCTGGGGACTCAATTTCAAAGTCATTGTGCACGTTGCATTATGATAAATCACCAAATAATGTCACATTAATGTCACATGGTGACTTTCTGTCACATGACTTTGTCAAATGGTGACAGAGACCCTACTTTAAAGTCACCACTGTGAAAAGTGGTGAAAAGTCACCATGTGACTTTAATTTGACATTATTTTGTGATTTATCATAATGCAACGTTCACAATGACTTTGAAATTGAGTCTCCAGATGAGAGTCACACGAGAATCTCAATTAAATGACATTGTAAAGTCACCTGGTGACTCGCCACAAAGCAGCAGTCACAGTGACCTGTCAGTGGAGTCACATATAGTAGTCATTTGAGACTCATAAAAGAGACGTATGGAATTTCCTATTTTTTGTTTCGCCGTAGTGACTGTGACTCTTGTGACCATGTGTGACCTGAATGAGATGTTATATGGACTAGCTGTTCTGCAGGAATAGGAATTATTCGAATTATATTACTTCCCTTTGAGTATTCCCGTATTTAAAAATTGGCATTTTGTGACTTTTCCTTAATTTTTGATAACCAGTGTATTTAGGGAGTAAAATCATAGGGGTATGATGATTTAACATCATATTTTTTCATTATTTTTCACATATTGGTACATAATACAGTCGGCTCTCGTTAATTCGAACTCCTCGGGACCCCAAGAAATGTTCGAATTATCCAGAGTTCGAATTATGAAAAGTATGAGAGGAAAACATGTTTAAAGGGGTACTATTACAAAGGAATTAATTTTATAGTATTTTTTATTTATTTATTTCGGCTGTTACCGTTAGAATATGACTTAATATTAAATTAAAAGATATAAATGCATAAACTAATTAATAATATTAAAATAATGTAAATAAAACATAAAAATTAGTAATACAGTACAAAACAACTACATTTTAAAATTTTTATTAATTGTATTGTGATTTTCTTACCTGAAATTAGATGAACATTTCAGAAATTATTTACACTTATTTATCATCACTATGAAAAAAATTATCAATTGTTTGCTTAGTCCTATTCATTTTTTGCTTTTTAGCCAGTTTTTCTGTTTGTAACAAACACTTGAGTTCTTTTCCAATGACGGCTGCATCAGGATAAATGTACTCAAACACTCAATTGATTGTGCAATTGACTTTTCTGTGGGTAAGGACAACACTTGGGACATAGTAGCAGAATTGCCAGAAACTGATTCCATCTCCATGCATTTTTCGTGAATTGTTTCAACAATTTCTTCCTCAGTTAAGGAAGGGTCCTGATATTTCTAAACTGCTGTCAACTGCTACATACTCTGCGAACGTAATATCACACTGGAACTTTTCAGAAAAGTTTGAAAATTCAATTTCTTCAAATGGTTTGTCCTTTTCGTCATTTGTATTACAACCACTCTTTTTAGATGGATGGATAAATCCGCCATGTCGAAAGCATTTTTCTATTGTTTCAGGTTGTATGGTGTCCCACGCCGCATAAAAATTGTTGATGACCGTGAGTAATGTTATGTCGTAGCTTTCTTTAAGATCAATCGAAAATAAGGTTTGTTCTAGAACCCTTTTACGATAATAAATTTTTAAATTTTGGATTATACCTTGGTCCATCGGTTCCAGTTGTGCTGTAGTATTAGGGGGGTACATATTCAATCTCTATAGAGCTCAGTGTTGAAAGTTTGCAATCACTCTGCACGTTATCTAGCCACAATAGAATTTTTCTGTTTTGACGGGAAAATTTTTTATAAAGTTCTTTAACCAACTGATGCAGATTTCACGCGTCGTGCAGACTTTGGTATTTGCCACATAATCAACAGGCAGTGTTTTAACTCCTTTGAAGCAACATGGCTTAGTTGATTTACCAATAACTAACACTTTTAACTTCTCACTTCCATCCATATTGGCACCTACCATCACAGTTATCATGTCTTTTCTAAGTTTGCCACTTGTACACGTTTCAGTTTTAAATGCTAAAGTCTTATTAGGAAGAAGTTTATAAAACAAACCTGTGTCATCGGCATTAAACACGTCTGTAATTGCATAAGTAGAAATGAATTCGGGTAGCTTTTCGCAGAATTCATTGCAAGCAGCGAGGTCTACAGCAGCACTTTCACTGAGTTTCGTACAGTTTCGTGTACGATGTTATTTCGGTGCTTAAAACATGTCAGCCATCCTTCGCTGCAATTGATTTTTTTTAATATCCATGAGTAGTGCAAGTTTTTTCACTTTAGTTGCCAATATAGGTCCACTCAAAGGTACATTTCTTGCCAATGCATTCTTTGTCCATAACAGTAAAGCTCCCTCTAAATCCTCATGGGCTGCTGTTCTCATACGTTTTCGTCCTTCAGGACGAAGGGATGAATTGATTTCAGGATTGATTTCAGGATGAATTCTTTATTTTTAAAGTAAGTAGATAGGGTATTCTTTTTTTTTTTTTTTTTTTCATATTCTGCAGCAATTTTTGTCTTAGATCGGCCACATCCAATCTTTTTAAAAAATTCCCACTTTAGCTTCTAGAATTAATAAAGATTTATAACTTCCACGTGGAGCCATATTTTAAAGAAACAAAATCTTTTACTTTCTCAAAAAACACTTTAGGAGTAAGTAAAACCACTGACTGAAAAATTCGATCTTTATACTGCAGTTAGAGAGATAAAACATGTTTCCCCTATTTGTAACAATTTCCACCCTGTGTATTTCTCGGAATGTCACTGGTCAAATGCTAGAGAAGGATTAGGAACAAGCACAATGGAAGAAAGGGTGGAGGTGTCATTGGTGGACATACAGGCCACTAAGAAAGTGTATATGAAATGCCTGGACTGATGTGTATTCTAGTTCAGAACAATTCTGACAAAATGAGAGAAAGAAAGTTATTTCAAGGACCTGAAGTCCGTGAGAAAGTAAGGAAAAATGAAAAAATGGAAATCTTGTTAGTTCGAATTAAACGAAGTCAAGAGAAAATGAGTTCGAATAAATGAAAATTTTTAACGTTATTCTGCCATTGAAAATTTCGGGACTTCATGTTTAGTTCGAATTAAGCGAAGATTCGATTTATCCGATTTCGAATTAACAAGAGCCGACTGTACAAGGTCGTATTTTACTTTCTCAAAATAATCCTCATTGTTTTTTAAATGTTATTTATATACTCATTTTTTATTTTATAATATTCGTTTTTAAATTAGTTAAATTAGTCAATGCCCTTCTATTTACTTATTTTATATTTACTCAGTACTTATTAAGTTTATTCCCATTTTTTCATTCTACTTTAAATAAATGTTAACCTTAATCATTTCTTAATTTCTTAATTTAATTTAATTTCTGTTTTATGGGAATATATGGCAGCACTAAACATTTCTTTTTAATAAACCTAATTACAATATAGTTTTCCTTTTTCACACCAGATGGCACGATGGCAGTAATGTTCTGATCTCAGCAACTTATGACCACATGTTCTCATAGTCCTAACCTAATCTGTTTCCATCCTTACATGCTTTAAAATCGTGAGTTATCTTTATAATGTTTTGGATCCTTTTATGTAATTTAGGTATTGAGCTCTTATAATTTTTAATATCCTGTGTGAGGTGTATCATTCTTTAGACCTCTTGGTATTTTATTTTATTTTATTTTGTGATGCGCTATTAGGTGATAAATTTTGTCATTTTAGGCTTAATGCCGACAAAATTGGACGAAATGACGCATTTTCACTATGAATTAACCAACAAGCACCTCTGATGATTCTGTGGGTTATTCATAGTTTTTTATTTTACATGCTGGTTTCCTGTGTTCATATTTTGTTCATCTATTTGAATTTTACCATTTGTTCATATATTTGTGATTTCGTCTTTATTATATATATATATTGTGAAACTTGATTTTCTTAAACGGAGCCTCTGCGCAACAAATGCAGATGATAAATCTGATAAAAAGAAAGAGGCACTGCACAGAAGAGCTTAAAATTTTCTGCATGCATTATTCATGCTGATAACCTTGAAAGACAAAGTTTTTGTCCTAAAGTTTCTCTCACAAAATAATGAGAGCACTGAAATTAAAGAATTTGCCTTGCAGAATAATCCGTGCAGTTATCTTTTTGTATTATTCTTTAGAAAATATCTCGAGTACATGATATGGTTTTCCAAATTCCATATCATTATAATGCATTCAATGTTCTACTTAGCACTCTGGGTAGAAGTTTAATTTTGACATACATTTATTTCTGAAAAAAAAAAACCTTTCAATGTATTAGACTTTCATAAATATATCTTAATTTAAAAAAGCCTCTATTCCTTGTTTAAAAATTTTCTTCTGCGATGTCAACGTTCGTAACAAGAAGTAGGGGCTTAGAGTCATTAAGAATTGTATATTATCAATAACTTTTCAACCAAAAATACTGTAATTTTTACTTTATTGCAGGCTTTTTTGTTAAAAAAATTTCATTTTCTTTCTCGCTCTTTTTAGATTGAATTGCGTCGTGTCTACACACAGCTTCAGATTCTACGAAATCTTACAATGCGGAAAGGAAATCCCCACATTTCACGCCGACGTGGAGGTCGCAAGGGCACTCATCGGCGTTTTTCGTTGCAGACCTTTCACCATCGACACAAACACTGCCATGATCATGAGACTGAAGTTTCGAAAACACCCGAGGAATCCACAGCAAGTGCTGATGGTGGAACTGTGGCCGACGATCGAGCTGGTACACCTACTGTCACATTCCGGGAAGGATCTAAAGGACGTAGCGGAGACTGAAGATATCAAAGAGATTTTCTGGGAATAATGAAAGAGAAGTTGCCTAGTTTGGCTGAAACAAAACTACCATTACCTTTCTGAGATAAAAAAGAAAGTGTGATGAATGAAATGAAAGAACTTCGTCCTTTTTCATCTTTAAGAGTCGAAATGAGAAATTAAGAAACTGTGCTTATCATCAGATGACGAAGTTTTCCTTTTCAAACGAGCAACGCATAAGGAGTCATAGTTTCTACACTTGTTTACTGTGACTCATTTTTTTCCTGAAATCGGTAATATGAATCGAATGATTCAAAGATAAGGCTATACTAAATAACTAAATGTTTGTGTGTGTGCCTGAATGTGTATGTGCGCGCAAGCGTGTGTGTATTATATGTATATACTTCCGTAATTCAGTTAAAGGCATAGTTCATAAGGATCCAAAAGATTATTGAGAAGTTGGATGATATGTAAGATATTATTCTGCCGTTTAGAAGAAGGAAAGAGTCTTAATTCTTTAAAAGCAGCAATCGTGCCTCAGCCGGGTTCGAACAAATTTTATCGCTCCTGTATGTGAGACACGTTGCGCATCTCATTGTTTCAATTTAAGTAAACTTTCGTGGTTTCATTATGTTGTACCCATTTAGTTTTACGTATGTTAATGGGTCATAGTGAGTTAGTCACTAAAAATTCCATGCTACGATAACTATATTGTTGTTTTTATGATTTTCCAGCAACAGACATATTTGTGTTCATCTGTTTTAATATCGTTAAAATTTATCGGTGATGTGTTGTTTGTTTTACTCATCGGTTTATAAATATATGAATGGAAAAATTAAAAAAAAAATGCTAATTTTCAAGTTAAATGGGTGAAATACATTTCATGTTTTAAAGGTTCAAACGGCATTTAAATATTTAAATGATGTTTTAATCTTCAATTCTTTTAATTCAGCTAACGTTTGTGTATGAATATAAAATTTTAATTCTTCCAATACAAACATAAACTGAGATACATAGATTTGTTAATGCTAGAAAAAATTGTTTTGACATTATACAAATTTTGCTACCTTTGAATCCACATACTAACTTACCATGTTTTCTAATAATTTAACTCAAAAAATTTTACTATGTCCATTTTTAAATTATATTTATATATACATAAACGCACACACTCTTTTGTAAAAGAAAAATTCGAAGCGCATAAATAAATCTCCCATTTGTATTGAAATCAACGATGTCTAATATTCTTAAAAGTAACAGTTTAAGAGTCATTAATCATACATTGCGAAAAAGAAAATTACATATTACCGATATTAACTGTTCTTAATACACTTTTGATGGTTCAGCATATCGACATTCATAGCTCTGATATTATTTCATTGAATATTTGTATTACAAATTTACAGCTCGAAAAAATTATTATTTTGAATAAAATCCGAAATATCTTGATATTCAAGATATGCTGTGCTATGAAGAAAATTAGAAATCTTTGTGAACAAAGAAGCATTTACTGAATATACAATGTATGAGCATTTCGGTTGAAAAGTGTGAGATTTGGCATCGGATTTTGACACTTAAAAAAATATTTTTGACAAAATTTCTGTGAAAATGTAAGCAGTAGTGAAAAAATTATTTATCTAATCACTAGCCTATTAGGGTACGATTTTGACAAAAGTTATTTTTTACTTTTACAGCTATTACTCAAGACACTTCAACAGCGAGTTAAAGTAACACAATGTTAAAATAAACTTATTTGAATCCATCACCTTGTTTTCAATTATGCTAGGACGTACAAAATATCCGGTATCTAAAAATAAAATTAATCTTTAAGGGGGTTCGGACACTTCATTTTTTTTTAAATTATCGATTTTTACTTTTATTCATTCCCTAGTGGTAAAAGAAAGCTGGAAGAGGCTTCCCTTGAAGAAGAAGGCCAAGATAATTCTTCCTATGTTGGTGGAGTGCATTAAATTTATTAATGTACACTTATAATAAAATATTAAACTTTATTTGCATGTTTCTGAAAATCAAATTTTTTTTGCCTAAATGACCCTTTATCTCATAAAATATACATGATACACCTTTAAAAATTTTAATACATGTTTTTTCGCATATGTACACAGTTTAAAACAAAATTTTTGTAATTCGTAATTTTGTTACTTTTTAATGATTTTTTAAATTTTATTTTTTAGTAGTTTGCAAAAAATATCATAATAAAAATTATCATTATAGCCAATTTGAAGAAATCCCTATGTTAAGGTATGTAAAAATGTATGGAAATAAGTTTTGAAAATTTCAGCTGATTCCTTGGAACAGTTCCTGAGATAAAGGGTCATCAATATGATAAATTTAACATTGACAAGATACAAGTGTCCGAACCCCCTTAAAGGATTAATAAATTATCGTAACGTCCGTAAATGAAATCATTTCCAGATAGCATTTTCGTTTCTTGTTACGTACTCAAAACGTGTTATGAAGTGTTTCAGGTGTAATATTATTTTTACGAAATGAGACAGACTGGTGAAAGAATTTACAAATGCAACCGTCTTTATTATATCAGTACGTTCTATTTTGAGCCACAATACAATTTTTAGACGAGGTTTGTGGCACAATGAAACGATTTTGGGTAGCAGCATGCTTCTTAGTCGCCCATAACCTCAGCTACCAAAGTTTGCGCGAAAGTTGATACCCTTCTTTGCGAAAATAATAGTGAAAATGCGCTTGCGTCTACATTAATTATCAATCATTGGATTCAAGTGGTATAGATTGCCCGAGACGATAGTCATGCCTTAAATATTGTCCTCTTATTTCAGACATGTTTGATTGCTTATAAAACATTTTAAAGTGGTCATGATCTTAAATTTGGTTAGATTATGTGAAGTTAAAATAGTTATTTGGAGTATTTCCCACTGGATCCAAGCATCATTGTAAGCAGTTTGCATGGAAACAAAGTATACTGTACAGTAACATTTATTTATTGAGTTAAGTTAGGGCAAAGTTAATGATTTTCATTTCCATGGTGCATGATAGTTTACATACTAATTTTAATTTTAGTTGAATTACGTTTTCAGGGTGCTTTAGAGAATTTTTCAAAAGAGTGTATATGCTCATGTTGAGTATTTTAAATCGTAAAACATTCTCTATTTCTATTCAGTAACGAGAATTCAGTAGTATATCTGATTTATTTTACTTAATAGATAGGAATAAGAATTATTAAATATGAATATCCTTAAATCAGGATAAATGGTTCTAATACAACAAAAGACAAAGAAAACTTATTAAAACTAATAATCTCACAAAAACGCTATTGAAAAATTAAGAATATTTTTATAATTAACTTATACGAGTCAAGAAGTGCAACTCTTTAAGGAGTCCTTATCTATACAAAATTATCCGAAAACTGAAACATTATACAAACGTTACAGAAAGACTATAAATAATATTGTTTGAAATTGTTTTATTTCATTTTGAAAAGAAAGAGTTAGATATTGATATTTTTTATCATTAAGTTGGCCTGAATGAATCTGTTGATATGTTTAAAATTTTAAAATTACTTGTAATACTGTTCTTTAATGGTACCGTATCAGCATAATTGCCTCCATAAAGATCCGTTAAGTGATCCTATAAATCAAATAATTATGGATTATTCTCCATAAAATATATTTTAAAAACAGTGAGAAAGATATAGCTTTTATCACTTTTTGTGAGGAATTATAATACGACAGCTTCCATTCTTCAATGTTGCCTTTATTTTACACATTTTGTTCAAAAGAAAATATGCAATTGAATTTCATATTTGGCCTATTTTTTTATATTATTCATTTATTTTCTTATTTCGGTAGTTAAATTTTTCAATATCAATTCTATACAATTATGTTAATACCAGTTAGAGCTACAATGTTCTCTAAACAGGGATTGATTTCTATTCCAACGAATTTGGAGATAGCAACAGAATGATTCAGCGATATTATGGACTACAATTTTAAAATTGTTAAGTAGTGATAAATACTTTTTTGGTAGTTGCGAATTAGGCATTCTTTTGAATTCGCTTTAGTCAAATAAAGAATGAAATATAGATATTTTTCAGCATGCATTTATCCTTCCATAAGTGCTCATCAAATAGGAAAAAATACCATTTCTTTTAATGAATAGATCCTGAGTAGACAAAATATTAATTATGCATATCTTGTTCCCTCAGACATACATACAATTTTCCTTGTACTTCGAGATCAAATGTACCAAAATTAACAGAAGATGAGCTATGTCATTTTAATAAGGTAATATTTTCTAACGTTATAATAGATGAATTTTTTAAAATATTAGTTATTTAAGAAATTTGAGGACTCTTGGATGATAAAAATTATGAATGTAGTGAGTAAATTTAGGACTCATAAAATTTTTTGCGAAATCAATTTTACTTCGTATTTCCCAGCAGAAATGAGCATTATCACGTGCGATTTAAAAGAATGAAAATGTGCCGAAAAGAGAAATCTCCAATTGTTTAGAGTTATTTATATTACGTTGTGCGTATAGTTTTATCAGATATGATGACATTTTGAGAGATTTTAGGTTAGCATAATTGACTATATAATATTTAAAAAAATTGTCGAGGATTTTTTTCTATCGCGTGAGAGTTTTGCACACGTTGGAGTCATATTTAACAGATACATCATTTTCGTACTTAATATTTTGTCTATTCAGTTAATAATTCATCGATAGTGAAACACTATCAAGCGCCCAAAGCTTTTATTCCAATACAAAATATTTTTTGCATTCAAAGCATATATTTATTTTTGCCATCTGATTGTTATTTTCTATATCTAGCAGTTTTAAATTCACATTATGCCAGAAAGAGAGAGGAAGCCATACATGCTCTTAAGCTATATATATCTATATATAGTGTGTGGACCTCAACTAATGCTCAAAATCATGTTGTGAAGAAGCCTTTTGAAGGCAAATTCCTATATAGCTCTTGAGAAATTTTTTCATATAAACCATGAGAATAAGCTTTTATTGTATGTTATATTTGTTTAACATTGTGATTGTCTGAATAATGTTATGAAAACTAAACCCATGAAAGACATTATAAGTTAATAATTTTGAGAGCAAATCATGTTTTTATTTCAAGATGAAGAAAAGACATTTGTAAACATCATTATTAAAGCTGATTAATTTTGAATGTAATGTTATTGGTTAATAAAAAAATAATTAAAATATCTGTTACATTATAAAGTAAAATGGTCTAACACATGTACAGTACTATATTCCATATTTGCTTTATATATATATAAAATGTAACACAGAAAATAACAAAAGTTATTTTTTAGTTACTTTTTTCAGTACGTACTTTGTTTAGTACCGTTGGGTCACTTTTTCCTGGTTCCACTCACATTTCCATTATTAAAATATATTATATGTGATTTTTCAATGTCGAAATGGAGTTGTAAGCAATTAACATGAAACAATGAAGCAAACTGTATGGTTTTAAAGATTATTTTTTTTATTTTTTTTATTATTTTTAAAGTTTTGAAACAAAGTAGCCCCTGCTAGGGGCTTCTTTGGCTCATTCACTTAGTTTCATATAAAATGAATACATTTCATATGTAAATGAATACATTTTTATGGAAAACCCTTGCAATAGCATTTTCTAATAAATTAACGCTGCAAACCCGATAAACAAATTGTTTTTTTTTTTTTTTTAAACATTTAAACACAATTAACCAATTGTTAATATTAAAGAAACGAGAAACAGTTTTCATCATGTTATCCTCATCGACTGGAACAAAAACAATTAATGTAACAAGAACAAAATAACTTCTTAAAACACCATCAAAAACTTTTAATTGCGCAAGGCCCTTCGAAAGACCGGAGTCTTTCTTCGTCAGGCGCAAAGAAGACGTGCTTCTACTATGAAAGCAGCAGCAATACTCAAATGCTTTCATAGTAGAAGCACGTCTTTTTTGCGCCTGACGAAGAAAGTCTCAGATCTTTCGAAAGGCCTAGCGCAATTAAAAGTTTTTGATGGTGTTTTGAGAAGTTCTTTTGTTCTTATTCATTCACACCAGTTTCAACTTAATTTCTTTCAATTAATGTAACCTTTTGCAACAATAACATTTGAAAAAAAGTTACTTAAAACATTTTTTAAGAGATTTGGTTGTATAAAAGGCATTTCTAAATAATTGGGGCTATTTTCGGGCCAAAACAGGCCTGGCACAAAGTATCGCCAAAATACTAGTTTTCATGCTAGCTTTATGAAAACGTAAACATTTTCTGCCAAAATAAAAAGTTAAGGGAAAAATTATGATCATGGGTTACAGGTTACTAAAGGTAATATTTTGACACTTACTTTATTTGTAGCTCTTATCAAGATTGTTTCACAATAGAAAGTTTCGAGAGTTAAAATCTACACACGAAAACAGTTGTTTACAAACACATTCAGTGTTGCCATTAAAAAAATCCAATTACCCCCAAACTATTCAAATACCCTATAGTATGGTATAAATTATTTTTTAAGGGCAAAAACTCCAAATTATCTTGTATTGTTTGTTCAATACAAAAAATAAAATCTTTTTTTATGGGCTGGACCAAAGTAACCCCACCCCGAAAGGACCAAAGTATCATCAAGGACAATCGACGGTATTAACTCGGTGAGAAAGTTGTCGCCCCGAATTAATATTAAAAGCTGGAGATTTTCGAAACAAAATATGAAACAAAATACATATTTAAATTTGTTTCCAAATTATTGTAATAAAAATATCCAGCTTTTAACTTTTATGTAAAGTGTGAATAAAGGATTTTGTGAAACATTTTAAAAGTTTTCCAGATCGTAAAGAGAAACATTTTATTAAAATCATTTATTAAAAGAAAAAAAAAACATGAAAACGGTTGTAGTGGTAGGTATACGGTGGTATTCCCCATCTACCCACTGTGTCTCAAATAAAACTACGTACAAAATTTGCTATTCAGAAAGCTATGATTTTCGGAATGAGATTAAAGTTTACTAGGAAAGCATGTATTAGGGCGGATTTGGCTCTCTTGAATCTTCATACGTACTATAAAACTGTCAAAGAATATCTTTGCTATCTTTATTCTTTTGTCAAAGAATATCTTTAGCTTTTTGCAATATAATATTTCAACTTGTATTTTGATTATAAATAAGTGAACAAATGTTAATCTGCTTTTTAAAGTATAAATATTTATTTATTTAAACTTATTAAATAGATTAAATTTTTTTTATTATTCGGTTATTTGGAAAACAATTATTAAGTAAACTTTAAAAAAATTTTTTAGAGTTATTTAAAAAAAAAAAAAAAAAAAAAACTTATTCTAAATTCTTTGTCATCAAAATGAAATTTATTGGGGCAAATTATGAATAATGAATATCAATTTTATTATTTCCAAGAAACCGGTGGCAGTGGTCCGCTGTTCCTCTCCATAGTAATATCTGACTACGCCACTGCATTTAGCGCGCGCAAACCCTCTGATTTTCATTTAACGACTACAGCGTCGGATACTAAATGTTTCCTGTTAACTATGTTTGTTTTTATTTTGAAACAATGGGTTGGTTCAGATTAGTGTTATTAAGGAAAATAACAAAGCGAAATAAAACAAATATGCTTTCATGTAAACTACATTTAAAAATTGCTTGGAGGATATAAAAATTGGGAAACACATAAAATATGCTTAACTTCATTTTAAATATTTATCCCTTTATACAGAATGTTTCATTTTTGACTAATAGAGATCTATTTACTGCTTGAAGATTATATTGGCTGAAAGGTCAAATCTATGCAATCTTCTGAATTATCATTATTATTATTATTGAATAAATATGAAATAGCTGCACGTTACATGTTAACCTGAAATACTCCTTTTTGTGCTGAAAAATATACATTTTTCTAGCGTGCAAAAATTTATGTGTGCTAGGATAATAACGGATGGTCAATCAAATGGCCAATCAAATTTTTATTATTTTATGATACATTTCAAAAAATACACACAATTATATTTTTAACACATATCAATAGTCGAATTAGTTTCTTCATACTTTCATTTTTAAGCATGATAATGCAGCTTTTTTAAGGATGCGGCTGCCATTTTTTATTACATCTTGAAACCTGCACTTTTCAGTCTCTGTAGAGCTGATTAAACTTCTTTTGGAAATCCAATATACGCTGAACTATTTTTACTAGTTTGTCCATTTGAGGTAGGAATGTTAATCTATCGAATTAAAAAATAGAGTAATTAAATTCGTATTAAAAATAAAATAAAGGTTACGTACATCATCTAGTGCAAATATGGTTCATACAATGTGATTATTAAAAAAACTCCAAATGGACAAAAAATATTACAATATTTTTTATTTCTGTAGCTATTCTGTCACTATGGTTATATAGTAATGAACATAATTATTATTGTTTCAAGTTCTTGCAAATAATTCAATAAAATGAAAATTTAATAGGTATGTAAAAAAGAAGTGCATACATTTTTCATTTGGCAAGTATATTTTGCTATATGAATTTTTACACTAAACAGTCAATTTTATAAGATTTATCTATAGGCAGTATTACATGTAATTACTTTCTTCATAAAGTTTTTATATATAAGTATATCAATAAAATTTTTCTGTTTTAAGAAACCAGAAACCTTTTAAGATTACCGCCGCTACAATAATAACCGAATAAAATTTATTTGCGAGACATTTAAAAAAATAATGGCATTAAATTTTCAAACTTTTAGTGACAGATTAAAAATAAAAATGCTATATAGACCATGAATTTTGAATTTGTCAATAATGTTTTGTCGTAACACAGAATAATACTCTCACAACTATATGCATTGCCGATTAGCGTTAAAGAAATACACAACTCTCTTAAATTATGGAACTCTTTTGTATAAGCTCTATTTCTAAAGTTTCATGGCTCGTAACAAAGCTTAATTTTAGGGATGCGTTATTAAAAAGATAATTTATTGAGAATACCATGCAATAACTTTTTAAATATTTATTTATTACAATAGCAGTTGTTAAGAAGAAAATTGAAGCATTAGAAAACATTAACAATGCAAAAAATATCACCTATTCAGTTAACATTTAATTGGATGACTTTTAGTATTAATTGCCGACTTTTAGCGTTAGCTCTTGACGTAAATAAGTTTTTTTTTTTTTTTAATTCTGCTTCTGTTTATGAAATCAGGAATTAAATGTTGCTACTATTAATTGTACAAATAAAGAAAAAATTATCTTATCATTCCAATGCATGACATGAATACCTGAATCACTATCCTAGGTCCGACAGGCTCATTTCACAACAAGATCGCACTCTATTGGTTCTCTTAATGCCGGTGATCACTGTTTATACCCAAATAAAATAAAATAATTTCACAATAACTTGGTTAAGTTATCGTTAACTCTATATCATATATACACATATATATATAATATATGTGTTACTCTATATTATTGTTATAAATTTCCTCTCTATTCTGCTTCTCTTTCCTAATACTTTCACTATAACTATTAATAAAATAAAAATAAATAATCAAATTTCATTGCATTATATTTTTTATCAAATCATATTTCTGTTGATATATACTTTTATGATATTAGTTAAAAATAAAGCAAGCATTCTGACCTTATGGGTATTTTAACCACAGAAAGGTATTTTACCAAAAAGTTTAAACAATGTGGTCACAACTGTATTAAATGTGCGGTTTTAAACTTCTTTCGATAGATGCCAATATTTCGGTATTTTTCGAAGTCTTACAGAAGCCAAAGATGTTTTTAATCAGAAAATATATTTAAGGAAATGTGCCGTGTTTCTATGTGGTACTTACAAGTTTTTATTTTAGAATTTCTGGTTCTAAACTTGTTTAAATTAAATCATATTCCGAAAAAAAATACTGAAATGTTGCACCTAAGGTAAGTGATGCAAATATGGCCAATGCAGGTAATAGGGCCAACCCGCAACAATATTAATAATTTCAGTGAAACTCAAAAACTGGCTCTTGAATTTAGTCGCTGGATGTCCGAAGAACATAGTTTAGTACCGTGTTGCCCGCAATCCTTGATCACGTGCACAGGGGGGCAGACATTGTTGATTTGTTGTTAGTTGCGTTTTCATATTAGAATATTTTTTCTGTTAAGTTTGTTATTTTTCTTATTTGAACAAAATATTTGTATTTACTGTTATACTTAATATTTTAGCTGGTTTAATGGTCTTTTTAACTGTATTAACGCTTTTCAATATCTGAGTGTTCAGACAGAATTACGAACACTTTTTTATTACTTATTATTGTTGGAAATATGCCCATTGGGCATATTACCTGCACGTATGGCCATATTACCTACACGTATGGCAATATTACATTCATATAAATAAATTTATTTAATATATAAATTATTTTAACTGGCATTAAATAACAAATCAACAAACTTCAAAATATATATATTATATACCAAGTAAACACAATAGAAATCAAATATAAAAATGTTAAAATAAGTTGGGTTACGTAAAATTGAATATAATTTAGTTAAATTTCGTTCTCGAAAATTCTCTCTCGTTTATGTTTTAGACTATGAATCCCGAAAAGAAAAGAGGCCTTTGGAGCCAGGAAAGCCTAAATGGGTGTTTGAGAGCAATAAAAGAGTGCAAATTATCGCAAAATGCTGCTTAAAAAATTTATAGAATTTCTAGATGAACTGTTCATCGTTATATTGTTAATAATAAAACTTATAAATAACTATTGGGTAGAAAACCAGTTCTCACACCAGACTAAGGAAAAGATCTCTCCACAAGAATTTTTAGGCTTGCTAATATCGGTTATCCTGTTATGTCAAAAATCATTAATCTCTGCGTTTTTAAATGTTGGAGTGAAAATGAAATAACCCACAATTTTTCATTTAGAAAAGGCATGGCTGGCCGCTACTGGTTGAAAGCCTTTTTAGCAAGAAATCCGAATTTTTCCAGGAGGAAAAGTAAACCAATGAATCCTGCCAGAGCAGCAAAGCACAATACATTTATTATTGCTAATTTTTTTTAGTAAATTACGAGAGGTTCTAATTGACAATATTATCATGACGAACGAATATTTAATATGGACGAAAAAGGGTGTCTTTTTTGTTTGCATAAACATAAAGATCCAACTGTTTATGCTGTATGATTTTGTGTAAAGGTAAAAGAATGAAACCAGTGTGGGTAAATAATTTGCCTGTAGATTCTCCATGAGAAATGACACCAAAAGGAAGCATGAGAGCACAGACATTTGTTAAATGAATAAGTCGTTTTTCAAAATTTAAACCACAAGGATGCTGTCTTCTCATCTTTGATGGGGTCAAGTCCCATCTTGATCACTCAATTGTAGATGAGGCTGAAAAAAATGGCATTCTTACACTCTTTTAACCTTCTAATACAATAGCCATTGGATAAATCCTGATTTGGGCTGTTTGAGGAATTTTGGGCAAGAAGTTCTTTTGTTTTCGGAACAAACCGACCCCGACAACGTTACAAAGGCTCGATTCGGAAGAATATTTTCTCCAGTTTTGGAAAAAGTTATTACACCTTTCACGATAAGGTGGTTTTCAAAGGGACGGGTATCTATCATTTGAATCCAAATTTAACTCCCGAGGAAGTTTTTGCTACATGTTCTGTTCCTGAAAACCCATCTCCAACAAAGAATAATGCCGAAAGAAGAAAAGAAATTTCTATCCCAGGGACATCTTCTGATAAACATGGCCGTCATACGCCTCCTCCGTTACGTATTCCTGGCTCTTCTTCAGACTCTAGCTGTAATTCTTCATTTTCTGAAGATAATGGCAGAAATGGTGCCTCTGTTCATCATTTCAAGAATTACTACCATCATCACAGAAAAAGCGTAAAACTACTCGTGTCATAAAACCTGCAATGAAGTATCGTGCTTTAATTTTGAAAAAAGACCTCTTTACCAAAGCTTCTCAAAATAATATTGAAGACACGCAAACATCACAACTGCGATTAACAAATAAAAACACCAGTCTACGATGAATAGAGGAAAAGAATTCCTAGCAAAGAAAACTGATAAAAACAGTTTCTTTTGCGGTATTTGCATCAAGAAAATAATGGTGGCTATAAGATTATATGTTGTGTGTCGTAATTATGTGAACGAGGAATGCGCTGGACTTACCAAGAAATATATGGAAGTTTTTACTTGCCACACACGTGAAGTTTTAAAAAAAATTTAAAAAATTGCCCTAAAATGTTTATAATTACTTATAATATTGCTTAAAATTGTTCCTTAAAATTTCTTTTTGCTTATTTTTAATTATTTTTTGTAATGTTTCAAAAATTAAATTTGTTTTTGTAATAATTGATGTTTCTCATGAGTTAAATATAAATCTTTTCATTATATTTCTCCTATGGGCATATTACCTGCATATGGGCATATTACCTTCATCAACTAGTTTTTTTTTTTTTAGAAAAATTCCTGTAGGTTTAAATCTTGATTAATTTAAATTTGATATTTTTTTTCCAGTACTAAAAAGAGTCTACTCCTTTAGAGAATTTTTATTTTTTGAAAAATCAGTTACTACTACCGGCAAAAAAATTCTACCCTTAAGGTGGCCATATTACCTGCGCATACCTTATAATTTTCCATTCCCGGCGCTGTTGACCGAATTGACCTCTTTATGTTTCAGTTGCATGATTTCTGATGTTAGTAGCCATGGCAACATTTACTGAAACTAATCTTAAAAAATAAATAATTCAAAGATTATTATTTTCTTTTTAAGCTTTAACCGCAAATGATGGTCTACGAGATTCTTAAACCTTTACCGTCAATTTTCCGTCTGCGAGACTGCAACTTCATTTGATATTTTCAATTGTTTTTTCTGTCACATTAAAAATTTCTTTTTTTTTTAATGCATCCATATTGAAGAGTAAATATTTACGTTCAGTTTATGGTAAGTTATTAAGAGTTTGTTTGTTTGTTTGTTTGTGGGGTTCCGTACTTAAAAAGTAAAAACGGAACCATTATAAAGGTCACTCCTGTGTCTGTCTGTCACAGCCATTTTACTCGTTAACTATGGAACGTGTAAAGTTCAAACTGGAGGAAGTAATAAAGATTATTGATCCACACATTTACAGATTATTAAACATTCTCACATATATTTAGTAAAAATGTAAAAGGGCTAATTAAGTTACTTAAAAAAATCTTTTCTTTGTATATTATGTGGATATGTTGTGAAAGATTTCGTAACGCTGAACTCAAAAATACATTTCTTTTAATTTTAGGCATTATATGTTCAGAGGTATCGTTGAAAATGTAGGGCAAAAATATGTCCCTTCCCCCTCTACTTCCGAATCTACTGAAACTAAAATTATGAAAAAATTAGAGGTAATAGACTTTAACTTAAACCTTGCAAGAAAACTATAGCGATTACACTAGGTCCCATAGCTTTTGAGAAAAGCGCATTTTTCCGTTACACACAAATTTCGATTTGCGGGCATTCAGCAATGGTGTTGAGGAGCGCTGGAGGTACCTATCATAGCAGAAGCATAAAAGCATTGTTGATAATGATTTTAGAAAAAAAATCGTCAGTAATTAGCCGAGATATTAACCCTTAAAGGCACGGTCGGAATGACAAGGGCGGCATACTCTATGTACCATCGGCTTTTAAAGCCTACATAAAAACGTTTAATGATATAGTTGCGTATTGCAATGCCCAGTAGCGGTAGAAAAGCAATAAACGTCAAATTGTTAAAAACAGACTTATTTAATTAGAATTAATCACCTAAATGCTATTGGATTCGGGTCTAGATTGCATTGAGTGGATCTCTCAATACGCCTCCCGTGTCTTTAAAAATTAATTAAAAATGCGGCACGGATCAAGGCGGCGTTGCAACTTTGCGACCTCCTTTCAAAGCGCGCTTAGCACAATGCCAAGTTTAAACTTTGAACAAGGGTTTTTTTTAGCTACACTGTAAAAAGAGAAGATTATTACTACGCGGAATTTGGTTTTATGAAATGCCAAATGACGTTTAAATATGCACTACTTTTATTGTCAGTCCCGAATTAAGTTCATCATAAACAGATTAGGATAAGATTAAAAAAAGAGTTATATAGAAAGCAATATTTAATATTATTTAGGCTTCATATCTCTTTGAACTTTTATGGTATACCAATTCATTCTTTTCTAGTACATACAGCTATACCCAAATCTACGTTGTACAGCTTTTTTACAAAGTCTTATTATTCATTTAGCAACGATTTTTCTTAATAATACAGTTAATAATTCATATATTTATGGTACGGAACCCCCTGAGCGCGAGTAATACTCGCACTTGACCGTTTATTTTTAATAGCAATTTCTAGAAATTCAGGCAACATTTTACTGTCTGCGTACTGCACTGTTAAAAAAAATCTGTAAAGTTACTAACATATTTCTCGGAAACTGGGATTCCAGGAACTATTTATGTAACGGCAACAGCAAAAATTTCTGTAACAGCATCTGTTACAGGAATTTTTCTTGTTGCCGTTACATAAAAAGTTCCTGGAATCCCAGTTTCCTAGAAAAATTTTAGTAACTTTACAATTTTTTTTTTACAGTGTGGTATTTCATCCTGTTACGTGCTACGACAGTTTGTTGTGACTCGATAACATTTTCGATTATCAAAATTTTTCCATTTATTGCTTTTATATAAATTATCACATATTGAATAATTTTTATATCCTTATTTAATATTATTTTCTACAGATTACTATACACTGTAAAAAAAAATCTGTAAAGTTACTAAATTTTTTCTAGGAAACTGGGATTCCTAGAACTTTTTATGTAACGGTAACGAGAAAAATTCCTGTAACACACGCTGTTACAGGAATTTTTGCTGTTGCCGTTACATAAAAAGTTCTAGGAATCCCAGTTTCCTAGAAAAACTTTAGTAACTTTACAGATTTTTTTTTTTTACAGTGTACTACATCATTAAAATTTGTAACTTTTTCCAGTCGCTTAAAAGTAAATTGTTTAATAGTAATATAGTTTTCTTTTATACGGAAATGTAAATTATGCTCACCCAAAAATAAATTCTGAAACTTATTAATTTTAAATTAAAGTAGTCATATTCTGAAAATTATGCGTGTAAACCCAAAGTTTACCTGAAATGGTATGTGCCTGGTCTTTGGCCAAATAAACAACCAGGTATGACGCATATACCTGATGACTTTAATAATTCCATAGTGTAAAATTCATCTGGATTTTGATTTCGAACCTATAAATCAAAGAAAAAAAGGCAAATTCAGTTTCAGTATTTTCGTTTAGAGAGGTTTTAATGATTATTACTAAGCAGATAAATTTATAGGTAATAAAATTAGTATATTTCCGAAACCTCATAAATATCCATTCAATTTGAAGATTTTTCTATAAAAAGTTACAATGCATTTATTTTAATTTTGGCGACATATATTCATTTTAGTTACAAAAACAAAATGAAGCAAATTTCAAAATAACGTAAGAGAAAGAAAGCTTCTTTTAAAATATATGGAAATAAATCCCCTGTATGAATTTAACAGAAACAAAAAGAACCAAATTTTTAAACATTCGTAAAAGAAATCCCAGTTAAAAAAAATATAGAAATAAATCTCCAGTATGGGTTTAATAGAAACAAGATTAAAATTTAAAAAAAAAAAATCGCAAAAGAAATCACATTTAAAAATTATATTAAAATACATCTTCTGTATGGATTTAAAAGAAAGAAAATGAACCATATATTTAAAAAATTCCAAAGGCCGTAAAACATATGTAGAAATAAATATCTTGTATTGATTTAAAAAGTTGACGGGGGGTGGGAAGGGGGAGTTGAATTAAGCCTGTCTTTAAACCTGTGCGAAATACCGTGGGTTATTTTTATTAATTTTACAAAAATACAATATTATTCAAAGCGCATTTTTTTATTTATATTCTATCCAAAAAACACATTTGATTATATAGTACTAATAAAACTCCATCTATTGATTTTATATAGCTTTCGCTTTCCTACGCAGTTATTGCAATATTATTACAGATTTCTTGATCCTGTTAAACATTGCATAAAGATCCACTTTTTTAAGTTTAAATATTTTTATGCTTGATAATATTATATAAACCGATGATCAGTGGAGTTTTTATCATGAACAGTAATTTAAAAAAAAAAAAGGTTGGAGGCGAAAAAAAAGAAAACTGATTTTTTCACTATATTTTTAGATCTTGTTTGGCTCTGGCCCTTTGTTTCTTAAATTTCCTTTTTAAAAACATTCATCATAATATAAGTTGGTGGTTCACAATTAAAATTATTAAAATTAATATATTAGAGTAAATATATTTTTAAACATCTCAAATTTGTTTTTTAACTGCGATGCTAGTAATGAGAATTTGAGAAAATGAAGAAAGGAATTTTTATCAAATAAAAACTATTATATTATATAAACTATAATAAAGAGCTTGAATCATTGCTTAATATTTAACCAATTTATGCATGGTCTTTCAATAATTATGCATGACTTCAGTATATTTCTTTGTCTCAAACATAAATAAAAAAGTAAACTGGGAAAGCTTTTGAAATAAAGAAAACAAAACCTTGGCTATCAGTAGATTTAACTTCATAATTCTGCATAAATCTCATCTCAAATGAAATTACTCAATAAAACCTATTTTTATGTCATTCAACCAAAATTTCCCTTACATCCATTTTTAAAGTCAGACCTTTTAAATAAAATTATTTCCAAAATTGTACGAATAAAACTTGTAAATATATTTTATCTGATATTTTAGATCTTATCGCATTTATTCGAAACAGTAGTACTGCTGATAAATTTTAATTAGAAGTTTGAGATTAGCACGAAAGTAGTTGGGAATTTTTATAGTACTTAAATGTGTGGGTATTTTCTTAAGCCACTTAAAAAGTAATAATTTCAGGCTTACTTTTACTTATTTAGTTTGTAAACAGTATTTCATGGCAATATGTTTTAGTTCTCGAAAGTCGAACTATTTCTAAATGCATCTTAAACGATTAACTAATCCTTTTATTTGCAGTTTTCATGTTAAAATTACCCACATTTTTAATTATGCATTTTAAATTATTAAAAGTAGAAAAGCTTATGTGAATATTTTTCTAAATAAGTGCATTTTAAAAAAATATCTTACACAAAATAAATAGTAAATAATTATCCAACTCTTTGACATGGACACTATCAAGTTAATTCGATATGAATAAAGAAAGTCCTATTCATTATCTGATTAAAAGCGTTAACTTGTACAGTAGACTCCCTCAAATCCGCACAGCTTGGGACCAGAGGTTGTGCGGATTTTATAATTTTGCGGATTTCTGGTCATTTATTTGTTTACATTTTTGAACATTAATTTGATTGGTAGTTGAGCAATGGAAATTATAATGAATGGTTACAATAAAGTGAAACATTAAAATAATTAAGTAAAATATTAAAATAATTTATTAGTTTAAAAGTAAGTAATTATTAAATAAAATAATTATGCAAAATAAAAAATTTAGAAAAATATTAAAAATTAAGTCATGTAAATAATAATTAAGATACAATACTAAATGCACATATAAATAAACAATATAATATAAATATAAAATAATATATAAATATACATAAAATAACACTAAATACAAACATACAATACTAAATATATACATAATAATGAGGAAAAATAAATTTTTCTTATTTTTTTTTACAAACTCTACTTATTTTTTTATTTTATATTTTTGAAACATGGATAAAATGGTTGTTTGCTTTAATTTTTTGTTTCGTTCTTTTGTTATTGCATCCTGAAGCTGCTGATGATTCATTATCTGTTGCTCAGATATAAATCTCTGCTGCTTCAGGAAGCTCAAATATTTTTCTCCTATGGCTAGACCTTCTTCAAGATTAATTTTTTCAAGTTCTTCATCAGATTCAGTTTCTGATGAAGAATCTGCATCAATATGCAGGGCACTGGAAATTATTTCTTGGTCAGATTTTGTTTCTACTGTTGGGATGTCATCGTCACAAGAAATCCAGTCTAGAACTTCACTGTCATCTAAATTATCAATGACGTTACTCAAAGACTGCTTTGCAAAAACCAGTAAATCATTAGTTTCAGTTTGGGCAGCACTGGGATGAAACCCATCAAATGTTAAATCATCACTCTCAGATTCTATGAATAACGATGGTGGCCATAAATTATGCCATGCATGTATCAAGGTGTCTTGCGACATAGCATTCCAAGCATCTGCCAAGAGAAAAAGACATTCTTTTAGAGTGAAAACTTTTAAAATCTTTCAAGCATATCAGCCGATGGATCTAAGCTTAGCAACTTTTGCAGAACCTTTTTTTTATAATTGCACTTCATTGCACGTATGATCCCTTGATCCATCGGCTGAATGAGAGAAGTTGTGTTTGGCGGAAGAAACTGTGCTGTTACATTTTCTTTGCTTAATGAAACAGGATGCGCTGAGCAGTGATCGAATAATAACAGAATTTTACTATCTTTGTTCAATCCTAATTTCTTACTATGTTCAAGTGCTTCAGGAACAAAATTGTTCTCAAACCATTCATTTATTATGTCTTTAGTAACCCAAACTTTCTTGTTAGCTTTATATATAACGGGAAGTTTGATATTTTTTAATGCACGAGGTTTTGCACTTTTCCCCACTACCAATAACTGACATTTGTGGGTGCCAGCAGCGTTGCTGCAAACAAGAACGGTGATTCGTTGCTTATCTTCTTTAATGCTTGACGGATTCTTCTCATCAGCAGTTGCTAAAGTTTTTCGTGGTAAGCTGCGCCAAAAAAGTCCCGTTTCGTCCATGTTGTAGATCTGCTCTGGACTCAATTGTTCTTCTTTGACAAGATCGGTAAAATCAGCAATAAATTCTTCTGCAGATAATGAATCTGCAGATAATTTTTCTCCACATGTCTTTCGATATTTTATTCCATGCCTCTGTTTAAATCGAGTTAACTACCCTGAAGAAAAAGTATATGGAACTTCCATATTCAACTTTTTATAAAGGTCTTTGGCTTTTTCACAGAGAAGAGGCCCTGTTATAGGAACACCTTCACTTCTAAGTTGTTTGAACCATTCATAAAGCACCTTGTCTAGATCACCAGATTTGGCTGCATGCATTGTTTTTCTTTCTGCAATACCAGCATTGCTGTCACTATTCATATAAAAATTCAAAATTTTTTCTTTTTGTTCCTTAATGTCATATACTGTTCTAGGGTTTATTCCATAAGATTTAGCCAAAAAACGAACAGAAGAACCAGAATTCCGTTTTTTAATAATTTCAACTTTGTGCATTATAGTCAAAGTGACATGTTTTCTTTTACTGAATTTTTCATCAGGAAAATCTGGATAATCCATATTGGTAGAATTTCGCAAGAAACAATAGATTCAAAACCGAAACTAAAACAAGAGGGTTTCAACAGTTACAGTTATTATGCAAAAGCTACTGTTGCACTGTATTTTTATTTTGGATAAGCAAATAATTTACACCAGAATTTTAAAATAACGAAATTTTATGCCATGTTTATCCAGATTTAATAAACGAAAAAGCTTGATTAATTAAAAAATATTTTGGAAAACGATCGCGATCGCCGATGATATTAGCGCCATCTTTATTTATTTCGGAAATAAATGCGTATTTTCTTTATGAAAAAACTTGAGTTCAGTCATATTAATCAGAATTACATATTAAAATACGTACGTAAAATTAAAAATAAATAAATAAAAATCATTAGATTAAAACCAGTGTTGAATTCAGGAGGTGGCAAAACTGACGTAGATACCTCTTTCACGCTGCGATCTGAAAACGAAACTAAAACTTATTTGCCTGTTCCGTTGCTTCGCGCATTCGCTCCGCGCATTTCCTCTTTCTCAAGATTTTTCTCAGTCGCCTATACGCACAGATAACCGCTTTACTGTATTTACAAAACAGGGTTATTAGATTTTTTTCGGAAGTAAATTCATAATTTTCTTCATAAAAAAGCTTGCATTTAGTCGTATTAATCAGAATTACATATTAAAATGCGTACGTAATATTGAAAAAATAATAAATATTGAAACACGAGGAAACGCATGGAAGAAAAGTAAACAATTCCACTACAGTTTACACTTGCTAATATTCTACAGAAAATACAATAAAGGGGAATTTTTCAAGGCTCGAAATGTACTGGAACAAATCGGAGCGATATTCCGGTTCTTGAAATTATGATAAATAAAGTTCCGATTCGTAAAATTATGGTAAATATCGTTCCGTTTCATACTTTTATTAAAACATTGTTACTGTTTAATATAGCTTATTGCGCTCTCTGTTACTGTTTTCATTGTTATTTAGAGTCTTGAATGTTTGTTTTTATATTGCTTTGTATTGCTTTAGAAAGAAATTTGTCTATACTTAAAAAAAAAAAAAAAAAAAAAAAAAAAAAAAAAAAAAATCAGCAACAATAATTTTTAAATAGCGTTCTGTTTCGTAGATTTTTCCATTTCGAGCCCTGGAATTTTTGATATAAATATGGTAATTTATATAAAAATCAAAAGTAATATAAATTTATTTAGTAATAAATCAGCTGTAATAGCCAAAAGAGAATAATTAACAAAAAATTCAGTAAAAAAAACATGGCGATAGTGGCTGATTTCGGCGCCATCTTGAATTTTGTGCCTGCACTTTAACTGTAAATTTCATTGTTTACATCTGAAAAAATACGCGGATTTTAGGCGTTCGCGGATTTTAGGGTCGCGGACTGGAGGGAGTCTACTGTAATAATTGCTACTAACAAGTTACATATAGCCAAATTAACTTCGGCAAACGATTGTTAAATATTAGAAACTGAATTAATTGTCAAATATTAAAGAGAAAATGCATTAGATATTTTTAGTGAAAAAAAAATAGCCCCCGATGTAAATTATTTTTTATATATAATTTTAAAGAAAATATAAATAGCTTAGGATGAAAAATTTCGAGAAAAATCTTTATAAATAAAGAAAGAGTATTGGAGAACATTTTGCTGCAAAATTCAGGTAAGTCCATACAAGTATTATGCTTCCAACCGTCATAAACACTAAAATATTTAAAAAATACATTTAAAATTGCATCTGGGTTTTATTTATATATAAAGATATTATATTTAAATATGAATATATTCATGTTTCTTAATATACATTTGTGTAAATGCCAGTAGAGAAAGGATTGTAATATTTGAAAGATATATGTTCACTTGAAGGAATATTTGCACCTTTCTTACAGGGATCTCAGCACCACATAAGCAAATTATTATGAACTATGAAGTCTATTTTTGGTTGCTATTTAATGAATGACAAATAATAATTAATTTAATCTAGCAGATTTAGTTTCTTAACGATTTAAAAAAAATCAAAAAGTTGCATTTTCGTTCGAAAAGTTTTAATAGTCTTATCCCGTTAGTTATATATATATATATATATAAACAATGATAATACACATTGTATAAAAAATAGCTATCAACTTGTCAATATTTTAAAAAATCTTCGTTGTGTTTATAATATAACGACATATGACTTCAAAGATCTTTTTAATAATATAGACCTAGTAGATTTACATAAAATTATAAATGCATTATTTAAAAAGTATTATAAAAAACTGGAATTACCATCTAATATAGATATTGCATATTTTAAATCTTTAACTAACTTCATTATCTATAATAATTATATATTGCAAGATAACACTTTATATTTACAGCATGTCGGTATACCACAAGGCGGTTGTACTTCCAGTTTACTCTCAGACTTATACCTATATCATTATGAACGTAATTTTACTAATAATAATCTACATTTATATCGTTATATTGATGACATAATTTTAATTGATTCTGATCAATCTGCAATTACTCGATTTCCAGTTGATTATCCCACTAATTTGGAATTAACGGAAAACCTTTTATCTAACAATACAATTAACTTCTTAGATCTTAAAATTACAATAAAAGACAATAAAACAATCACAGATTTGTATGACAAACGTAAAGAATTTAAATTCACAGTTAATACATTTACAAATTTTAAATCTTGTCTACATCATTCTGTATTTCGTAATATAATACTTAATCATTTATATAGAATAAAATGTTTATGTTCTTCTCCTCTAATTAACAATAATATTAAAAAACTAATTTATGATGCATTAAATCATGGTTTTCCAAAAAAATTCATATATTCATTAATATACAATTAGTACTTTTCTTACATGATCTATAAACACAAATTAACACATGCGTAAACAAAATTACAAAAAAATTATAAAATAAAAAAATATCTATAAAAAATTAAAAATTGTAAAATAATATAAAAAAATTATTATAGGTTGGTTGGGTGGGCAGATGTTAGAGTACGGAGGAGGGTGGTGTTGTCTGGATAATACGCAATGGTTAATTATAAAAAAATGGGGGCTTTTGTATTATTACTATATTTTTGATACGTATTTTATATGGATGTTGATTTGATATTTTATATGTAATTGGAGAATTTTATTAATATTATAATTAGCTTAATTATTGATTAATCTAATTTACAATCATTTGTTATTAAATTTTAATTTACTAAGGACAATATCATATTAATTACTAATAGTATGCCATTTTTATAGTGATTAATATACATATAAGTATGTTTAATATAAATATAGTTATACAGTATGTATTAAAATTGGGTAATTATTTTTATTATTATTCCTCTATTCTTTTTAATATTTATCTATTTTCAATTTATTATCGGTTTAATGTTTTTGAATGTCCCACATTCATACTTTTTGGATTTTTATGGATGTATGAAAATAATCCACACTCTATATTTGTGCTTTTTAAGTAATGGGAATTTAAGTATCATTTAACCTTCTATATACTTCCATATGTTTTTTATTTCCTGTTCATTTTATAATTATCTTATATATAATTGATTTAAAGAATAATTTTTATATTATTTTTAATAATTATTTATATTAATTATTACTGAATTTATTTTGTTTTATAGCATATAGCTATATGCTTTATATTATCAATGTTCTAGAATTATTTAAATTCTTAGTTTAGTTTAAATAAGTTAGCTAATAGAATATTTTTTATGCTTTTAAATTTTATTAACAATAGTTTTATTTTTAAATACATTGTGTGGTTTATATTAGGTTTATAATTATCTATATATAAGGATATGTTTGGTTTTGCTGTTTAAAAAATTATTTACATTCAAATGCTTACAAATATTTATCTTGTGACAGTTGAATAATAAAAGTAATACTAGATGGCAGCACCAAAATTTGTCTTTTTAAGATAGCTCTAAATTTTAATTTTTCTAGCTCCATTTCAGTTATAATTTACTACACCAGGGGGTATTTTTAGCTAAATTTTGACGATATTGTTAAACAGTTATTAATTAATTTAATAGTGCATTTTAAATAATGTTATTACTATCTATTTATTTTATATTATATTAAATGTATTTAACAAGGTATTTCAAAATTTATTTCAAAATGTATTAACTGCATCCTTTGGTATCAATTACTGTGAATTCTTAACTGTTTTATTCACCTTAATCTTTATGATATTCTGGTAGACATGTGCACGTGGATATTTGTAAAATACTGAAATATTAATCGGTATGGTGTTTATTATTTATATTTTATATCCTATAAATATTTAAATAGGTTTTATTGATTCTTCCATTTCATATTATTTGTTTCTATTCTGTTTTCATTTTTAATCAATTCACTTGATTTTAATGGTTGTTTGGGCACAGGGGAAAATAATTTTTAGCTTTAGCTTATTTTTCTCACAGAAAACAACCATTTTGCTTATATCATTGAATTCTGTGCCCTTGACAACGTAATTCAATATATAAGCTTTTCCATTTTTTGTCGGTGTCCACTTTTTTCTTTTTCTTCCATAATAATTCTTATAATAAATTATTATTATTATTTTTTTTTATACTTACAGCTTTAATTCATAATAATTGACGGTGGTAGGTTATGTTTAATTAATGGTTATATATATATATATATATTCTTCTTCTTCAAATTTTTGTAAGCTGTTAGTAGTAATAAAGTAAACAAATTTAAGAATTTTTTTTATATTGATGGCATTAGTATACAAAAAAAAATAAATAAATAAATAAACTACAGCAATGCGTAAAAAATTGGAAATAAAAAAATCGTAAATAATGAAACATCGATTTCAAGACATTTTCCTTTTCAAGACATTTCATATTTTATCCTTAAATTTGTTATATGTGATATAATGTTAAATTAGACAAAATATCAGACAACATTTAGAACGTTAGCACCATTAACATTTATAAAATAACAAAAAAATTAAAGAGTACGAGCCGAGATAAATTCGTTTAAAGATTTCATTAATAAATGTAAACAACTGGTAAGTATTTGTAACATAAATACCAGGTCTATCAATAAGTTTTTGCCCTCACATGGAAATAATTGAGTGAAATTTATGAAATTAGTCTTTTTCTGTTTAGTCACCGCGCAAAGTAACACATTTCTGTAAACGGTATTTCAAAGAGAGGGGGGAGGATGTTTTCCAGGAGGCGCGATAGCAGACCCAAAGGGGGCATTTTTCTAACTTTTGCCGTCCCCCGTATGTAACATATTATTGGAAAGGCCTGTGATCACTTATTCATGCTATGCACCCCCCCCGAGCCACTCCCCCCCTAATTTGACTTCCGGGGGGCACTTTTCTAAATTTTGCGGACATCATTCATACCCACCGGGGAGAAATTTGGGGGGAGGGGGGAGGGAGGTGCATAGCATGAATAAATGGTCACAGGCCTTTCCAACAACATGTCACATGCGGGGGGTCGGCTAATGTTAGAAAAATGCCCCCTTCGGGCCTACTATCGCGCCTCCTGGAATACGTCCTCCCCCTTCTCTTTGAAATGCCGTTTGCAGAAATGTGTTACTCTGCACGGTGACTATGTAGAAAAGGATTAATACAATGTAGCAATTTCATAAATTTCACTCAATTATTTCTATGTGAGGGCAAAAACTTATTGATAGACCCTCGTAAATGTAATAATCTGTTAACAGTAGTTATTAATTACTGATTTATTTCGGAGAAATTAAAAAAAAAAACATTCTTTATCGCATAAATGAACGAACAATATTACTGCAAGTATTTCCAAGGTAATATACAAATGTCTCACTTACATTGAGATATCAAAATCAAATAGTGAAATTTGAATGTCAAAATAAAAATTGTCTTAGCGTGAAATAAAGTCTTTTAATAATTAAAGTATTCCAGGGAATGCAGGACACTGCAGAAAACTTTCAACCTATTTATAGAGTACTGACATAATACACTAAAAATAGTTGTGTTAAAATAGTTTTAAGAAGCAAAGAAAAAAATACTAATACATTAAAAGTGCTGTACGATACTTAAGAGCCATTATTTTGAAAATCAGACAAGTGCGATTGTTGTATTTTCTGTTTTGCTTGATATTTTTCTATGTTGAAGTTGATCACATTTAATGAATAATGCGCAATTTTGAAGCCTTGAAAAAATTTTCCCTTCCCTGTAGAAAATGTCAAAGTTCAAGGTTGTGACCGTCATTTTTCATGAAAAGTGAAATGCGAGTATGTTTGCAGTGCTAAAGCTTGGGAAAGCAACGACATCCCAAAATTCTTTTGTGATGAAATATTAGTATAACACTACCTGCTTAGTAGACTGTATTCGTTTCACTGGGGCATTGTTATTTTACATTGTTATGTTGCCACAAAATGCAATGAAAATGACGTTTTTGTCCGTTTTCCGCACGTATTTTCTTATTTAAACAATAGTACCCCAATTTTTTTTCTTATAGAATATCAAAGTCTACTACTAGGACTAGGTAAATAATATAAAACTTTGCCGGAATATTGCTGCTGTTAGCAGGAATAGTCTGTTAAATATTCAAAAATTTCAAAATATGCAGTATTTCAATTAGTCTTTTCTCAAAACAGCATCACGGTTCAATAAAACAAAATATATCAAATAGTAGTTGGAAGTATGTACAAACACATGGAAAAGAAAAAAAAAGTGGGTCCTCGTCATATTTAAAAAAAAAAAATAACAAAATTTACAAAAATTCACAGTCAAAATATCCCGTTTAAATTTCCCTTTTTTCCATTTAGAACAAGGAAGGGGAAAGAAAAAGGGATATTCCATTTTCTCATAGGGAAAAAACATAGCTAGCCGAAAGAGAAACGGGATGTTTCGTTTTCTTATCGGGAAAAAGTATGATAAATGACAGTCTTTTTTGTGACTTTTGACATTTTTTTTGTTATAAAAATATGACGAGACCCCACTTTTTTTTCTTTTCCATGTGTTTGTACATACTTCCAACTACTACGTGATACATTTTGTTTTATTGAACCTTGATGCTGTTTTGAGAAAAGACTAATTGAAATGCTGCCTATTTTGAAATTTTTGAATATTTAACAGGCTATTCCTGCTAACAGCAGCAATATTCCGTTAAAGTTTTATATTATTTAGCTTGTCCTAGTAGTAGACTTTGATATTCTATAAGAAAAAAGTTTGGGGTACTATTGCTTAAATAAGAAAGTACGTGCGGAAAACGGACAAAAACGTCATTTTCATTGCATTTTGTGGCAACATAACAATGTAAAATAACAATGCCCCATGGAAACGAATACAGTCTACTAAGCAGGTAGTGTTATACTAATATTTCATCACAAAAGAATTTTGGGATGTCGTTGCTTTCCCAAGCTTTAGTACTGCAAACATTCTCGCATTTCACTTTTCATGAAAAATGACGGTCACAACCTTGAACTTTGACATTTTCTACAGGGAAGGGAAAATTTTTTCAAGGCTTCAAAATTGCACATTATTCATTAAATGTGATCTATTTCAACATAAAAAAATATCAAGCAAATCAAAAAATACAACAATCGCACTTGTCTGATTTTCAAAATAATGGCTCTTAAGTTTATTTTAAGCAGTTGTTTTAATCAAATGCTTTTTAATTAACCTATTCAAAATAATAATATACTTTACATGGGGGTGAAATTCATATTATGTTTCTCTCTAAGAAAATACTGGACAAAAGATAAAAATTATGTTAAGTGGGATGTTTATCTATAGAGTAGATAACTTATGCTTTCATACTCCTTGATAATCTAATCCATTAAAAAAAATAAAAAAATAGGCAACTTTAGTGTCATCAAGAAAGAGCATTTAATTATGAAAGGGGAAAATTTGTTTCATTAAGTTTATTTGAAATGCGTGAAGATCGTGTTAAATAAAATTCCTTATCAAAATCATAAATTTAGGAAATTTCAACACTTTGATAAATAACACTATCAATATACCGATATTTCGTGACGTTATCGATATTGTCGTTATATTGCTGACATCTCTATTTTCTTGAAAATCCTACCAAAATTAATACAGTATATATTTGGCTCGTTTTGAAAATAAGCCTATACTGTGACAAAATGTATAAACATTTTGTAATAAAAGTGAAATTAGGAAAAAACTTTTTAATTATCGAAAAAAAAAAATTCGGAATTTGTAGCACTCACATATTGATCACAATAAAGACGTATCTGAATCAATCTAATTTTGATAGGAGGGGGGGGGGGGGTAACTAAAGTTTCACTTTTAAGTGTATCGTTTGATTTATTTATGGAGTGTGTGACTCATAGCATGTTTTTTTCATTCACATTTCAATTACTTTTCACAAAAGTTTGAAAAACTTTAAAAGAAAATGGTAATAAACGTTAAAAAATCTTTTTAACGACAGAAAATAAATATGAACTAAAATAGAAACTGGCAATTTTAGCTTGCTTTATCTAGAACGCTATAGACGCAGCACCGAGGAAAATATTTCGAAAAAATAACTTGATTCTGAATAAGTTCAAATTTAGTTAAGAATAACTTCAATCATATTAGACCTTTTGTTCTGTCGTACAAATTGCATAAGAATGCATATTATTGTTATTTCCTTATAATATACAGCCTTATATAATTTTTAGTTAATTTTTCAGCAGTGAAATTACGCTCGATTCAATATATATTCGAATATTCAATATACAGCCTATTTTAACAACTTTTTTTGATATAAACACGCATTCATATATTTTTTTAACGCTATGACTGATTAAAAATGTTTCTTTTTTATCACGTTTGGAATCAACGTAGAAATTAAGACGTAGAAAACACATAAAAATGGAAATGGGAAATCTTTCATTTACAATAATGAAATCTTTGAAATCAATACCCTGGAGAAATAATTAAAAAAAGACACATGAACACGCCTAAAAATATAAAAATATCAAAAAATTAATACTCACCTCAGCTTCTCGCAAAGCTCTTTTAGGTAAATGAATTCTTGGATAGACATACATAGCACCAATTACTTTATTGCAAGACAAACCTTCGACACTATTAAACATCTGATAGCAGTATTGAGCTCGAAGTTTTAGAGATTCCAATATACTTGTCTTCTCCTTTAATGGAATAAAAAATATTTTATAGTTTTATAGATATTAATAAAATTCTGTAGCACTGTAATATGTTTTCTTTTTTCACAAATACTCCAGCAAAAAGTAATATTGTCAGTAGAAGCCTGTCTAATTTCTTTTCTGTTAAATTTCGAATTCAGAAAATCAAAAACTACTGTAGCGGCTAAATCTTTGAGTTTTTTTCAGAAAAAAAAAACTATTTGTAGAAGTCGTGTTTTATTATTTAGTAACTTATGTTCCAAAATACAACAAAAATTACATTTTTTCACCTTTTTTTTTTTTTTTTTTTTTTTTTTTTTTTTGTAAGCATTGTATAGCACTATATCAAAAGCGAGTAATTTTTAGAAAAATAAACCATAAAATTTCTGTTTGAAAATTTTGCAATAAATCGGAATTATAGCTGTAAGCTGGATTGAATTGGATTTCTTCAAAATTTCCCGTACAACCACTAATTCTTTCCGTCAGTCCATAAAAAGGGGGCTTGAACTAGTCCTCGAAATTCTTTATCAAATGCTTTTAACCGAGAACTAGAGTCTAAATTTAGTATGTTACATAATTAACACATGTAAATATTACATGATAGAAAACAATTTTAAAACAATGGAAAAGTTACCAAAAAGGAAGTAGTCATAATCATTACAAAATGATATATCTAGTTTTCAAAGTTATTTCTGTTTTATTTTTTTTAAATAAAAATATTAATCACGTCGTGTTTTTTTAAAAATATTATAACTGAATAACATATTTAAACATTAATGCCTTGAATTCAACTATTGATTTTAACACATGTAGAATAAAATATGTAATTAAGTAAAAATATTTATTTCTGTTTCTTTTTTATGTAATATTTCGTGTCTGCTTAAGTATGTTACAAATTATGAGAAACCTATTTACTACAGATCGTTATATAAAACTGATGGAGTTTATTTTATTTACTTATCGGAAATATATTAAAATGGCCAAAAATGGAACTGAGATCAATAGTAGTAATTTACATTAAAATAAAATCAGTTCAATTAATTTTATCTAAAATTAATAGCATATTTATAAATGATATAAATCTGACAACAAAGATGCATTATGACAACTTTTAAAATATAGCACAGGCTATTGGGTTATATTTATGAGTAGAAGAATTATTTTAATCTGGTTGTTTACAAAAATAATTAAATTCACTTCTAAGTATTTTCACAGAAACATAATCAAAGAAACTTACTAATTGAAACAGTTCATATGATGGTTCATGAGGAAGAGGTGAATTAGTGACGCAGTACATGATTATCTAAAACAAAATGAATTAATTTTAAAATATGAGAAAAAAATCGATAAGATGCAGACAGAAAAATATTATTGGCAATGATGGTTATAATAATTCTTCAAAGAAACTCGTTAGTGAATGTAGATTTATGTTTTCTTTTTCTTTTTTATGATTTAACACTTGAAAATGCAAAATATCTCACATTGTCAGCGGTTAGAAAGAAATCACTTAGACAATTTTAATGATTGTGATTTTTTATGTATTAGGACAAGAAAAAGTCGTTTTTTTAGTTTATTAAATTTAATCGTGCATGAGAAACATATTTAAAAAAAAAGAAAGAAAAGAAAGAAAAAAAATCACTCTTCTGCTATATACTTCAATAACATTTGTCAAATTTTTTTAAGTTTGAAAACCTTAAATTATATTATATTATTTTTTCAGCAATAAAAATGTAAGGATATTCAGCATTTTCTCACTTATTATTCATGCTACTTACAATTTAAAGATGAAATGTTTAAAATAATAATAATAAACTATACAGCAAATGTTATTCTTAAATTGCTAGGTAAACTTTTAAAACTTTAAATAATTTTTAAATGATTTCAAAATGAGAGTTGATGCAACATACACTCACCAAATGTGATTTTGCAACACCATGAAGGAATGCACGTAGCCATTGAAAAATCACTGAACCAATTTAGGTGAGAGACACAAATGATTGAAACGGAAAAGAAAGATATGCAAAAAATCTGTTTATTCACTAATTAATGTAGCCCCACGGCTAGCTATAGAAGCCGATAAACAACAAGGCATTCTGTCGGAGGAATGCACGTAGTCATGTGAAGGAGTTCGCGTAGCCATGAGAAAAATCACTGGAGCAATAATAAAGGTGAGAAGCATATACAAATGATTAAAAAGACATATGCAAAATGAACCTGTTTTTTCAGTAATTAATATAGCCGCCTCGGTCAGCTAAAAAGGCCGCTAAACAACGAGGTATTCTATCTGGGACCAATAATGATCACTTGAGTTGCTCCTTGCCCAAACCGCGTCCACTGCAGAAAGCAGGTCTTCTAAGGTATGTGCCGATTGTGCTGCGTTGGCGCCCGGTGCATGTCCGATAAGGTACTATGGAAGAGAGATCGGGTGAAGTATGTCGATTCCGCCCACGGTGTTGAGAGTTCGCCGTTCAATACCGGACATAGTCCTGCTAGAATATCATGCCAAAGGCAGGCTGCAACAGTGGACGAACTACAGAAAAAACAACTTAGTTGACGTACTGCTTCGCTGTCAAACTACTGGTAATGCGAAAAAAGGCAGGCTGCAACAGTGGACGAACTACAGCCAAAAGAACTTAGTTGATGTATTGCTTCGCTGTCAAACTACTGGCAATGTGCAAAAAGGCAGTCCGCTGTCCGAGCACAATGCTTCTCGAAACCATTATGGCCGGTGCTGTGGTGGTATGATGCTCGATGATATTGGCTGCCAAGTGGCATCGACCTGGAATCCTCCACGCCCATACATTTCTGTTATTCCTCAATAAATTAAAGCGGGATTCGTCTACGAACAATACCCGATGCTATTCGTTGATCCTATTGCAATAGCAATAACATCAGGCCAGGCGTGCAGCCTTATACCAGCGTTTAACGGGAACCCAGTGGCTGGTTGCCGTGCGCGTAATAGTACCTCATGCAACTTTCTGCGGATGGTTTGCGAGGTACACATGAACCCTTTGAGAGTGACAGACGGCTTTAGATGTCACGTGACGTTCAAAATGGTCTCGATTCGGCGTTAGGCAAATCTGACAGCTAGTGGGCTCTGTTGTGCACCTGTGAGATTCATTCCTTCTTCGGCATGTTTGTAGATGGTCCTGCATACATCGTGCCACACATCTTTGTATAATACTAACGTCGCATCCAATACACTTGGCGATTGTGCGCATGGACAAACTGATGACGCGTATTTCCAATATTCAATTTCGATCTTTATCCATAAACTCATGATATTCAGATCTCTAGTGTCTCCAAGGTTTTTCCAATGCTTCTTTCACCTTCTCGCGGCTGCAATTGGTCACTGATAGCATACGCGGGAAGAAGAAGATGCAGGCTTTCATATCCACAAGCCGGGTACCATGTACGCAATGCGCACACAAACTCAAGCATTTTCAAATTTCCCTCACTACTACCAGTCCTGTAATTTACATAAGGCTACGTACATTCCTTGATGCTGTTACAATTTAACTGTTCATGAGTATAGTTCGTTTTTCGATTTAGTGGACATATAATAGTCTATAAATATAGCCAGTGATTTGATTACTTGATTTTTTCTCCATATTTTTATAAATGTATAGTATGCAGCGATAAAATTATTTTGTTTCAGAATCAAAATTAAATGCAGGAAAAGAAATCCCAAATTTTGTGTGATAATTTAAGTGATTTCCTTTTTTTTCGATCACAAATGGAAACTATATTAAAAGTCGTGCAGCTTCAGAGGAATTCATTTTTTAATTAAGGTGACGATCAGAACCAAAACGTACTAAAATTTATATTTCTTTTAAGAGAAATGTATTCTTCACCTGTGTCATATTAGCAATTTTTCCTTGTAGCTTAGCGAACACTTCCAAAGTTACGCACCTTTTTATTATAACATAACCAAATTATATAGAGTGGTCTTCAAAACTTACTTGACCATAGAGTGTAGGGCAAAGTCTTGAAGCTAACAATTCCATGAGCATTTCTTTCACGCTGTTATCTAGATTTATAATCTCGCAGTAACCACTTCTAGCCCCACACCTAGTAAAACCAGGGAAAATATTTATTCAAAGTAAAAGCAACACAAAACGTATTTACAAAACAGAGACACGACTTTAACCCGATCTCGAACCTTCGGTCTTTAACCCGAGAGTAGTCGCGTCTCTTTTCAGAACGTTATTAATAACGTTCTGAAAAGAGACGCGACCACTCTCGGGTTAAAGACCGAGCGCGACTAATGACGTTCTGAAAAGAGACGGGTCCTTTTTCAGAACGTTATTAGTCGTTCTCGGTATTTTTGACGCCGCCCCCCCCCCCCCCCCCTGCATACAGAAAATGTAAAAGAAGAAAGATTCTTTACTTAATATTCGAATATTACATTTCAATGAAGTTATAAATTTGCAGTTTACTTAAATTATACATTATATTCATAAAATTTCGAATAATGAGAAAAGGTAAAATTGAACTGACATTAGTGATCGTTGCGCAGACTTTTTCACCAGTTTTAACTTTGCTTGTAAAAATGTATCTGAAGGGAAAACAGAGATGTCTTGTTACTTCACTATGGCGGTGGAGAAACATTTAAAGTCAACTGCATGGTAGTTCTCCATTGTATTTGCAAAGGGATATGAGTTAGGATAATGTAATTTGTATGGGCGGCAAAAAGACCGACACAGTGTGTCCGTTACGTGCTATTGGATAGAAATTCACTTCAAAAGTTTCGATTTATCACCGTCTTTTCTGTTCTTCACATAAAACCAACCTGGCGTATCGATTTAGGTAAGTAAACCACTATTTTCTATAGCTTTCAGGAGATATTTTGATTCCAAGTAGACGTTTGTACGTCCAACTTTTCAAGCAGAACGGCTATGCTTATTTTTGATCGTCTGTTGTGGCAAAACCGGTACCCATGGAAGAGTGAAGACCGCAATTATTACATCCTCATCATATAAGACGGAATTGGAATTAGAAGCTTCCAGAAAAAAGAAACAACCAATCAAACGCAAAATTTTTTGATGCCCTAACAAGGAAATACTTCAGAAAAAAGCGAAAAACATCGAATCACTTCAACAGAAAGGGGTGAATAGCTCAGTTGAGGAAGCTCAGAAGAAAACCAAAAGAAAAGAAAAGAAATCACGTCAACAAGGAAGAGAATGAGAGCTCAGCCTAAGAAGATAACGAACCAACTGACGCTTGCCTATTCTGCAATGAAATTGTTTCTTCAAACAACAGGTGGTGAAGGTTGGACACATAGTACATAGTTTAGTCAACAAAAAGTGGGCACATGAGAAGTGCAGCAGATACGAGCAGTGCAGTGTTTTTGTTTGTAATTTTTGTAGACAAAGTAACGTTAAAAGTTCTTTTAAAGTTTGAAATAAAAAACGTAAAACGTTACTGACCCCAAAATATGTATATATGTTGTGAACTAGATTAATATTAACACAATTATTCTAATTGGTAAACAAATCATATTAGATGTAAATTTCCAACTGGGCGAAAAATGTCCGGACCAGGATTCGAACCCGGGACCTCCTGGCTGAAGCCGCCAGTGCTCTGCCATCTGAGCTATCCCGGACGATTCTGGTCGAACTTTTTCACCCAGCAAACCTTGATGATTACAGCATCTGGTCTGAAACCTGGTTCAGCTCAACAGAATAAATCACAGGTAATGGAACTCCAGAAATCGCTGGATACGGAATTACACTAGATTAATATTAACACAATTATTCTAATTGGTAAACAAATCATATTAGATGTAAATTTCCAACTGGGCGAAAAATGTCCGGACCAGGATTCGAACCCGGGACCTCCTGGCTGAAGCCGCCAGTGCTCTGCCATCTGAGCTATCCCGGACGATTCTGGTCGAACTTTTTCACCCAGCAAACCTTGATGATTACAGCATCTGGTCTGAAACCTGGTTCAGCTCAACAGAATAAATCACAGGTAATGGAACTCCAGAAATCGCTGGATACGGAATTACACTAGATTAATATTAACACAATTATTCTAATTGGTAAACAAATCATATTAGATGTAAATTTCCAACTGGGCGAAAAATGTCCGGACCAGGATTCGAACCCGGGACCTCCTGGCTGAAGCCGCCAGTGCTCTGCCATCTGAGCTATCCCGGACGATTCTGGTCGAACTTTTTCACCCAGCAAACCTTGATTTTTCGCCCAGTTGGAAATTTACATCTAATATGATTTGTTTACCAATTAGAATAATTGTGTTAATATTAATCTAGTGTAATTCCGTATCCAGCGATTTCTGGAGTTCCATTACCTGTGATTTATTCTGTTGAGCTGAACCAGGTTTCAGACCAGATGCTGTAATCATCAAGGTTTGCTGGGTGAAAAAGTTCGACCAGAATCGTCCGGGATAGCTCAGATGGCAGAGCACTGGCGGCTTCAGCCAGGAGGTCCCGGGTTCGAATCCTGGTCCGGACATTTTTCGCCCAGTTGGAAATTTACATCTAATATGATTTGTTTACCAATTAGAATAATTGTGTTAATATTAATCTAGTGTAATTCCGTATCCAGCGATTTCTGGAGTTCCATTACCTGTGATTTATTCTGTTGAGCTGAACCAGGTTTCAGACCAGATGCTGTAATCATCAAGGTTTGCTGGGTGAAAAAGTTCGACCAGAATCGTCCGGGATAGCTCAGATGGCAGAGCACTGGCGGCTTCAGCCAGGAGGTCCCGGGTTCGAATCCTGGTCCGGACATTTTTCGCCCAGTTGGAAATTTACATCTTATATGTTGTGAAGTTTGATTTAAAATTTATTGCAGTAAAGCTTTTTGTTTCTGCAAGTGTAAAAACTTAATATCTGATTAGTACCCAGTTTTACCCTACCACCAATGGTCGGAGCTGTTTGAGATGGTCCTGGTAAATGGCCTTTTCCAAATTATAGAAGAATTTTCCTGTGGCAACAGGTGTGATTTTTCAATAGTGTAGATGTTTCTAAATACTTTTGTGTGTGGGGGGGGGGGGATTTTTTCACACTTCTGGACCTTTGCCAACTAAGGAAAACCGCTAGATATCTGGTTTTATCCTACTCTCACTTATGTTAATTTTAAATATTTAAGAAAAAGACAGGAGGACTGAAAGCAAATTATAGGGATAGTTATAGAAGATAATAAAGACTGTTTGGATGAAAAGCTATTGAAAGTAAAGCGCTATAAAAAAATTTTGCTGCATAAAGAAATATTTTAAACGTTTTAAATCTGACAAATTACTATTTATTGAAAAATGAAGAAAAACCCGTGACATTTGATTTTTACACAATAAGAAATTATAAAAAAAAAGACCTTGAATCAAAATTTGATAATAGAATCAATAACACTGATTAATGAATCTATTATGAATTGATTCAAATATTACATAAAGCACAATGGTGCCTGAACAAAAGAAGAAAAGCACAATGGTGTCTGGCAAGGGGATGTTAATGTTAGGACGTTAAGAAGCTATTAAGCCTTAATAATATAATTTATATCAACCGAAGATAGTTTTTTATGCTCTTTTTGAGAGTGGCTCTTGAAAATGATCGCAAGGAACTTGAAAATTATTACTAAAGTGATTTTTTAAATATATTTATGGTTTTATTACTCCAAAATATTTTAAATAAATACTTTGCAGAGATTTTCTATATTGATATAATTTCCCTTTTCGTATATTACAATAGCAATTTTATAATGTTTCTTTTTCTCCAGCGTAAACTACGAGTTATCGTAAACTCGTAGTTATCGAATCACCATTGAACTTTTCTATTAGAAATAACAGAAAAATTATCATAAAAAATATGTAAAATCTTACTCTCCCATATATCCCTTAGAGCTTGACATAAAGGATGCTAGTTCCATTTTGTTGAACGGTGAACCCATTTCTGACATAACTTTTTTAAATGAGTAGAATTGGAAATCTGGATCATAAACATTATACTGGTATACCTAAAAAGGAAAATTTCCTTTATTAAAAAAAAAATGAAAGGCAATACAAAAATTATGAAAAATAATAAATTTTGCAAATTACCTCATCTGCTAAGATAAAAAAATTTTCTTCGTATGCAAATTTGATTGTATTTTCAATATCTTGTCTTGACATCACGAAACCTTTATGAAAGTGAGAAATGTGCTTAAAATTATGAAAGAAAATTTCTGCAATGTTTACACTCTTTTAAAAAATTGAAAGGTATTTTTAATAAGCATAAAAACTGATATAGTGATTTTTCTTTCGATTATCATGCGAATATGTAGATTTATACACGAAAACAACTGCTTTTTGAATACAGAAAGAACAAAGAAAAGTGCATCATTACAATAAATAGTGAGAAAATTGACGACACCGTTAATTTAAAAATTAGGACAATGGTGAACATTTCAACCTGACTAATAACGGAAGCGTTTATCATAGTAATATGATCATGTGACGGTCATTTACATGAAATAGTGTGATTTAACCAGAATATCTCGATATAAGGATAACTTCGCCTACCCCGGTAACTGGGCATTTATCATATACAATATTGGTTTTACGTTACTTAAATGAGAAAAAAACTAGCTAATTTGGCACATTCCGGTAGAAAGCGGTTTGAAATAATTGGAATCTGTGCCATTTTTCTCTTCTGCCGTTAAATAAATGACGTTATCAAATCGATACAAAAATACAGATGTTTTTATCTGTGCTAACACAGGTTCATTGTTTCGTGTTTTACTTAACTAAACTATTATTTCAATAATTAAAAGTGTAATAAATTAAAAATAGGTGTTTAAGACGAGAAAAAGTGGGTTTTTTCCTGTAAACTCACAAGGTTTCGAAAAACTAGAGCTATTAGTAATTGGCAAAATAATAACCCTTGATCCTTAAGTTCATTAAAACTTTGTGTACTACAAAAGTCGTGGATAGAATTAAAAAAGTTTGGGCGACATTTCAGAAAGTAAAACCTCATTAAATCAACACTAGTTTAACTCGATACGATTTCTGATCCGTTGAAATATGGAGTTGCCGAAATTCTACTATATAATCGTTGCAGGCCGTACAAACCAGCAGTTAAGGTTTTTAATTTTATTATTATTAAGAGCCATTATTTTGAAAATCAGACAAGTGCGATTGTTGTATTTTTTGTTTTGCTTGATATTTTTTTATGTTGAAGTAGATCACATTTAATGAATAATGTGCAATTTTGAAGCCTTGAAAAAATTTTCCCTTCCCTGTAGAAAATATCAAAGTTCAAGGTTGTGACCGTCATTTTTCATGAAAAGTGAAATGCGAGAATGTTTGCAGTACTAAAGCTTGGGAAAGCAACGACATCCCAAAATTCTTTTGTGATGAAATATTAGTATAACACTACCTGCTTAGTAGACTGTATTCGTTTCCATGGGGCATTGTTATTTTACATTGTTATGTTGCCTCAAAATGCAATGAAAATGACGTTTTTGTCCGTTTTCCGCACGTACTTTCTTATTTAAGCAATAGTACCCCAAACTTTTTTCTTATAGAATATCAAAGTCTACTACTAGGACAAGCTAAATAATATAAAACTTTAACGGAATATTGCTGCTGTTAGCAGGAATAGTCTGTTAAATATTCAAAAATTTCAAAATAGGCAGCATTTCAATTAGTCTTTTCTCAAAACAGCATCACGGTTCAATAATACAAAATGTATCCACGTAGTAGTTGGAAGTACGTACAGACACATGGAAAAGAAAAAAAAAGTGGGGTCTCGTCATATTTTTATAACAAAAAAAATGTCAAAAGTCACAAAAAAGTATTTATCATAATTTTTCCCTATAAGAAAACGAAACATCCCGTTTCTCTTTCGGCTAGCTATGTTTTTTCCCTATGAGAAAATGGAATATCCCTTTTTCTTTCCCCTTCCTTGTTCTAAATGGAAAAAAGAGAAATTTAAACGGGATATTTTAACTGTGAATTTTTGTAAATTTTGTTATTTTTTTTTTTTTTTAAATATGACGAGGCCCCACTTTTTTTTCTTTTCCATGTGTTTGTACATACTTCCAACTACTACTTGATATATTTTGTTTTATTGAACCGTGATGCTGTTTTGAGAAAAGACTAATTGAAATACTGCATATTTTGAAATTTTTGAATATTTAGCAGACTATTCCTGCTAACAGCAGCAATATTCCGGCAAAGTTTTATATTATTTAGCTAGTCCTAGTAGTAGACTTTGATATTCTATAAGAAAAAGTTTGGGGTACTACTGCTTAAATAAGAAAATACGTGCGGAAAACGGACAAAAACGTCATTTTCATTGCATTTTGTGGCAACATAACAATGTAAAATAACAATTCCCCATGGAAACGAATACAGTCTACTAAGCAGGTAGTGTTATACTAATATTTCATCGCAAAAGAATTTTGGGATGTCGTTGCTTTCCCAAGCTTTAGCACTGCAAACATACTCGCATTTCACTTTTCATAAAAAATGACGGTCACAACCTTGAAGTTTGATATTTTCTACAGGGAAGGGAAAATTTTTTCAAGGCTTCAAAATTGCACATTATTCATTAAATGTGATCTACTTCAACATAAAAAAATATCAAGCAAAACAAAAAATACAACAATCGCACTTGTCTGATTTTCAAAATAATGGCTCTTAACCTGATAAAGGCATGGGTTGTTTTCAGATGAAAACGATCATTATTGCTTGTTATTAATTTTATGATGCCCCAACTAAGTTCTTATTACAAGTACTTTTTGTTTATAAGAGTTACCGGTCATCTTTCATGAAATTTGTACTAAAGTATTTTCGAAATACATAAGTATTGTTCTTTTTTTCTCCCCGTGTACTATTAATAGCCAGTATTAACATATTACAGGGTGTATCAGAAAAATGACCCGATTACAAATGACCATAACTTCGTTGTAAACAGTGATTGAAAACACAATAAAGAAAGAAGATCAAAGTTTTGTTTGCTTACTTCATAACTCTTCTAAGTGCCTATCTTTGCTTGCCTCTTGTCACAATGAAGTTCCCTCCTCTATTATTTTCTTTGAAATGAAATTAGATTCTATTTACTAACTTCGATACATTTATTTTGAAATTTTTTAAATAAAATTACCTTAGAATGCTTCTAAAGATAAATTACTGATTAATATATACGAAATAACGAAATATTTTTACCAAAAGTGCAGTATTATATTTCTTTATTTATCAAGTTAAATTTCAAATTTTTTTTTCAAAATTGAGGAGTTAAATTTTCAAATTACAGTCTGATCATAGCGTACAATTCTGAGTAAACGCAGATTTTTCTGAATATCTTTTCAGTAATAATTAATTTACTAACCTATTATTGATACCTATGATAAAAAAAAATTAAGGTAAACTTTGGAAATTTGTATAAGAGACAAGGGTAACATTTTGTATTAGTAAATTAGTGAAGTTTTACTAATAAGGACAATTGATGCTCAAATAAAGCTAACTTGATGCGTACAAAGTGTTCCATGGATACAAATTAGTTAAGGAAGTCCATGTTGGTCTAAAACATTGTAATTTATGTTGCTGAAGCATACGTAAAACTTACTAAATGTAATTATGAAAACTCCTTGATTGACATAATGTCAAATGCTTTTTACTTTAAATGATATTATATGAACGAAAACACGAAGGGAAGAAGGTGTTCTGTTAAAAAATTAAATTTTATAAAAATGGAAGTGAAAGCTTTGCGGTGTAAGTTTTTGTTTTTCTCTTCTTGCTAACATATGTCTAAAATTTTAACAATTGGAACGAAACTCTCTCAAAAACCATATTAACATTTCATCATTAAATATTATAAATTATTATTCGTTATTTAAAGTATTAAATGTAAAGTATTAATATTAAAAAGTAATGTTTCATATCTTGAAGAATAAGTAGAATCTTAGTAACATAGATTTATCCTATGATAGATTATCTCATAATAACCTTTATCCATAAAGCAAAATATTTTTTTAGAAAAATGTGACACAACAACTTTTACAACTCATCTCTTCAATTTATTCAATAATCAATGTAGTATTAAAAAAAAATGTCACCAATCCTTAGTGTGCGTGCGTGTGATTATTAAGCAGCAGCTAATTTGGCAATGATCGTTGGGGATGGATGTCTTCAAAGAGGATTTTCAAAGTTTCTTGATGATAACTTATTGCAGTATCACTGAATCAAGTTTTCCCAAGAAATGCTATCCGAATAGTTTTAAATTCTCCTATGCATCAAATATAATAATAAAAAAGAAAAGTGCCCAGTTGAACTGATGGCATTGAGTTCACAGGCTATTCACACTAATTGTATTTTATACTCTCATTTATGTCAATTATTCATAAAATAGAAGTCACTCTTTTTGAGCAAAACGGTAAATTAAGGGGGGATTAACCCCCGTCCCACCTTTATACTTAACCAATGAACCTCCAAATCTAATCAGGGAAGTGCCTTATCAGAATAAACCGGTATACCAAATTTTATCAATGGCAAATCGGATAATTCTGCATGAACCCCCCCCCCCCTTATCTAAGTTAAGGGGGTATTAGGACTCCGTTACTTTCTTTATACTTGACCAGTGAACCCCCAAAACTAATCAGGGATGAGCCTCATCAGAATGAACATATTTACAAAATTTGAAGCAAATCGGATATTTCTATCAAGAGTTATCGCGTTACGTACGTACATGCATACATACGTATGTACAAATAGAACCTGCGAGCACATTAGCTCTCAGCCTTTGACAGCCTGTGTGCTAAAAAACAATAAATATAAATTAATGAACAATTTTGAAACAAAAAATTTATGCGACTTAAAGTGACTTTTAGCTTATAAACGAATTGCTTGCAATTTTGCAAAAAAGTCATTTTATTAACATTGCCTATTTTTGTTGTTGTTGTTTACTTATTGAGCGCCAGCCGGCGTATTTTAGCGAGGGGGATTTGACACAAGAGAGTATTTTGTTTTAATAAAAACCACATTAAATTTAATGTACGTTGTTGCCACTCGAGTGTATACATAAAAGAGTGGTGGCATACGCAAATGGCACATGTTCTGATTAGAAGTTTTTATCCGAGCTGTTGCAACCTACATTACAGAATTAGACAATACTCGCCTGGACAAGTTCTATTAAATGTGTGAGAGAAATAAAAAAAAATCAATAAATTCTAAATAAGTGAATTTTTACTTTTGTAGCAAAAAGAAATAAAAGGTCTTCTAAAATTAATAAATTCTGCTTTGGACATATGATTCCAAGGCTAAAAATATTCATTGCTGTATTGTCATTTATGAGTACTAATATGAAGTTAAAAGAATGTACAAGAATCACAATATGAAGGAATAGTCCACCGTGCCCCTATCTCTCCATATATTTCCAGTCGTTAAAAAATTCAGTTGTTTTGCTGTAAGTGATAGCCATTTTACATATAAAATATTTTAAGTCGTATTTAAATTAATCAACAATGTCATCTATAGCAGGTTTAGATGGTAAGCTGTATTTAGTTTCAAAATATATAAACTTACATGGGGATAGATTTTTAAGAATATTTAAATCATTAGACATAACCTGTCCATGTTCACTATTTATATATTTTTGTAAGGAAATATCATTGCAATTGCATATAGTAGATGTGTTAGGCGAAAAGGTTTTTGAAAATTTATTTTAGTTGAAACTTCTATGTCCAAAAGATATAGAGTAGTTGAAAAGTTTTAAAATAACAACAGTGTGTAAAGGAAAGCTACATTCTCTATTGTTAATTTATACAGGGTGTCCGGTCTCAATGGTGTCCAATAGCTAATTCCTAAACCGTTAGTCATAGACATATAGTTCCAATAGCAAAAATGTTTAAAATGAGGTAAAGAAGTATTTTTAAAGCGATTTCGGCCAAGAAAAACATTTATTAAAAAATTACGAAATTTAAATTTTTATACGGTCCCCAAGTCCTATAAGTAATATTTAGTAAAAGTATCCTATTGCACTGACAAGTAAGACAAAAAAAGTCCCATTCCTTTGCGATTAAAACTGACCGAGTAATAGATGTTTAAAGTTGGAGTATCTTTTTTGCTGCAAAATAGGGGTCAGTCACAAATTTACTAGAAATAAAAATAATCGGCAGATATAAATTTAACATTAAACATTGAGAGTAAATTAACATTACAAATATATTTTGAGATTTTTGTTCATTCTGACATATTAAAACAAAATATACAACTTGTACTAAAAATATAAGCAAAAAAAAAAAAAAAAAAATTTTGTTAAATGATTATAAAAGCAACAGTCACACCTCTTTAGAAAATGATACATAGTTAGATCACCTAATCTAAAACTTAATTAATAAAAATTAAGGTTATCTTAAAACGTGCTCGAAGTGCCGTCCCTTCGGGTACAATGCAGAAATGTACATGTGAAATAAATTCTTCTTCTACTTTTTTCAACATTGTAGGTGTTACAGATCGGCACGCCATACCAATACGATTCCACAAATCTGCTCGACTAGTGGATTTTCTTTCATATACCTTATTTTTCAGAAAACCCCAAAGAAGAAAATCTAAAAGATTCAAATCTGGCAACCTGGGAGGCCACTTAATACGACCTCCATATCCGATAATATTATTTCCAAAAGTACTGGTTTGATTTTGGTCTCTAAAATATTTTTTTCAAACAAGTTTTATAAAGAACTAAAAAGTTGAATTTGAAAAAAGCATAATATCATCAAAATGTATAATAAACAATCCCTGCTCATACGTCGTAATGTATCTGACTTCTTTTGTGCGGCACTGATAAAAAAAATAAACGCAACGCACTTTCATTTGGAAAAATTACATTGTGAATCTCCATGCCTTACATAAATGTTACTGATTTTGATTTAAAAATTTTTGTTTGTAGGCAATAACGTATACAAAATTTTTGGAGTGGTCCTGTAAAATAAATATAAATGGTACGTACCTAAAATCATATTAATATTACATTGTCATTGGATTTACATAATTATGCAAAATTTAATCTTGATCGGATATTTGGAAGTGAGTTAATAACGGAATACGATTTAGGAAGACATACATACGAACGTAGTAAGCTAAAAGCGTCACCATACAACTTTCGTATAAAAGTAATACAACTTTTTAAAATAAAATCATCAAAAGAAACACACTCATTTCCTTACCAAAAAGAAATGTCAAACTTCAATTGAGGACATCAGTTTCGAAACTCGCCTTATCCGAAATTTAAAAAATCGTGTTTATCTATCAATCTATTCTATTGGTATAACTGTACCAATCAAACACTACAATCTCCAAATTTTCAATGAATACCAATGGGCGCATTTAAAAGTTTTATGCGATTTCCCAAAATTTGATTTTTTCGATAAGGCGTGTTTTTAAACTCACTTCTTCAATTATTTTAACCAATCTGAAAGTTAATTATTAAAAATTAACACTACCGTAATATTTATAGGGGGCAGCACCTTCAGTTAAATTGCTTTAAAAATACTTCTTTACATTATTTAAAACCTTTTTGTAATTGGAACTATATGTCCTTTGACTAATGGTTTAGGAATTAGCCATTGAACATCGTTTGGAGTGGACGCCCTTTATAATACTTTAAGCATTTCGTGTACGACCCCTGAAAGCTTGGTCCAAACTCATCTGTTTTCGGTTACAGAAAAGTGGTTTAAGTCATAAAATTGAAAATGTCATAACTCGGTCAATTTTAGTGTTAGATGAAGGGGACTTTTTTTGCCGTACTTGTTAGAGAAATAGGAAAAGTTTACTAAATATCACTTATAGGACCCGGGGACTGTATAAAAATTTAAATTTCGTAATTTTTAAATAAATGTTTTTCCTGACCTAATTCGCTTTAAAAATACTTCTTTACCTCATTTAAAACATTTTTCTAATTGGAACTATATGTCTATGATTAACGGTTTAGGAATTAGCCATTGGACACCGTTGAGACCGGACACCCTGTATAGTTGAAATGTATTTTATTACGAATGCGGTTTGTAAAAGATATTGTGAGTTTTGTTTTATAAGACTGATTAGATGTGGGTTTTTTAAGTGAATGCCTTAGTAAAAAGAATACGAAGAAAAAAAGAATAACTGAAACGACTACTAAATTTAAGAGATTTAAATATATTGTGAATTCGAATGATCAGCTTCTTTCATGGCAAAAATGAATTTTCCGAGTTTAAGCCAATTAAAACATGTGTTAAATTGATTGTGTAATTGATATAATGTAGTTTATGTATTTTTTTTTTAATAAAATTATGTGAAGCAGAACTCTTTCCTCTTTTAGTTTTGTTGATCCTCTTATAAATTGTAGAATAATTAGAAATAGTTGCTACAGAAGATAAGACATTGTGCAGTATATTGTTTGTTACCTGATTATGTCCATATGGATATGTAGTTGTAAAATGGTTTATGGGTCAATATCTGAAAATTGGACAATTTGCGTCCACTGCCAATAATATTTCATTAATTATACTAAAACCAAAACTGAAAAATGTAACATATTGTAACATTTGTTATAACAATTACCAATGATAAATGGATATATAATGCTATATAAATAATTAATTTTAAGCTTAAACAAACGAAATCATCATTTCTGTCCCTGTCCCGAGGTACAAATATCCAATATTAAATGTATGCTGTGAACATTTCTATAAATATTACTAACTTTTGATAGTAAATATTTATACCTCTATATATATACAGTATGGGAAAATATAATTGTTCTTTATTAGTATATATTGTATAGTAAAATATTGTAGTAAATATATTTGTCCCAGTGGTTGACCATCATCTGAGTCCCTCTAAACACACATTTAGGTTAACAGATAATAGGTGGCGCTGCCAGAATTATTTCCATTGTAACAGCAACGAAAGTTCAACTAGCCACCATGGATGAATGTAAGTTGTTCATCTCTTTGTTTCATATTTAGAAATATTTAATTTTTGTTCTGAATAGGGGTGAGTATTTTTTATAGCATCATTCATGTCCCCATATTTAACTTTTTATTTATAAAAAAAGAGCTTATTGAAACTTTACTTATGTAACATACAAATGTCATATGGCATATTTAATAATTTACATGTGTGCAAAATGATTCAACAAAATGGGTGTGCAGCTGTTAAGACAAAAACATCACCTCAGTCCCAATTATTAGACACTGATTATGATGTTAACAGACACTTTCTTCCGTAAAAAGTTATCCTACATATAAAATATACATCCTTGATCTCAAAACACTACAGCATTTAAATGACAAACCATGTATCATAGTATATAATTGAATGTAGTAGTTGGTATAATAATTTTAAAAGCTAAAAATTTTGGAATGAAATTGTCCGTTTTTCAGATATTGACCGTTATATACCAATGGGCACAAAACGCACGTTCATATCTATGTTTTTGAATCGATAAGATCTCAAGAGTGATATTTTTTAAATCATCGATTAAAATATGATGACTGATTATTGTCATCAATAGGCAAAAAACTATATTGTTTAATTTTTTATATACAGGGTGTCCGGTCTCAACGGTGTCCAATGGCTAATTCCTAAACCGTTAATCATTGACATATAGTTCCAATTAGAAAAATGTTTTAAATGAGGTAAAGAAGTATTTTTAAAGCGATTTAGGTCAAGGAAAATATTTATTTAAAAATTACGAAATTTAAATTTTTATACAGTCCCCGGGTCCTATAAGTGATATTTAGTAAACTTTTCCTATTTCTCTAACAAGTACGGCAAAAAAAGTCCCATTCATCTAACACTAAAATTGACCGAGTTATGACATTTTCAATTTTATGACTTAAACCACTTTTCTGTAACCGAAAACAGATGAGTTGGACCAAGCTTTCAGGGGTCGTACACGAAATTTTTAAAGTATTATAAAGGGCGTCCACTCCAAACGATGTTCAATGGCTAATTCCTAAACCATTAGTCAAAGACATATAGTTCCAATTACAAAAAGGTTTTAAATAATGTAAAGAAGTATTTTTAAAGCGATTTAACTGAAGGTGCTGCCCCCCCTATAAATACTACGGTAGTGTTAATTTTTAATAATTAACTTTCAGATTGGTTAAAATAATTGAAGAAGTGAGTTTAAAAACTCGCCTTATCAAGAAAATTAAATTTTGAGAAATCGCATAAAACTTTTAAATGCGCCTATTGGTATTCATTGAAAATTTCGAGATTGTAGTGTTTGATTGGTACAGTTATACCAATAGAATAGATTGATAGAGAAACACGATTTTTTAAATTTCGGATAAGGCGAGTTTCGAAACTGATGTCCTCAATTGAAGTTTGACATTTCTTTTTGGTAAGGAAATGAGTGTGTTTCTTTTGAGGATTTTATTTTAAAAAGTTGTATTACTTTTATACGAAAGTTGTATGGTGACGCTTTTAACTTACGACGTTCGTATGTATGTCTTCCTAAATCGTATTCCATTATTAACTCACTTCCAAATATCCGATCAAGATTAAATTTTGCATAATTATGTAAATCCAATGTCAATGTAATATTAATATGATTTTAGGTACGTACCATTTATATTTATTTTACAGGACCAATCCAAAAATTTTGTATACATTATTGCCTACAAACAAAAATTTTTAAATCAAAATCAGTAACATTTATGTAAGGCATGGAGATTCACAATGTAATTTTTCCAAATGAAAGTGCGTTGCGTTTATTTTTTTTATACAGTGCCGCACAAAAGAAGTCAGATACTTTACGACGTATGAGCAGGGATTGTTTATTATACATTTTGATGATATTATGCTTTTTTCAAATTCAACTTTTAGTTCTTTATAAAAACTTGTTTGAAAAAAATATTTTAGAGACCAAAATCAAACCAGTACTTTTGGAAATAATATTATCGGATATGGAGGTCGTATTAAATGGCCTCCCAGGTTGCCAAATTTGAATCTTTTAGATTTTCTTCTTTGTAGTTTTCTGAAAAATAAGGTATATGAAAGAAAATCCACTAATCGAGCAGATTTGTGGAATCGTATTGCTATGGCGTGCAGACCTACAATGTTGAAAAAAGTAGAAGAATAATTTATTTCACATGTACATTTCTGCATTGTAGCCGAAGGGACGTCACTTCGAGCACGTTTTAAGATAACCTTAATTTTTATTAATTAAGTTTTAGATTAGGTAATCTAACTATGTTCATTTTCTAAAGAGTTGTGACTTGCTTTTATAATCATTTAACAAAATTTCTGTTTTTTTTTTTTTTTTTTTTTTTTTTTGCTTATATTTTTAGTACAAGTTGTATATTTTGTTTTAATATGTCAGAATGAACAAAAATCTCAAAATATATTTGTAATGTTAATTTACTCTCAATGTTTAATGTTAAATTTATATCTGACGATTATTTTTATTTCTAGTAAATTTGTGACTGACTCCTACTTTGCAGCAAAAAAGATCCTGCAACTTTAAACATCTATTACTCGGTCAGTTTTAATCGCAAAGGAATGGGACTTCTTTTGTCTTACTTGTCAGTGCAATAGGATACTTTTACTAAATATTACTTATAGGACCTGGGGACCGTATAAAATTTTAAATTTCGTAATTTTTTAATAAATGTTTTTCTTGACCGAAATCGCTTTAAAAATACTTCTTTACCTCATTTAAAACATTTTTGCTATTGGAACTATATGTCTATGACTAACGGTTTAGGAATTAGCCATTGGACACCATTGAGACCGGACACCCTGTATATTATTCACTACCAAATGTTAAGCACGCAGAGGAAAATGTTAATTTCTGGAAGTCAATCTGAATTGGAGACGCTGCAATTCGCTGCAAAGTTAGATGGAAGTATGCAAATATATTATGTAATAGCCAATCACGGTTTTGTGTCGAGGAATATACAAAAAAGACAGTCCTATAAGAAGCCAGCATTGTAAAGGGTTACAGGAGTTGCATGTAAGTGCTGATAAAAAATGCTTAGAACTCTCGTACCTTTTTTTTAGATTGACGTGTTTCTATGGTTTCCAGAAGACGAATGGAAGATTCTAAGATTTGGTGTGCAGTCGGACGCATTGAAGCGGGGCAATCAATCACAGACGTTGTTCTATTCTTTGGACTTCATCATTCCGTAATTTCAAGGTTATGGAAATAACTCCTAACCAGTCAAACAGTTGTCAGAAGTCATGTGGTCGGTCGTCCAAGGGTTACGACCCCGGTGGATGATCGATATGTTGATGTTGTAGCCAAGCGGAATCGAAGAGCGACCCCCACGCTGGTGATATTTAAGTTTGCAGAGTCCATTGGTAAGGTGATATCTGCCCCTACTATGCACCGAAGGCTACACATGAATAGACTGTACGCCCGGGTACGCGGGGTGTGTGTTCCTCTATCCGTCCAATCCAGAGGGGCACGACTGAAACGGTTTCGGCAACATATCAATTGGACTGTGTCTGATTGGGGCAACGCTATGTTTTTCAGGATGAGACGAGATTTGCCCTACGACTAACTGACAAGCGTGTAAGGGTCTGGAGAGAAGTAGAATCACGCAATCGACACCAGAAAATCACCGAATATGACGCATTGTGAGGTGCAAGCATCATGGTGTGGGCAGAGATTTCGTTGAGGTATCGTGCCGACCTGCCCATCTGTAGATTGGCTTCTATGACGGCTGTCCGGTATCGAGATGAAGTCCTAGACCCCACTGTGATATTGTAGGCTGAGGCAATTGGTCCTGCTTTAGTTTTAATAGGTGATAATGAGCGCCCCCATAGAGCTGTCCTTGCCGAAGACTAAGAGAGTGAAGGGATTGCGCCTATGGAGTGGCCGGCGTACTCACCTAACTTTAATCCATTGAAAATCTTTGAGATGTCTTCGCCGTGCTGTGTGTACATGTTTTCTAACCCTCAGCCACTCTCACAGAGTTGTAATCTGTTTTGCAAGAGTAATGGTGATTATTTGACTCTACGTTGGTTGATTATCCAATGGAAAGCATGGTCACGCTCTGTAAACATTGTATGCAGGTGAAGGGTGCTCAGATGTCCTAATAATGCAGTTTTTGTTTGATTATTTTGGATTTAAACATGTTTTGTTAGTGACTCTAATATGTCTTCATCTTATTATATGAAAATTCAGTATTATTTTCATCTTTGTATGTAATTCTTTATTTTGTTTTATGCAGAAACATATTTCCTACTTTCCTGCCGCATCTCGTGTCAATCCAAGCAGTACTTGTCGGTTTTTCCGCATTTTACCGCTGCGTGCTTTACTTTTGGCAGTGAGTGTATATATACATATATATTTAGCCAGTGTTTTTCGACAGGAATTCCTGTCTTATTTAATGCCCATATTACACTTAAATTTTCTTATACCCATATTTCAGGCATTATAGTAGCCATTAGTATAGACACTTTTTCCACATCTGTTTAATATTAATATATAAAGACTCATGACACTTAATTTTCATTTTAAAAAATCTTTTATCTTTCTTTTTGTACATATTAAAATCGAAATTTATAATTTACATTCTCTTTACTTTTCTTAAAAACAAAAAAGCATCTTTATTTAAAAAGAACATATGTTCCGGTATATCGTTAAAACTATGCTATTTACCAATATATACTGCATTGTCCAATACTCTTTGGCACTTCTCTGAAAAAACGTTTTCGTCCCTTCTAGGACTTCACCAGTTCTGAATGGCGGCTCGCAGTTTCGCTTTTGACCTTTTAACTTCTCTCTCTCTTTCCTCTTTCTCCCTCTTCTCCCTTTTCACTTTCCCCTTCTTTCCAGCATTTTTAGCCTACGGGAGTCAACATTTGCATGTGTCATATCGTTGCATACATTTTGTCTGTCGAGGTTAATCTCTATAGCCTCTCTCATCAGTGTGTTGTGGGGGTTATCATACGTAGCTATTTTTTCTATTTTAATTGATTGAGGTATTATGGGGTTTTTTTAATTTGTTCTTGAGAGGGCTGTTGCTCGATTATTATATTTTAAGTCGTGGATATGCTCCTTATATCTTTCGCTTATTTTTCGCTTGGTCATCCCGATGTGTGTAATATCCTTATTTTCTATATCTGAGGCTTTAATTTTATATACTCCTGCCGTCTGTAATTCTTCGTATCTTTCAGCTTCATTTTGTATCGTTTTAAATAGGGAGGGGTTGGAAAGATAGTCCCAATCACACCCAACCCCTCCCTATTTAAAACGATACGAAATGAAGCTGAAAGATACGAAGAATTACAGACGGCAGGAGTATATAAAATTAAAGCCTCAGATATAGAAAATAAGGATATTACATACATCGGGATGACCAAGCGAAAAATAAGCGAAAGATATAACGAGCATATCCGCGACTTAAAATATAATAATCAAGCAACAGCCCTCTCAAGAACAAATTAAAAAATCCCCATAATACCTCAATCAATTAAAACAGAAAAAATAGCTACGTATGATAACCCCCACAACACACTGATGAGAGAGGCTATAGAGCAGGGGTGTCAAACTGTGGCCCGCCTGATACCACTAATTTTTTAAAGAAACAGTCGACTTCTTGAATCGCAGAGATTCGAAGATTAGATAAAGCAGTGATTTCTATAAAATTTTAGTGGTATCCGGCGGGCCACAGTTTGACATCCCTGCTATAGAGATTAACCTGGACAGACAAAATGTATGCAACGATATGATACATGCAAATGTTGACTCCAGTTCGCTAAAAATGCTGGAAAGAAGGGGAAAGTGAAAAGGGAGAAGAGGGAGAAAGAGGAAAGAGAGAGAAGTTAAAAGGTCAAAAGGGAAACTGCGAGCCGCCACTTGAAACTGATGAGGTCCTAGAAGGGACGAAAACGTTTTTTCAGAGAAGTGCCAAACAGTATTGGACAATGCAGTATATATTGGTAAATAGCATAGTTTTAACGATATACCGGAATATATGTTCTTTTTAAATAAAGATATGTTTTTGTTTTTAAGAAAAGTAAAGAGAATGTAAATTATAAATTTCAATTTTAATATGTACAAAAAGAAAGATAAAAGATTTTTTTAAATGAAAATTAAGTGTCATGAGCCTTTATATATTAATGTTAAACAGATGTGGAAAAAGTGTCTATACGGCTACTATAATGCCTGAAATATGGGTATAAGAAAATTTAAGTATACATATATATATTGCATATTTTTCAATTCTTCTTTTCTTCACTTTGCCCTTTATAATGACAGTTTATTATAATCAAACTATATACATATTATAAATACATATTGTGTTCTTCATTACCACGTTCCTGTCTTATTATCAGCAGGGCGTGCTGTCATGTCAGGTTTAAGTGCATGAGTAATAGTCCAGGAAATAGGGAATTTTACCTAGCAAAATTAATGGTAGTTCTGGAAATCGGCTTACTTTATGTTTTTTGGGTCGCTGAATCCGAATTTGTAACTTCCCACCAAAATTTCCCCCGGCAACCCCCCCTCCCAAGTTTTGGTAAAAAGCCCTTCCCCCCCCCCAAAAAAAAAGGTTTTTATTAAAAAAATCATTTTTTTTATTGTTTTAGGGAAAAAGGATCTAGAAATTCAGAAAGTAGACAAAATTTGCAACAAATTAAATATATGACATTATGACTTAGGATGAAGGGGAAGGGGCGATCTGCCTCGGAACATGCTCGCGGTGCTGCGTGGACTAAGTTGCGCAATTCCACTTAACCACTCACACGTTTACATTCGCCTTCCCATCTCCCCTCCGAACTTTCCTTATAAGGTTTATTTTAAGTTTTTTGGGTCGCTGAATCCGAATTTTTAACTTACCCTCAAAAATTTCACCCCCGAAAACCCCCCAAAATAGTTGTTATTAACTTAAATTTCTTATTGTTTTAGGGGAAAAGCATTACGAAATTCAGAAACTAGATAAAATTTGCAACAAATAGGATATATGACATTATGACGTAGGATAAACGGGGAGAGAGGGGGCTGCCTCGGAACATTCCCCGCGCGCTTTTCTCAAAAACCAAATTTTTTCAAAAAATCAATTTTTTGGCTGGTTGCCGGGTGAAATTTTGGTGGGAAGTTACAAATTCGGATTCAGCGAACCAAAAATCATAAAGTGAGGCGAAATCCAGAACTAGTATTAATTTTTCCAGGTAAAATGCCCTATTGCCTGGACTTCGTAACTTAGTGCATGTTCAGAGGCAGCCCTCCCCCTCCCCGTTCATCCTACGTCATAATGTCATATATCTTATTTGTTGCAAATTGTGTGTAGTTTCTGAATTTCGTAATGCTTTTCCCTAACACAATAAGAAATTTAAGTTAAAAACAACTATTGTGGGGGGGGGGGTCGGGGGGGAAATTAAAAATTCGGATTCAGCGACCCAAAAAACTTAAAGTAAACTTTAGAGAGAAAGTTCGGAGTGAAGATGGGAGGGCGAATGCAAACGTGTGAATTTTTATGTGGAATTGCGCAACTTAGTTCACGCAGGAGCGCGCGCATGTTCCGAGGCAGATCCCCTCTTCCCCTTCATCCTAAGTCATAATGTCATATATCTAATTTGTCGCAAATTTTTTCTACTTTCTGAATTTCTAGATCTTTTTTCCCTAAAACAATAAAAAAATTGATTTTTTTTAATAAAAACCTTTTTGGGGGGGCATTTTACCAAAATTTGGGGGGGGGGGGGTTGCCAGGGGAAATTTTGGTGGAAGTTAAAAATTCGGATTCAGCGACCCAAAAAACATATAGTAAGCCTTTTTCCAGAACTACCATGAATTTTGCTAGGTAGAGCCCCTATACGGTCCCTATTGCCTGGACTATAAGTAATTTTGTATTTTTTGTTCAATTTTGTAACGCGGGTATGTGTGTGTGTTTCACTACATATATTTTCCGTTTCTGGTTTTATTTTTAACAAGAGATTGGACCTTCTATGATAGAATGTTATAATCTATCATAAAAAGAAATCGGTTGTGCCGTCAAGTGTTTACACAATAACCATTTTTCACAGTTTCTGTTTATTACTTTAATGGGCCTTTGTCTTTCTACATCAATTTTTTTCTTTTGTACGTGATTTTAATGCTATATTGAATACTATTATCTGAATTAAACATAACCTTTTCTCTTTAAAAAATAACATTATATATATATTTCAATTAAGATGCTTTGTAATAGTTTGTAGGAAAGCAAAGGTTCTGAAAGAAAATTTTACTGAAAATAAAAATTTTGTTATTTAAGATATTACAAGTATCATATAGTTCGAAAATAATTCCTTTGTAATGAAACTCCCTAAAATACAGGTTATGAAAGAAAATATTTACCACTGGGATTGCCAGGGTTAATAATTACAAGTGCTTTTGGTTCACAATATGGACGAGCTTCATTTAGTGCTCTTCTCAATTCTTTTACGTCCAGAGCCCACTGATTGTCTTCATCCAAGTAGTAACTAATCTGGAATTTACAATAAATTAATAAATAGATTTATTAAATGGAAGTAAAATCTACTCATGAAACTTCAATAAATTTAAATATATACAAATTTTATAAATAATTAATGATTTTATTGTTTTTTGATTGTACTGTTGATCGTTTTGTTGAAATAACAATTTGTAAAGACACTTACGAGAAAGAATTTTGACATTAATCCTTCCAAATTTTTTAAATAAAGAAGCCTTTTGAGGCACGTTTGAGAAATGTAAATTATACGGATAAAAGTGATTTCGTGAACATGTTGGAAAGCATCGAATGGAATTTAAGATCAACCTTAATCATTAAGAAACGAAATATGAGTACAAAGCAGGACGAATTTACTAATAAAATGAGAATAAATGAACTTTATTATAATTAATTTATAATAATTAATTGTCGTTTTCATTACAAGATTATTTAACAGCAATATTTTGACTTTAAACTAAACAAAATATCTTACTTTTTAATTAATTACACTCTCGATATGAAACATTTTTGCATTTTACAGAGTAAAATATCCCTATTAAACAATATTTACCATTTGAATTAAAACGAACTTTCATACATTTTAATTATACAACTTTTGCATCTTACAATGTGAAATATTCTCATTTAACATTATGTCCTAACATTGAAAATCATCATTTAAAGCTTCTCATTATACTCTGGTTATATATGAAAAAAAAATATCGTTTTCTCTTACTTTTAATATCTAAATAATTATTTAAAAAAAATGATTTTTTTTTTTTTTTTTTTTTTTTTTTTTTTTTTTTTTTTTTTTTGCTTTAAACGGTATGAAATTAAATTTTTCACCACCTGAAGAAAAAGATGATCTATTTCTTTATAATACAATTTATGTAACAACATTATCTGTATAATTTGCAAATAAATTAATTTTTAAATCAGAAATTTATAATTTATAATTAACAAAGTACATTTAGAGCAAATAGATTGTTGCTGTAATAGTTTAAATTTCCTATATTATCATGATATAATATAAATTTCAGCAATTATACTTTTCAATTTACCATTTATCTAAATCAACAAAACAGCAAATATCTCCAACCTTTTATCAATGTATAATTTTAAGTACGAATGTCTATACGTAATTATTAAAAAAAAAAAAGAAAGTAAGAAAAAATCAAGCGCTTTTAAATTGTTAGTTTGCTTTTGCACTAAGTGCCCCACTGTCTGTAAATTTTAAAGAGATTTAAGTTTACTGATTTGGGAATAATTGTTTATTCTCACCAAAGAACATTTCTTGGAAAGTACTTTTTCTCCCCGTATTCCTCCGGCTGTCCGTTTACAAATGATGTCCTTGAAACGTGAAAAGCGTTTTGAGCAGCAGTGAGATAAGATATTGCAGGGGATTGGAGAGTTTTATTCACGTGACACACATCCCCTGCCATCACTGCAGGGGGATCTTTACTGCGAAAACAAATAATAACACCCCAATAAATGGATTCAATTTCCATTACTTTCTGATTACAGACCGATTACATACATACCGACATTTTTCCGATTAATTGACTTGTAAAAATAAACCAATTTCCTGCCGAGGACATTATCTAGATAAATCGCTAGATTTTGTTCAGACGATATTGTGTGAAGCAATCAATTCGACTACGGTTCATTTTCCGACAATTCTGGTATATCAATTCTGGCCGAAATTTTGCCGATATCTCTTGCTATTGGGGAGCGATGGCCAGTCCATGACATTGATATTATTCATATTAAACCACATCTTTGTCGAGTTACATACATAAATAGGTCCTGTTGAAATACACAGCTTGGTCCTCCCAGCAAATCATGAAGTGGAATAAAATGGTTCTCTAAGATTTGCTGATAGTCCTGGGAGTTCATTTTCTTGCTACAAAATACCAAAAAGGTTTGTCCATTAAATCCAAAACCACCCCAAGTCATTACTAATCCTCCATCTTGTTTTCTACTCAAAAAACTTCTTGGTTAGCTTCTATAATCATACCAGTAAATTTTATATCCATCTGGTCCATCCAAGTTCCACTTTTTCTCGTCACTAAATATTGTTGACAGCCATTTATCACCATAAGACATCCTTTTCTTAGCCCACTTTAAACGAACAGTTTTGTGGTGTTTTCTTAAGCATGGTATCTTCAACATTTCCCTGAAAGTAATTCGTTTAGATTCCAGTATTCTTCAGTGAATGGTATTTTTTGACACTCCAAATTTGGATGCACTTTTTCGCAGTGAAATATTTTTTCTAGATGCCATGCTTAGAATGATTCTGTCATCGCGCATCAATGTAATTCTTTGCCGACCAGGTCTTTCCTTACTATACCACTTGTCACCATTATGCGAAATTCTGTAAACACAGATCTCTTTAAAGTCTTGGATGTTTCTTTTGGATTTCTGCCTTTAAGTTTTAAATCCAAAACTTTGATGATCTCCTCTTTCGAAATCTCTTTACCTCTAGGCATTTTGTGGAATTTATAAAAAGATCGATTAGTCAGTCAAAAACAAGCCGTAAAATTATTCCAAACCAATAAAAGTCAGAACAGCAGACGATACATACATTCAAGAAATGTGAATAAATAATTGTCTGCTGAAAAAAATATTTTACTAATAATATTTCCAAGTAAAGTCAAACGTTGTCTATATTTATGGGACAGGCGATATTACATTTTTTAAAAATATTTGATAGTTTTCACGTATTTTCTAAATCAATTTAAAAAATGTATCTGAATCATTTCTGAAAATACATGAAAGGTATTTTAGCTTGGGATGTCATTCTTTATCTTTGTATATATTTTTGGAATGCACTGTATGTAATGACAAATTAAATAAGGAGAAAATAAAGTGTATTATGCTGCACTGTAATCAAAATGACAAATTAAATAAAGAGAAAATAAAGTGTATTATGCTACACTCATGTCCATAAATTAAGGATAATGTCAACTCCGGCAAGTAAAGTTTCGGAAACAAAACAAACGTGACTTATTCATCAAGCCCATTTATTAAACGAAAGATAAAGAATAAAAACGATGGTGTATGTATGATACCATTCATAAAAACTACAACTGTTGCTCCCCGGAGCAATTACAAAAAGTATCTCCCTTACAAAAACTTAACATTACATGGTTGGTATGATGGTTAATACACTGTATGTCTCCCAGACGATGAAATACAGTCCGTACAACGCCTAGGCATACTGAGTATCAAATTATCGAGCTGATCTTGGGGATCCATTTAGCAAGCAATGCTCTCCGAAGTTCCTTTACACATGTAGGAGGTAGTTGACGAGCTGCAACTCGTCGGCGCAGCATCTCCCGCACATTCTCTATCGGATTCAAGTCAGGTGACAATGCTGGCCATTCATTACGGGTGATATCCTCAGATTGAAGGCATTCGTTTACGATGTTTGCTCGGTGAGGACGGGCGTTGTCATCCATAAACACAAATTCTGCGCCCATGGCACTCCTGAAGAAACGTTTTGTTTAGGGGTGCTTTGTTCTAGAATGATGTCCCGATAAATTTGGCCTGTCATGGTTTCGATTAGAACATGCAGATCTGTTCTGGAGCCCATTATAATTCCAACCCAAACGAGCAATCCTGCACCCGGTGTCGTTCAATGATGTTGTCTTGGTGGTAACCGATGCCTGGCGTTCTCCATATGAAAGTCCGACGTGAATCAGACTGCAAGCAAAACCTGGACTCGTCGGAAAACATCACAAATGCCCACTGTGACGATGTTCACATTGCATGTTCTCTACACCAGGCTAACCGCAGGCGACAGTGAGTTGCCGTAAGCGGAACACATCTGACAGGTCTGCGAGCATATAGACCAATATTTCTCAAATGTCGGTACATGGTTTGCCTTGAAACAGTCGTACCTGTGGCTGAAGATAGCTGACGAGACAGGTCTGATGCTGTGCTTCGTCTGCTTTTTTTGCCAGTTACTGCCAAATACCACTCTTCTTTCTGCGTTGTAACTCGGGGGCGACCTGTACTGTAACGCCTACTGACATTTCCATCATCTTGGAATCGTTGCCAAAGTCTAGAGTTTCACTTTTCTAGAGTCACTTTGGGCAATTCCAAGTTCCTCGGATACTTCAATCTGAGTACGCACACATTGCAGACGGCCGATAATTCTAGATCATCCACAAAGATCATCCACATACGTTCTCGGTGTCATAACTATTCGGTTATGACACTGAGTGGCTTACAGAATGCTTGTTAACAATTTTAATTCTTTGGCACCATTTCTTATATACGCCTCTCTTACACTCTCATCATTGTAACGTACTATCGGCGCCATCTGATGGCTTTCTGTAATTTGCATATTAGTCTTGAAGATGTGTGTGATAATTCTACAGGTGAACTTATTACTTTAGAGTTCGATTTCTGTGTGATTCTGAGTTATCGTTAATTTATGGACATAAGTGTATTTCAAAAAAGTGGTCGCAATCAAGCAATCTAAATAATAAAAGAAAAATAAGCAGGGTAGCAACGCTTGACACATTAGGGGGAAAAGGAAAAAATATTATAAATCCTTTATAAACTACATAAATTTCAAATTAGATTATGTTTTCTCAAAACAAAGGATTATTGAGGTCCCCCCCCCCCCTGATCTTTCATTTTCTTTTAACGTATTATATTCCTTTCAACATCACTTAAACAAGCTAAACAGCACCGAAAACTGGCGATTTGAAGCAATTAAAATAACAAAACTTTGTAAAAAATCATCATAAAATAAAACAATACACAGGACGCGTTTCGAGCTAAAAACATAACAGCTCGTCATCAGCTACAGCAAACACGTGTCCGCAAGCGAACAAGGTCAAAAATGAACTGAAGGTAAAGAATGTTGCAAAGAATGCGACAGATGGCGCTAGCTGAAAGAGGCACATGTTGCCAAAAGGATAGAAGAGAAATTGATAGGGAAAAAATGGAAATAAAAGAAATAAACAAAATAAAAATAAAAATAAAAATAAAAGAAGTAAATTAAAAAATAATAATAATAACAAATAAAGAAATATAAAAGAATAAAACAAGAAAAAACCAAAAAATCTTTTTTTTTTTTTTTCAAAATAAAAAGAAAAGAAACAAGAGAAAAGGGAAAAGAATTACAAAAGTAATTTCCACGCTGAAGATAGGAAAGGAGATGATGGGAGATCATTGACAAGATTAGCAGAATTTTTAGAAATAAAATATGCTTCATGAAAATCCAAGTGAGAGGGAGAGGTTAAAGTTATCTTCAAACCTATGAATAAAATTAAATTCTCTTCTCTAAAAGGTCTTGTTCCTACTGAGAACCGGTGGGGTGTTTATTTTATTCCTTTCTCTTGCAATTTAGGTTATATTGGTCAAACAAAGAGAGCTTTAAAATTCAGATTAGGCGAGCATCAGAGGTATATTGCAAATCAAGAAACCTCTAAATCTTCGATTGCTTCTCACTGTTGGTTTTCCAGTCATTGTTTCAATTTCTCCATGGCCAAAATTATTTCTTCCCCTGTCTCTCCCTCTCACTTGGATTTTCATGAAGCATATTTTATTTCTAAAAATTCTGCTAATCTTGTCAATGATCTCCCATCATCTCCTTTCCTATCTCCAGCGTGGAAATTACTTTTGTAATTATTTTCCCTTTTCTCTTGTTTCTTTTCTTTTTATTTTGAAAAAAAAATTTTTTTGGTTTTTTCTTGTTTTATTCTTTTATATTTCTTTATTTATTATTATTATTTATATTTTTTAATTTACTTCTTTTATTTTTATTTTTATTTTTATTTTGTTTATTTCTTTTATTTCCATTTTTTCCCTATCAATTTCTCTTCTATCCTTTTGGCAACATGTGCCTCTTTCAGCTAGCGCCATCTGTCGCATTCATTACAACATTCTTTACCTTCAGTTGATTTTTGACCTTGATCGCTTGCGGACACGTGTTTGCTGTAGCTGATGACGAGCTGTTATGTTTTTAGCTCGAAACGCGTCCTGTGTATTGTTTTATTTTATGGTGATTTTTTACAAAGTTTCGTTATTTTAATCACTTAAACAAATTATTACTTAGTCTTTTCCCAGCACAAAGAAAGAAATGATATTTAACATATTGGGAGAACAGGTTATATGAATAATATTTCAAAATTCATATTTTATCATTTTACGAATTAACAAAATTGTAGTTAATTAAATTCATTTACTTGGTACATTCCATATTCAGCTACCGTCGAGGAAAATAAAGGGTATTGGGGTATTGGCACCATCACACCAGCTGGTTTAGAAGATGATGTAGTGTTTAACAAAAAGAGAACAACCTGAAAAGCAGAAAGAAAGGTAAGGAAAAGATTTGCAATTTACAAGGAGTTTTTATTCTTTGCATATCCATTCATTTCCAATTGCTGAGCTAATAAGATAAATTATTTTATTTAAAAACTCCTTCATTCTATTATATTTTTGCATAATGTGTGGTATTAAGCTTAATTTTATATCGATATAAGAATTTAGTTTTTCTTCTTTTCCTTTTATTCCTACACGATAAAACTTTTCACGATATTTTCAATTGATACATTGAATTATGTTAATGTAGCCATTGAACAATGTATAAGTAGATTGAAAAAACAATACGTTCGAAATTTATATATAATGCAATAAATATTTTTATAAAAGCAAGCGTATCACTACGTTTATATTTTATTATACTTTCCCAATATACCACCTATAATACAATGGAATAACTCTTTTTATTTTCTTTTAGTAGAATACATGAAGAAAATAGAATTTTTATTGTGAAAGTATTTGTTATAAATGCTTATTTGGGCCAAAAGTCCTTTTCATATTTTACAATTCAACAAAAAATAAAGTAATTTGTGTACAAGAGTGAAGGTGGAATGAAAATGCTTTTAGGATAAAAAGATTTTTTAAAGCAAATTTAAAAATTTAGTAACAAACATTTCTCATAGATGGCGCTACACTTTCAAACCTGCATCAAACTGCACAAATATAGAATATTCGCATGAAGGCAAAAGCTAACTTTCTTCACTATATTGTTTTTTTTTTTGTTTTTTTTTTAACTGATCCGCTCATGACCTCTGATCTCAAGGAATTTCATATTATCCTTCATTCACAGGAACCCGCTGTGTACCCTTTACAGCTTGACAATTAATGATTAGCAGTTTGACGATTCCAATTTCTTCGGAAAGAAATTAAACATTTTTTCTGAGAAATGTTTTTTCTGTTGAGCTATCATTTAAGAGATACAAAGTGAAAATAGAAACATTTTTTTATCATATTTTTATGACCCTTGGCTCTCAAGCCAAGTGCAAATTATTCAAATAAATCACTCTATTCTGAAAAGTTTTCGAGAACTATGGATTCGATGCTGAAACGATCTCGAATAGACCAATCACTAGTTATAATACTTAGATTTTTATTTAAATTTGTTTATAAGCAACTAGAATAATAACTAACCAGTTTTCTGTGCCTTAACGCTGTATTTACGAAATGTCGGGTCGCGACCCGGCACCGGGCTCCGGAAACAAAATGCCGGGCCGCGTAAAAAAAAGTCTATAAAGAGTGAGGTTTCATTTTTGGGTTCAAAAACATATCCAACGAAAGAGACCAGCCGCGATACTTAAACAACACTTGGCTGTCAACGTGATCAAGATAGGCTGGTTTCAACCAGTTACCGAACTGACAAGTGATCAATGTAGACAAAATCAGTGGGGTACCGCGGCCTCTTCCGCTGGCTGTGTTTCTAAATAATATTTTTTAGAAACAGATTGGAAGTCATGCAGACATAGTTTGTTAAAAAAACAGCATTGCACTTCACATTAAGTGATTTCTAAAATTTCTACATTTTTGTATGAATAGAGTAGACCAGGGCTAGTTGGCCCAGTGTCGCTATTGTTTTTTTAAACTTTGCGTTAGATCATATTGTCAGTCCAGCAACGCATGCGTTGCTTCGCTTTCCTCCTCCTACATCAGTACCATTGAAGTCGGAGCGTCCGTTAAATGATTATTGAGAATTTTCAAAATTTTGCAAAGGTGAATAAATTCCCTCTCTTATAAATAATCGTTTCTTATTTGTTTGTAGATTACATTTTAGATTTTGATATTCAGCTCATATTCAAAATATTAGAATAATTATTTTTTTTTTACAAATTGAAAATATCGTTTGGTAATTTAATGTCTTTTAATGCAAATATTCAAACGATATTTTTATTAAGAACTTATTGTTGATTAAATTTATTTATCATCTTAAAATTAATATCATTTTTGAAAAGATTAATAAAAAAAATATTTTGAAAAGTCAAAATATTAGAATATTTATTCAAGTGGTTCAAAATATTAGAATATTTCACATTAATTCTCCTTTAATTATCACGAATTCATAACTGGTGGCATCAATGATTAAATTCAGGCGATTTTATTGAAAATCAGTATTCTTTCTGCAGTTTGTTTGCTTTTTCGTCTTAAAATGGATCGTGTGACTGATATTCTCTGAATCTATTAAACTTCGTATGGTTGATTTGTATCGGCACGGTAAAAATCAATGTTATATAGCGAATTATTTGCATTGTTCGCAATCAAGCGTTAATAAAATACTAACACAATATTCAAAAAATGGAAAATTTCAAAATAATCGTCGAAATGGCTGCCGAAAACCAAAAACATCTGCTAGAGATGACAGGAAACTGGAGCGTACAGTTAAGAAAAACCGTTTTAAAAGTGTGCGATTCTTGCACCGAATATGGAAAAAAGAAGGAGTTAAAGTTTCTACATCGACAACATTAAGACGTTTCCATAAATTTAAGTTTGAATCTCGTGTACCGAAAACAAAACCTCTCATGACTGCAAAACAAAAGCGTATAAGATTGAATTGGTGTAAATCAAGACGTTTATGGAGCAAAGGAGAATGAAAAAATATATTATTTAATGATGAAAGTATGTTTTGTGTTTCATATGGTAATCAAGGTATTCGAGTTTGGAGAATGAAGCAAGAAGCATTTCATAAAGAATGCCTTAATAGTCCAAGAGTCGACAGCACAAAAACCTATGTTATCAAGCACAAGAAAAAAACCTTTATTTTATGGGAGAATAAAATAGGGAATCTAATGATCCATGTCTTGCGGAAGTGAAGGGGTGTATAAGCCAAAAATTAATACCACCAGTGGTTGACTCGTAGGTTTATTATTTTGTTTGTCCTACAACTATCCTCCATGTTTTCATACCTTTGTTTGTAGGACAAAAACAATGATAATCCTACAGGTCAACCACTGGTGGTATTAATTTTTCGCTTATATACCACTTCACTTCCGGTAGACATGGATCATTAGATTCAGATTAGAAGTATTAGATTAGAAGTAGCATCATTAGATCCCCTACTTCTACTCTTCCATAAAATAAAGGTTTTTTTTCTCTTGTGCTTGATAACATAGGTTTTTGTGCTGTCGGCTCTTGGACTATAAACGTTCCGTAAAATTTGATGCTAGCGTCATGGTTTCGGGTTGCATGAGTGCAGAGGGACCTGGGAAGTTATGCATCATCTCCGAAAAGGTTAACTCTCAGATATATCAAGAAATTTTGGAGTATTGCATGATTACATCATCAGAAGATTTATTTGAAGATGATTTCATCTTTCAACAAGATTTAGCGCCACCGCATACCTCGGTGTCAACTAAGAAATGGTTCCGCCAACGCAATATTAAGGTACTTCCTTGGCCACCAAACTCACCAGACCTTAATCCCATCGAAAACTTATCGTGTATAAAGAAGAAAAAAAAATCTTCCTTCAAGTAAAACTGAGTTAGGGGAACGTATAAAGTCTATTTGGGCTAATATTGATAGAAGTGTTTGTAAACACCTTGTACATAGTATGCAAGGTCCATTGTATGCTGTTATGAAAGCTACATAGGAGGCTGCAAAATATTAACGACCATTTATTTCATATTCATAAGGTAATATTGTTGCGTGAAATAAAATATTCTAATATTTTGAATCAATCTGAATTTTATTCTAATATTTTGATGTGTTTCAGAAAGCTGTATACCTAATTTATTTTACTGTATTTTATATTTTGTAAATGTTAAAATCTTATCTAAACATTCCAGATTTAATTTATAAGAAATTTAATTGCATTTACGTAGTATCAAAAATAAATAAATGAAAATTAATTTTTTCTTATTACTTTTTCTCAATTATTCTAATATTTTGAATATGAGCTGTATAGTAATTCAGAAAAATAATTGTTCGTAGTTATTGTAGGGCATTTTTTTTTATTGATATACTTTCAGAATAATTCCTTATAGTCATGAAAAACGAAAATGTCGATAAGGGGTTAGTTGGCCCATTTGGCACGGGGCATGTTGGCCCGAATCTGGCTCTGGGGTATTGAAATTTTGATAGTTTTAATGAATTATTTTAATAAACATTTATTATTATTTTAATTAATTTATTATTAATTAATAGTAAGGAATTATTTTATTAATTGAATTCCTAGTTATTACAGTCAATCTTTTTAAAAAATGAAGTTATAATGTTGTTTACCTCCTCCCCAAATTAAATCAACTGCTCTTGTTGTACAAAAACATTTATAACTTTCATAATTATTGAAAAATCCCTGTTGGCTTGGCCTACCGGCGCAGGTAGATTTCGAAGTTAAGTGCTAATTTCACCAAGAATTTAACGGATTAAGGGAAATGTGCTATTTTTCTTATACAACCCCCCCCCCCCACACACACACACACACACTTTTTTATTTTTAATTTCTTTTTGCTGTTAGAGTTGCTCCTATCAAAAGCTTGCCAATACAAACGTTGCAGATAATATTAAGAGGATTTATGATAAATTTAAGTGAATTTGATATCTTGTGTATTGACGAAGTTATTTATTTTTTTTTTCTTCTGAAAGCCCTATTTTTTTGCACTCCTTGAAGCCATTTTTAATTATATTAAAAATATTTCATGCATAAAATTTTGGCCCTTTTCCTAGAAGTTTTGAAAACTTTAAACTGATTGGATATGTTATCGTGTCCATAGAAAAGTAATATATATATATATATATATATATATATATATAGAGAGAGAGAGAGAGAGAGAGAGAGAGAGAGAGAAAGAGAGAGAGAGAGAGAGAGAGAGTTTTGAACTGAGGGTGGTTTTGGGCTGTAGGGGTCATGATCGGTGTAGATCAAAAGTTTTTCAAAAATTCCAAGATATGGAAGATTGCAATAGGTAGTATTTCTTAAAAAATCTACCTAAAAGTTCGGCCTCCTAGTTTTACATACTACCGCTAAAAGTAACAAATCTAACATTCAAAATGTGCCCGACTCTGATATTTCTCAACTATTAATTAAATCCCCTTGTTTCCCCGTCCAGAGAAGAGTTTGCCACAAATAATGCTTTAATAACATCACATTTTATGAAGTGAAAGCCTCTTACCTGTGTAGTTATTCGTTGAAACTAAATAATCCTATCTGCCTTCATAATCCATAAAAAAAGCAGTTTCAGGAAACAATTTTTAATTATCAAAAAATATCTTTTCCTTTAAGAGTCATGTTGTCCCTTCCACAGACAGAACAGAACTACACTTCCTGAACCGTTAATAAAGATCAGCAGTTCAAACAAAAAATATAAAAAAATGATATCATCCAACATAATTATATCATGCACATTAATAAATAACTATATCCTAACTTATTAGATTATCTAAATCTCATTATACCAATAATAAATCATAAATGTAATCAATGATATATATATTTCATGATAAACAAACTGGGTTTTTTTTATACTTGATTAGGAATTAAAGTTTTATATAAACGTAAATTATCATTATTTCAAAGAATCTGCCATTACCCAAAGCATCATGGAGCAATATTACATTTCACTGACAGAAATTTGAAGGGAATCATGCGTTAGAAAAACATAATAAATGAAAGGAATGAATTATTGCACTTAATAGATGTACAGAGGCCTTAATACAATTTATTTATCATCTGGTGTTTATAATAAATCACCTAATGAACGATGAATGATTTCTAAATTACTGTACGCTAAGATTTACTGTGGTTAAACACCTAGCATGCCTTTATTAAAATTTATTACTGTTCCGTAATGTATTAAAGACATTTTTTATGAGAAAATAAAAGCAATTTTTAAAGTAATTTTTGGTCGAAGTTAATAATTTGAATAACTCACAGTTTTAATATTTAAAATTTTTATTTTAATTTAGAAGGCTATATTGTGTTTTTGTTCGCAAGAAATAAAAATTAAGATTTGGTAAAATTTTGATCATTTCTTAAACTTCTATAATATCAGAACATTAAATAGTGACGTGGGCCAACTTACCCCGCAATCGGGGCAGGTTGGCCAAAGCGACTTGGTGTCAATTTGAGCTTCTAAACTAACACTTATAGTTAATATTTTCAAGTTTTACTATTGTGACTTCTTCCTGAAAGTACACTGATAGTGGTAACATAAAAATAAATTTAAAATGTTGAATTGTAACTAAAAATATATATTAGAAGAAAAAGTGGGCCAACTAGCCACGGTCTACCCTAAATGTTCTTTTATATTAAAATATTTGAGCATTGTACATGGCCTTTTAAATCGGTTTTATTTTACCAATAGATTACTTTTACACAGAGATATTATTGTCTATAAAAATTTGAGATTGGTAAGAGAATTATTTGCCCGCGAAGTTTAGACGTATCACAATAAACCTTGCAGCAAGAAAAGCTGCCTTAAGGTATTCCACTACGCTTAAACAACCATATTGGGGCAAATATCGCATTTTTTGATATTTTATTTTAAAGAATGCAGAATTTTGTTTTCTCTGTATTATCATTGGAAGTGTAATTACTTTTGTTTTTATTTCAGCTCTCAATCCGGAAGTGTGAATTTAATTAACCGGAAGTTGCTGTTTAAGGTAACTCAAGAAATAACAGAACTTATAATATTGGGATTGAAATGTACAACATAAAAATTTGAAGAGTTTTATGTACTTCAGATAAATGGTTCTAAAAGATTTTTAGAAAAGATCTTTAAATGCGCTGTCTGAAAAACATGATTTTCATTAACAATGAGTTACGAAAAATATTCTATCACGTGAAATTATGGTTATATTTGTATAAAACTGATCGCCTATAATTTATGTGATTTGTGAGTGCAATGAACCTATCGGTTTAAATAACTTAGAATTCTGAAATTTTACTGCTATATTTATAAAGTAACATAGAGAAAATATATGAAAAATCATCAAAGTGATAATGTGAATGTCTATATATCTGTATATGTTTCATTTTATGTGTTAGTTTGTAGTTAATCACAGTATTATTAGCTCAATTTGCCACTCTGTTGAAAAAAATATTAATAAGCTCTCATTATTTTCGACTTGTTGACATTTTTTGAAGTATGAAACATCGAATTAATGTTACTTAATTTTTTAATTTTAAGAGAAAGCATATAAAAATGATTTATTTTACAAATGAAATTGATTCTTTATGAAATAATTTATTTGAAACAATCAGTATTATACACACTTTTGCTTTACCCATTGTATTTACTCATTGTATTTAATCATTTTTCTAATGGTATACTTTAAAAGATCAGTGTCCAGTATTTTTTAATTATTTCATTATTTTAAAAGCATTTTATTAGCAAATCAAACAAGTGTAAATAAAATATATGAAAAACTGTCTATACTGTTTTAAGTTATAATACAAGGGCATCAATAAACAACGATCATATTTTTTTTATACGTATAACTTATTGTACACAAATTTAATTTTATGTTGCAGTGTCAGTTTAATGTGCAATAAATATGTGGCAATTTTTTTAATGTCTTTCCAGTAGTTTGTCACTGGCAGCCATTTAATTTCAGACACGTTAATGAATACGCCTACAGGAACGGTGGAGGCAAGATGCTATGAGCAGTATGAAATTTTACTTTCGTCGAAATCGTCAGCCGAAGCCTACAGAATGCTTATGGAGAGTCTGTTATGCGCTGTATCACAGATAGAAAGTGGTTTAGAATCTTTAAGGCTGCTAGTCACTCAGTTTCTAAATTTCCGTCGGTAATGTTAAGTCTCTATGGGCGTTTGATTCATTTTTATATTCAAAATATCTTCTCAGGAAATTAATGTTAACTTCTTTTTTCAGCTTTCTCTACTTAAAGGATGTCTCGTTTTTACCTAGTTTTCAAAATATTTCTGAATCTACGCTTAATTTTGTATGAAGTGTAAGGATTTTACTCCCAGTTCGCCAGTTTTTAAAACATAAATTACTGAATTAAGTATAGATTTGATAAATATCTTGAGAACTAAGAAAAAAAGTGACATCCTTTAAGAAGAAAGCACTGAAAAAAGAAGTTAATATTAATTTCCTGGGGAGATATTTTAAATATAAGAATTCATCAAACGCCCATAGACTTAACATTACCGAGGGGAATTCGGAAGCTGAGTGACTAGCAGCCTTAAGGAAAAGAGACAACGAACGTCAAAGAAAGGTGCATCCGCGTCTCCAGTCACTGCCCTGACAGAAGTCAATATTAACACTGCCTCTACTACAATCATTGAAGATCTTCGAATAATATTACGAGCACTATCAGAAATATTGCATATATCATTGCGTACCACTCACACGATAGTAATTTAAATACTGAACATGAGACGCGACAGATTTGTGCGCGGTGGGATCCGAGACTGCTCGCTCATATCCGAACAATGGGATGGTCTTCTGCAGGTTTGTTCTCAGTTGAAGATTTTGTTACATTCCAAATATAGCCTCATATTGTTCATCGTGTGTTGCCTTCATCGTTACCAAAGACGTTACTGAAAGTGTCTGAACTTGCATTGAAGTACAACTTTAAACAGCTGAATTTAAAATGATTACCACGTATTCATGACATATTAAACTAATACAACATAAACTTAAATTTACGTGCAATAAATTTGCAAATTAAAAAATTATGATCTTTTTTAATTGATAAGCCTTTGTAAAAGCAATTAAATAGGTAGCCATTGTTTTCAGCAAAAAAGCTCGGAAATACCATCAGTCAACAACTACTGCAATAAACACAGTAAAGAAAAAAAATGCTGAAACACATTTTTCTCTGTCAAAAAGTTATTAGTAAATTGTTACACGTAAAGCATCCGTGGCTCCACTTGATAGAAAAATATCTTGGTAATCAGCTGGTACATTGTCCCGCTCTCCAATAAAGTGTGCCACCTGTCGTCGTACAACTTCCATACCTCTGCAGTCACTAGCAGATCCTAAAAAATACTTTTGTATGAATAAGTAATCATTGAATATGTTCTCAATAAATTAGCAAGGACCAATAATAGTCATATTTCTAAAAATTCTAAAATATAAATGCGCGATAATATGTGGGTGTATTACTTCAAGATCATTAGAAATTACTTCAACTTTATATAAATACAACCTTGATGTTATCCAGGATTCGAGAAATCTTTCCGTTGCCTAAAAAACCAATTTGGAGGAGGATCAATCATAAACCTCTCAAAACAACAGATTTACGAGATTTATAGAAACGTTTCTAAAATAAAAGGATCCATTTTTTGCCCGTAAATTTAAAAAAAAAAAGACATTTTTGTTAATTAATTTGTTACTGAAATTTGTGATTGTTAATTCCCTAAAGGTTTAAAAAGATAAAGGAAATATTTCCAGGACTGCGAAATTTTACTGAATTTATGTAAAAGTTTCTTCGTCATCCGGAAATGTTCCCATATTTTTTTGCAGTGTAAATAAGATTCCTTCTAACAGAGATGTATGGTTTTAGTTTCATTATGTTTCGGATGCTAAATTTGAGCTCTGTCGAATCTTTTCGATATCGAAAGAAATAATTGGTATTTGTGACAACGTTAATTTTCCCCATTGCCTGCGCATCAGCACTCACTTTCGTCATCGCATATTATCGCCATTGTTCGGAATCAGGCTCTCAGATTGAAGTAAAACTGGGTCAGGATTTAGCGCATAATAAAAGCTTTTGAATATGAAGCAATGAAAATGTCTGTCCCGATCTTTACAAACCTATTTTATATATCTGATTGTATGGTTAAAGACTTGCAGTTTTTTTTTCAAAAATGTTTGGAGTTAAAATAGAAGATTTTTTTTTAACTTTGTAAGATATTAGTCGAGTCATTTGAAAAAATTTCAAGGTATTGATATTGACCAAACAGTCTTTAAAATTTCAAAAAACTGTTTATTTGTACCTACGACATTTAAAAATGATAAAATGTGTTTAAGTAGATTTAACTCTCTTCATTATGCTTTCCTTCAGTTTGTTAGATGTCGATAACGTTATAGTATATGCCACATTATCAACCATATTACCATTAATTGCTTAAAATTAACAAAATTAGCCAAAATGTATTTGTCAATAGCAATCTCATTTAAAGTTTCTAAATTATACCCTGTTTTGTGGATACTTTCTTACTTTAAAATTTTTAAAACGATAAAAAAGGTTTTATCTGATACATTGCCTATTATTAATACTGGCTTTACATTTATAAAATATTGTTTAAAATTATGATTTAAAATATTATTTTATCTTACAAAAGACAAGGTTTTGCTTAAGTTGGTACGGCTTTCACTCGCATGACACTCTCGTGCTATTTTAACAATCCTTTTAAAAATAGCATTAATTATTAGAATGTTTCATTTTTCCGAATATTTCGTATATCGAAGGTTTATAGGTTCTTCTTTTGTACATAAATTAATGCTTTTCCTATAACAAAATAAAATTTCATCAAACTAAATTTTGCTTTAACTTTAGGATAATTGGGACAATCATTGGTTTCATTAAGTTCATTTGCAGAATTATCTACAGCTCTCTGATATGAAAGATATTGATACATTTTAAAATTACATAATATAAATGAATACCTATTGTGTTTCCTTCACAGTTTTTTAAAATAGTCATTGCTCGCTGTTTGACATCTGTTGGAAAATAATCACTCTGTAGAAGGCTTGGGTTAATACACAGGGATACAGTCTATTAAAGGAAGAAAGTGACATTTGCAGCCAGTCAGAAACTGGAACAAAATACAAAACAAAGCCATTGTAATTATACAAACTTTAGAAATCCCCGACTTACATGTTAAACTAATGGTTTCTAAAGAGTTTAGATATTATTTTTCCTCATTTTACATTTATCTGTATATCACAAGGGAATACTTAATTCAGAATACAGGAGACTGAGCCTTTGTATACGTGAAAGTTTCTTTTTTTAGTTTATCAAATTGCAAATGTTTAAAATCACAATATTTTTTCCTACAATTTAAAATGTTAGTATTGTCAGTATCAAAAGTTTACCCATTGTATTTTAATAGTAAGTTGAAATAATTGTGCAATTATAACTCTTTAATCTCGCAACATATGTGTTGTAAGGTCGAGAAAACCATTTTTTTACGTATTACATTACGGATTAAATTTTTAATTTGATCGGTAAAAACATACATGTATTTCTCTAAACATTTTGACGTTTTCCAACACGAAAACATTCCGTTCGAACCCAAATGAGGTAAATTAATATCACAATAAATATTTTAGTGCATGGAATTCTTGGTAAATTAAATATTATTGCAAATAACTTTTTGACATTTATTTTGAATGATAATATTTACTAATATATACTATAATTTGCTCTCGTGAAAGGTTGTAAGGCATTAGTTAAAACAGTTACACTTTTACGGTTTAACATCTGGTATTTCCTTATTGCCTTATGTTGTTGATTCTGAAATAATTTTTTCCAGTATTCAACTCATTACATCTACTTATCAATACTTAAATAACATATTTTGATAGAATTTGTAAAAGTTTTTAAGAAAGAACATTATTATATTATAACAAATAAAAAAGCATAATTTACCTGCTGGAAGAATGTAATTGGTTTTTGTCCCATGCCTTGAGGATCTCCAGCATGAGCATGAATCACTTCATCGAATGGAAACATACTATGTCCTCTCTGTAATGTAGGGTAAAGAACGAAATGCATTTGTCAGGAATGAGGAATAATTTTCTACTACTTTTGACATATTAATACTTGCATACTAAAACTTAGAAAATTTTACGTACTACATTTAAAAACAATTTACTGTTTATTTATTATGGCAGAAACCAACCTTATACCCTATCAATAAAATCAACTTTTTGCAGGTAAAAGGCATCATTCGCATGAATTTCCTGTTGTATTCATAATACTTACTGTAAGTATGACGTATGATACATTGATCCAATTCAGCATTAAAGAGCACATTGCCCATGTTCAGATAGAGGAAACAATTAAGTCGGCAATTGCTAAACATTGTTAATGCACATATCAGATATTTAAATTTATTTCATCTAAAACTATTTGAAAACCTTCACACATTACTGCATCGGATTTTCCTGAGTCGTTTACACAAATAGAGAAAAGCAAAATAATGCCTTTTTCTGCACCGTTTTAAATGTCCCTAATGTTCGATACGCTGAGTTTACAAATGCCAAACGTTTATACCTATCACGTAAAGTTTTTCAAAAAAAGTTTATTTTTACTCTTTTCTATAGAGTGGGATTGAAGAAGCACAACAGAAACAGATCTCGTTGAGTCAAAGCATTTTTTACCCGACTGCCAAGAAGGGTTATGTGTTTCACGCGCATCTGGGTATGTGGATTTCTTTATACCCTCGAAACATCCTAACGGCTGGATGGATTTTAATGAATGAGGTCGCTATAGATTCGACTTAGCCGTCCGATGGTTATAGGCTAGGTTTTGTTTTTATAAATTCAAAATGGCGGCCGTAAAATACAAAATGGCGCTAGAGACAAAAAAAAAATTACACACCATATTGAGTGGCATACCATTGGATAGGTCTTTCAAAATTAAGATGATGTTTCATTGACTATTTTACAGTCAGAAGCTCCGTTTAAATATTACACAACCTGGAAGTTGTGTAGGTAGGGTCTTTAGCTTTACTGCAACTCTAACCTTCATAGACATCTATAGGCCTCACCGAAACAGTGTTTATAGATAAGAACTAACAATTAAACACAACTTAAAAGCCACCAGTACAAGTAAAATAAAAAAAATAGGTAAATAATGCAAAAAATAGTTTCATATTGATGAGAAATAATTAATTAGTTTGCTTTTTACGCAGTCGGGATTTTTAATTTTTTTAATTTAATTGCTGTTTATTGAAAAATCACTTTAAAATAACATATCTTGAATTTTATTCGTCTGTTTTGTGTATTAATTTGCAAACGTTTGGCATCCCTGTCATGAAGTCAACAATTATTATAATGTCTCTCCTGCATATCAAAGCTTCTACAAAACTTTTCGTGTATGTTTAACAATTGATAAAAAAAATAGCCATGAAAAGCATTGGTATGAGGATTTGTATTTTATTATCTTATATATTCATTTATCTCATGTACTGCAAAAACGTAACATTAATATCAATTTTTTGCTAAATCAGATTTTGAATTTAAAAATTATGTGACTACAAAACACGATTAGGACGCTTAAAGAGTTAAAATACTCATTTCGATTTTTGTTCAAAATTCTCAATATGTCTAAGGGAAAATCTTGATACATACTGTAACAACTCTGTGCATCTGTTTTGGAATGTTGGTTTATCATCGTCCTCAAATGTGTAATAAAGTATATTTAATGTATGATACATCTGAATGTTTTAATGAAAAAACAGTTTCATTCCAGTTTTTTTTTTTTTAACTGTCAATTGTATTAAATGGATGCACATTTTGAAATAAAGTTCTTTTAAAAAAATGAAAAAAAAAACTTACTAAGCTTTCGTTATATTTTAAATTTCAGTAAACGCATTTAAAATAAAAATACTCATTGAATTCATGGTACAGAAAACTTCTTTGAAGAATTTATTATTAAAATAACATAAACAAATAAAAATAAATTTATAGTCTGCCGCCCCTTAAAACCACAGACCGTTTTTTAAGTCAAATTTACATCAAACAGCTGTAAATATTCGCATTTCAAACTATCAATTAATAATATACAGTTAATTGTAATCAATGTGTATTCATTAGATTAAAATACCTTCTTTATTTCCTTTTCTATTTCATTACCAAGTGACACTACCGGACTTGGCCAAGGAAACTCCATGTGTCTTAAATTTTGATTTATTGTATCTGTTGTAAGTGTAGAGCACACAGTTTCCATAGTTATAAATGAAATCTAAAAGGAGAAAAGATAAGATGATCAGATATTTCTTAACTTAGGTTTTTCGTTATGAACTCCTTCTGAATAGAAGCACAAATACAAGTATAATAAAGTATAGTACCTTGAATATTAAACAATGTATATGTATTTTTCACAGAATTGCTTAATATTATAAAAGTTCTATTTCTCGATTAAAGAGCGAAAAACAAATAAACTTTTATAAGGGGTACATATTAAAGAAAATGATTATCTGTCAGTATTTGAATATTGTTTGTCTTACAAAATATTTCAAAAGTCCAAATATTCCAAATTATACTGATGGACAATGTACGGTTATTTTGAATTCACAAATAACAACAAATTTGATATAACATCTAAATTTGATAGCATGAAGAAATTTTAGAGGTTTATTTCAGATCAAAGATAATGTTTTGGCCATATTTGGACAACTGCTGAAAATATTAAATTTTTCGTAGTGGCCACTTGTAAGAGGATATCCCCGTGTATAATCTCGTATTCAAAAAATATATTGTACTGATTATATACTTTGAAACAAATAGAATGCAACACTAAATGATCGAGTCTATTTAGGACACTACATTGCCACAGAAGAAATTCAAACGTACAATCCAAGTAAAAAAATACTTCCTAAAAATTGTGTATAAAAGAACTGGTTCTATAACTGAATACATTCAAACTAAAGCTTTTTAAAATCATTTAGGAAGACTTATTTTATACAATTTAGGATTTTTAGCTTTCCATACCTGTTATTCTGTATCCAATTTCTCCATGATGTCGAGATAACATTTTTTGTTATATATTTCCACAGTCGTTAAGTAACAAATTGGTTGATTGAAATGGTATTCAGTACTTCTTTCCATATAACATTTTGGGTAGGACAAAGATTTTCTCTTCGTAAAAGTTGTTTAACCCTCCAGCCGCGGGAAATGCTATTTTCGCGTTCCAGTGAGCTACTTTTTTAAAATTCAGATTACATGATTCCCACAACTTTTTTAAAAGCGTATAATTCGACTTTTTCTCGCATTATTTAATCTGCAATTAAATAAAGTGACTATTTCTACTTCAAAAAAGTGGTGGGAATCAAACAATCCTAATTTTAAAAAAGTAATTCCCTGAAAAGGTCGCCCGCGACTGGAGGGTTAAACTGTCTGTCTTCTTTACTCTCGAAGAAACAACATAGAATATGCCATACTTAAAAAGAGATATGCAGTAGACACTCCCATATCCGGACCTCTCATATCAGAAGTCTCCCATATCCAGACTGATAAAAGATAAAAATTTATTGCACGTTTATAAATTCAATTTTTTAAAAACATTTTTAGAATTCCACCTACTCGTTCGACGTATTTACGAAAAATGTCAAACAGATTTTTGGCATCTTTCCAGCGTTAGCACTCATATATTCAGTCCTACCTCATTATCTTCTCTATTTCTTATCAGTTGTATAGAGAATTCTCAAGGATTCTCAGCTATTTTTTTTAATAATCTTGAATCTATAACCATTAAATATGCAAAACTCTGGTGTAATAAATCATGGGAAAGAGCCAAAAGCTTTACTTTAAAAAATTGTTGGAATAATCAGCAAAAAATAATCAGCAAAAATGTAAATCAATGAGAGTTGTGTGAAAATTCAGAAGAAGACCTAGGTTTAACAAATACAGTAAGGAAAGTTTCTGGTTGCGAAAATATCACAAAAACTGAAGTTTCTGACTAGGTAAATTGTGATGTAGATCACCACCTGACCTACGAAGAAATTTTAAATTTCGTAAATGAAAAGGAAATGGATGTAAACAATGACGATGAAGTACCTCTTGAAGAGGAATGCGTTTCTGTGTAGGAAGCATTTCAAGCATTGGGGGTACGCATTTTCTTTGCTAATTTTTTAAAACATTTTAAAGTTGACACTGAATTTTATACATTTTTTATTCTATTTTGTAAAGGTTGCTTTGCGATTCGTAAAATAGCACATCGAATTCATTCCCTCTGACATAGTTATAATGAAATGAGGTATTGGCGTCAGCGAATCGAGCGAAAAAGAAAACAGACAAATTTAATGAAATATTTAAAAAAATAAATTTATGTTCTTCAAATTGCAATTGCAAAAATAACGTGTAAATATGATAAAAAGTGAAAAAAAAAGTTTTATATTTTGAATAGGTGCATTTATGAATCTTTTTTAACATAAAAATATATCCCTCTCTCTTATCTGGATTACTGTAGTCCACATTAATTCGATTATGGCAGAGTCTACTGTATAGGGCATTTTTCCGGTGCAGTAGCTAAGGTTTTGGGCACCCACGTCAAGAAGTAATTTGGCGCATCTCTTCTCCCCATGCTGAGAATATCTAGACACTCTCTAATTCGATTACGTTTTTATAAAGTTCTCAACCCAAATTTCTACTATTGATTTACTTTTAGAGCGGTAAGTACTAGAGCTTTGTGAATATAATTGAGTGTGATCAAAGGTCCAGCTGGATTTCGGACCATTAAAACAATTATTCTAAAAATAGTAATTACCTAATTCGTATAAATTACGCATTGTGGTTATTTACCTAGAAAATTCACATTTATCAATTCCGGATTGATTACTTAATTAAAACAAAATAAATCCAAACACTTTAGTCAGGGCCGGATTAAGGGGAGCGGCTACGGGGACTGCAACCCCGGGCCCCAACTCGTGAAGGGCCATCAGCAATGGCTTAAGTTGTAACAAAATTTCGTTTTAAAAATTACTTAATTTCTAAAAAAAATAAAAAAAACTCTGAAATGCTAAAAGTATTCTGAAATAGCGAGAAAAAGTAGTGTTTCAAGTGTCAACATCCATTACCTTTTATTTTTGCAATTTTAAAACTTCGCAAGCCGATAGTAACTGTTTCTAAGGCATCTTTTTAGAATTTTTACCCTCTTTCCCCGAGACAAAAGCAAAACAACAAAATCTTTATTCTATTTCCTTCTTCTTCCTCTGGGTGTGTGTGTGTATGTGTGTGTGTGTGGGGGGGGGGGGGTGCTTAAAACAGAGCCCTAGGGTCTCAATAAAAATATGAGGGTGATGGTACAGGGAGAGCAGTCTAAGACTCAACTCTAAATTTTTGTATTAAGAATGCGAGAAAATTAGGAGTTGAAAAAAACATACCGCACAAAAAGTTCAAGGGCCCCTCGAATCGGGCCCTACAGGACCCTAGGATGTCCCGGGATTTTAAATGGAATCTAGAAACGGGAGAACAATTAAATGGAAAAAAGTTTCCAAAAATAAATATCGGATTAAGAAGGGGCAATTTATTAACAATTTAGGAAGCAAAAACTTCAAGGGGCCAGGGTCTTAACTGGCATGTAGTTGAGTATAATGATACTTTTAGTAGAGTTTTTAAAGTAATCAGAGGACGCTCGAACTATTTTAAAGAAAATTTCAAGCAATTCGGATCCCTTTTAAAGAAGCTGCACCAAGGGCCCCAAGAAGGCGATTAATATTCAAAATCGGTAGTAGCTGAAGTCTGCAAAAATTTTTTTGACTTCCTGTGTAAGCTGAAGGAGCTAAGAAGTTGTTAGAAAATAAAGCTAATGAATAGGACTATTTTTAAGGGAACTACAATAGGGGGCCCAAAAGGGGCCAATTGATAGTTGAGAGCAGCGCCCTAAGATGAAAGCCTGTTAAAATGTTTTAGAACTTAGCGTTTTAGATCTTCAATTAGTCAAAATTAAGAATAGAGTATGAAATAATCATTAGAATAATATTTTAAAGAAATGCGCAAAAAATGGGAGAGGGGATGCCCAAAACAGGTCCCTAGGGTCCCAGTAAAAATTATGAGGGTGTTGTTCCGGGGAGGGGAGTCCAAGACTCAACTTAAAAAATATTCACTGAGAAGGCGAGAAAATTAGGTGGCGAAAAATGCATGCCGCACAAAAAGTTAAAGGGTATCGGACACTATAGGGCCCTAGGGGCACCCAGGATTTTAACAGGAATCTAGAAACAGGAGGATAATTAAACGGAAAAGTCTTCCAAAAATGAAGATCAGATTAAGATGGGGCAATTTATTAACAATTTATGGTGCAAAAACTTCAAGGGGCCCCAAGTCGCCGAAACGTTAACTGGTATGTAGTTTGGTATAAAGATACTTTATAGTGGTTTTGAAAGTAATCAGAGGATACTAGAACTATGTTAAAGAAAATTGCAAGCAATTCGGAACATTTTTAAAGAAGCTGCACCAAGGGCACCAAGAAGGAGATTAATATTCAAAATTGGTGGTAACTAAAGTCTGAGAATTTTTTTTTGTCGTTCATGTAGTAAGCTGGAGGACCTGGTGAGTTGTTAGAAAAAAAAATAGTGAATCGGACCATTTTTAAGAGAGCTATAATAGGTGGGAGGGGGGCAAAAGGGGCCAACTGATAGTTGAGAGCACAGGCCTAACATGAAAACATACTGAAATTTTTTAGTACTTAGCGTTTTTTATCTTCAATTAGTCAAAATTAAGCATAGGGTATGAAATATTATAATAATATTTTAAAGAAATGCTCAAAAAATGTAGGGGGCTAATGCTTAAAAGACGGCCCTAGGGTCCCTGTAAAAATTATGAGGGTGTTGGTCCGGGAGGAAGAGTACAAGATTCAACTTTAAAACAATGCACTGAGAAGGTGAGAAAATTAGGGGGAGGGAATGCATGGCTCACAGAAGCAAGGGGTCCCTACGGGACCATAGAAGGCCCCAGGTCTTAACTGGAATGTAGAAACGTAAGAATAAGTAAATGGAAAAAGGATCCAAAAAATGAAGATTGAATTAAAATGAAGCAATTTATTAACAATTTAGCGCACAAAAGCCTCAAGGGGCCCTGTACCGGGCCCCAAACGGCGAGGATTTTAACTGGAATCTAGAAATGGCAGAATAACTAAATGGAGATATAGCCCCAAAAACGAAGACGATCGGATAAAATGGGGCAAGTTATTCACAATTTAGGGCATAAAAACTTAAAGGTGTCCAGGGTTCCCGGCCCTATAAAAATTAAAAATATGTGTCTCAGGTGCATCAGGACCTATTTTGGATTATCCTAACTTAGATTTTCAAACTTATACATCCGAAAGATTTTGCTAGCCATCACGAACAGACGCACACAGTGCGAAACTTTCTTTTATTAGTACGTATTTCATTATTTAAATAACTTTACGCACATCCTTTATTTTATTTAAATTTCCGTATTCATGCATTTTTCCTTTTGTACGATTTACTAAAACTCAATACGAATGGGTTAAATTGTTTAAAATGCTCACATTAATTTATTTAAGGTGGTTGATTCTCAAATTCCCAGCTCAACAACGCAAAACTTACTGACACATTTTCAGACAAATTTAAAAAATGGGCATAAAATTAACAGGTCTGACTATTGAAGCGATTTGGAATCGAATAACGGTTTCCTTTTTTTATAAATAAATTATTTATAAAGTAACAAGCGTTTCTTGTCATGTGACGACACACTTTACCCCTTTTTCGTGCTGCCGTATCAGGAAACTTGGTTCGAAACACTTACTTTGACAGTATTTTCTGAGACTTTCTGCCTTTATCAAAAAATGGGAAACGCCATTCGATTACATAGTTTCTGAATAAAAACACCGGCCAATTTTATGCGTTTCCGAACAAAAATGAATTCAGAAAGTAGTTCCTTTGAATTTGAGAACAGCCTTAATAAGATTTATCGTATTTTGCACAAAATTGACTTATTTCATTAAAAATGAAAAATATTAGCACACATAGTTAGAACTTTTAATTCATTGTCAAGATACGGATTGAACTAGAAAAGTAAGTTTTCTAAAAATTTTGAAGTGTTGAATTTTTTTTAATCAGGAAAAGTTGCTTTTTCGTATAAAAATTTATCTCACAGTTACATTTTCTATCAAAATTAGACTGTTCTGCCCACTACGAGCTACGCTCGCCAACTTCATGCAGACTCCACTAAAAGTATGCTAATTTGATCTCATTTGAAAAGATTATCTGATTGCAGAAGTTTAGGAAGAATTTATATAATAAAATTTATCATGTTTTGTACAAATATTGACTTATTTCAGCCAAACTGAAAACTTTTAGCACACACATTTAGAACTGTTAGTTCACTGTCTTAGTTGAACTTAGAAAAGTAAATTTTCTGAAAAGTTTGAAGAGCTACATTTATTTTTATTATTTTTTAAATGAGAAAAAAATATTTTTTCGTTATAAAAGTTTATCTCACAGTTACATTTTCTAACAAAACTGGTGTGTTCTGCCCCTTCGATCTAGATTCCCCAACCCCATGTTCAGAAGACCCCGCAGTTTCTAAAATCATGCTAATTTGCTGTGTTTCAAAAAGATATTTGATTACGAAAGATTGGATGATATTATCACGAGCAATAGCGATCTTCTGTAATCGCCTTGCTCTTAAGTTCCCTTTGGCTAGGAAAATTTTTGGTTTCCAAGACCGCATCCACCGTTGTCGCAATAGCTGACGGTTGTTTTCGTGTTCGATTAAGTAAGATCTATCAGACATTTGAAAATCAACTTGTTTAAAATTATTAGGTGAAAAATGTCACTGCCTCTCGGCCTTTTGTAACGGCTAGATTTTTTTTTCTTTTGGACTTTATGAAGAAATCGTTTTAAATATATAAATATGAATAATTTTTTCCCTATTGAATGCTTTTTTCACGCAAAATTTAATTATTTTAAAGTTTTATTTTCCTTTTAATATCCATGTGTAAATATATTTTCGATTTTCCAATTTAAAGTGTTTGGAAATACTACCAATTGTGCTTTTTTAAATATGTAATTTTCTCCATAAAATGCTTTTTACTTGTAATAATTTAATTATTTTAAAGTTTCCCGTCTTTCTGAATATTCACGTGTATATTTTTCAATTGAAAAATGTTTGGAAATATTATTATGGGGAAGTGGAATGGAAATTTAAGGGTAGAATATTCGATGATTATTTATTTATTGTTGTTACAAAATAGCAATACAGCTTAAATAAAATAAAAAGGTTTCCAAGGTTATGTGGTAGAAAGAGGGGAGAAGCGGAATTTTTTTGAGTCGGGGGGGGGGGAGAGTAATTTAGATACTCTTTTAATTATTAATACAGAAACGTTACACAAGAAAAAAATATTTTAAACTATGTACTGGAGGGGTGGGGGGAGGAAAAAAGGGATTTTTTCTTGGGGGGGTGGGGGTGGATTTATATTGTTATTTAAATATTGTTGTAACAAAATGACAAATAAAAGAGAAAAAAATTAAAGAATTTTAATGATTTTAAACTTTATGAGATACTTTGGGGACATTGTGAAGTGCAATGGAAGAAGTGTGATGGAAGTGCAATTTCGACTGGTAACAAACACCACACCTAATGTCAACTGCAATCCAAAGAATTAAGTGCCTAGTTCAAAGCTGATTGTATGCGGATGGGACTCGGGCTGCTTCCAATACTTCACATAATATTATTAGATTTCACACAAAGAAGGATAAGTATGTTGAAAATTTCATTTGAAATATTTCAATTAGTGTTACGAACAAATATCTGAAATTTGGATCAGAGGTATAAACACCCTGTATTCATCACTTAAAACTGGATTACGACCCAGGTACGCATATATAAATGTTGTTAAACGTTCTATGTTTTTAATCAGCTCAATTAGTTTCTCTCCATACATTAATTGAAAATGTTGTTACCACACATACATATATACATATGCACTGAAGTTCAAAAATTAAGGGGCAGTGAATGGACGCTTTCGATTGTACACGGTTTGTTGAATATCTACTGAAAATTTTGATGAATTGTGCGTGAACTTTGATGATGCAAAGAAATGTTTGACTCCATCTTTTTCAGTGAAGATTTAGTCGCAGGGAAAATTAGGAGGACAGCAATAAATTTAATAATAAAATTATGGTTGCACTCACCCATGTGATATAAAATGCTCAAACTGGTCTGTTACTGTAGCAAATGACTATATGTGTGTCCTGTTTAACGTTTGTGTGTGCATTTGTGTAAGCATAGCACGCATATTAGTGAAGGTTTTAACGTTTATGTGAAAAATGTAAATGTTTTTTGCTTACGGAACACAGTTTTCAACCAAATTTAACACCATTTTCCAAAAACTTCATGGGTACAAACTTCATTTGTATAAATATTTTTTAAAATGTGCATACATGAAAGATTCCAAAAGTTTTATTCATAATTTGGTAGTCTATTTGTAGTAGTATTTGGTAGTAGTATTTGCGTCAGCTTATGTAAAAAGTCCTGTAAAATATTGCAAAAATTCAAATAATTAAGAGCGATAGAGTGAGTTGCTTTCTTAAAGTAGCTTTATTATAAGACATTTTCCACAATTTGTCAATCAGTTCACTGTACCTTTCTGAGTTTTCACAATATTTGATGGACTTTTTATATAAGTTGCCCTAAATAGCCGACTACCAAATTAGGAAATAAAAAATTTGGAATCTTTCAAGCATGCACAGTTAAAAATTATTTCATACAAATGCTCATATCTCTCGAAATATTAAATATATTCATGATTTAATTGCAGTATACATTTTCTACTGTTTCGTTATGTACTGTTAGATTTGGTTGAAACTCTGCATGCTATAAACAAAAAACATTTAAAATTTTCCCAGAAATGTTAAAACCTTCACGAATATGCTTCCAGAAATGTACAGAAACATTAGACAGGACCCACATAGTCATCTGCTACAGACCATTTTGAGAATTTGCTGTCTCATCAATGATCTCAAGCTTTATTTTATTATTAAATTTATTGTTTTGCCCCTAATTGTATCCACATCTAAATCTTCACTGAAAAATGTGAAGTCAAACATGTTCTTTACATCCTTAAATTTGAATGACAATTAGTCAAGATTTTCACAGATATTCGACAAATCGTTATAGTCGAAAGTGTCCGATCACTACCCCTTATTTTTGGACATCAGTGTATATATATATATATTTATACACTGATGTGTGTATATATATATATATATATGTATGTGTATATATATATATACACAGTGTTTCTTCTAGACTACCCAGCCCTTTCTAAAATGTGCAAAATGTACCCAGCCCTTTTTAGGTGCGTTCGTAATTATATAAATACGTAGCACCTATAGTCGTCGTTCAGTCCGTCCGTCCGTCCGTCCGTCTGTCTGTCCGCATATAACAGAGCAAAAACTACCCAACCGAATGGTCTGAAATTTTAAATGTATGATTGTTGCAAAATTTTGTCGAGCCATTTCAAATTTTAGGAAAATAGGATGCATAGTTTAATTACAGGGACAGTCAAAAGTTTTTCTTTACATTACGGTCAATTGTAAAAATTATTGCAAGTGCATTTTAATGATGTTACAGCCTTCCGAATGGTCCGAAATTTTAAAGATATAATTGTTGCAAAATTTTGTCGAGCCATTTCAAATTTTAGGAAAATCGCATGAATAGTTTAATTACAGGGACAGTCAAAATTATTCCGTTACATTACGGGGAATGGGAAAAAAATATTGGAAGTGCATTTTAATGATGTTACAGACTGTGCACTTTATGAAGTGCAATAAATTATACATTCAGTACAATATGGGGTGCAAAAAATAATTATAAATCTAGCTATAGTACGAACGCACCTCATTTGCCACGTTTGACGGGCAATTTCCAACTTGTTAAAAATAGTGAAATGCACCTTTAATTACCTCGATCGAGAGATCTCTTTTAAAAATCTTCCCTGAATTATAGTATTTCTAAATCTATGTGTTCGAAAGGTTTTAACCCGGGAGAACTCGCTGCATGAGATTTTCTCTCACAGTCGTACTTTTTTAAGACTCTTATTTAAATCATTTTTCATTTTAATTAAAATTTCAAAATGTTTTACAATTATTTTACCTATTTTGTGAATAAAAGTACTAAGGCAACCAAAAAAAGTTGATATTATATGAATGTAAAGTAAAAGGAAAACAATTGGGCATTCTCACTAGCGAGTTCTCCCGGGTTAAAAATCTTAAACCTTCCATGCTTCTTTACGAATTCTCTAATTAGCTTAATTTTAAATAAAGAAAATCCATAATAAAAATGAAGAAATATGTAGTTAAATTTATTTGTATAAATAAAAATTTGCATTAAAATAATTTTAAATGTAGTCAGTTTTGATACGCTGGATTATTTCTATTTTCTTTTAATGATTATAAAGTATCTTTGAATTGTACATGTAATAAATACGTTTGAATAAAATAATTAAGAGCACTATTAAAGATAACAAAAAAAGATTTTGTGTAACAATATGCATATTCAACTTTTTAAATTGGTATTATAGGATTAAAAAAAAAGTTGAGTGTGTGTGTGGGGGGGGGGGGATTTCCAGAAGCAGGGGGAGGGGGTACAAATTTTTCAGTAGCCCCGGGCCCCAAAAATGCTTAATCCGGCTCTGACTTTAGTATCTAAACTAGATTAACTCAGTCATATGATGAATGAATTATAAAGGCGAGAAATAATAAACATGACAAAAGTAAAGTTTATTTAGAAAAATATACATTACAAAAGAAAATATAAAAGTAGAAAAAAATTAAGTTACGAAAACTACCACATATCAAACTTTTGAATCATTCGATTCCAGTCATTTTAAACATATCCAATTCCCTTCGGGGATTATATGCAAACATTGCCTAATTTATTTAGTATTACTTTCTGAAATATTCACAGCTGTATTTTGTGATTTACTTGAGATAATTTCTTAAACAATTAAATAATTTGATTTAAGAAAATTCATAGATAAATTACATACATTAAATAGTAATATTCCATAAAAGCTTAAGCTTTCCATGTCTCACAGTTAGTACCCCCTAACAGTAAATATACATATAAAATACCACAAACTAAAAATACAATAAGGGGTACCTGGATCATCATCGAGGAAAACAAGCTATAGAGAACATCAACGAAATCTCCTGGGACGGAGAATGTGTACACAAGAACATTAAAGACACAGGTTAAAATGCACGATTTACCGAAGGATTATAAAGTCAAACTTGTATGCAAATATTTCATATTTATCAGCGTAAAAACTCATCGTGAAAGAACTCCCTTCGAAAATAAACATAGACGAGTAGAAGTAAGAACTTATTATTGCCCCAGACAGCCTGAAGTTAACAAGCATAAAGGAAGCACATAAGTCTTATTTTGGTTTTCCGAAAACGTATAAGATAGTTATGTCTCTTTTATGCTTGTATGGAATGTACTAGAATGACAAGAGTTTCAGTGAGCATGCAGCACAAAACTATTAAGGTGTCGGTGAAAATAGTAGGTAAAAACACACCATTTGTGTCTGTATTACATAGCGATGTGATCGAAAAATTGCCATCGACGCTGCATAAAAAAAGCTTTATATTTACAATTTTTGACGCTGAAACCAGTACCTAGAGGCAGTGTCACTTAGAAATGTTGAGTCCCAAACGATAAAAAATGTGCTGAATAAGTATTTAAGTTCATTCGGTCTCCCGAGGCAGTGTCACTTAGAAATGTTGAGTCCCAAACGATAAAAAATGTGCTGAATAAGTATTTAAGTTCATTCGGTCTCCCGAAGCAGATGATTTTGGATAATGCACAGTACTTTAAAAGTAAAGTTTTCACCAAATTTATTAAGTTCTTGGTATAGAATTACATTTTATTAGCATTCAAATATGCCTTAAGTTGAAGTTCATAGCCCAAGACTCTAAGCAAACGTAGAGAATCATAAGATGCGAGTAGCATTATGTAAAAAATATTCTCAGTCAAGAGCAAACCGCAGAAGTCAGGATAATGTCAATAATAATGCAATAATATCATAATGGCTCAATGTCTCTGTCTTGCAAGACACTATATTCATTGGGGCAAACAATAGTGCGCCGCGCCATGCTTTATCCCCTAAATTCCAGATCCACATTTTTTAAGTAATAAATTTAGGCAGCTTAGTCTGGAAACCACAGAGCTCCCTTTGGCAAGGAGTATAGGCGATCAACACCGAGTCGGGCAACGGTTCAATGTATTGTCTCTCGTCTGCTGTACCCAATAGTATATGACCTGCAATAAATTTACCAGTCGTAAATCCGCACAATATAGTCTTCTATAAGAAATATCTATTGACATCTCCTCTCCATAGCTGAAAATAATAACTTTATTTTTTCCCCATTACAATACTATGGGAAATACATAAAAAATAGGAAACATATACTCAGTATTAAAATAACTATACAAAATTTACACATGTTATAACTTTGATAATGACCTTTATTTTAATATAAAATATTAGTCTATACGACTTTGAATTGTTTAAATATCGTTCATTAAATATTGGCTTTCGATAAATTTACGAAAAGTGTGATCGCTACAGGCAGGGAAGAATTGGTGTGGCGGCTTTTCTGCCAGCAATACCCCTCTCCCATTTGAATAAAAATAACTGTAATATTTCTGAATAAGAGCGAGAAAAACCCGGGTAAACAGTTATTCCTAAAGCAAGTATGCTCAGTCAAAGTATGGATGCAAAATGATAGGAACGTCAGCAAAACAAAGAAATCAGTCGCGTTTGCAATGCAAATGCGGAAGTGTTTGTGTTAATATTAAACATGCAATATTCCTCTTAATATCAAAAGAATTTTTTACAAAAATTGTATTTACTTTTAATATCTATATTAAAACTAGAAAGTTAGCCCGTCAAAAATGACGGAAAATGAGATATAAAGATATATACGACACACATGCTAGAATATGAGTAATTTTTCTCGCTTGTTCCGCAGTGATAGATGAAATTAGCACATTTTAAAATGTGAAAATATGTTGCCAAATTTCCTTCTTCGCCAAGGAGTTCTCTATTTCGCCAAGGCAGTTTTCTCTATATCGCCAGGAAAAATACAGGGAATTTAATTTATGTATCCGGCGATCTAAATCGCATTAAAATTGGGCAGTTAGAAGCTCAGATAGTACAGCGCCGTATAGTGGCGGTTATTTTATTAGTAGCATCGGAATGAAGATGAAAGGACATACATTTTCGTACATTACATTTTAAATTCTGACACGTAGATTTTGAAAAAAAAAAACACCTTGCGGCATTTAAATTAAATTGCGCTGAGCTCGATTATGAACGGTTAATGGGTCTCAATGGGTATTTCGCCAAATTAGCCAGCTATCGCTAAGTTGGCTTCATGTATGGCAACTTATTTTTGTTGCCAAATTTGGATGTATTTGGTGAATTTGGCCAGAATTTGGCACTATTGTGGCAACCCTGCCATTACTACTTTTCAACAATTAATCATCGTTTAAGTTGATACCGATATCTCCATAGGAAGCCTAACATGGCTGCGATCAATGAGGCGGTCCGTCCGGAATTGTGAGGGACACACAGAGACTTGGATTTTATATAAATAGATATGTATTTTGCTAAATTTTCGTTGGAGCAAAATTATAAGAAAGCCGTAAATATTTTGAAATTGCGGATCGTGATTGGTGGATATTTTCGCATATCATTAAAAAAGCATTTAAAAGAGATTCTGAGCGCATTCGTTAGCTCTCAAAAAATTTTTATGATTCGGGAGAGTAAAAATGCTTTCTGACTAAGAAAGAGGCCAAATTCTAGCTTATAACAAAATCGTAATGTCACTTTAAAGAACTGCTGATACCGTTAAACTTTCAAAGTCTGTCATTTATAATTTCTTATAGAATCCAACTATTTATGGTACAGGAAAATCTACAGGAACAGTGGTGTAGTCGTAAAATAAACAGAGGGTATACGCTTTAAGCAGAGGGTATACGCTCAAGGCAGAGGGTATACACTAGAGTGTATATACTATAGCTTTCTTGAGAAAGAGAGGGTACACGGTATTCCTTAAAAAAATCCAGAAGGTATACGGCGCATACCCCCGTATACCCTCCACTACATCCCTGTACAGGAAGGCCGAAAATTCTTTCTAAACGATCCGCAGGTTTCATTGTCTGCACCGTCACTAGCAAAAGGAGAAATTGAGACAGACATAAACGCCAGCATCAATATGCACTATAAGAAAAGCAATAAAAAGATTGGAATTGCTTAAATACGTAAAACCACGTGAGTGTCAGCGTTTAAAATCTGGTAATGAAAAAGCCTTCATTCAGTTTCCAGAGAAACATCTGATGCAACAAACGAACTAGTCTAAAACTTTTTACAATGGTGAAAATAGTTTTAATTTCGATGGTCCTGATAGTATTCCTTCTTCAAAAGAAAAAGACATTTTCTACGCATAAGCAGGTGAAGGCTCATTAATGCTTTGGACTTATTTTTCCTCAGGAGGTAAGCCTAGAGTTCCTTTTCTAGAAGGACGACAAAATAGACATGCCTATATTCAGATATCGTCGGTACCATGTCAAACTATCCAATGTGAAAACAGTGGGCTACTTTTTTAAAATTCAGGTTTCTTGGTCGGCACCACTTTTTTGAAATACTAAAATTCACCTTATTTAACCTTATTTAATGACATATTAATTAAGGCGAAAACGAGGGGAAATTTACCATTTCAGAAAATTGGTGCCAATCAAGAAATCTTAATTTTAAAAAAATAGCCCACTGTTTTCACATTGGATAGTTTGACATGGTACCGACGATATTAGAAAGCCATTTAAAGAACCAAGGTGAAATTTTTGCCGGATTTAACTGTATTTTTCAATAAGACAATGCCTCAATTCATTCTTCAAAAGACACAAAAAGGGGTTAGAAGATAAAAAGATTCCCCCACTTGGATTGATCACCGAATATTTCGGACCTAAATTCCATGGAGAACGTTAGGGGTATTATAGTGCGCAATATCTACCGAAAAAGTGGCCGAACGGCCCACAGAGTTCGTACGTCTCCTGGAATTTTGAAAACCAGATAATCCTTCAACACCAGTATTTTTAGAAAACCTCTCCTTAAAAGAAGACGAAATTTCGCGCGCTTAACCTAGATTTTTTTACTATAAAAAATACTGGTAGTTCTTCTGGAAAAATTCCCTGACCCGTACAAACCCTGGGTCCAGTATAACTAGAAAACGGATTAAAATCTACAATTTGTGAGACAGAGAGTGTTTTGTCACCTCGACAAGTTCGAATGCTTGTAAAGTCTACGCCACAATGTCTGCAATGAAATTATTAAACACAAAGAAAGCACGATTCATGTAATGCTTTTATAATTTAGAAAAAAACTGTTCGTTCTTGTCATTTTGCTCTTATTGCATATCCAGCGAAAATGCACTTTATTATATTGTAATAATAACAACTGGCTTACAATGTTTTCTTTATGTTTGTATTTAGTTTGATAAAATTAATTTATATGGTTTATATAGGGGTTAATACAATTATATTTATTATTTAGTCAATTAAATGATCGTTCCCATCATTTTGCACCACTGTGTATGACTCATTGATAAATATTGTATTTGTAATAGTTGCATTGTTCTTTGGACTACATTTGATTGATGTGATGTATGGATAACTTTTCTTTTAGTTTCTGCTGACGCCATTGTCACGTGATACGTCGGCGCGGAGCGGAGAGGAAGGCGGGACGGGACACTGTTTTTCAGTGTGGAGGAGGTTTTTGAGAAATGTAGATGTAGGCCGTGCATGTTTGGCCGGCGAGAGTTTTGATATATATAAAACGAAAGTGTCAGGTGCTACGAGCACCGGAGTATTATAATTTTAGTAGTTAGTGAAGTAATTTAATAATATAGTGAAGTGGAGGTTTTGGAGTGTAGTATGAAGGTATTGTGCACTGGAAATTGAAATTTAGAATCTGTACATAATTGTATATAATGTGGTGTCATCTATAACGTCCTTGTGTACTCTGTAAATAAACTACATATTATGAGGTAAAGTATTAGTGATTTATTAACCAAGGAATACACCTCTGATGACTAGCGGAATCGAGCGTTCACATTTGAAATATAAAAAGATAATCAAAATTACTAATCTGTACATACGTAAAAAGATAAAATGAATGATCGGTTTGGAACTGGAACCTAACAGAGTAATAGAAACGGGTTATAACCTTTATTTCTGTTGAAATGAAAACTAAAACTGAATCTTTTTTTTTTTTTTTTTTTTTTTTTTTACGGATCTGGAACTAAACGGAATTTTTTTAGCTAGCTTTGAATATTTTTAATCAATTTAAATTTTAATCAAATTTAAAAACATTGTTTTTTTTAAATGTTTCATTTATAAAATTTCAGTTATTTAAAAGATAAATTAAAATATAAACCATTCACATAATTTACTTCTGATCTTCAACTTTCTGTATATAATGCATGTCGAATGTTAATAGAAAAGTTAGGTATACTACAGCTAGTTAAATTTTCTAAGATGAAGGCATAGGAATGGCCAGTGCAGGGCTGAGGAGTCGATGGGAAAAATGGCCGACTCCGACTCCTATTCCGACTCCGGGCTGGCAACACTAGTACTCGAGCTGAGGTACTAGTGTTGCCTGTTGGTTAAAATAATGATGGAATATAAGAAAAATAAAGCTAAAATTTCACTATTTCGGCATTGATTATCTTTTTAGGGCTTCAAAAATAAAACAGAAAAAAATTATATTTTCCGCTTTATTAATTTTACAATTTTGTGCCTGGAAATCCGAAAAATCCAACTAAGTCTAAAGAACATAAAATGGAAATTTTACTATTTTGGATCCGCGGACTGAGAAGAAAAAGCGAAATCGTTGCAATTTAGTTGTTATTATGCTGTGTACTCCAGACTCGAAAAACTTATATGGAAAGGAGGAAAAATGAAGATGAAAACTTTATTATTTTGGAAATAATTGGGATCCTGTGGATTCTAATTAAATAATAAATGTGTATGTGTAAAAAAAAAAAAAAAAAAAAAAAATTGCATTTTTTGAATTAAGTTTACAACTTTGGCTTTATTTCTGGTTCTGCAGATCTGAAAAATCCGAAATTCAAAAGGTGAAAGATAACGAAATTTTACTATTTTATCGTTATTTTGGGTGCCGCCGATTCAGAAAAAAAAAAGAATTACAATTTCATCTTATTTTGACTCCTGTGCACAAAAATAAATAAATAAAGGAAGGGTATTTCAGAATTTTGAATTTTGGTCATACAGATTGGAAAAATTTGAGGAGGAAAAAGGCTACTATTACAATGCTATACCTGGTTCTTAGTTCTTTTGCTTTCAAAAATAGGACATAGTTATAATTTTCGCATTACCTCCGGTAAGAGATCTGCATGAACCAAAATTTTAAGGCCCGGCACCTAAAACGTTCTGCCCTGCTTTTATACTTGTTCTATTCCATTCATGTTTTCCGCCTATTGTAAATTGCTCCTATTTTATTGGCGTAGCTTGATTCTTTCAAATATTTTATATTCGGCTTGTAAGACTGCTCAATTTTTTTATCAGCCTGATCCGGCCCATTAACATAAATTGTCTTAGTTCTACTTACACGGCTTGTTTGAAAAATTGCCTTCCTTTTCCGGGCCTTGGGTCCTTCCAGACAATTGTACCTCTGGTTCCATCCGCAAACCCCCAAAATACGAGGGGAAGTACTTATATACTAAATGCAAAATATCTACTACAGTTATAAATTAAAACAGTTTTCATCTACTCTGTACATAGGTACCTACCCCGTACTATTTTGTACACCGCAAAAAATCGGTCATCTTTAACTTATGTAGCCTGATATAATCCATAAATAACAATAATAATCCATTTTATAAATTTAAAATTACATATAATTAGTTTAATTTCACTTTAAAATGTCTAATAAAAAAAATCTGGAGTCGGAGTCGGCTTGTTTTTTGTGACTCCGACTCCTACTCCGCAGCCCTGGGTCAGTGCAAATTTAACGCATGTGTCCAAAGACGAAAAACCGATTCAATAAAAACAAAAGTTTATTTTCTCTGTAATTACAAGACTAGAGATGTTTTTAGATTAAGATCGAAGATTTCCCTTTTACTAATAATTATATTTTTTTCTAATTCAATGTAAAACAGTGTCAAATTTGTTAATCGCTCCTGCTGTAATACGCAGACAAATTTTTAATCCTCGTACGCAGAAAAAATCTCTCTCACAAGTAATTGTATCAAGTGAATTGTAATAAGCGTTTTATATGAGAAACAGATATTTTCAAAGCTACTTAAATAATAATTTTTTAAGAAATTTTACATATGATTTTTGATTTTACATTGCCTTCAAAAGTTGCTAAAATTCACTTAAAGAGTATTGCTATTTTAGGTAGCTTTCATTACAAAAAGCTACCTATTGCAGCCGTTCGGAGGAAAGCGATTTCAAAAAATTTTGGTATATTTTCATCGATCATGACCCCCAGACCCCGAAACCACCCTCCGTTCAAAAGTTGATATATATATATATATATATATATATATATATATATATATATATATATATATATATGTATATATATATATATATATATATATATATATATCCATATATATATATATATATCTGACCTTTGTCATACTGTAACTCTCGAATTTATGAACCGATTTGGATGTAATTCGGTATGTACATAGTACATACCAATGTCTCGACCGAGTTCGTTGGCCAGCTTCATCCGCCATTTTGTTTCAAAATGGCGGCCATTTAAAAAATTTTTTAAAATTTGAAATTTGAAATGTGGTACCAAAGAATTGAAAATGGAAAAATATTTTTTTCTTATGTATTTGACCTTTATACAAAGATTCCGGAGCAGTTTTTGTTTCGTCTATATCTTAAAAAATGGCTGAGTTATAGCATTTTGAATTTCTAGCGTGGCTGACATTTTGAAACTTCCTGAATTTTGTCACGCGATAAAAGGCGTATTTATGAACCGATTTGGATGTAACTTCGTTTGTACATAGTACATACCAATGTCTCGACCGAGTTCATTGGCCAGCTTTATCCGCCATCTTGTTTAAAAATGGCAGCCATTTAAATTTTTAAGAAACATTTAAATTTGAAATGTGGTACCAAAAAATTGAAAATTGAAAAAATATTTTTTTCTTATGTATTTGATCTTGATACAAAGATTCGGGAGCAGTTTTTGTTTCGTCTATATCTTAAAAAATGGCTGAGTTATAGCATTTTGAATTTCTTGCGTGGCTGACATTTTGAAACGTCCTGATATTTGTCACGTGATAACAAGCGTATTTATGAACCGATTTGAATTTACCTTGGTGTGTACATAGTACATACAAATATCTCAACCGAGTTCGTTGGCCAGCTTCATCCGCCATCTTGTTTCAAAATGGCGGCCATTTAAATATATTTAAAAAATTTAAAATTTAAAATGAGATACCAAAAAATTGGAAAATGAAAAAGATTTTTTTCGTATGTGTTTGACCTTAATACAAAGATTCCGGAACAGTTTTTGTTTTGTCTATATCTAAAAAAATGGCTGAGTTATAGCATTTTGAATTTCTATTGTGGCTGACATTTTAAAACGACCTGGTTTTGTCACGCGATAACAAGCATATTTATGAACCGATTTGGATGTTACTTGGTCTGTACATAGTACATACGAATGTTTCGACCGAGTTCGTTGGCCAGCTTCATTCGCCATCTTGTTTCAAAAGGGTTGCCATTTAAAAAAAATTAAATTAAAAATTTAAAATGAGGTATTAAAAAATTGGAAAATGAAAAAGATTTTTTTATGTGTTTGACCTTGATACAAAGATTCCGGAGCATATTTTGTTTCTGAAAATTTGTTCTTTTGTTTATATCTTTAAAAAATGGTTGAGTTATAGCACTTTGAATTTCTAGTATGGCTAACATTTTGAAACGATCTTGTATTTGTCACGCGATAACACACGTATTCGCCTATTTCCATGTAAGAAGGCATGTGGATAGTATACATCAACATCTCAGCCAAATATAAGTTACTTTAAATAAAAGCAGCTTGGATAAAGCTGACTAATTTCGCGAAATTCTCATTCATAATGATTTAATATTGATATAAATTAGTATAGAATCTCCTATATTCGGTTTCCGCTAAATTGAGCTTCGTGTGTTTGAATAATATAAGTTGGCTTTTTTAAAATAAGGAATTTGAAAGCTACCTCTTCCTCCCGGCACTGGCCGGAAGGACTTTTTAATTTTAGTGCCAAATCCATCCTAAATTCAATTTAATAAAAAATAACTAATTATTTCTCATCTATTTCTTATATTACTTACCTATTTTTTTATTTACTTGTATTGATGACTTTTAAATTGTGTTTAATTGTTGGTTCCTATCTATAAACACTGCTTTGATGAGGCCTATAGATGTTTATGATGATTAGAGTTGCAGTAAAGCTAGAGATCTTACCTACATGACTTCCAGGTTGTGTAATATTTAAACGGAGCTTCTGACAGTAAAATAGTCAATGAAACATCGTCTTCATTTTGAAAGACCTATCAAATGATATGCCACTCAATAGGGTGCGTAAAAAATTTTTTTCGTGCCTACCACCATTTTGTATTTTACGGCCGCCATTTTGAATTTATAAAAGCAAACCTAGCCTATAACCATCGGGCGGTTAAGTCGAATCGATAGAGACCTCATTCATTAAAATCCATCCAGCGTTGGGCTGTTTCGGTGGTATAAAGAAATCCACATACTCAGATACGCGTGAAACACATAACCCTTCTTGGCAGTCGGGTAAAAAGTCGAGTGACAGTTAATATGGAAAAGTACATTATTTTATAGTTTATTAAAGGCTCAATCATACACGGAAAACTAGGGGAAATTCCTCATTAACTACACATTTCATGTTTTACACATGTTTGTTTTCCTACGAGAAGCAATTTTTAAAAATATTGAATACACGATTGTTATATCTCTTATATTTGATATAATGTTCAATTAGAAAGAATTTAAAGTAAACCTAATAAATATTTGTCCAAGCTTTGGGCTTTTGAAGATTTTTAAAAGTTTGGGCAAAGGGGGAGATCAATATATTCCAGATAAATAGATTTCGTTCAATGCGGTGACAAATGATAGCAGCTTATAAAAACTGCTCTAGCCAGCGTTCTGATTGGAATGACTCAGAAATTTTGCTGTAATGCATTTTAAAGTGAAAGGAATAATTTTAGCTTAAGAATTTGAAAATCTATCTTTTGTTTAAACTTCGAAATTTTAGGTAGCTTTCTTTACAAAAAAGCTACCTATTGCAGCCGTTCGGAGGAAAGCGATTTCAAAAAATTTTGGTATAGTTTCATCGATCATGACCCCCAGACCCCGAAACCACCCTCCGTTCAAAATTGATATATATATATATATATATATATATATATATATATATATATATATATATATATATATCTGACCTATGTCACACTGTAACTCCCGTAATTATGAACCGATTTCGATGTAATTCGGTGTGTACATAGTACATACCAATGTCTCGACCGAGTTCGTTGGCCAGCTTCATCCGCCGTTTTGTTTCAAAATGGCGGCCATTTAAAATTTTTAAAAAAATTTAAAACTTGAAATGTGGTACCAAAAAATTAAAAATGGAAAAATATTTTTTTCTTACGTATTTGACCTTTATACAAAGATTCCGGAGCAGTTTTTGTTTCCTCTATATCTTAAAAAATGGCTGAGTTATAGCATTTTGAATTTCTAGCGTGGCTGACATTTTGAAACGTCCTGAATTTTGTCACGCGATAAAAGGCGTATTTATGAACCGATTTGGATGTAATTCGGTTTGTACATAGTACATACCAATCTCTTGACCGAGTTCGTTGGCCAGCTTCGTCCGCCATTTTGTTTCAAAATGGCGGCCATTTAAAATTTTTTTTAATTTAAAATTTGAAATGTGGTACCAAAAAACTGAAAATGGAAAAATATTTTTTTCTTATGTATTTGACCTTTATACAAAGATTTCGGAGCAGTTTTTGTTTCGTCTATATCTTAAGAAATGGCTGAGTTATAGCATTTTGAATTTCTAGCGTGGCTGACATTTTGAAACGTCCTGAATTTTGTCACGCGATAAAAGGCGTATTTATGAACCGATTTGGATGTAACTTCGTTTATACATAGTACATACCAATGTCTCGACCGGGTTCGTTCGCCAGCTTCAACCGCCATCTTGTTTAAAAATGGCGGCCATTTAAATTTTTAAGAAAAATTTAAATTTGAAATGTGGTACCAAAAATTGAAAATTGAAAAAATATTTTCTTCTTATGTGTTTGACCTTGATAAAAAGATTCGGGAGCAGTTTTTGTTTCGTCTATATCTTAAGAAATGGCTGAGTTATAGCATTTTGAATTTCTAGCGTGGCTGACATTTTGAAACGTCCTGATATTTCTCACGTAATAACAGGCGTATTTATGAACCGAATTGGATGTACCTTGGTGTGTACATAGTACATACAAATATCTCGACCGAGTTCGTTGGCCAGCTTCATCCGCCATCTTGTTTCAAAATGGCGGCCATTTAAAAAAATAAAAAAATTTAAATGAGATACCAAAAAATTGGAAAATGAAAAAGATTTTTTTTGTATGTGTTTGACCTTAATACAAAGATTCCGGAACAGTTTTTCTTTCGCCTGTATCTAAAAAAAAATGGCTGAGTAATAGCATTTTGAATTTCTCTTGTGGCTGACATTTTAAAACGACCTGATTTTTGTCACGCGATAACAGGCGTATTTATGAACCTATTTGGATGTAACTTGGTCTGTACATAGTACATACCAATGTCTCGACCGAGTTCGTTGACCAGCTTCATTCGCCATCTTGTTTCAAAAGGGTTGCCATTTAAAAAAAATAAATTTTAAATTCAAAATGAGGTATTAAAAAATTGGAAAATGAAAAAGATTTTTTTTATGTGTTTGGCCTTGATACAAAGATTCCGGAGCAGTTTTTGTTTCTGAAAATTTGTTCTTTTGTTGATATCTTAAAAAATGGTTGATTTATAGCACTTTGAATTTCTAGCATGGCTAACATTTTGAAACGATGTTGTATTTGTCACGCGATAACACACGTATTCGCCTATTTCAATGTAAGAAGGCATGTGGATAGTATACATCAACACCTCGACCAAGTTCGCTGGCCAGATTCATCAGCCATCTTGTTTCAAAATGGCGGCCCTTAAATTAAAATATATATATATATTTAAAGTGAGGTGCAAAAAAATTAGAAATTGAAAAAGGTTTCTTTCTTAAGTATTTGATCTTGATATAAGGATTCAGGAGCATTTTTTGTTTGTCTTTACCTTAAAAAATGGCTCAGATATAGCAGTTACAATTTCTATTGTGGGTGACATTTTGAAAAATCTGATTTTTTGCATGCGACAGTACTCCTATATATTAACCGATTCCGATGTGAGTGAGCATGTGCACAGCAATTACTAAGGTCTCGACCAAGTTCACTGCTTAGCCTCATCCACCATGTTGTCTTAAAATGACAGGCACTTTAAGAAATTGCCGAATTTGGCAGCCAAATATAAGTTACTTTAAAGAAAAGCAGCTTGGATAAAGCTGACTAATTTCGCGAAATTCTCATTCATTATATTGATAAAAATTAGTATTGAATCTCCTATATTCGGTTTCCACTAAATTGAGCTTCGTGTGTTTGCATGATATAAGTTGGCTTTTTTTAAATAAGGATTATGAAAGCTACCTCTTCCTCCCGGCACTGGCCGGAAGGACTTTTTAAACTCTACCTCTTCACAAGGTAACAAGAAAAGAAAAAAAAGGAATACAAAACGATAAATGAAAATAAGAAAATCATGCAAGTTATAGATTATTAAACATTTTCCAACATTATTAGAACACTGCTAAGAAATTTCATTCTTTGATACAATCTAATGAGATATATAAATAAACATTAAAAAAAAAACGCATTAAAAATCAATTTTTACCAATTGCTGTCGATAGCCGGTAATGTTTACGAATTCTTTCATACTGCTCTTTATATTATCTGTAGATTTTTAAACTTGAAACTGAAATTTAAATCAATTTGAAAATGCAGAACACAACTAAAAAGACTTTACTGAGAATTACCACGCATAGATGACAGTTCATAAATGTCCTTTTGCGTAATCATGCGTATAAATTTATTAATATTATATAGTAAAGTAAAATACGGTAGAGATGATAAAATAGTTAAAAGGGCATTAGTAGGAAATCCCTTCGGTTTCGATGTAATGCCCTTGATGAAGTAATCAAATTTATTGTTTATAATCTAATTCTAACGATAATTTATTGCATGAAAAACAAAGTCTGTTTATTGTTTATATTATGAAGCATAGATTATAAAATTTATTGATTGATCATGATAGCAAATCTAATTTATTTACATGAGCTCTTAATGATTATTTATGAGTAAATATAATGATTTGGAGGTAATTTAATATATATTTATTAGCTTTCATAATGAGTTTTGAGTCTAATGAGGGTTTATTAGTAATTTAATGACTTTGGGATTTCTTGATGAAGATTTATGAGTTTTATATTGATTTTGGGATCCTTAAAATAGATTTATTAGTTTCGTAATTATTTGATGTCATTAAAATGAAGATTTATATAGCTATTTATAATAATTTAGAGCTAATTTAATGTGTTTTATGATAATGGAATTAGAGTAATTGAACTTGATTTGTAACTCAGCATATTGTAATTTTATTTCGATTTTTTTTATAATATATATCTTTACGTAAAGATCTGTCTTGGCTCTGCATTCGGACAGAGAACAAATGCAATATCTTGGCTCTGTATAAGACAGATAAGTTGTATTATCATAGAACCACCTAATAAGTTTAATTATTAACCTTTCGTGATAGCATGGATTATTATATTATTTCATTTTATTCAATAAACTATTTTAACCACTAATGGCTCTCCCAATCTCCTGACTTTCAGGTAGCTTTCATTACAAAAATCTACCTATTGCAGCCGTTCGGAGGAAAACGATTCCGAAAAATTTTGGTATATTTTCACCGATAATGACCCCCAGAGCCAGAAACCACCCTCCATTCAAAATTTATATATATCATCATCATCATCATCATGAACCGTTTTCAATCCACTGCTGGATGTAGGTCTCCCCCAGATTTTTCCAATGTTTCCTGTCTAGTGCTTTAGTCATCCAATTTACACCGGCTACTTTTCTGATTTCATCACTCCATCTTACTTGAGGTCGTCTTCTTGGCCGTTTTACATCTCTGGGATACCACTGTAGGGTGTTTGTGCACCATCTATTGTCTTGTCTTCTTGCGATGTGCCCAGCCCATTTCCATTTTAGCCGTTTAATTCTTTCAATGATGTCAAAAACTTTCGTCTGACTTCTTATCCAGGTTATTCTTTTTCTGTCTCTTCAAGTTATACCTAGCATACATCTTTCCATACTTCTCTGTGTTGTTTGTAATCTTTGTACCATCCGTTTTGTTAGCGTCCATGTTTCTGCTCCATAAGTTAGGACAGGCAAAACACATTGGTTAAATACCTTTCTTTTCAAACATAGGGGCATGCTACTCTTCAGAATAATATTGTTCTTCCCAAAAGCACTCCATCCATTTCTTATTCTTCTATTGATTTCATTCATGATACTATTATCAGATGATATTTCTTGCCCAAGGTACACATAACTTTGCACTTCTTTAATTTCAGTGTTGTTGTAGACGATTTTCTTTTTTGATGCAAATGAATTGAACATCACCTTAGTCTTTTCCAAGTTTATTTTTAATCCCACATTAATGCTAGCTTTTGCCAAATCTTTTAGCATATTTTCCAATTCTTCAGGACTGTTACTGAAAATTAAAATGTCGTCAGCGAATCGGAGATGACTTAAATATTCCCCATTTATTCTAATCCCTTTGTTTTCCCAATCCAGCTTCTTGAAAATATTTTCTAAGACAGCAGTAAAAAGCTTAGGCGAAATGGTGTCTCCTTGTCTTAACCCTCTTCCAAGCTTGATCTTTGCTTTTCCTTTGTCCAAGCGGATGGTTGCTGTTGCTTTCTCGTAAATCTTCTTTATAATATTGATGTAAGGTTTGTCTATACCAATGTCCTCCAGAGATTCTACTACTGCTGATGTGTAGACCGAATCAAATGCTTTTTCATAATCAATAAAGGCAAGGCAAAGAGGTAAATTATATTCCTTATGTTTTTCTATGAGTTCCCTTACCGTTTGGATATGATCCATTGTGCTGAATCCACTTCGGAATCCTGCTTGTTCTCTAGGTTGAGCTGAGTCCAGAGCTGATTCAAGTCTTGTCGTTAAAACTTTGGTGAAAATTTTATAAATCACTGACAGTAAGCTGATTGGACGGTAGTTTTTAATGTTTTCCTTCTCTCCTTTCTTGTAAAGTAGCACCATCACAGCATTATTCCAATCTTCTGGTACATCTGACTTCTGGAGGCATTTGGAAAACAGTAAGGATAGCATTTTTGCAAATTCTTCTCCTGCTTCTTTGATAAGGTCGATTGTAATTCCATCTTCTCCGGGGCATTTACCTTTTTTCATAAATTTAATGGCTTGTAAAACTTCGTCTGTCATCACTGGGATTATGGTTATCGGTTTCTGTTAAGTTTTCTCGTGGGTCACATAAGTTGATTTCCCTCTGATCTTCACATTTATATAAATCGTTATAGAATTTTTCGACAATGTGTACTATTTCTTTATTGATTTTGGTGATTGTTCCATCTGCCTTCTTTAGTGCAAAAATACCTTTTATTCCAACACAAATTTTTCGCCTAGCTGATTTTAAACTTTTGTTATCTTCTAGAATTTTCTTGACAAGATCAGAGTTAAATTTTCTGATATCTTTTGTAACACATTTTCTTACCGTTTTACATAATTCAGCATATTCAACTCTTGATTTAGGATCGTTTTTCTTCATTTTAAATTCTCTGCGTTTCTTCATCAATCTTCTTGTTTCTTCTGTTATTTTCTTTGTCTGCTTTACTTGTGCATCGCCGGCTATCTTCTTTGCAATATCTTGTAGAGTACTGGTTAGTTTCTTGTTCACTACTGTAACATCTTGCTCTTCTTCTAAAGTTGATTGAGTACTTGGAAACGGTTTTTAAGTTCCAAATGGAATTCTTCTTTATGTTTCTGGAGATTTATTATATCGATTGATTTCTTTGAGTGTTGCAAAAGCTTCATTCTTTCCACTTTAGTATTTAACAGCAGTTTGCATCTAACCAACCTGTGATCACTTCCTGTATTGAAGTTATTGAGAACGCTGCAATCCTGAATAAGATGCTTTTTGTTTGTTAAGATGTAGTCGATTTCACTTGTTGAGCCATTTGCACAACGCCATGTCCATTTTCTTTGTGGCATTTTCTTGAAAAATGAATTCATGATATACAACTGTTCACATTCTGCAAACTCAATCAATCTGTTTCCTCTTTCATTTCGCACCCCGTATCCATGATTTCCTACTGATAACTCACCTTTCTCTTTTTCCCCAATTCTAGCATTCCAGTCTCCCATTATTAATTTTATGTAGCATTTTCCCTTTTGATGCATCGAAGCTACTTCTTCATAGAAATCCTCAACTTCTTCATCAGTATAGCTTTCTGTTGGTGCATAAACTTGGGTAATTTGCAGCTTGTATCTTCTGGACACCTGTATTACTAACCTTCCAACTCTATCTGATGCACTATCATATTCTATGATGTGATTCTTCCACCCTTTATGAATCAGAAATCCTATACCGCTTGTTCTTCCATCTTCTGTGCCTCTGTAGTATAATACATGTCCGCTGGCAAGATCTATCTTCTCTTCTCCTTTTCTTCTTACTTCACATAATCCTAGGATGTCCCAGTTGATTCTTTCTAATTCTTCTTCAAGTTCCTGTAAACGATTTTCCAAAGATAGGGATCGTCCATTATACGTAGCCAAGGTCATCAAATTATGGCAGCCTAGCCGAGCCCGGTTATTCTTAGCACCCTCTGTCTTCATGTCTTTCTGATCGCTGCCGTAACCAGGAACATTCAGACCGCCGGGAATTAAGGGCCGTGATTTATTTTGTGAATTCATGATAAAATAAGGGGGGTAGGTGGCCAAATTCCTCCACGCTGGCCAAGCGGGTTGGAGGAAGCCCATCCGCGTTCGTTCCTCATGCACTAGGCAAGGGTACTAACAGGCTGTACCGGTGGAAGGTGCGGATTGGACATTAAGTCTCCGCTCCCAGTCGATTCCTTTAAGTCCTCCTCGAAGGCAATTAAAGGGTCTTCTCCTGGTTTATAAGCAGAGGCTATTAAACAGCCCAATTTATATATATATATATATATATATATATATATATATATATAACCATTAATTAAACATAACCTACCACCATCAAAAACCGTAATATTATGAATTAAAGCTGTAAGTATAAAAAAAGTGCCAAATAATTTATTATAAGAATTATTATGGAAGAAAAAATAAGAAAGTGGACACCGACAAATAATGGAATAGCTTATATATTGAATTACGTTTTCAAAGGCACAGAATTCAATGATATAAGCAAAATGGTTGTTTTCTGTGAGAAAAATAAGCTAAAGCTAAAAATTATTTTTCTCTGTGCCCGAACAACCATTATAATCAAGTGAATAGATTAAAAATGAAAACAGAATAGAAACAAATAATATGAAATGGAAAAATCAATAAAACCTGTTTAAATATTTATATGATATAAAATAGAAATAATACACAACATACCCATTAATATTTCAGTATTTTTCAATATATCCACTCGCACATGGCTACCAAAAAATCGTAAAGATTAAGGTGAATAAAACAGTTAAGAATTCACAGTAATTGATACCAAAGGATGCAGTTAATACATTTTGAAATACCGTGATAAATGGAATTAATATAATATAAAATAAAATAAATAGAAAGTAATTACATTATTTAAAATAACTAAAATGCACTATTAGATTATTTAATTACTATTAACAATATCGTCAAAATTTAGCAAAAAATCCACCTGGTGTAGGAAATTATAACTTAAAAGGAGCTGCAAAAGATAAAATTTATAACTTATCGTCAAAAAACAAATTTTGGTGCTGCCATCTAGTATTATTTTTATTATTCAAATGTCACAAGATGAACATTTGAAAGCCTTTGAATGTAAAAATTTTTTATTAACAGCAAAACCAAACAAATCCTTATATATAGATAATTATAAACCTAATATAAACCACACTATATATTTTTTAAAAAACTATTGTTAATAAAATAAAAAAAAAAGCATTCAAAATATTCTATTATCTTACTCATTTAAACTACACTAAGAATTTAAAGAATTCTATAACATTGATAATATATAGCATATAGCTATATGCTATAAAATAAAATAAATTCAATAATAATTAATATAAATATATATTAAAATAATATAAAAATCGTTAATAATAACTATTATATATAAGATAATTATAAAATGAACAGGAAATAAAAAAACATATGGAAGTAAATAGAAGATTATCAGGTACTTAAATTCCCATTTCCTAAAAGTCTCAAATATAGTGTGTGGATTATTTTCATACAGCCATAAAAATATTAAAAGTATGAATGTGGGACATTCAAACACATTAAACCGATAATAAATTTTATAACACAAAGTGAAAATAGATCAATATTAAAAAGAATAGAGGAATAATAATAAAAATAATTACCCAATTTTAATACATACAGTATAACTTTATTTATATTAAATATACTTATATGTATATTAATCACTATAAAAATGCCATACTATTAGTAATTAATATGATATTGTCCTTAGTAAATTAAAATTTAATAACAAATGATTGTAAATAAGATAAAACTTTAATTAAGCTAAATATAATATTAATGAAAGTCACCAATTACATATAAAATATCAAATCAACATCCTTATAAAATATAAATCAAAAATATAGTAATAATACAAAAGCCCCATATTTTTTTAAATTAACCATTGCGTATTATCCAGACAACACCACCCTCCTCCGTACTCTAACATATACCCACCCATCCAACCTATAATAATTTTTTATATTATTTTACAATTTTTAATTTTTTATAGATATTTTTTTAATTTTATATATTTTTTTGTAATTTTGTTTACGCATGTGTTAATTTGTTTTAAAAGATCATGTAAGTAAAGTACTAATTGTATATTAATGAATATATGAATTTTTTTGGAAAACCATGATTTAATGCATCATAAATTAGTTTTTTAATATTATTGTTAATTAGAGGAGAAGAACATAAACATTTTATTCTATATAAATGATTAAGTATTATATTTCGAAATACAGAATGATGTAGACAAGATTTAAAATTTGTAAATGTATTAACTTTGAATTTAAATTCTTTACGTTTGTCATATAAATCTGTGATTGTTTTGTTGTCTTTTATTGTAATTTTAAGATCTAAGAAGTTAATTGTATTGTTAGATAAAAGGTTTTCCGTTAATTCCAAATTAGTGGGATAATCTACTGGAAATTGAGTAATTACAGATTGATCAGTTTCAATTAAAATTATGTCATCAATATAACGATATAAATGTAGATTATTATTAGTAAAAGTACGTTCATAATAATATAAGTATAAGTCTGATAGTAAACTGGATGTACAACCTCCTTGTGGTATACCGACATGCTGTAAACATAAAGTGTTATCTTGCAATATATAATTATTATAAATAATGAAGTCTGTTAAAGATTTAAAATATGCAATATCTATATTAGATGGTAATTCCAGTTTTTTATAATACTTTTTAAATAATGCATTTATAATTTTATGTAAATCTAATAGGTCTATATTATTAAAAAGATCTTTGAAGTCATATGTCGTTATATTATATACACAATGAAGATTTTTAAAAATATTGACAAGTTGATAGCTATTTTTTATACAATGTGTATTATCATTGTTTGTAGTAAGTACATATAATTGATTAAGAATTTTTAAGAGAAGTTTATTGGCTTTATTATTATAATATATATATATCTGATCTTTGTCATACTGTAACTCTCGTATTTATGAACCGATTTGGATAAAATTTCGTGTGTACATAGTACATACCAATGTCTCGACCGAGTTCGTTGTCCAGCTTCATCCGCCATCTTGTTTCAAAATGGCGGCCATTTAAAAGTTTTAAAAAATTTTTAAATTTAAAATGAGGCACAAAAAAATTAGACATTGAAAAAGATTTTTTTCTTATGTGTTTGGGCTTGATACAAAGATTCTGGAACATTTTTAGTTTCGTCTATATATTAAAAAATGGCTGAGTTATAGCACTTTGAATTTCTAGAATGGCTGGCATTTTGAAACGATCTGATTTTTGTCACGCGATAATACACTTATTTATGAACCGATTTGGATGTGACAAAGAATGTGCATAGTACATAGCAATGTCTCGACCGAGTTCGTTGGCCAGCCTCATCCACCATCTTGTTTAAAAATGGCGGCCATTTAAAAATTTAAAAAAATTAAAATTTAAAAGCGAGGTACAAAATAATTAGAAATTGAAAAAGATTTTTTCCTTATGTGTTTGAGCTTGATACAAAGATTCCGGAGCATTTTTTGTTTCGTCTATGTCTCAAAAAATGGCTGAGTTATAGCACTTTGAGTTTCTAGCATGGCTGACATTTTGAAACGATCTGATTTTTGTCACGCGATAATACGTGTATTTATGAACCGATTAGGATGTGACAAGGCATGTGCATAGTACATAGCAATCTCTCGGCCGAGTTTGTTTGCTAACTTCATCGGCCATCTTGTTTTAAAATGGCGGCCATTTAAAATTAAAAAAAATATTTTTAAATGAAGTACAAAAAAAATTAGAAATTGAAAAAGATTTTTTTCTTATGTGTTTCAGCTTGTTACAAAGATTCCGGATTATTTTTTGTTTTGCCTTTATCTAAAAAAAAAGCCGAGATATAGCAGTTTGAATTTCGAATGTAAGTGACATTTTTAAAAATCTGATTTTTTGCCTGCAACAGCATTCGCATATATCAACCGATTTAGATATGAGTGAGCATGTGCACAGGAATTACTAAGGTCTCGACCAAGTTCATTGGTGAGCTTTGTTGCACCCATTATGTTGTTTTAAAATTGCGGGCTAGCACAGATAATTCGGGTTAATATAATTATTAATATAATTCGGGATATCACCGAATTTGGCGACAAATATCACTTTAATAAAACCAGCTTTGATAACGCTGACTAATTTCGCGAAATTCTCATTCATATTCAATATTTACAAAAATTAGTATTTAATCTTCTATAATCGGGTTCCACTAATTTGCGCTCAGTGTGTTTGAATAATATAAGCTGGCTTTAAAAAAAATAAGGAATATGAAAGCTACCTCTTCCTCCCGGCACTGGCCGGAAGGACTTTTGACTTTGTGATTTGAAATTAATTTTGGACAATCATACATTTTTCACCTTCTGTATGCGTTAATCCGATTTCGTTTTGGTAAACCTGTATCGATATACTTTATACGCATCATATAATATACTAAAATATAATATAACTGGAAAACGCGTAAAGTAACTAAAATGAAATTACAGAGTTACCATCCACAGGCGGCAATGTCCTTAATTACTTTTGCGCACTCCTGTAAACGGATCTATTTATATTCTACAAGCATTTCTTTGTATAATAAAATATAGTTAAGCTGGAAAATGCCCAACATATTAAAAGCACACTTTAGTAATTCACGCACACAAACTGTAATGTTTATTATTTCTTTCCAGCAGCAGTGCATATGGTATATAGCATTTATACACAACACGTAATGCACTAAAATTTAGTTAAATTTCAAAATGTATGCCACAACAAAATACGCCCTTTCAGCAATTATCATCTATAGTCAGTCTTGTAACCGAATTCTTTTGTGTGTCCACGTAAACGAAGAATATCTAAAACATAAATGCTGCTTAATCCAAGCTTACAGAAAGCATTTTGTAGTATGCCTTAGGGACGCATATCAATTTCATTATATTTCATGTATCATAAAACATTAAAATGCACCGCAAAATATTTTCCCCCATAAACCATAATGGAATTTTTTGTTCATACCTGTAAACGACATATAAGAGCTACATACTTAATCACCATAAGGGAAATAATAATCCTCGATAACATATATCAATATCGTGGAAATCAAAGTGTATTTACGAGAGTCAGAGCGTGGACAAATGAGAAAAAAGACGGCCGTTCAAACCAATGTCACAAATACTTTTTAACTATGTTGGAAAGGTTCTTGAGATACAAGATTTTATATTTTACTGAAAAGATTAGTGAATTTTTTTAATAAAACAGTTTAACGTGAGTTTTAAAATGCTACATTGTAAGCTTTAATTCCAGGCAGTCTCAAATATTATTTGTTTTACTAAAAATATATAAAACAAATACATACTACACTGAGTTTTTTCACGCTTTAACAAGTTTAATTTCATTTCAATAATAATAATAATAAGTTACTTTAATCGGAGAGTACATGTTTAAATTAATTTTATTTTTTAATAAAGAATCTCTATAAGTTATCGCTATCATGAAACAAGCATTTTCCCCGTGCATGTAAGACATTTCGAAACAAAATATTTAAAAAATTCTAGACTAAATAAGTTTATTTCATAAACAAAATGCATAAGAAATGCATTTTTATAAAACTTACAAGCTATTTCTAAATGATAAAAAAAAAGTGATAATTTTAATAAAAACTCAGCTCCTAAAAGTACACATATTTGTGTATTCGTTCTAATGTATATCAATTATTTCTTAACATTATATAAATATTTCCCTTTAATACTGCATTTGTAAATTATAACTTTCATAATTATTCTTTGTTTTTCATACGATGTCCATTTGTTTGAAAAAAAAAATCGTTAACATAATTGAAAAATTCGAAAGAGATTAAGGGAAAAATGATTTATATAGGCCACTTTAATCATTGATTACATGTGTTATTTTGGAATCATATAAAGTTAAAAACATTTAGCCGATTATTTGATCGAATTTAAATCTTTCTCTAACTGATTTAAGTTGAGTCCAGAAAATTTATGAAACAAAAACTTGACTTATGAAACCAAACTCCGATTTTAATTTGTTAGTTTTAATTGAAAATTTTAAAATTTTATGTTTTCAAAGTGGACGCCCCTTACATTCCCAATTAAAAATATTCAGTTTTTCTATATTGTTTTTACTTAAAAATTTTTAAATGTAAATTTTTATATACCTTTGGTATTTTGTAATCGAAACTAAAAATATAAGTCAATTAGGAAAAAAATAATTTGCCAAAAAATGCATTTTAATGTATGTATGTATAGTTTGTTGTTAATTTGCGCATAACAATACAACTTTCACAAATTTCCCAGAACTTTTTGCTGAACCTAGTATCTTAGATTATTAGCATAGTTGCCAAGTTTCCCAATTTTTGACTGCCACTAATTTATAATAGAATTATTCGCTTTATTTAATCGCAGAAATCTCAATAAAGCTAATATCTCTATATGGTGAAAATGGTAATCGAAAATTGGAGATTTGGAAACAATGACTTGAACGTGTCTGCAAAATTTGTCAACTTTTTACCCGACTGCCAAGAAGGGTTATGTTTCACGAGTATCTGGGTAAGTGGATTTCTTTATACCCTCAAAACATCCCGACGGCTTGATGGATTTTAATAAGTGAGGCCTCTATCGATTCGTCTTAACCGTCCGATGGTAATAGGCAAGGTTTTGTTTTTATAAAATCAAATGTCGACCGTAAAATACAAAATGGCGGTAGAGACGAAATTTTTTTTACGCACCCTACTGAGTGACATATCATTGGATATGTCTTTCAAAATGAAGACGATGTTTCATTGACTATTTTACAGTCAGAAGCTCCGTTTAAATATTACACAACCTAAAAGTTGCGTATGTAGGATCACTAGCTTTACTTTAACTCTAACCTTCATAGACATCTATAGGCCTCATCAAAACAGTGTTTATAGATAGGAACTAACAATTAACCACAACTTAAAAGTCATCAATACAAGTAAATAAAAAAATAGGTAAATAATATAAAAAATAGTTTCACATTGATGAGAAATAATTAATTAGTTTTAATTTTTTAAATTTAATATTTACTTGTTGGTATTTCTGTCGCGATTTTTCTAAATCACATGAACTTATAGGCTATAAATCATTCAGAATAAGACTGTGCATGTGAACATTATTCTTATTGTTGTTTTAACGATTCATGTCACACGATAGAAATTTTAAGTTTAGATTTTTTTGTGTGTGTGAAGAGATTTTTAACGGCGACTCCGTTGCATACTCTTTGCGGAGATCCGGATGTAATCTTCAGGTGCTGCCAATTTCCTTGTGTCTAGCCTGTTCTTATATCGAGGACGGCTTATAAGATGACACTTGATGCCAAACACACAAGTCGGATGTATGTGTGCAATAAACAAACAGATTTTTAAGAGTTTATTTTTCGATTTCGCGTATTAACGAAATGCCCTCGTGATAGTGAATAAAATATTAACGATCGCTCATTACAAGGCTAAAGTCAGCGGGGTACCTATCATTAGGTTCGTTTGTATGTTATATTTGAGAACATTTTAGGTATATATATAAGGCAACCCAAGGGATCTGCTAGGAACGGGTCTGCTAGTATATACATAAAAGATCAGAGATTTTTCTTTTCCACGTTTGTGCATGCGTATAGTTTCAGAATTTCATGGAGAATTACTTTCGTCAGAAATTAGGATCTAAAACCAATAAATAGATATATTTTTTTGTTTTAGAAGGAAAATATTAGATTAAATTTTTTTAATTTGATAAAAGAAATTTAGTTAAATCCAGTTTATTATTAAATGTAGAAAGTCACAAATCAGAACGTTTATAAATTAAATATTAACATATTCCAAATTTCGATATTCAAAAATGAGTGGGGATGGCGTTAATAACTTACACCCACTACCAACCATTCTAATTGAAATATGTCGATACCACAACCGGAGCCAATTCTAATATTTAGCGAGCAAATTAGAGCTAATTAAGAACTAAATATTGGCATATTTAAAATTTTGAGGTTCAAAGTGAGGGGGATAGGGTTATCCCCCAAACGGGCATAGGAGTAAAAACGGACATAAAAGCATAAAACCTTTAAGAATGAAGACGTAGGATGATGTTTGGAGAGTTCGATAATTATACCCCCAAAAAAAATCCACCCCTCTTCTGTGGTCACAAATGGACATATAGCGTAATAAAGTGATTTTTCGTATAACTACACTTATGAAACTTTTTGTGTAGCAAGACGCACCTATGACAGACCTATTAGTGGAATAAAACGTAAAATGAATTTTTGCGAGATGTGTTCACTTTTCTTGCGGGTGAGCGATATCGAAGTTCATTTTCCTTTAGAAAGCTGGTATACGTTTTAAAAAATATTAATATTAACCCTTTCAAAAAAATTGTTTCCGAAACCCACTTTTGTGACTTTCATTTTTTTCTGCGATGTTTACAATTCTGTATCGGCATCAAAATACGAATAAACACAATATATCAAACATATCTACGTTCATTTTGCTTTCAAACGACGTCTTCGTTTAAAAAAAAAAATAATATTAATATTAACTTTTTCAATTCCAAAACTCACTTCCGCGATTTCCGTTTTTACTGCGATGTCTAAAAAACTGCATCGGCATTGGAAATCAAAGTATGAAAAAAAGAAAAATATGAAACTATATCTATGTACGTTTTTTTAAAAAACAGCGTAATCCGTTAAAATAAATATAATTATTAACCCATTCAAAAAAAAAAAAAATCGTTCCAGTAAGTCAGTTTAACGATTTCAGTTTTTTTTCTGCAATGTTTAAAAATTTGCATCGGCCTTGGAAATTGAAATACGAAAAACAAAATGTACCAAACCATATCTATGTTATTTTCCTTTGAAACGACGCCTTTGCTTTTAAAAGATATCAATATTAACTTTTCGAAAACCTTCGTTTCGTTTCCGTAAGTTACATTCGGAAATTCCGTTTTTTCGGCATACTTTAAAAGTCTGCATTTAAAATTTTGTCCCAAAATTTCATCAAGTGGTGGAGTGGGGCGAGAACTTTTAGAGGTGTGCTCCTATCAATATAGAGTTAAGCTAAAAATGGTTGATCAAACCTTAACTAACGATTCTACGTCTGGTGACAACAAATTTTAACCGAAATTCCATCAGTGGATAGGGGAGGGCTAACTATTAGGTGTCCACTCCCGTAAATATCGATTTTTCGGGCACTTCCTGTGTTGATCAAACGCTATAAATGGTTCATCAAATCTCATATAACGATTCTACGCCGGATAACATACATTTTGTCTCAATTTCCGTTAAGAGGTGGGGCTAACTTTTAGGGGTAATTTCTTTTAAATATAGATTTTGTTGGCATTTCCGGATTTGGTCAAACGCTAAAGCTGATTGATAAAATTTTACCTAACGATTCTACATCAGGTGACACCAATTTTGTCCCGAAATTCCGTCAAGAAGTGTGTGTGTAGGGGGGGGGGGGGAGGAGGGATCTTCTCTAATAAATGTACATTTTCCAAGCATTTCCGGGTTTTGTCAAACGCTAAAAATGATTGACTAAAAATCTAACGATTCTACGTCCGATGACACAAATTTTGTCACTAAATTCTGTGAACGGAGGAGGCCTAACTTCATGGGCCTGCTCCTGCCAATAGTGATTTTTCGGCCACTTCTGGGTTTGATGAATATGCTAAAAACTCTCGATCAAATCTCATGCAGCAATTCTATGTCCGATGACACCATTTTTGTCCCGAAATTCCCGGTGGAGGGTTTAAATTTAGGGGTCTGCTCTTATAAATATTGATTCTTTGGACGCTTCCGGGTTTCATCAAACGCTGGAAACGGTTGATCATATCTGATGTAACAATTTTTTTATTAGAATCAGTAGTTTTATTATTAAATTTCTTAAAAGTTAGCGCCTCCCCCATGGTTATTTTTAATTATTACTCATTATAAAAATTTGATCAAACGACGAAACTTCTTGACCAAATCAGATCTAACGATGATCCAGCGAAATGCACCATTCACTCACACTTAGCTCCATATTAGCACAGAGAGCTAACTCACTGTTCTGTTACATTGAATTCAACGGTGAGCCCATGAATACAATGCAATAGAATTTCGGAGGAAAATTTGTCAAAGACATATTTGCTCCCATAGAGTATGAGGTAAATATTTTCAAATTGGATTTTCTTCCAACAATATAACGAAGTTGCGACAATTTTCACTGATATATATTTTTTATTGAAAGAAATACAGATTTTATTTCATTTCATTACAAATATTTAATTTGATAGTATTTAAAAATAAGATTTCATGTAAGCTTAAGGGGCCGCTTTACTGAAACTTCCCGATCGCAAAATCTCATGTTAGCCTATGGGAAAAATTTTAAGCGCGATTACTCATTACCTAAAATAATTATTAAAATACCGTTTTCACCACACGAAAGTAGGCGTCAGATGCCGATGATGTGCGTTTTTAAAAATTGCCCATGTACATTTTACGTATTTTTAAGAAGATGATAAAATTTAATGAAATGGAAATTTCAAAGTTTATAGGGATTTTTATGCACTTAAAATTTACGGAGATAATTTTTAAAAACGCACATCATCGGGATCTGACGTCTATTTTCTGATGGTGAAAACGGTATTTTAATAATTATATTAGGTAATGAGTCATCGCGCTTCAATGTTTTCCCTTAGGCTAACATAGGATTTCGTAGCCTAACATAGGACGCGATCGGGAAGTTTCAGCGAAGCGGAGCCTTAAGTATAATTAGAAATGTTTAAAAAAAAAAGTGTATGATCCGTTGCTTAAGATTGCAAAATAAATAACTTTAAATATATCACCCGCAAGAGATTTTTCTGCTTTTTTCCCAAACCGCTGGTACAAAAACCGCATGAATATACACCACTAGCTTAAATGGACTTAATCTATCTATCTGTTTATCTATATCATCTCTGTCTGATTCTCCGCACATTCTCTCTCTCTCTCTCTCTCTCTCTCTCTCTATATATATATATATATATATGTATATACATATAGCGGAGTCTAAAACGTACCGACCGTTTTTTTTAAATTGAATAACATACGTTTCACATATCACCTGGGTTCCTAACGTTTAAAAAATTATTTTTAATCCAAAATTCAAGTAAATATTCATCATCAGCCACGACTCCCGTCATATTATTTCATATAAGGCTATTATAATACTAGGATTATAGGAGCCTTAATATATGCGTATGCGTATGTGTGTGTGCATATGTGTCCCTGTGTATGTGTGTGTATAAGTAGTTTCCTGGAGCAAACCTAGCAGAATTTTCATAGTCCTCACGACATATTTTATCCAAAATAAAACAATATTACTATCATTGTTATGTGTATTATTTCTAATGAAAAAATGAATAAAGAGAAAATTCATTTTAGAACATTGTTTATATTTTTTCTACTGTTAAAAGTGTGATATTTTAATGAATAGAGGCGTCGATTATATATCCAATGCAAGGCTTTGCTTTCGTAGGTACAGTCGTGGGAAAAAAAAGTAAACACCCCCTACTAACTCCTCAACAAATTATCGTATAAGAAAGTTACTAATACCGAACGATTGGAAATAAAGTCTACTTTTAAATGATGTATATAAAATTTGCTTAGGGGGCCATCTACATATTAAAACGAATCCAAACTTCATTTTTTTTCAATGACAATACCCAATTTTAACAAGATAATTCAAATCTTCGGTTCAAATTATGCCTAGACACCGAATTTCAAGTCCTTTCAATGATAAGTTTTTGAAATATAAACATTCAAAATTTAGTGCTTCTAATGTTAAATTACATTTTCATATTTTTATTTATATCTCCAGACATTATGCTCCTAATGTGCTAATAATGTTTTTTGTAGTAATAATACTAATATACCTGCTGGACAGATAATTACACTTGTTTATTTCCTATTTAATTTACACCCAAAATTGTTAATTTGTCCAAATCATCCTAGCAACCTCATAGTAAATCGGTATATAATTTTATATACATTAGATAAATTCAACATAACATAAGTGATCGTAATTACGTAATTCTAGTAGAAGAGCAACGCGAATAATTAATAAAATTAAATCATAATCCGCATTAAACTGTAATTATTAAATTTAATTAATTACGAATAAAAATTAAGAGTTTGCGTTGTGCTTTATTTAGACGAACTCTTCCACTTATGAATTAAACTAAATTTAAGCTGTAAAAATAAGTTGACACACCTTAAACATTTATCAATTAAATAATTACAGAAACTTTTTAATACTTGATTAAATATTTTATTTACATTGAACACAACTATATACATATACACATTATATTAATTCAAAAAGAAGGATAGCAACACTTTTGTTTGCTGCTCATTATTACATGTATATTTAATCTTTAAAAAAAAAAGAAAATGTTTTCATTTACTCTTATTATTATATTTTTCTTTTTGCAAAAAAAATAATTCTCTTTCATTTTTAAAATACCTTAATTATATTTAATTATTGGTTTTGTTGGATCTCAGATTGCTCTCTACCATAAAATATCATAAAAGGATATTTATAATTTTTCATATAATTTAAAGTGGTAAAGAAAAAGATTAAGGTAATACCTTGAATCATATACGGGATGGTGGCCTTTATTCATCAAATTCAGAGCTGTCGCGATGCTAAGGATCATATCCAACCTCATCCGGATTCATCTTCTTATCAGAGCGGCGAAATCGGGATGGCGGGATGCATAGCTTCGGACCGCAGTAGAACAATCCATTTTATTTCAACACCAGGAAGACATCATCAATTAGGCTTGCTTAGGCTCACTCCGATATGTCCATCTCGCCTGGGCATTACTAGGGCTCTCCGGATTCATTGCATGTGCTTTCAGGATAGCTCCTGCGTCTTCCACATCTTTTTTTAGACTCTCTCTTTCAAACCTTTTTCTTCTGGCACACCAATTCTTGGCAGTGGGTGGAACTATTTGTATAGTCCTCCCTTATTGGATGTGAGAAGATTTTGCATTATCCTTCGATAGCCCTATTAGCTAACAGTCTGCAAATGGCCCCTTACATATACTTTAATATTATTATATGCCTTAAAGTTTGGGTGGTCTGAAAAGCCATAAATTTATTCCAACACTTTTATTAAGGCCATAAATTTATTCCAACATTTTTATTATTTTACGATTTCTAATTATACACCACTTTCCACTGGCTTGTCATAAAACGACACCATGGCGTCTGGCTATTGTTGTTATCTGTGATCCGAACTATATTGAACATTATACATTCATTTTACAATAAAACAATTTTTTAAAAATATATATTTAATATTTAAAATCAACTTAATAATTTTTGTATGAACTTACACTCCTATTTTTCTCGAAAATATAATTATTATAATTTTACACTCATAATTATGTTTTATAAAAAAAGAATTTGTACAAACAGAAATAACAAATTACGCAACTGTATTTTGACTTAACCAACATTGGTGCGGGAACATATTATTGTTATATGTTGCCCAGCATCCCTCCGGGTAGTCAGAAAAAAAAACTGATTGCTGTTTTTTTTCGTAAAGCATAAAAGAATGTACGTGTCCATATGATGGTGTATCTACACAGTTTTGAGCCAAGTCTGTAATGTTTAATTATCAATGGTTCCGGTATATTTTATAAGAAGTTCTTCTATTTTTTCATAACAGAAAGTTCAATACATGATAGCATAGTTGTCTGTTGCCATTCACATTAATAGAAGACATCTGTACTGAAAATCTGACATGTTCCTCGAAGCCTTTTTTCTTTACCACACACATGTTTAATAATTTTGTAACTTTACAGTTTAAGTGCCCAAAAATACCGTCAAAGCTATAATTTTGTATGAAACTAATATGCCGAAATAAACCTAAATACAGGAAAAATAATGGCATACACATTTGACATATCATTTCATCACATATAATCTTATGACACAGTGTTTCATTTAAAACACATTTTATACTGAATAAAAGTAAATACAATGCTTGTAGTATGACATGTTATATTTTCACATAATTAATCTGATGTATTCAAATCATACTCAGAAAAATATTGTATACAAACTGGTTACCTTATTTTATTTATTTATTTGTTACTTCTAACTTGTATGATACGTCAAAATATACAAGCTATTTCATCTCCTTTAATATATCATTACGTAATGCTCTCCATCATAAGAGTTGAAAATCAAAACATATTGTAATGCCTGAAAAACAGGGTAGAAAAAAAAGAAGGAAAAGAGAAGAAAACCAGTTTTTGACCTTCCCCCATCCTCCTCCAACGAGGGGTCGGTCAAACTACTAACCACCTTTTGCTGATGTGATTAGGGCTGTGACAAAAATTTACGACTTCCAAAAGTATGTATTTAAAACCATTTCATGCTTGTAATTACCTTATTAATTAGTATAATTTCTTGATATACTTTCTTCTTAACTAACTGTGCATGCCTGTATGTAATTTTTAACATAATCTATGTATAAATAGTGTATGTATTTGTGTCATATCTAATGTAAACCTTCTGCTTTTTTTTTATTATTTTGCAGGGGAAAATGGCGACTCTAGCATTTGAATTCTCTCGCCTTGTACTGCAACTGAAGCGAGCGTGCATTTATGCTGTCAGGTTCAAATCTAAACAAATTTGCCTTTCAGGATTTAAAAAAAAAATGCATATAATTTTCTTTAACTGATTACATTGTATATTTTTAGACCTTTCTAACAAACACAAATTTTGATTCATGATATTGTTTACTATTAAAATGTAAACAACACGGAAATATGACTTCTACAGCCTCTCAAAATGCAAAATATGCATTACGCTGTCCTTAAAAATGCACCTACATTTAATAATATTAAATTGTGTTGTCAGAAAATGCAATTGGCGAAGAAGAGAACAATTTTTTGTCTTTAATTATTATTTATTTAGCCAACAATTCTCTTTTGAAAGATTGTTAAATTTTCATTTTTTTTTTTTTTTTTTTTTTTTTTTTTTTTTTTTTTTTTTACTGAATGATATAAAAATTTATTTATTCAAAATTTTATATATTATTAACATTCCGTATGTGAATTCTATTGTCTAAAATTTAATGATATGTTTAAAAATAAAAGATAATAAATTATTATTATTAATCAAACATTAATAATTATTATTTAATTATAAAATAAAATGTTATTAATACACTTGTATAATTTTAAAAGTACAAAAGCAAATGATAATTACTACGTAAAATCGTATGCAGCCATCTATGAGTACCCGGCCGGACCAAAGAACTTCTGCCAGCAGAAAAAATCTTTGTATACTCACAAACAATCACATCCAATTTTTTTTTTTTTTTTTTTTTTTTTTTTTTTTATGGATCAAGTTTTTAAAATAATTACTGTACGTACTATAAAAAAAATTAAGTAAATTAATTTATTAAGCCAAACTACGTATTTTAATAAAAATAAGGCCAATATATATAAATATATTTATTTATTTATTTTGTTTCCTTATGTTAAATTGGCCAAATTATATTAAAAAAAATTTATGAACTCACACACTCAAATTTATCAATACTATGTATATTTACATGTGTTAAATTTAGAATTGCATTTAATTCTAAGGGAAAGAAAAGAGAAAAAGAATGCTTAAATTCTAAAATAACATAAATTTATAAAATATTTTATTAAAAAAAAAATCTAATTTCTAGCTGATTTCAGCAAGATGTCATTTAATATTTATATTAAATAATTTTTCTAATACATTTTATTAATTATTAAATTCGCATATTTTTATATATACGATAAAAATATAATAGTCTTACATAAAATTTTACACTACAACAATGTTATTAATTAATTTAACTTGGATTTAAGCCTACTTTAATTCTAATTGAATACCGTTAATAAAAGTAAATTAGCTTATCAAGTTAAATATAATATAAACTATGTTTGTCTAATGTTAATTTTGCTGAAAATTCCATAAATTTTAACTGTAAATGCTAATTGCTATACATTTTGTTATTTATTTTGAAAACAACACAAACTTATATTTTTATTTATTATTTTTTTTTATTAAATCTAGGAACTATACACTGAGCTAGACACTCCATAAATGTGTAAAACCTAAAAATCAAAAGTTTTCCTAAATAAAACTCAAAATGCTGCTTTTTACAATATAATATTACTAATTTTATTGTTTCTGGGCATAACATCTAGTAATTATACCATACTTAATTTTTTCTTCGATTCCTTTTTCAGCCAAGAATCCTGAAGTTTATGACTAAGTGATGACTAAATACCTTGATTTACCTGTGAATAAGTTTTCTACAAATATTTTGTTGGTGTTGGTGCATACCCAGCCGTAGGCCAAAATTGCACCCTATACAGAAAGCCTTTGGTGAGAAAATTTTAATTTTACTTCAATTAATTATTTATGTATTTGTTTACTATAATTTTGTGTGCAATCATATTGAAATAACTTGCCTTGTCCATTGTCATATATATATATGTTTTTTAAAAACCAATGTGCTACACCAAAATCCTTTTTTATTTTTTTATAACACTTTTGTTCATAAAACTTATCCCTGCTGTCTAAATTCTAGACTTTAGCATATAAGTTGTGATTGAACTACCGGAATAAATCTTAGCACTTTTTGTATATTTTATTATATTTAGGCTTATAGCTGACCGCTATTCTAATATAGAGTGCACTAATCATTTATTCCTTGTCATCCATATATTTATATACGAAAAAAATATGAGTATGTTATAAAGCTGTTCTAACTACCCTGAACCTAATAGCTTACGCCTACTCATTTTAAAGAGTAATTCTGAAATTCTGTCATCTAAATTGTAAGGTTATTAGCGAAGGCTACCCTTATAGAAAACAGAAAAAAATTCTCTTTTTTTTTTTTTTTTTTTTTTTTTTTGAAAATTACTCCAACATTATTCACTATTAAATTAATTAAGTTTTAATGTTATTTGGCTTTGTTAAAATTTTATATTTTCTAATTCATATTCGAAAAAATATATATATATATATATATAACTTTTGCCTGGAGAGAAATATTTCACTGCTCCAGTGAAGTTTTGTGAAGCACATTTCATAATTTTATAAGTATGTTTTCGGGTGCGCCCTGCACATTTGCTCAATATTGTAACCCATAGACAAATTGGCGTACCCATCTTCCTATCCTTTCTTATTATTATTTTGAATTTTAAAAAGGCAAGTTATTAATTTTGTTTCAACTCTTTTTTTTTTTTTTTTTTTTTTTTTAACCTAAAAAAGAAAAATTTATTTTTAAATTTTGAAAATTTTGAAATTTTGAAATTCGATTAATTATGTATTTTGTTTTATTTTTAATACCAATTCATATCCCATGGATAATACTGGGGAGGGGGGGAAGGGTAATGATCTTGTATAACATCCCCGTATAAGTTTGTATATGGTATATAACCATATAACGACATATTTTCCTCATAGTAATCTCTTTGATACTTTAAATATGGGTCTACATTCTCAGAATATTTATTATTTTTTTTTATAATACTTTTTAGTAACTTTGTCACCCTTTTGACTCGTATTTTTATTTGATTCAAACCAACAATTTTCAGTTGAGTGCGATTTTCTCTGACAAATGCCACATTTATTTTTGTAATTTTTATCACCCTTAATTTTTTTATGAGACCCCTGTAAATTCGTAATTTCTGCCTCTGTATGACCTGTTGCATATTTCGGAGCATACAATTGATCCATATGTCGTTTGGTCAGCTCTATTGATTTCTCTGGAACATATTGTAATAAATAATTAAAGTTTCTAAACTTTTTAGTAACTTCGTAGGGTCCTTGAAATTTTGGCTCTAATGCGCCTGGTTTTCCAATACATTTTAAATATACTGTTTGACCCAAATTTAAATCCTTTACTTTTTCGTATGCCTCTTGATCTATATATTCTTGCATTATTTTCTCCTGGTTTGCAAGGGATTGAATTTTGATTTCCTTCATATGCTGTATTCTGCTTTTAACATAAGAGTGGGTATATATTTCCTCCGAAGGAATATGGGCTGTGAAGGGATTTTTTATTTCCCTTGCGAAAAATAGCAGTGAGGGACTATATACCGTAGCGCGGTGTTTCGAGGAATTATACGCTAGTTTAAAAAAATCCAGTCTTATGTCCCATTCCGTAGTGCGTTTCGACATAGCTACAATTGATGTTTTTAATATTTTATTGGTAACTTCACAAAGTCCATTTCCTTGCACACGGTATACACTCACAAATTTCCTTTGTATGTTTAAAGATTCCAAATATTCTTTCATAATTTCGCTTCTTAAATATTTTGCGTTACCAAAGATAATTTCTTTACAAATCCCATAATTTGCAAAATATTTATTTAGTACATTTAATATAGTCTGTGACTCTACGTTTCGTAGGGGAACAGCTTCCAGGAATCTCGATGTCGAATCAATTATAATTAAAATGTATTTGTTTTTCCTTAACGTGAGATTTAAAGGTCCAATGACGTCAGCATGCAGGACTGTACCGACTTCGTGATCTTTCACCATTTTTTTAACAGGGACTTTTATTGTCGTGTGTTGTTTAGATGTGAGGCACTGCACACAATTTGCACAATACTGTTTAATATCTTTGTACATTCCGTGCCAAAAAAGCCTTGTTTTCACATTATCATAAGTTTTTTGAAATCCGAAATGCGCTTTATGAGCTTCTTCTATGGCTGCAATTTTTAATGAATCCGGGGTAATTAAAAGCTCTTTTTTATCTGAACCAGGTTTTAAAGTTAATAATTTATTTTGATTTAAAGTAAATCTCTTCGTGCTTCTATTATTTTTGTCTTTTCCGATTTTATTTATTATAATTTTTAATTTTTCGTCTGCATATTGCTCCGATTTAATATTTTCGTCTGTAAGTGCTATGTTACTTGCAAACAAATTATTTTCGAGTTCTCTGTCTGTTGTAAGATTATCTAAATTCCTGCTCAAATAGTCTGCTGGATTGTTAATTCCTTCGACGAATTCGAAGTCGAAATTAAAGTCTTGTAAATCTGCTACCCATCTGTTTATAATTTCCGATTTATCTTGTAAATGTAAATCCTGAGTTAGTGCTTTCGAATCAGTTAACACAGTAAACCTTCTACCCGAAAGCATATATTTAAAATGCATAATTGCTTCATGCACTGCTAATAACTCAAATTTAATACTCGGATAATTGTTTTCCGGTTCTCTAAGTTTTCTCCCGAAAAATTCAACAGGTAGCAAATGACCATCCTTTTCTTGAGCTAAAACACCTGAAATTGCAACTTTGCTCCCATCCGTGAATAAGAAAAATTCCTTGTTAAAATCGGGGGGGGGGGGGGGGGTCTGAGTGTTGGTTTTTGTACAATTTCTTCCTGAATTATCAAAAAAGCTTTTTCTGCTTCTGGACTCCACTTGAATTTAACTTTATCTTTAGTCAGTTCTACTAAAGGGTTAACTTTGTCTGAATAGTTGGGTATTAGTGTCCGAAAATAATTCCCTAAACCCAATAAAGATCTGACCCCCTTTTTCGATTTTGGTCTGACTAAATTTTTCACTTTTTCTATATTTTTTGTGATGGAGAATATCCCATTTGATTCACCCTAAATCCTAGGAATTCTATTTCTGGTTTGCAAATTTGCATTTTTGAAGGTTCGATTGTCATGTTATGATTTATTAATACCTGTAAAACTTCTTTTAAGGTTTTCATCATCTCTGCTATTGTGTTTGCAGATATCAACACATCATCAATGTAGTATGATACTTTGCTTTTATCAAAATGTCCCAGAATTTTATCAATTACTTCTGCAAAAATTGCGCTAGAATTTCGTGTGCCAAAAGCTAAACGAAGCGGCATATGTTTGCCAAATTCCGTAATAAAAGCTAATTTTCTACAATCTTCTGGTTTTAAATTGATTTGAAAAAATGCACTATGTAAGTCTAGCACAGTATAATATTTCTTACCGCTTATTTTTTGTAATAAGTCTTTTACGTCCGGCATCGGATAAGTGTATGGTTGCAAAATTTGGTTCAATAGTCTTAGGTCCGTTGCCATTCTAAACTTGGGTTCTGCATTCGGGTTACTCGGATTTTTCTTTCTAACGAAAATAACTGGAAAAGCATACTCGGAGTCAGTCTTCTCTATAATTTTAGCCTGTAACAATTGTTCTATTTCCCGTTTCGCATACTGTCTTACTGCCTGAGGCAATTTATATGGCTTAGCTTGTACCGGGAATTCATGATTCAATTGAAAACTTGGTGCGACAAACGCTGATTGCCCCAATGTTTGATAACTTTTTGAAAATGCATGAACATTGCCCATTAAAATTTCTCGAAATTTTTGTTGTACTTCCTCTGATAAATGGCTTAAATCGAAATCCGTCTCTTTAATTTCTGCTTCTCGCAATTTTCTTACATCTTCTATATTTAAATTATTTATTTCATAAAATGTCCCTTTCTCTGTATTATCAGTTGAGTCATCTTGCTTGCACTCAAAGTTCTTTATAATTTCCCCCATTTTAGTTCCTTTCTGAATAATTAACTTTTCTAACAGTTTATTCTTTATTATAATATTTATGTTATTATTTTTTTTAACTTCGTGTAACGAAGTCTCGCATGAAAATTTACTATTTTCTTGAATGGGGTCAAAAATAATCACATCTGACATATTTATATCCTCTGGGCATTTTAATTTTACGATTTTAAATTCTTCAGGTTGAAGAAAAATTCTATTTCTATTAACGGCAAACATAGTTTTATTTGAATGTTCCCCTGAATCACATGGCGTAATGTTATTCACTTCATAATTATTTACTTCACTTGCAACGTTTAAGTTAATTTGTTGATTTTTAAATTTTAAGGTTTTTATTGCATAAATCCAAAATCATATGATTTTCTTTGAGATAATCGTACCCTAATAACATTTGGTACTGCCTATCAAAATCATCATTAGTGACATAAAATGTGCCTGTTGTGAATATACCTTTTAATCGAAAAGTTACTTTTACACATTGTTTAAAAAAAATATTTGAATTCGTTAAAGTTTTAATTTGGATCTGATTGCCCAAATATTTGATTTTGACGTTTGTATCTTTAATTTTTTTGAATAAAGAAGGTGATAAAAGGGAAACGGCGGCTCCGGTATCCAACAAAGCTTGTATTTCGACGCCCTGTATATTTAGTGATTTAATTGGCAGACTATCTTTGTCTGCATATGTTATATTTGCGATTGTTTTATTTATTTTATCGATTTCCGTCTCTGAAAATCCCGAATCTTGATCCGATTTCGCTGTTTTCGTTGCCCATTTTTTTTTCTTTTTGCGCTTTTAAAATTGATAACAATTTTGATCATACTTTTCAGAAATATATCCAAAATCCCTATTTGCCGAATTCCAGTTAGGTTGTGAATAATCATACATCACATAATGCGTCGGGTAATTAAAGGAATTGTAGTAATCATTATAATATCGTTCATAATCATTATAATGAAAATTGTTACTGAAATGGGGACCCTTATAATTGTTGTGTTTATTAAAGAGTTTCATATTTCGCAAATTACTATCATCTTTAATTGCATGGTTTTTTTTCTTTGATTTTTTTAGTTTTTCAATCTCCCCTTTTAATTTCTCGATTAGCTCTTTGTTTTGCTTACTTGATTCTATAATGTTCTCATAAAGATCTTTGTTTTCTTTATTTATTGCGTTAATTTCCTCAAACTTTGATTTATTATACGCACTTTCCATAAGTTTTGTTAACTCGCATGCCTCCTTGAAGGACCTGGGCGCGTTTTTACGAACATCTAGTGCAATATCCGGTCTAATTGCATTTAGAAAATTCGACATTTTTAAGATTTCGATAAAATTCTCTTCCTTATTATCCACATTTTCGCCTGCACTTTCGATATAAGATTTTACACCCTTTTTAAACTCCAAAATGAAATCCTCTATCGTTTGACTTGCGGCCTGTTTTAAATTCAGGAAATTGCTCTGAGCATTAAGGAAGCTTAGTTTTGTACCAAATAACTCCACCAAATTATTTTTAAATAAATTATAATTGGTCTCATTATATTTTTCAATCTGTTTACTTAAAATATGTTTTGCGTCCCCAGTAATTTTAGCCTTTAAAATTAATAATTTAGTTTCTTCCTGTATATCTTTCGAATTAAAAATATTATCAAATTCATCTAAAAAAAATATAATGTTTTTGTTCTTTTTATTGTCAAATGGTGACACTAACTTAATACGTGTATCTATATCCAGCGTCTGAGTCATTTTTAACAAATATTAGTAATCAATGTATACTTTTTCAAAATATCAATTCAAAATAGATCCTATACCTCTTAAAAGAATATTTTGTATCTCATACTATTTTCTCTATATTACAACATATGTATGAAAATATTCTAAATTGCATAAATACATAAAAACAACAGCACTAAAATTTAAAAATATTTCTTAGTAGATGAAGTTGTTTTGTAGATTATTCTTTTACACACATAAATACCCCTAAAATGTTTATAATACACGCATATATAAAAACACCATAATTTCATTTAACAGAAAAATATCTGTCTTTTTCTACAGAAACAACAATCTTATTTTTTATATATATATATAAATATTGTACCACTATTTCGTAGTACGACTCATAAATTTCCTTTTGTATCACCTTGATACAATTTCAAAAATCATGATATATTGATATTTCAATCATTTTTTTATACCAGACATATTATCAAATTTTACTTATTATTATTATTATTTTTTTTATACAGTATATAAAAAATCTTATTTTTACAAATGTGTCATCTGTGATGCGAATGCCATTATTTCTCTATGGTAACTGAGATCCAACCAAAAAGAGAAAAGAGAGAAAAAAAAATTTAATTCCTAAATTTACCTATTATAAATCCTATATATATATATATTTTTTTTTTTTTTTTTTTTTAATTACTGACATATATTATTCATTTTATTTATTTAAATTATTATATGTGTGTCATTATTTTTACAATAATAAAATTAATTTTAATAAAATTTTAATCAATTAAACATACATACCTACACTATCTTTAAAATTGTGACATTAAAATAATACTTAAATTTATTTTCCTTTATTATTATTATTATTATTATTATTATTATTATTATTATTATTATTATTATTTCTAATGACCTCAGATGAACGTTCCTGAGTCATAGCACCATTTTACTTAATGAGGGGGGATGCTGGACAGATAATTACACTTGTTTATTTCCTATTTAATTTACACCCAAAATTGTTAATTTGTCCAAATCATCCTAGCAACCTCATAGTAAATCGGTATATAATTTTATATACCTTAGATAAATTCAACATAACATAAGTGATCGTAATTACGTAATTCTAGTAGAAGAGCAACGCGAATAATTAATAAAATTAAATTATAATCCGCGTTAAACTGTAATTATTAAATTTAATTAATTACGAATAAAAATTAAGAGTTTGCGTTGTGATTTATTTAGACGAACTCTTCCACTTATGAATTAAACTAAATTTAAGCTGTAAAAATAAGTTGACACACCTTAAACATTTATCAATTAAATAATTACAGAAACTTTTTAATACTTGATTAAATATTTTATTTACATTGAACACAACTATATACATATACACATTATATTAGTAATTCAAAAAAAGGATAGCAACACTTTTGTTTGCTGCTCATTATTACATGTATATTTAATCTTTAAAAAAAAAAAAAGAAAATGTTTTCATTTACTCTTATTATTATATTTTTCTTTTTGCAAAAAAAAAAAATAATTCTCTTTCATTTTTAAAATACCTTAATTATATTTAATTATTGGTTTTGTTGGATCTCAGATTGCTCTCTACCATAAAATATCATAAAAGGATATTTATAATTTTTCATATAATTTAAAGTGGTAAAGAAAAAGATTAAGGTAATACCTTGAATCATATACGGGATGGTGGCCTTTATTCATCAAATTCAGAGCTGTCGCGATGCTAAGGATCATATCCAACCTCATCCGGATTCATCTTCTTATCAGAGCGGTGAAATCGGGATGGCGGGATGCATAGCTTCGGACCGCAGTGGAACAATCCATTTTATTTCAACACCAGGAAGACATCATCAATTAGGCTTGCTTAGGCTCACTCCGATATGTCCATCTCGCCTGGGCATTACTAGGGCTCTCTGGATTCATTGCATGGGCTTTCAGGATAGCTCCTGCGTCTTCCACATCTTTTTTTAGACTCTCTCTTTCAAACCTTTTTCTTCTGGCACACCAATTCTTGGCAGTGGGTGGAACTATTTGTATAGTCCTCCCTTATTGGATGTGAGAAGATTTTGCATTATCCTTCGATAGACCTATTAGCTAAGAGTCTGCAAATGGCCCCTTACATATACTTTAATATTATTATATGCCTTAAAATTTGGGTGGTCTGAAAAGCCATAAATTTATTCTAACACTTTTATTAAGGCCATAAATTTATTCCAACATTTTTATTATTTTACGATTTCTAATTATACACCACTTTCCACTGGCTTGTCATAAAACGACACCATGGGGTCTGGCTATTGTTGTTATCTGAGATCCGAACTATATTGAACATTATACATTCATTTTACAATAAAACAATTTTTTAAAAATATATATTTAATATTTAAAATCAACTTAATAATTTTTGTATGAACTTACACTCCTATTTTACTCGAAAATATAATTATAATAATTTTACACTCATAATTATGTTTTATAAAAAAAGAATTTGTACAAACAGAAATAACAAATTACGCAACTGTATTTTGACTTAACCAACATTGGTGCGGGAACATATTATTGTTATATGTTGCCCAGCAATACCCAAACATAAATACGATGATTTTGCAATTTTTATAATTTTATGATATGAATTGTGAATTATGAAATTAATATTCGAAAAAAATATGAATTGCAACCGATGATTTTTTTATGGATTTAGATTTATTAAGTCCTGCTTTATGTAAATCCCAAATTTCACATTTTTATTCCAAGTAGTTTTCAAATTATGCTTAAAAAACGGCAAAATGATGGTTTAAGGGGCCGTCTATAACAGAAGTGAGTAGATATTTTGAAATCTCTTCTGCTGTTCTGTAATCTAGCAGGCTTCGTTGACTTCTTAAGGTGCCTTGATCAAGATGGGAGCTCTCTCGGTTAACAATCGATTTCCGAACTTCAATTTGGATACAGCCCTTAAAATACGCTCGTTTTAAAATAATTAATTTATCAGAAACGTATGGTACGAATTGCATAAAAATTTGTTTTTATGCTAATTGAAGGGCGCAGAGTTCATTTATGCTGTCAGAATTGTGTACTGCTATTGAAAAAAACAAAGTTATGGTTCGTTTTAATATGTAGATTGCCCCCTAAGGAAATTTTATCTATGTCGTTTAAAAGTAGACTTTATTTCCAATCGTTCGGTAGCAGTAAATTTCTTCTACGATAATTTGTTGAGGAGTTAGTCGGGGGTGTTTACTTTTTTTTTTCCACGACTGTACATCTTATATGGAGATTTTCTCATTACTGACTCTATTTAAACTGATGTTTTGAGTTTTAGTAATTCTGTTAACAGTAAAACAAATTATTTAAATATGTATATATATAATATTCGATTCATTAATATTTTAATAAAACATCACTTCCTTCTTTTTTTCTTTGGAAACTAGTTATCCTCAAGTACTGTGATTGCATTTTAATTTTTAGTCCTCTTGTAAACAAAAGATGTCGCCACTAAAATTTATTTTCATTCCTGTTACAAGATCATGTGATTTCTGATCGATTAATTTTGTCTCTTGCTTTTGGTTTTTGTTGCTTGTTTTTTCTTCGAAACAAGGACGGCGCTAGAGTGGGTCGCCCCGTCGGGGAAAATATTTTCACTTTTGGATTTCGACCTGACCCGCGGGACGGGCCGAGTTGAGTAGGCGTTTTTTTATTTTGCAAGTCCGGTTGATTAAACTAATTGTTCCGGGTACGAGTCGGTTTCGGGTTTTCCCGATTTTTCGAAAAAATTATCCAAAATATTCTTTCAGATAAAAATCTACATATTTCATATGTGCTGTGTATGACTTTTTAGATACTTATTTGTCAACATAAAAGATAAAATTTATATTGAAGATATTATCATATATCATTTTTCCATAATTGCATTAAATTGTAATTGTAGAGTAATTTTCACTGATTGTGTGTTTAAGGGTGTATTCGAAAAAATATTTTTCCACCCTCAACAGCTCGAAATTTTCTGAGACATTTTCAAACTCATTTTTAAAAGTAAAAACATGAAACTTGCTGAGGTGATTTTTGAAGAGATGTATAAGAGGCCGTGCAGGGGCGCGCCTGAGTTGTTCGGCGCCTGTGTGCAAAACTTCAGCTTGCGCCCTATATCGCTCCCTGAAAAACTATCGTTTCATAAAAACTTACATGCGATCACAAATGAAATCTTCCAAAATATTGTATAATTTTAATATATATATAAACTAGAGAACAGGAATTCTGCTTTTTCAGAATTTAGTGTCGTCCCCGGCATTTCCATTACTTCATTTTCTTCTGATGGACTGATGGCTTCTATTATTATGGCATATATTATTATGAAACAGCCATTATAAATGAAGTGTTAGGTGAAGATGAAAGAGCAGCCGTAAAAAGTTAGAACTCTGATTTTCTGGTCAGAATGGGGGAGGAAGGGGGGGACTGGCCTTTTTTTTTTACGGCTGATCTTTTATCTTCACCTAACACTTCATTTATAATGGCTGTTTCATAATAATAGAAGCCACCAGTCCATCAGAAGAAAATAACTCGGTTAAGTGGAACTCTACTGCAGTACAAAACATATTTCAATTTTAAGACTTAAAGCACACGTTTTATTTTATTGACGCATTCGCATCCGCTTAAGAATTCCACATTTACTATCTACTCTTAAACATCTACAGTAAAGCATGCATAGCACATCACTATCACGAAATAATTCACAAATGCAGCAAAAAGATTCCGTCATTCAAGAAAATCGAAAAAAAAAAAAAAACCCGGCTATCTAATAATTCATAGATACTTACAATTAAATATAGTATATAATAGTTCCATTGTTTTAACAGAAATCATTCGTTTATATTTTTTTCAAAATAGCACGTATTTTAATTACATTTTCTTTCGGTTGTAACGAGAAAATGGCAACAAAAATATATAACTACTATTTTAAAACTATTTTCCTTTACTTTCTACAGAAATGGAGTACTGCCGTTGCCAATATTAAGCAAATGGCTCCAAAAACTACAAAAAAAATTAATATTTCAAAAATAAATGAAGATACAGTTTTCAAACAAAATGTATTGAAAATAACTTTTTTTTTTAATACGACGGTATAAAAATCGAAAATGTGCGATGCTTAGAAGTTTAAAAAATTGCTAAAGAGTATTTAATCGTAATGCTTTGCTTTACAGTTAGCTTCTGTAAGGTAACGTTATTTTTTGGACACAAAATAAGCTGGGAGAAAGAAATAGCATACCGTACCGGAGGCTAATAAATAAATGTATAATATATGTATATAGATAGATAGATAGAAATTATAAAACGAATATGTAAAAGAAAAAATACATAAGAGTACAAAATGTGGAAAGTAAAATAATTTACGTTGTGAATTTTAAAAAAATCGACAACCATGTTTCAGATTTCAGAAAATGGCTTTAAGCTGATTTACAGCTAAATGATTAGATAAAATAGTCCATCGAGAAACAGAAAAGAAATATATATATATTTATTTATCAGTATATCTATCTATCTATATTATAAAGGACAAACATATCTGTGCGTAACGCATACGTCATTTTGCGTTCACTTTGAAATTTGAAATTAAATTTTGGTTTTGTAATTTTCTCTATTGCAAATTTTTAAACTTCTAAACATCGCATATTTTAAATTTTTACACCGTCGTATGAGGGAAAAAATGCTCTTTTTAAATGCAATTTGTTTGAAAGCTGTATCTCAATTTACTTTTAAGATATTTTTTTTTTATAGTTTTTAGCAGCAATTTTGTAATTGTGGCAACTGAAGTACTCCATTTCTGATTTATTTATTTAACTGAATAACAAACATACGACTTGTGTGCTTGACATAAAGCCCGCTTATAAGTCGGAGACAAGATAGCACAAGGAAATATTACAACACAAGAGAAATACACCCTGGGAGTTCCACACAAAGTGTGTGTGCAATGGAACCAGCGGGAATCGAACCCACAAACTCTTACGCACAAGCGATTAGCTAACTGGCGCTTTGACCACTCAGCCGCAGAGCCCCCGTCCATTTCTGATGAAAGTAAAGGGGGAAAAATGAAAGTAGTATGCTCATAAAAACTGAAAAAAAAAATTTTTTTAATACATGCTATGTCAAGAATATCTTATGTTATAAAACTCGGTGAGTTTTGGCTTTATTTATTTTTTATTTATCAATTAAATGATTTTTATTTTATTGCAATTTAACTTTACAAGCGATACAATACTTTCTCTTTACAAAAATGTATTTTAAAGAATATTTGTGTGACCTGAAAGAATGCAATTTTATTAATCCGTGTGTAATTACATTTTCCGAATTTTGAAACAAATACAAATGATAATACATGGAGCTATTATAAAAAAAAAAAATGAAGTCATATAAATCATTAGGTACCCGAGATTGTATTGCCGACCTTCTTAAATGACGTCATTGCTTTCTGCTGGGTTTGTGTATTATTCCTCGATAATGGTGTCATTTGCATACCGTTCTATAGATATTGTTTAAGACGGGATCGTAAAAGTGGGATGCTTTAGCGTATGGATTTGACGTCATTTTATATAAAGAAAGGGGATATTTTAATTCTTAAAACTGAAATATGTTTTGTAGAAGTTCGCCATTTTCACCCCAGCTGCTTTGAAATTTTTCGGAGGTGAAAATGCATTATTTTAAAAAATAACGTAATCGAAATCACACACTGATAAAACGCAATGTTTTACAAACATTTAGAGTGACTTTATGGAAAAGCAGTAACATACAGTGTGCTTGCTCTTTGTACGAAAAATAGCAATTTGTATTACAGAACTGGATGATTCTCTCTTGGATGAGTTCGCTTCGCCGAGTTAGACAAGCAATCAAAGAGTATCTTGGCAATAATTCGAGATTTAAAATAATATCAGGCTCCCCAAGTTTTTGTTCAAAATTCTCTCTACTAATAAAATTTTATAGACATGATACTGTAATTTTATCAAAATAGCATAATTTGCATAATTTAATTTTTCATAATTTTATATAATCTATATATTTAAAACACTAGAATGTTTTTTAGTCATCTGCCCTGAGCTTTCTGCTGAACCAAATTTACTAATAAATTTTTAACTGGAAGCTGTTCATTTATAGATGTCCTCGCACTAGCTCCTTTTTTTATAACCCATTATTATATTTTAATTTCAAAAGTATTATATGAAACTTCTTCAAAATGGTGGTAATGAGATAGCTTTCATTATTGCAGAGAAGAGAGAAATAATGAGGTTTATTTACCTTTATTCATGTGATTATCTGATAAAAATTGTTGTATAAGATTTGATGGTGCAAAATGGCATAAGGGACATAATACTTTGAACGGAAAATTACGTACTGATTTTGATACCACGCATTTTCCTCATAAAGTTTCCATATTTTTCCCCCTTCTGTATGCGTACTAAGTTTCAGACACTAGGTGAAATGCTTAAGTAAGTGAAAATGACATCATATTTAAAAGAAAACGATGGTTTTCTTAGATAAAACTAAACTTTTTAACACAAATGCGTCAAAAAACACAAATTACAGAAATTTTTACTCTCCGGTACTGAGATTAGAATCTGGAGTTATGAGCGCGACTGTTCACATGCAATGACTTTGCTGACAATCGTGACTTCACGTTTTGAGTTAAAATGATTTAAAAAATGATCCAATTAAAATACCAATTTTTAAAAAAGGGTGATTGCGGGTCGAGAGGTTAATTTTTAAATTTATCTCTATCGTGTGGAGCTCGATTAAGAAAGATTAATCCGTTTGCCCTTAAAACAACATAAAGAGTTCATCATTTTATTACGACTAATATTCCGTAAACAAAAATCCTCTGTGATTAAATAAATAAAATAATACAAATAAAACATAAATTTAACAGACATGTAATTGAGCTACGCGCTTAAAGCTCTGAAATTATCAGAAAATATAATGATGTCGTAAGCAGCAAAATCTTGGGCTAATAACGCTTAGCATGCGGCTAATACGAAAAAATTGCTTTTAAAATTTTTCAAAAATTTATTTGATTGTATAATCCATATTTTTCATGTGAAAAATTCTTTTTTATTTTTAGTGGGCAATCTAAGAAATATATTGCATGTAAAAAAATTATTACTTTTCAATAAAAAAAATAGTTTTAATATATTCAGTAACCCGGGAAGCCCTGGTACGTTCCCCTAGTTATAGTAAAAATAAAAATCAGTAGCCTCATGATTAATACTCACAACGTCATTGACTATCCAGTTTAGACTACCAGTTGGATATAGCACGTAAAATGCACGAAAATTTGAATCTAAAACTCTTCTTTATTTATTTTTTCAGGCAAATTAAATCCGCCTTCGTATCCCCGAGCTTTTGTATTTGTCTATTTTTCGTTTCAATAAAACAGTTTCAAATAGTGTATCCGAAATAGTGTCCTCGGTGGAATCTAACATTAAATAGAATGCTAAAAAATGCCCTCTTTTTTGGGGGGGGGGGGGGGGGGAAGTGCTTCAAGTTAAATTTATACGTTTTGGATTGAAATTGATTAATTTATCACATTTAATTTAATGAATAATAACTTTTAATAAATTGTAAGTAATTTATTTGAGGTGTAAATTCATAAAATATAATTAAAATTCCAAGAATAATTAATTTTAATAAAATTTAAGAATATGTATTTTTAAATATTTCTTCCTCGCTTGAATTGCTTGGCGCCTTTATTATCCTGGCACCTGTGTGCGCCGCACACTTTGCACAATAGGTCGGCGCGCCCCTGAGGCCGTGTGTTTTCATTTTTCGCTGAATTAATTAGAAGTTGCTTTATAAACAATTATTTTCTCAGTATGACCCTTTCTTTCATTCCCAGATCGTCCGCTTCGGAAAAATCGGTTCAAAACGCAAAATTTGACAGCGTTTTTTACAATATTTTCTGCATTTATCAAAAAATCAAGAAGCACGGCACATTATGTAGTTTCTAAATAAGAGAATTTCCCAGTTTGATGCGTTTGAGAGAAAAATGAATTTAAAAATGAATAAGAAAATAAGCAGTTTTTATTGGAATACACCCTTAAGGCCGGCTTGGGTTGAAGTAATTCGGGTACGGTTAGGAATGCGGAGGACGAAAAATATTGTTGGTCTCGGGTCGGGTTGCAAGTTATGCTGCATCGGGTCCGGCAAACTGAACATTCGACTCGCGGTTTGGGTCGTATCGGGTTTGACCTAAACCTTTGTCGTTTCGGCTCTGATTCGAGTCTGTTTAATTTTAATTGTTCCAGGTTCGGGTTGGGTTTTGAAACTTGCGTTCGAAATAAATCAGCTTCTCAAAAGAATCTCCAAAATATATTTTAAGATGAAAAACTTGTTATTTGACTATTAACGAGTATATGTATATTGATTTTTTTTATTAAAAGTTAAATCTTATAGAAGAGATGATATTGTAGACTATTTTCCATAAGTGCATTGCAATATGCATTATTATTATTATTCAGGGTTGTGGATTGGTTGAGGTTGAAGTATTCCGGATTCATGTTGGAATATGGAGGACAGTCGGGATCGGGTCATGTTTCGTGTAGAGTCCTGCATCGAGCCGGGCAAGCTGAATCCAATTCGACTTGCGGCTTGAGTCGGATCGGGTTAACGCTAATTTGTTTTCGTTGCAGTTAGCGTTGACTTTGATTTTTCAATGAGGGTTGAGTTAATTTTAAATGTTTCCGGAGGACAGCTTCAGTTTTACCCGATTTTTCAAAAGATTCTCCAAAATATAAGAATAATAAAAAAGAAAAGTGCCCAGCTAAACTGATGGCATTGAGCTCACAGACTATTCACAATAATTGTATATTATACTCTTATTTTAAAGAATAATGCCACTCAAAAAAATAAGTGAAGGTGAATTAGCCCCCGTTTCCCCCATTATACTTAACCAGTGAACCTCCAAATCTAATCAGGAAAGCTCCTTATCATAATAAACCAGTATACCAAATTTGGAGCAAATCGAATAATCTTGCAAAAAAAAAAAAAAAAAAAAAAAAAAACATTTATCTAAATTAATGTGGTGGACTAACCCTTTATTCTTAACCAATGAATCGCCAAAACGAATCAGGGAAGCTCCTTAACATAATAAACCGGTATACCAACTTCGGAGCAAATTGAATGATTCTGCATGAAAAACCCATTTATCTGAATTAAGGGGGACCCCGTTTTTCCCCCTTTACCCTTAACCAATGAACCCCCAAAACTAATCAGGGAAGTTCCTTAACATAATAAACCGGTATACCAAATTCGGAGCAAATCGAATCATTCTGCATGAAAAACACATTTATCTGAATTAAGGCGGGTGGACTAACCCTGTTTTTCCCCCCTTTATACTTAACCAATGAACTCCCAAAACTAATCAGGGAAGTTCCTTAACATAATAAACCGGTATACCAAATTCGGAGCAAATCGAATCATTCTGCATGAAAAACACATTTATCTGAATTAAGGGGGTGGACTAACCCCGTTTTTCCCCTTTTATCCTTAACCAATGAACCCCCAAAACTAATCAGGGAAGTTCCTTAACTTAATAAACCGGTATACCAAATTCGGGGCAAATCGAATCATTCTGCATGAAAAACACATTTATCTGAATTAAGGGGGGTGGATTAACCCCGTTTTTTCCCCTTTATCCTTAACCAATGAACTCCCAAAACTAATCAGGGAAGTTCCTTAACATAATAAACCGGTATACCAAATTCGGAGCAAATCGAATCATTCTGCATGAAAAACCCATTTATCTGAATTAAGGGGGAGTGGACTAACCCCGTTTTTCCCCCTTTATCCTTAACCAATGAACTCCCAAAACTAATCAGGGAAGTTCCTTAACATAATAAACCGGTATACCAAATTCGGAGCAAATCGGATGATTCTGCATGAAAAACCCATTTATCTGAATTAAGGGGGTGGACTAACTCCCCTTTTCCTCCTTTATCCTTAACCAATGAACCCCCAAAACTAATCAGGGAAGTTCCTTAACATAATAAACCGGTATACCAAATTCGGAGCAAATTGAATGATTCTGCATGAAAAACCCATTTATCTGAATTAAGGGGGGGTGGACTAACCCCGTTTTTCCCCCTTTACCCTTAACCAATGAACCCCCAAAACTAATCAGGGAAGTTCCTTAATATAATAAACCGGTATACCAAATTCGGAGCAAATCGAATCATTCTGCATGAAAAACACATTTATCTGAATTAACGCGGGTGGACTAACCCTGTTTTTCCCCCCTTTATACTTAACCAATGAACCCCCAAAACTAATCAGGGAAGTTCCTTAACATAATAAACCGGTATACCAAATTCGGAGCAAATCGAATCACTCTGCATGAAAAACACATTTATCTGAATTAAAGGGGTGGACTAACCCCGTTTTTTTCCCTTTATCCTTAACCAATGAACTCCCAAAACTAATCAGGGAAGTTCCTTAACATAATAAACCGGTATACCAAATTCGGAGCAAATCGAATCATTCTGCATGAAAAACCCATTTATCTGAATTAAGGGGGAGTGGACTAACCCCGTTTTCCCCCCTTTATCCTTAACCAATGAACTCCCAAAACTAATCAGGGAAGTTCCTTAACATAATAAACCGGTATACCAAATTCGGAGCAAATCGAATGATTCTGCATGAAAAACCCATTTATCTGAATTAAGGGGGAGTGGACTAACCCCGTTTTTCCCCCTTTATCCTTAACCAATGAACTCCCAAAACTAATCAGGGAAGTTCCTTAACATAATAAACCGCTATACCAAATTCGGAGCAAATCGAATCATTCTGCATGAAAAACACATTTATCTGAATTAAGGGGGGTGGACTAACCCCCCTTTTCCTCCTTTATCCTTAACCAATGAACCCCCAAAACTAATCAGGGAAGTTCCTTAACATAATAAACCGGTATACCAAATTCGGAGCAAATTGAATGATTCTGCATGAAAAACCCATTTATCTGAATTAAGGGGGGTGGACTAACCCCGTTTTTCCCCCTTTACCCTTAACCAATGAACCCCCAAAACTAATCAGGGAAGTTCCTTAACATAATAAACCGCTATACCAAATTCGGAGCAAATCGAATCATTCTGCATGAAAAACACATTTATCTGAATTAAGGGGGGTGGACTAATCCCGTTTTTCCCTCTTTATCCTTAACCAATGAACTCCCAAAACTAATCAGGGAAGTTCCTTAACATAATAAACCGGTATACCAAATTCGGAGCAAATCGAATCATTCTGCATGAAAAACCTATTTAACTGAATTAAGGGGGTGGGGTGTGGACTAACCCCGTTTTTCCCCCTTTATCCTTAACCAATGAACTCCCAAAACTAATCAGGGAAGTTCCTTAACATAATAAACCGGTATACCAAATTCGGAGCAAATAGAATGATTCTGCATGAAAAACCCATTTATCTGAATTAAGGGGGTGGACTAACCCCCCTTTTCCCCCTTTATCCTTAACCAATGAACCCCCAAAACTAATCAGGGAAGTTCCTTAACATAATAAACCGCTATACCAAATTCGGAGCACATCGAATCATTCTGCATGAAAAACACATTTATCGGAATTAAGGGGGGTGGACTAACCCCGTTTTTCCCTCTTTATCCTTAACCAATGAACTCCCAAAACTAATCAGGGAAGTTCCTTAACATAATAAACCGGTATACCAAATTCGGAGCAAATCGAATCATTCTGCATGAAAAACCCATTTAACTGAATTAAGGGGGTAGTGTGTGGACTAACCCCGTTTTTCCCCCTTTATCCTTAACCAATGAACTCCCAAAACTAATCAGGGAAGCACCTTATCACAGTGAACCTAGGAAAAAATTTTGAAGCAAATCGGATGTTTCTATCAAGAGTTATCGCGTTACGTACATACGTACGTACATACATACATACATACAGAACGGGCGGGCACATTAGCTCTCAGACTTTGATAGCCTGTGAGCTAAAAACTATGTTATTTCAGTATTAAAAAGTGTATATTGATTTTTCTACACAAAAAATAAAATTGATACTAGAGATCTTATACTATAATGCGAGCAAAAATTGTGTGTGTGTGTGTATGTGTGTGTGTAAATTTTATCTTAAAAACGGCCCTAACGATTTTGACGAAGTTTTGTATTTTACCATTTTCGGGCATGATAAGACCATTGGGCTAGGTCACATGTTCGAGAAAATTCGATTAGTGGGTCATTTTGGGTCATAATTGGTCAAGGTCACATGTTCGAGAAACTTCGATTAGTGGGTCATTTTTGGGTCACTATGGGTCAAGACAGTTTTATCTAAAAAACGGCTCTAACGATTTTGTCTAAATTTTGTAATCTGTCGTTTTGGATTACGAGGAGACCAATGGGCTAAGTCACAAATTAGAGAAAATTCGATTAGTGGGTCATTTTGGGGTCACTTTGGGTCAAGCAAAGTTTATCTAGAAAATGGCTCTAACAATTTTGACGAAATTCTGTATTTTACCATTTTCGGGCACGAGAATACCGTTGGGCTAGGTCACGTGTTCGAGAAAATTCGATTAGTGGGTCATAATGGGTCATAATGGGTCAAGGTCAAGTTAATTATATCTAAAAAACGGCTCAATCGATTTTCACTAAATTTTACATCCAATCGTTTTTCGGCACGAAAAAACTATTGGGCTAGGTCACATGTTCGAGAAATTTCAATTAGTGGGTCATTTTTGGGTCACTATAGGTCTAGCCAATTTCATCTAAAAAACGGCTCTAACGATTTTGACTAAATTTTGTATTTTGTCATTTTCGATTACGAGAAGACCAATGGGATAAGTCACATATTGGAGAAAATTCGATTAATGGGTCATTTTTGGGTCACTGTGGGTCAAGCAAAGTTTATCTCGAAAACGGCTCTAACGATTTCGACGAACGTTTGTATTTTACCATTTTCGGGCATAATACCATTGGGCTTGGTCACATGTTCAAAAAAACTCGATTAGTGGGTCATTTTGGGTCACAATGGGTCGGGGTCAAGCTAAATGAATCCTAAATAGGCCTAAAACATTTCGACAAAATTTTGTAATATACCGTTTCCGGGCATGAGATGACCATTGGACTAAGTCACATGTACGAGAAAAATCAATTAGTGGGTCGTTTTGGGTCAAATGGGTCAAGGTCAAGCTAATTATATCTAAAAAAAGGCTCATTCGATTTTGACTAAATTTTATATCCAACCGTTTTTCGGCACGAGAAAACTATTGGGCTAGGTAACATGTTCGATAAACTTCGATTAGTGGGTCATTTTTGGGTCACTATGGGTCAAGACAATTTTATCTAAAAAACGGCTCTAACGATTTTGACTAAATTTTGTATTTTGTCGTTTACGATTACGATAAGACCAATGGACTAAGTCACATATTAGAGAAAATTCTTTTAGTGGGTCATTTTTGGGTCAATGTGGGTCAAGCAAAGTTTATCTAGAAAATAGCTCTAACGATTTTGACGAAATATTGTATTTTACCATTTTCGGGCACGAGAATACCATTGAGCCATGTCACGTGTTCGAGAAAATTCGATTAGTGGGTCATTTTGGGTCATAATGGGTCAAGGTCAAGCTAATTATATCTAAAAACGGCTCAATCGATTTTGACTAAATTTTATATTCAACCGTTTTTCGGCTCGAGAAAACTATTGGGCAAAGTCACATGTTCCTGAAATTTCGATTAGTGGGTCATTTTTGGGTCACTATGGGTTAATCCAATTTTATCTAAAAAACGGCTCTAACAATTTTGACTAAATTTTGTATTTTGTCGTTTTCGATTACGAGAAGACCAAAGGGATAAGTCACATATTAGAGAAAATTCGATTAGTGGGTTATTTTGCGTCATTGTGCGTCAAGCAAAGTTTATCTAGAAAACGGCTCTTAAAATTTTGACGAAATTTTCTATTCTATCGTTTTCGGGCATGAGAATACCATTGGGCTTGATCGCCTGTTCAAGAAAATTCGATTAGTGGGTCATTTTGGGTCGCAATGGGTCAGGGTCAAGCTAATTGAATCAAAAAAAGGTCTAAAACATTTCGACAAAATTTTGTAATATACCGTTTCCGGGCATGAGATGACCATTGGACTAAGTCGCATGTACGAGAAAAAACAATTAGTGGGTCGTTTTGGGTCAAATGGGTCAAGGTCAACCTAATTATATCTAAAAAACGGCTCAATCAATTTTGACTAAATTTTATAGCCAACCATTTTTCGGCACGAGAAAACTATTGGGCACATGTTCGAGAAATTTCGATTAGTGGGTCATTTTCGGGTCCCTTTGGGTCAAGCCAATTTTATCTAAAAAACGGCTCTAACGATTTTGACTAAATTTTGTATTATGTCGTGTTGGATTACGAGAAGACCAATGAGCTAAGTCACATATTAGAGAAAATTCGATTAGTGGGTCATTTTTGGGTCAGTGCGGGTCAATCTAAGTTTATCTGGAAAACGGCTCTAGCGATTTTGACGAAATTTTGTATTTTATCGTTTTCGGGCGCGAGAATGCCATTGGGCTTGGTCGCATTTTCAAGAAAATTTGATTAGTGGGTCACAATGGGTCAGGGCCAAGCTAATTGAATCTAAAAAAAGGCTCAAAACCTTTGACAAAATTCTGTAATATTCCGTTTTCGGGCATGAGATGACCATTGGGGCTAGGTTTCAAGTTCAAGAAAAATCTATTAGTGGGTCATTTTTTGGGTCACTGTGGGTCAAGCTATTTGTATGTAAAAAAACGACTCAAACGATTTTCTCAAAATTTTGTATTATATAGTTTCTGGGCAAGAGAAGACCACTGGGCTAAGTCACATGTTCGAGAAAATTCAATTAGTGGATCATTTTTGGATCACTGTGGGTCAAGCTAAGAGTATCTAAAATAACGGCTCAAAACATTATGGCAAAATTTTGTATTATATCGTTTATGAGCATGAGAATACCATTGAGCTAAGTCACATGTTCTGGAAAATTCGATTAGTGGGTCATTTTTGGTTCACTGTGGGTCAAGCTAATTGCATCTTAAAAAACGGCTCAAACGATTTTGACAAAATTTTGTATTATACTGTTTCCGGGCACAAGAAGATCATTGGGTTATGTCCCATATTCGAGAAAATTCGATTAATGAGTCATTTTTGGGTCACTGTGGGTCAAGTTAATTTTATGTAGAAAACAGTTTTAATGATTTTGATTAAATTTTGTTTTCTAGCGTTTGGGTCAAGGTTTAGCTAATTTTATCTAAAAAATGGCTCAAACGATTTTGACAAAATTTCTTAATACACCGTTTCCTTGCACTAGAAGACCATTGGGATATGTCAAATGTTCGATAAATTTAGATTAGTAGGTCCTTTTTGGGTTACCGTGGGTCAAGGTAATTTTATCTATAAAGTGACTTTAGCGATTTTGACTAAATTTTGCATTCTATCGTTTTCGGGTTCCTGAAGAGCATAGGTTAGGTCGTGTGTTCGAAAAATTTCGGTTAGTGGGTCCCTGTGGCTTAGGATCATACCAATTTTATCTAAATAGCAAGAATTATACAGTGAGAATGAAATATCGAATTGAACACAAGGCTAATTTTGACTGAGCTTAGCTCGGTCATGCCCGCTAGTGAGATATAATTGAAGACTACTTTTCAATAATGGCATTATAATATGATTTTTTTTCCATTTCGGGATGGGGTTGAAGCCTGTCAGTTTTGGGTCGAAGTTAATCGGTTTGGGGTCCACTAATCTTTTTTTTTACTACTTCAGGTTGACTGGATATCATAGCAACTCGACAGAGTTTCTCGCCAAGGAAAAGAAACAACAATGCAATGAACCGTAAATGAAAGGAATTTCCGCCAATTAATGCCAAACAATATTTCAAGAATTTTTTAGTACTCTGTCAAGTTTATATTTTCCGGACTGATCAAAGCGGGATTTTGAGCCCTCTATATCTCCGGTTCTATTTATGATAGAAACAAAATTCCTGTTTCTATGGAATGGGGCATGCCATGTGACTCAGAAAACGAAAATAAAGTTGAATCCGCCCAATAGGTTTTTAGGAAATGCGATTTTAAAAGTACTATTTTTTGTACTTTTGAAATTCTTGTTCTGACCAATTCTGTTTACAGGACTACATCAATGTGTAGTTATCGGATTTTTACGCTGTTTACGGCATTAGAATTGTTTTTATGAGTAGTTCAAACCTTTGAAAGTTTCACGTAAAAATATTAATTAGTTTTTGATTTATACCAGTTTAAAGTCTCTTTATTTTTGCAGCGTGGCGTGCGTAATATTTGAGGCATTCTCACAATCTTTTGACTTTTAAGTCCCTAAATAATAATTTTTATTTTAGTAAAAGAATTATTGTAATACCCGCTAGCTTCTTATTACTACAGCGTGGCATATGTAATATGTGAGGCATTCTCACAATCTTTTGAGTTTTAAGTCCCTGAATAATAATTTTTACTTTCTTCTATCTTTACAAGAAACAAGTATTGGATTCGTGAAAAATCGATCCGAGCAAGACAAAATAATTTCTGTCGACACGCAACCGGAGCAGAACTTGATACCAAAAAACCGAAATCTGACACGAATCAAACATGATAACCGACAAAAATATTCTAAAGCACCATGTTCCGATCCGAATAAGACAAAATAATTTTCGTGAACACGCAACTCGACCCGAACATAAATTTTTTTTTGAAAAAAAAAACGAAATATGACCCGAACCTAATATGATAATCAACGAAAATAACCTAAAGAACCATAACCCGATCCAAGAAACGCAAAATAATTTCCTTGGACGCAACACGACCTGAACCTAAAAATTCCATTAGAAAAAACCCGAAATCTGACACGAACCAAATCTGAACCCGATAAAATTATTCCAAAGAACCATAACCCGATCCGAACAAGGCAAAATAATTTCCTTGGGCAAGCAACCCGAACCGAACCTAAAACTTCCATTTAAAAAAAACCCCTGAAATCTGACCCGAACCATATCTGAATCCAAAAAATTATCCCTAAAAGCCATAACCCGATACGAGCAAGACAAAATAATTTCCGTGGACGCAACACGACCCGAACCTAAAAATTCCATTAGAAAAAACCCGAAATCTGACACGAATTAAATATGAATCCGACAAAAACATTCCGAAGAACCATAACCCGATCCGAACAAGACAAAATAATTTCCGTGAACACGCAACCCGAACCGAACTTAATTTGTTTTGAAAAAAAAAACGAAATATGGCCCGAACCAAATCTGATAACCGACAAAAATATTCTAAAGAGCCATAACTCGATCCGAGCAAGACAAAATAATTTCTTTGGGTACGCAACCCGAATCGACCTAAAACTTCCATTTAAAAAAAAACCTGAAATCTGACCCGAACCATATCTGAATCCGAAAAAGTATCCCTAAAAACCATAACCCGATACGTGCAAGACAAAATAATTTCCGCGGACGCAACACGACCCGAGCATAAAAATTCCATATAAATAAGCCAGAAATCTGACACGAACCAAATCTGAACCCGACTAATAAACTATTCCAAAGAACCATAATCCGATCTGAGCAAGGCAAAATAACTTCTGTGGACACGCAACCCGATCCGAACCTAAAAATTTAGTTTGAAATAAACACGAAGTATGACCCGAACAAAATATGATAATCGACAAAAATATTCTAAAGAACCATAACCCGATCCGAGCAAGACAAAATAATTTCCGTGGACACGCAACCCGACTCGAACCTAAAAATTCCACTAGAAAACCCACGAAATCTGAACCGAACCGAACCAAATCTGAATCTGACAAAAATATTCCAAAGAATCATAACCGGATCCGAGCAAGACAAAATTATTTCCGTTGTCATGCAACCCGATCCGAACCTGAAAGTTCTACTTGAAGTTAACCCGAAACCCGAACAGTACCCGAAATAACAATACATCAGACCGTACCCCGATTCGAGCAAGACAAATTTATTTCCGTGTACACTAAATACGACCAGAATCTGAAAATTCCATTTGAAGTCAACCTGAAACCCGACCCCGAAACTGATCTGGAAAGGACAAAAACATTTCAAAGAGCCGTAACCCGATCCGAGCAAGACAAAATTATTTCTGTCGACACGCAACCGGATTCATTTGAAGTCAACTCGGTTTTGGATCGAGTTCAATTATAACTTTCTGGTTCAGATAGGTTTGCCTGTCGACGGAAATTATTTTGTCTTGCTCGGATCGGGTTATAGTTCTTTGGAATATTTATCTCGGTTTAAGATTTGGTTCGGGTCTGGTTTGAAGTTAACTTCAAAAGGAATTTTTAGGTTCTGGTCGTGTTGCGTGATCACGGAAACTAATTTGCCTTGCTCGGAACCGGTTATGGATCTTTGGAATATTTTTGTCGGGTTTAAATTTCGTTTTTCTTTTCAAATGAAATTTTTAGATTCGGGTCGGGTTGCGTGTCCACGGAAATTATTTTGTTTTGCTCGGTTCGGGATATGGTTCAATGGAATGTTTTTGTCGAGTTTAAGTTTGGTTCGGGTCAGATTTCGGGTTTTTTTCAAAAGGAATTTTTAGATTCGGATCAGGTAACATGTCCACGGATATTATTTTATCTGTTTGGATCCGGTTATGGTTCTTTGGAGTTTTTTGTCGGGTTCAGATTTTGTTCGGATCAGATTTCGTTGTTTTTTCAAAGAAAATTTATAGGTTCGGGTCGGGTAACATGTCCACGGAAATTATTTTGTGTTGCTCGGATCCGATTATGGTTCTTTGGAATATTTTTGTTGGGTTCAGATTTGGTTCGGGTCAGATTTCTGGTTTTCTTCAAAGGGAATTTTTAGGTTCGTTATGGGTTGCGTGTGCACGGAAATTATTTTGTCTTGATCGAATCGGGTTACGGTTATTTTCACTAATTTTGTCTGCTATCAGATTTGGTTCGGGTCAGATTTCGGGTTTTTTTCAAATGGAACTTTCAGTTCGGGTCGGGTTGCGTGTAGACTGAAATAATTTTGGCTTGCTCGGATCGGGGTACAGTCTGTTGTAATTTATTTTTTGGTTTCGGTTCGGGTTATAGGTTTATAAGTCTAAAAAATCACCCTGATCGGGAAATAAGTGGTTACTTGTCAATTAGCCTAACCGCTGTCTAGGTTCTATGCAATAGGCCTGAAAAATATTAGGCTAATTGGAAAATGAGAGAAGATTCTCTAATTAACCTACGACATGTATATATCATGCAGTAAACATTTAAACCTGGTTAGAACTCGTGCGATTACGGGTTGAACATAAAAAAGGCAAAAATTCGCCAGAAACGTAAAATAAAAAAATTTATTCAAAATTTTTGAATTTTTAGCCCCAATCGCTCATGAGCCCCCTACAAGCAACCCGTCTGCCAAATTTCGCAGCCCTGCGCCCTGCGGTTTCCGAGCTTGTGAGGTTACATAGATAGATACGCGCACAGATTTTAATAGGATAGATGTTATTGCATTCGACCCACTTAAGCTCTCTATTGTAAGGCAGCATTGAAGCATTTACGGTTCGTTTACAAGGTCGCATTACAACCGATAGATATTTACTGAGTGGCATGTATTTTAATGAATTTGTACCTTTTCAATCTCTAGACAATTTTAGGTTACTTGAAAGTTAAATATGAATTCAATTTGTTCATCTAAAGGCTCAACGATCCAGGTTTCTACTTTATGAAAGATGTTTCTATTATCCACTTTATTATAATGCTTCTACATTTCAGCCCACACCCTTTTAAAATTCCAATACTATGGGTATTTTTGCACACAAAATTTAGATAACATTTAACCCTTAACCGGAAACATGAAAATCCCGAGCACAAACAGAACACTAGTGAACTTAAATATTTAATCTTTAATATTAATGCATTAACAGGACCAATTTTTTAATATAACAGCATAAAAATAAGTTTGGAATGTCGGAGAGAGAAAATATTAAGGGCAGAGATGTAGACGCAAACATCTCACAGATGTACATTTCCGGTTAAGGGTTAAATGGACTTTTATTTTGCACGAAATCTGAATGATTTTTGACGAAGGTACTGAGCACAATAATCATCACCGAATGTCCTGCTGATATTTGAGGAGAAACTGGATTATAGAAACGTGCCAGTGGACCTCGATTATGGAAAGATTCTAGGTAAACGGAGAAACCACATAACAGGCTCAGAAAGATAATGTAAGTACTTTAGTGAATCACAAAGTACTTATAGTCATGAAAACAATTCGACAGAACTTAAGGATCACTGTTTATCATACTGAAATAAGTGAAAAAGTGTTCAATTCTATATTGCTTTTATACTAAATTGCACATACACTCAAATATTTTTTGCAACATTCCAAACTATGCAATTTATTCAATTTAAACCATTTTACAAAGGTAATACAGAGAGTCTGGTTTTTTATTACATATTTTTTTTCATTTTTTTACAATTCTTTTATATCAAATAAATTTTTGGCAGTTTTATTGGAAATTTTTCCTTTTATTTTCATTTAAAAAGATTAAGAAGGGGATTTATTAAACTAATCGATTCAGTTATTTTGGACTTGGTAATTAAAGAATGTTATCTATATGCCATAAATAGCTTTTAGTTAATTTTTAATCAGATAATAGAGTTACTTAAAAATTTACAAATATGACTGAAATTAGGGAAAATCACTTCATAACGATGAAATATCGAATTCTGAACTTTTATTGAAATGAATTATAATATATCGTATGAATGATCCGAAATATGTGAGAAAATACTTGGAAAGCATATGACTTAATATGACCTGCTAGTCACGTAAAAAACAATTATGAATTTAGAAAGTACATGTATTGAAAATTCAGAAAATCCAACAAGTGTTGGAGCTTATGAAAACATTTTCTAAAAAAAGGGGCTTAATCAGATAATCTGAGATTCTGCCGCGCTTATCGGGGGGACTTTTCTGACGCATTTCTCATCGTATTAGAAGCGCTTGCTTGCAATCTCGGCCTCCCCCGTCCGGTTGTGTCACCACATTTTTGCGGTAATGTTTATCGCCAAAAGCCTTTGTTCACTTTCTCGCAGTCACCAAAAGTTGTAAATTGGCGATTCTGTGCAACGCCAAGATTTCTTGACTTCTTGCAAAAAACTTCTCTCCTGTTTCAGCTTTCGAGATGTAAAGTTGGCTAAAAGAAAAGGCGCTTCGGCGTCCCATGTATTATGGGGTCTCTCTCTCCCATTTTTAACTGAACCACCTTTTAAATGACCTTTTTAAATAAAGAATAATTTCCAGTAAAGTTATAGTTGGAGTTTCTTTTAGCATTTAGAACCCGGTCTTCAATCTATGCTATATAATTTTGGCGCATCGCCTATATTTTTTCTCCAACTTAGTTAAAAAAAAAAAAAATGCACGTTAGAGAGAGAAATTCACCCCCCCCCCCCTAAAATCATTCAAGTACCCCATTCAAGTACTCTTGCAGTAATTTTCTTCAAATTCTTGGACTGGATATTTTTTTTCAACCATGCCGGACAGTGTGCCTTCTTGGTGTGCCGTGATGTCCTGCACTCATAACATTGTGCTCGATGGATGGATGCGATTTTCTCCGACGGACAGTGATGGAACCCATTCTAGTGTTTCTTCGCTCACCAGCTGCACATCTTCGAGCCGCTCTTGTTTCGCCTGTATGCCTTCTCCTCCCCCCCTCCCCCCCCCCTCTGATGTTGGTGCGGTTGTTTCTTCGTTCCTGCTCACCATCACCTCCCCCAGATGATCGGATTTAGCCGGCGAATTGATCTTGTATCGTCACTAATCATAGAAAAAAAACGTGACTTCAGCGGTTCGCCTTGTGTGTGTTTGTGTCGACGTTTTGCTTTCCCCTTTCGACAGAATATTGTGACCTAGTGTGTTCTCATTTATGTGCGTGTGCATTCAACGGTGCCTGCAGATTTATCGTGAGGAATGTGAAAAAGTAAAAAGGTTGTCGTGCATTGCGGCAAAGGTGTACGTAAAATCTCATGCTACAATTTTTTTAGGAAAACGCCTTCAAAAAGTTTTCTTTTTCCAAGTGTTGCGTCAATGATTTACGTGTGTTACGTGAAGTATGTGTTGTCTTCAAGTGAAAATTAATAAAAAAAAAATATGTGTTGACAGATGTCACATAAACGCTCTAATCAGGTGTAAATTTTTTTGTAAAGGAAAAGAAAGTGCATATCAACAGAATTAGTGCGTCCGAAAATATTTCAAATTATGTGAACAATTTTCTTTTAATCTGTGCTTCAAGTATCAACAGAATAACTATTCGCTTCTGGTACATAAATGAGATAAAAAAAAAAGATTTGCTTCAGTTTTCATCATCAAATTTGCATCAGATTGATTTTTGGTTTGTTGCTGGTTTCTGCCATCTTAGCTTGTAAAAAAAATCAGTGCCAATATGTTCGCAATAGTAAAAGTGGTACACCTGATAAAAAAAAAAAGGAAAACGTGAAATTATAAAAAAATGCAAAAACGTACAGAAATGTACCACCGTATCTCTGCGACTAAAACAACAAAAAATTCTACAGCTAACAATATAGATTAAATGAAAAAAAGTGTCTAGTTTTCACTGCAAAAGCATGAACACGGAAAATTCAAGTTCTTTTCTTTTAAACTTTAATTGTAGTAAATACAGTAAATTAGTTATTATTATTTTGCTTTATTTTTTTATCTGTAGGGATGCGTTATGATTTATCAATTTTCCCTTTTCATGCTGTTTGGGTAAAAAAAAAAAAAATATATATATATATATATAAAATGATGACTTCTTACTATTCAGTATATTTGTTAGCATGAACACAGAAGTTTACAAAATTGACGATGTATATTTTAAATGATTTTATTCGGCACTTATAATTTTTTTGTCTTCTCTTTTCTTGCTTTATTTTGAAAGGTAAGTTTTTTTTAAATTCAGTATTGCAGTGCATATTTATTTTATATTGATATTTAGGTGATTAATTATTTTCCATACAGAAAATAAAATGTCATTTAGTTAAAATGTGTTTGTGATAGGCTAGGCATATTAACATTTATTTCCCTCGTTTCCAAAGGTGCCTTACAAAATTTTCTTGGCTATTATTTGATAGTTTTTATTTATTTTTTTGCTTTTACTCAGCATTTACAAGTGAATATTATTTTTGCATGCATATTATTGGAAGATGTTGCAGTGATTTTGTGCTGTTTTCTATATAATATCTGAGGGTTTATAATTTTTTTTTACTGTATGAATATTTCAGATACTGCATACTTTTAAAATAGACAGAAATCTGTTTTGAGAACTTCCATTTTTTTCTTCTCTTTTAATCTGCTCATTCAAAAAAAAAAAAAAAAAAAAAAAAAAAAAAGAGAAAGGGAGAGAAAATATTTGTTTTGAATTCTTTTTCTTGCTTTTTGCTCTAATACAGTAACTAAATTTTAAATTATTGTGCCATCTTTTATATTTTTTTTTTAATTCTTCTTTGGCTACTTTTTCCAACATTTTTTAAAAATGTCACAGGCCGATAGCCATTCAGAATTAGAAGTATCTATGGCTGAATTAAAATGTTCTCTGCCGTTCATGTTTGAGGAAGCACTTAACAGATTTGCGGAAAGGGTAAACACAGAATTCCCTATACTACAGGAACAAATTGGTAGTAAAAATAATGACACTTTAGTTGAAAATATATCTTCTATGCATAAGAAATTTTTATGGGAATTTCAAATTTTGGGTAATTTTTTTCAGGTTATAAAGGATGATTATGTTAGGTTGCAGAATAAGAACAAATGTTTACAAATTGTTAATACAAAAATTTTGGAAAGATTGCACGCACTCACAGTGAAAGAGAAACATAAAGTTGAAATTAATGAGACATCTTATCAAAATCAAAGCACATCCGAGGCATACAGCGAAATATTATCACCTAAGCGGATTGAAACAACACAAATAGATAATTGTGAAATCAACAGTCTGACTGAAAATTCCTTGCAGCATAACTCAAATATTATTTCTGATTTGAAATGCCCACAACAAGATGTTACCACTTCTCCTATAAATAGTAACTTTTCGTCCCCTTTTAGGCATGATTTGAAGCCAATTTCAGTTATAATTTGTCAGTTGACAGAAAATTTTAATATTCCTGATATTCTTTTGGCAATTTCTGACTTAACTGGTATATCCACACCTTCTATTCAATTTCAACAAAAATATAAGATGAAATATGTTGAGTTATTTAATTGGATATTTCTAATGCCCCCAAAGATAGCTAAAAGATTAATTATTCATGGCGAAATCAAAATTCAGTCTACTGGTTACCCTGTAAAAAGATACGTTTCGGTAAAAAGATGTTTTACATGTCAAAATCTTCTTCATCAGGCAAAATCATGCACAGATAAAATTAGGTGTCCTGTATGTGCCTTATCACATAAAGATCCTCATTGTTCAAATAGCCCAAAATGCATTAATTGCATTAGATGTAATGAGGTAAACAACACAAAATTTAACGTTTTCCATACAGCTTTCTCACATAGATGTCCTACTGTAAAGAGATATATAAAAGAGCAACCGGAAACCTTACACAACTGCAATTCATTTTATTGAACACACTTTTTTTTTTTATAGAGATATAAAAAAAAAAAAACCTCTTTACAAGATAAATTATTTTTTTTCTCTTGCTGCATTTTGTATTGTGAAGAATTCTTTAAAAAAAAAAAATAAAAGTTCATTTATAAAAAAAAAAAAAAAAAAAAAAAAAACATTTCACTGTGTTAGAGAGTTATGTACATCTTAATACTTCACCATATGGCATTAGTGATAATTTATTTCGCAGTTAACACTTAACTGCAAATTTAAATATTTTTTTTTTTTAGAAATTATGTGTGTACTGTTAAGTATACCTTTTTGTCATTCGATTATTACTGCAGGAATGGTCGGATGATTAAAAGATTTTATATGAGAGTAAAATACATTGATGCAGGTCATCAGTTTTTTATTCTCGCTTGTAAAGATTTTGGTAGTACAGGTGTACACACAAACACTGTACAGATGTGTCTTCTTTTTTTTTTTCACCTGTTACACTTAAACGATTTTAGATATTTTTTTTTCTACTTTGGTAATTTGATAGATACAAGTGATGGACACATCACATTTCACTCTTTACATTCAGTTTTGGTTTTGAAATTTACATTTTCACAATATAATTTAATAACATTTTCTATTTTTGTCTCTTACTTTAGCATTTATTTTAAAAATTGACGGTACTTTTTTTACTTTTTTTACAACATTAGTTCATGTGCTGCACTTAAGTTTTAGATAGACACACAATTAGTTCATGTGAAATCATACATTAGTTCATGAGATTAGTTACACAATTTAGTTCATGTGAAATCACACATTAGTTCATGAGATTAGTTACACAATTTAGTTCATGTGAAAACACACATTAGTTCATGAGAATATTTACACAATTTTGTTCATGTGAGATTACATTTAGTTCATGTGAGTTTATTTTAGTTCATGGGTATATTTACACAATTTTAGTTCATGTGAGAATACACTTTGTTCATTAAGGTATTATCATACATTGTTCATGAGTTTGTCACACTTTGTTCATTGAGATAATCTAAAACTTTCACACTTTGTTCATATGTTTATACACTTAGTTCATGGTGTCAAGCAAAACTCTGTATCATTATATAATCTAGTGGTATTAGTTCATTAATTGTGTAATTGAAATCACATTCACAAGAATGATTTTGGAGTTTTGTGTTTGTACACACGTACCGTTATTTTTTTTTTTACTTCTACATCTTATGTCAGGTTTTCGTTTTACACTACAGTTTTTTTTTTTTGTTGTTTTTCTCTCTTACCCTCTATATACTAATTTTTTTCAGTTTGGGTAATGTCATAACTTACTAATGATACCATCACTTTCTTAATTACACAGATTTATTTTTAGATTTACATGAAATTATCCTTCACATGACATTTTTACTTGACACATTCATTTTGCGGCAATTAACCTGTAACAGTTCTTTTTTTAACATTTTTGTTATAGACTCCTTGCTTGTAAGTGGCATATAAAGTAAGGTCTCTTTTTACACTACACACAGTAAAATACAGTTTATAAGTATTTTTTTAATATACTTGGTAGGATGTTTTTGTTTGAGGTGTTTAAAAGTTTTGCAGAAATTCTGACACAGTTTTAACTATTGTACATTGTTTGCACATACATCTTAAATTTTTATGCAGGAGATAACTAATTGGCTGTACATTTTTACACATACAGTTAATCTACAGTTTAATTTCATTGTTTACGCAAAGCTGGTGACTTGTTGCTATATTAGTTATAACATAAGGTAGTTTTATTTTATTTGACATGATATGTGATATCGTTAAGAGTTGTTGTTTTTTTGTAAAATGTATTCAAATGCACAATATGTGCTGTTTGGTACACTTTAGTTATTTTTTTTCAACGCTATTCAAATAGAGTCATTAAACTAAATCTTTGGCATTTTCTCACGTTTGAATTTTTTTTAATTAGTGAGTGAAAGTCTCACGTTGTCTTGTGACGGATACATACACTCATATGACATGAAGAATTTAGCTTTTTTTTCTATGCATTTTTACTTTCTCTTTCATTCTTTTTACTTGGAACATGTTTGGTTTGGCATAACTTCTACATTTTCAGCGTAGAATTATGCAATCTACTGGGCGCTTCTGCATTTTATACACACTTTTGTTACCTTAATACAGTAATAACTTGCGCAGATACAACTTTATTTTAATTTTAACCCTTAGTTAACCATTAAGTCATTTTTACAAGCAGTTCATGTGTTGCATATTTGTTTATGTTGCACAACATTTGCTTATTTAGAATACATCTTGTGCATCCATATACATACATTACACTAGTTCATGTGTTGATTTACATATTTTGTTCATTTGCTTTTACACATTGTACTTTGCTAACGATTTATTCGGCAGTATTTCTTTTTTTTTTTTCTTACAAGTAGTTCATTGAGTAATACACACTGGCTGGTTTAGAGTTTAACCAGGGTTTACACACACATTACAAGTAGTTCATTTGTTTTTTAACCCTTATTCACTACATTTTGATGATAATTCATTAATTATGTAATTGAATCTCACTCGTTGTAAGTGTCTTGGGTTATTACACATATACTGTCTGTTTATTTTGTTGGCAATTACATTACAATTTTAGTTCATTGAGACATTAATACATAGAGTTCATGTGATATTATACAATTTGTTCATGTGTTTACTTACACGTTGTGTATGCTTGCGTACACTTTTGTTCATGTGTTTACTTACACGTTGTGTATGCTTGCGTACACTTTTGTTCATGTGTTGCATTACAAGTAGTTCATGAGTTTGGGAGTTTTTCTCCCCCGCCCTCCACACACACATACAGTTTCTCCTTTAATTTCCTAGCTTTTAAATTTTACACCATGTTTCAATATTAAAATACTTCTTTTTAGCAGTTTTTTTTTTTGTGTTTGCAAAATGTCATAATATATCAATGACAACATCACTTTGTCTATGTACAAAGATTTTAAAGTTACAAGGAGTTATCCGTCACACGACATTCTAAACTACACATATATTTCGAATTTGTTTATTTTTAACATGTTACATTTTAACACTTTGCTTAGATACTTCTTACTTGAAAGTGGCAGATCGAGTAAGGTATCTTGTTACATTATATAACATTTTTTTATACAATTTTCTTAGTTATTTTTCAGATTCTTGTCGGGTAAAAAAAAAAGAAAGAAAGAAAATTACTCTAGTGATTACACAGGCACTTCATATCATGCAGAATCTTGAACACAAGATGGGACATTTTAATTATTACACAGAAATACAGGACGGCAGTGTGTAAATTTATCAAATGCTAACTTATATTATAGTTTGACTTCTTGTTACAGCGGGAACTTAGTTATAGTGCAGGTATCTAAAAAATATATACCCTTATTATCTAAGGCAGAAGCCCTAAGCTGACGCCATAATAGTTGTGGTCTCCACAAGATTTAGGGCTACACCTGTTTGCCAGCGTGCTACATGCACCCCTTTTTGGTAGTCCTGTGCCTTGTGCACAAATTTTTCTTTTCATATACGATTCATCTTTAGTGTAATACAGTACATTTTAACTTGTATTTTATGTATATACATACAATACTTTTCTTTGTTTCATTTGAAAAAAAAGTTCTTATTGGTGTGTTTTGTTTTAATTTGCTTGCATTTCGTATGAAATTATGATCTCATTGTAAGATCACATTGTGAGAAGTTATAAAATATGTCTAATGTAAATGCTTCTCTTTGGAATCATGACACAACAAAAAAGCTGGTACCAGCGCCACAAACAGACACATAAAAAGCATAGGATCCTAACTCTTCGTCAAATGTGGCACATTTTTTTTCTCTTGTGGCATATTGAATTGATAAATAAGATTTGTTTTAAATATGAGCGCTCAGTCATGAATAAATATTATTATTTTGAATTATGTGAAAGCAAGCAAATATGTTTATATACTACCTTTCTGTTTTATTACTTAAATTACTGGAAATGATGCTCTAATAGCATTTTAGAGAAACAGGTTCAAACATTTTTCTGTTATTGGATACAAAATTTTTATATTTCTATGTAGATTGTATACTCTGTATGTGCGAAGGTGGACAAAGGATTTTATGTAGATATAAAGCTGCAACGTACACGTTTCAGCTTTCTTCTGTGGTCGGGGTGAGTTATGTGACAGCGTTTCTGTCCCATAGCTATAATTGTTATTCAAAATTAATTTAAAACATAATTTTTACTTTTAAATCACATTATCCCCCCCCCTCTTTCTTATGCTGAAATATGTAATTAAATTCATTTCTCAAAACCATCCAGCTTTTATTAAAAGGTTTTGCTTTCTTCTTTCTAAAAACATCTTTATTTCCAGCCGCAAAGATTCGTTTCTTTTTCCCTTTTCCTTATCTGTCAGCTACCGCTCCCAGTGCAAAGAAATAAATAAGAATTAAATGGCACATCTGCTAGTATCAAGGTCTGCATTAGTTGCATCGGATTTTTGCGCGCCACATTGATAAGAATTTTTATCTCTACTAATACGTGAACGTTGCATATGTATTAACAATAAAAAAGTAAAGATGAACAGATCTTATGGGAAGCATGTATTTATCGTGTTTTGTGGTCGAGCTAAAAGCCAGATGCCTGTGATTTCCAGCATTTTTCTCAGGCAGCGGTCTACTTTGTAAAATCTGTTGTATAAACAAGTTTCGCTTTTCTGACGCATTTCTCATCGTATTAGAAGCGCTTGCTTGCAATCTCGGCCTCCCCCGTCCGGTTTTGTCACCACATTTTTGCGGTAATGTTTATCGCCAAAAGCCTTTGTTCACTTTCTCGCAGTCACCAAAAGTTGTAAATTGGCGATTCTGTGCAACGCCAAGATTTCTTGACTTCTTGCAAAAAACTTCTCTCCTGTTTCAGCTTTCGAGATGTAAAGTTGGCTAAAAGAAAAGGCGCTTCGGCGTCCCATGTATTATGGGGTCTCTCTCTCCCATTTTTAACTGAACCACCTTTTAAATGACCTTTTTAAATAAAGAATAATTTCCAGTAAAGTTATAGTTGGAGTTTTTTTAGCATTTAGAACCCGGTCTTCAATCTATGCTATAGCAGACCAAGATGGCGAGCGAAATGTGTCGAGCTTTTGTTTAGGACAATACACATGCTTTGTTACATTCAAATAGGTTTATAAATATGAGTGGTATCGCAAGACAAAGATCAGATATATACAGTGTGTTCACGTATAACCTGACCGACCTTTATTTTCGCAACCGTTGGTCCTAGATGCATACTTCCAATTATAAAAATGTTCAAAATTAGGTGCAGGGTTAGGATAAAAAAAGTTTGAAGCGAAAAAACAATTTAGTGAAGAATTAGAGAATCTAAATTTTTATACGGTCCCCCGGTCCTATAAGTTATATTTAGTAAAATTTTCCTGTAATACTGGCAAGTAAGGTAAAAAAAGTCCCGTTATTCTACGATTAAAATTGACGGATTAATAGCTGTTTAAATTTAGACTATATTTTTTGCTGCATATTAGGGGTCATTCACAAATTTAGTAGAAATATAATTATCGTCAGATATAGTAAAGAAATGGTTGAGAGTAAAATTAGCATTGCAATATAAATTTTAAATCTTTAATTATTCTGACATATTACTGCAAAATGTACAATTTGTACTGAACATTATAAGAGGATAAAACTAAAAGATTTTTTGTTAAATAAAAGGATGAAAAACAACAGCCTCAATTCTTTTCAAAATGATAAATATTTTAAACTGCAGTTAGATTACACTGTCTTTCAAATTTTGTGCTGTGGCATGTTTTTTAGCTTTTGAAAATTGATTCTTATGTATTTTTTTAGCACTGAATCCGAAAATGACCTTCATTTTAAACCATCACGTCAGGAATTTTCTCAAATCGCAAATTTCGAAGTTAAAAAGCTAGAAGTTAAAATTGATCCCCTTCCCCCTTCCAACCTCATCGGACCCCCTAGCTGTTTAGCTGTAAGAAACCCAGTATAAGCCAAAAAATCTAATAAATTATTGAATTAAATAAAATTGAACTGAATAAAAAAGTTTTACATCTATTTTATAGTATCAGATTTTTTGCTATTTTTTAACCTTGAAATTTACGATTTACGAAAAATCTTGACATGACGGTTAAGAGTGAAGGTAATTTTTTTATTCAGCGTTAAAAAATACATAAAATGTAATTATAAAAGTTAAAAAACACAACCATCGCAGGTTTATGTTATCTAATCTAAAACTCTTTCTTAAACTTCTTGAGGGTAATCTATCCGAATTTTGTTGTGTTATCCTCTAATCTAAGTATGTATAAGATGGTAAGAGTCAAAAATCATAATAGTATTGCATTGTCATCGGATTTACATCAGTATGCAAAATTAAACTTCGATCGGACATTTGAAAGTAAGTTAAAGTTCAAATACAAATTTTAAACTGGAAACACGATCATTGCAAGTTAATAAAATTGCAACAAAATAAAACATATATTAAAATACAATTATTTTAACTAATCTGAAACTTAACTAATAAAAGTTAATCGTAATATTTGTACGATTTCTTTCAAAGCTCAGATAACTTGAAATAAGTTTAAGTACTTCATACACGATCCCTGAAAGCATGGTTGAAATCATCAGTTTTGATATGCAAAAAAGTGGTATAAGTCATACATTTCAAAGTTTCATAACTCGGTCAATTTTAATGTTAGGTGAATGCGACTTTTTTTGTCTTACTTGTTAGTGTCACAGTAAATTTTTAGTGAATATCACTTATAGGACCGGGGGACCGTATAAAAATTTAAATTTCGTAATTTTTTAATAAATGTTTTTCTTGAACCAAATAGCTTTAAAAATAATTCTTTACCTTATTTAAACCATTTTTGTAATTGGAAGTATGCATATAGGATCAACGGTTGCGAAAATAAAGGTCGGTCAGGTTATACGTGGACACAGTGTATAAATTTAAATCAACATTTGAGCGAAGAGTTGTCTGGGGGAGGGAATCATGATCGATGAAAATACACTGAAATTTTTCCGGAATTGCTTTCCTCCGGACGGCCGCAATAAGTAGCTTCTAACTTTTTATTATGGAAGCTACTTATTGAAAGCTCAATTGATGCAGTAGCCTCATTGTGAAGGAATATAAAAAATGCCTGAAATTAGGAAATTACTACGATCACTAAAACGCATGTATGTGCGCTTTGGCCCATGAAAACAAACATAGAAACAACAACAAATAAAAACATTACTGGGTACAGAAACTTTGTTACGTAGGAATCTCAAAAATGCGTGAAATTTGGTAATACCACGATCGCTAAAAGGCATGTATGTGCCCTTCATGTGTAATGTGAAATAAACACAAAAGCATCACTTCTTTGCATTGGAATCAGGGATGCGGAGTCGGAGTCCACCTTTTCTTGATAGACAGCTTGAAATGAAATTAATCCAATTATATGCAATTTTAAATCTTATAAAATGAATTATTATTGTTATTTTTGGACTATACCAGGCTACCCAATATTTAGCTTGGGTAGCTTGGATTTCCAATTTATTGTCCTTGATGCCCAATATACTGCCCGGGGTACACACACTGTAAATGTAAATGTCTGACATTCAGACACTTAAGTGTCTGAAACGAAGTGTTCAATTTTCAGACATTTTAAAATGTCTTAATTTTTTCAGACGCTTCTTGAGTTTGAATCGCAGCCATTTCTTTTTGCAAGCATGATACGTAGCCATTTTTGACCACAATGAATCCTGGGAAAATATTTGGCCATAGTCCTGCACTCCTCCACCCCCATGCAGCCTGATTTTAGGGGCTCTCTAATTTGGTATGCGATTTTTGTAAAGCTGATAATTTAAAACTTTTTCGACATTGTACTGATTATAATCAATATTTTGAACTGCTATAGTAGAATAAGATTAAAAACAAAAAAAAAATGTTTATCTAAATACAATAAAACCTCTCAATAGGGATTCCTGGGGAATATGTCCGCCATTCGTTGCCGAGATGCCCGTGATTGAGAGGTTTTACCGAATTTAGATTTTTTTTCTTTTGTTAATTTATTTAGTTTTTAATCTTATTCTACTTTAAAAGTTCAAAATATTGATCATAATTAGTAGAATGTCGAAACAAATTTAAAATATAAGCTTTACAAAAACTGCTTATCTAATTTGGGGCCCCTAAAAGGGTAGAAGGAGGGGAGGGGACACTGCCCAGTTTGCCCATGCTTTAATCAAGTCCTCCTTCTGCGAAAAGTTTGCTAAATAGAAGTGTCCGGTATTCCGGAGTATCCGTTATGAAGGTTAATGGACATTCCCTAATATCGGACATCTTTACTGAGCGACAACCTTTTTTAATCTACAACCCAGACATATTTGTTTATTTTTACCTCACAAAAGCAGAAACTTTTATTACCGACAAATTCCGCAGCCCCAAGTGTCCGATGATGAGAACTTTTACAGTATTTCGATAAATAAATAAATAAATAAATATATGTATATGTGTATATATATATATAGTATATATATATATCAAGCTCCTCTGATAATTCTGTGAGTCATTCATAGTTTCTTATTTTACATACTGGTATCATATGTTCATTTCTAAATAATCTTTAGAACTTTATCAATTTCTTCATATATTTGTGATTTCAAATTTATTATATATATATATATATATATATATAAGTTCAAAATATTCATTATAATCAGTGCAATGTCGAAAGATTAAAAAAAAAAAAAACTTACGAAAAATTGCATACAATTGCGAAAAATTTGCTTTACGAAAATTGCATGATAAATCCAAGCCTTTTTCAAAGTACTAAAACACAAATAATATGCAATTAAGATATTTTTTTCCCTTTCTGCCCAAAGTATATATTCTTAACTATAATATTATGCAGAAAAATAAATGTTGTATATACAAAATTAATATTTAAATTTTAAATTTAAACCTTCATATCATTAATGCGTGAATTAAAATCTAAGTGATGCGCGCATGGTAAAATTCTAAATTATGCATATAGAAAACAATTTTTGAACACAATAGAATCGTAACACACCTACTTCTAAATTAAATCCAAAACATACACAAAAACATTTGTTTAAAATTGAAGTTTGGCAAAAAATTAAAGAAAAAAAATCAAGTTTTTCAAGCGCAAACAAATAAATAACCAAAATATGTGGGTTTTTTTTTCTTTTTTTAACATGTAGACTATAAAGAAATGCATACTATTTTTTTATTTTTTAAAAGGCTGTAGCTTATATAGTTTGAAAGTAACAACAAAAGCACAAGCTTCAAATTTACTAATCTGAGAAAACGCTTTTTAAAGTTTCGACATCTACGGACCTTCAACTCACCGTCTATAAATGATAATAACTCAAGAAATAATGCAAATTTTTGAATGGTGATTTTTGCATATTGTTGAGAAATTTTAAAACATTTAGAATAAAACAGAAACCGAAAATTGTTTTTTTCTTAAGTTTAAATGTCCTGTGCCCTCTTAAAGATCAAGTTTTCTTTAAAATTTGTATTTACACATAGGCAATTTTTTAAAAATATAGATCAGATGATAATCACAAGAGCTATTTAACTATCAATAAATAAATATTATATTTTAATAAAATAAAGAAAAAATTATTTCTAGTTTCAAAACTTTGTTTGTCTTAAATCTACACATAATCTGTAAAGCCCAATAAAATAGCTAAAGAGATGTGTAATCATTCTCTAAATCATTAGAGTTTTATTGAAATTATGTATATATTTTTTCTCCCTCCAGTGTAGTGACGTCAGATGCTTCATCGTGCGGTTTTGCTTACCATAAAGATAATCGAATTATATAGTTGAATAACGACGTTGAATGGATGTTCAAACTGTATTCTTTTAAATTATAACTAAGCATACATAATATAATAACTAAAAAGCAGTTATTAAATCGGGATGGTTGCTATAAAGACATCGGTATTCTAGTACATATCACATAATAAACCTTTGAAAAATATAAAAACCGAATGAAACCGAAGTAGACATTAACAAATGCTGTCAGAGAAGAAGTCGTAGTATTGTGTAAGTCAATAAATTCAATAACGGCAAAAACATCCTGTGGACTCATTAAAACTCATTTTAAAGATAACATTGGTTAGAAAATAATATAGAAACATGATTGCAGATGTTTTTAAGAGCAGAAACTTAATTATTAGCAAGATAAAATTTTAACATGGAAATCCAACAGACAAAATGCTTTAAACAGATTTTGGCGTAACTCATAAACTAATAAAGCTAGGTACTTATGTGAGGGCTCCATTTAAAGAGAAAACATTTACTGAGAATAGAGTTTGCGACACATGGTCTAGGTCCCACTTACCTGGAAAAAGGTGTAAGGTATCCAAAATTATACCTGCACACGGGACGTCAATTTCAATAGGTGGCTAAGTTAATGGTCCGTGAGGGCGAAATACTTGCATCTTTTAAAACGAGAATTCCTTTATACATCCGGCTAACTATATTAAGAGGGTAAATTTTCTTCACTCTCAAAACATAATCCGCCAGACAAAAGTTTCTGTTTACCAGATTTGACGAAACGAAGACTAATAACACTGTATTATTGATAAAATTAATACGAATTAAATCACAGAACTTCACAATCCACAAAATATGAATCAGGTCAAAATAAATTATTAATTAAAAACTACGGGTACATAACAAACAATGCTCAGTTTGAATTACAAACACAAGCGAATATAAAGTTTGAATAAATAACGCATGCGCAACTCAGAGTGTCCCTGGTGGCTAATGCGCAAAGGAATCCGCAATGTGTCTTAAAAATAAGATGTTAGGATTATTTTCAGATATTTTTCTCAGTTTGTTTATACCATGATCATAGTCAGACACTTGTGTACCTTAAATTAAGACTCTATTATGTCTGAATTTTCAGATTAAGGCACTTAAGTATCTGAAATTCTTTTTCAGTCACATATGTGTCTAATTTTAAGACGCCTCTATTTGCAGTAGATGAAAGCCGTTTCTAATTGAAAACTCTGGTAGGTATTTCACATTTAGAGCATAAGTACTTTCCCTCGGATTTTTTGAGTTTGCAGAAGCCAAGGGAGTGAGGTCTGCTAGGGCCCAATGCCTGCAAAATAAAGGCAATTTTTCAAACGGGCAACGTCAACAGAATAAAGAAAATTTTTGTTAATGGGCCGGACTGGACTAAAAATATTAATTACTCGATTTAAAAACTAGATAAAAAAAATTAAATAGGTTGACCGGCTCACTATAACAAATTTGAAAGAATCAAACTAGGAACAATTTATAATGGACATGACGGGGTTGAGAATAAGAACAAATATTGCTGCATGAGCTGACGCTAGTTTGACAACATCAATACAGAAACGTAAAATGTCTAATTTAGCGATGGGCATCGGACAGTCAATCCGTGTTTGAGCCCGAGTTGAAGACTCAGGCTGTGCCAAGATCATATTGACATTTTCTCTACATATTAGGGTCGTGTCGAACCGTAACTGGACTTAATTATTCCCAGGACGTGACGGACGCAATTTGTTTTGTAAAAATAGTAATAGCGATAAGGAATTTCAATTAACGGACTCTTTAAAAGCATATTATAATAAATTACAGAGAAATATTTTTTAAAAATCTTTTTTTATTTTAAAGCTTCAAAATTTATGATGTTTTAACCTCATTTTTCTGTTATTCTAAACTATATATTTTTTTAGATGAGTCTTCATTTGAACGTATTAAGCTAAGAGCCTAAGTAATCATTAATGTTGAATTCTGAATAATATAGCTTGTGAATATATCGTAATCTGAAATTTACAGTAAAACTTTCCCATAAATACGTAGGCAGTATTCTTTAAATGTCTCTTCATTGTTTATTATAAAAATCGTAATTTTTCTGTAGAAATTGAGTCGGGCCGGACTTGTTTTCACTGATTTTTACACGGGCCGGGCCGTGAATTACAAAAATATAAATAGGCAGGGCTGAACAATTAAGGGTCCGTGCCTTGAAATTTCGGTTCATGCAGATTTCAAGCTGGAGGTAATGCAGAAATATTAAACTTCTTTTATTTTTGGAGTCAAGAAATCCGAAATAGCATTGTAATTGAAACATTTTTCCCCTGTTTTCTCTCAGATTCTTCGGGTCTGTAGGACCAGAAGTTAAACCAAACTTGTAAATCCACACCCCTCCCCCTATATTTTCATGTGCGCAGGACCATTACCGTCTCAATGTACAAGGCTAAACAGGTAGGGAAACTGAAACCCCTTTGACGTCACTAAAGAAGATTTGAGGCTAACGAAAAAGACAGGCTACTGCAGTGGGTCCGATTCTTCTTTTTTTACACACCGCTGGAGTCACGTGATGCTCAAATGCACCAATGAAGGTGTGCGAAAAGAGCATCACGTGACTCCAGTGGTCTGTAAAAAAAGAAGAATCGGACCCACCACGGTAGCCTGTCTTTCTCGTTAGCCTCGAGAAGATTATTCGCTTGACCAGCTTGCAGTATCTATCCACCCCACCTTAGTATCAGTTCTCAGTAAAATGGCGTATATATAACCTCGTGGTACACTTTTCTGTAAATTGTTTTCGAGAAACTTGATTTAGTTTAATTAATTCATTTAATTGTGAAGTTGTGTATGGTTACCTGGTACATTGTTACATGCAATGGACCACAAGAATTACTGACGTCATACAACGTCATGATGGATTATAGCTAATCAGCTTCTTGATTTTTCCTACAAGCGCTCACCAAAAGCCAATCAAATACCCCAATGCTTGTGGGAAACATTGTAAGTTCCGCCCAGTGCGCGTGGTCAATTCCAAGAAAACATTATCAAGTGACTAATTCATTAACGGTATGTTTCTCATTTTATTGTTATCTTTGCAATCGTTATTTAGATTGAAATTTTATGATGCATTTTCAAGGTTTATTGTCTCTAGTAATTTCTCCTGGTTTCAGACATTCTCGTATAAAGCTTGACTTCAACTAATGAATACTTTCAATGACTATTCAAATTATTTCTACCGGTATCAAACGACACCTTTTAAGATTGTGGTTTATTGTTATTTTATTTGTAATTTTTAAAGTTAATAAGCATGGAAATAAACGTTCAGTGTATTAGAAAGGATCGTTGATAGTTGAATTCTAAAAACTATAAATAATATTATTAATATTTCAATTTTGTAATTGCAATATATCTAGATAAAACTTTAATTTTTGAATTCTTATTAATTAGTATCTAAAATTTATGAACCCGAAATAAAGCCGAAATTGTAAAATTAATGCAGATAATGTAAAAATTTCACATTTTCTTTTGAATTCGCAGAACCCGAATCTTTCCAAAATAGTAAAATTTTCATCTTTATTTTTCTTTTCTTCCTTCGAAATTTTTTGGATCTGGAGAACACAAAATAACAATAAAATCGTAACAATTTCACCTTTTCTTTTCAGTGTCCGCGATCCGAAATAGTAAAATTTTCGTTTTGTTTTTTCTTTGGATTTCGATAGTTGGATTTTTTTGGTTTGATGGAAACGAAAGTGTAAAATTAATAAAGTGGAACAGGTAATTTTTTCCTTTTTTTCTGACTAAGCCCTATATGAATAGAATTAACGCCGAAATAGTGAAATTTTTGTTTTATTTTTCTTGCGTTCCCTCGTAATTTTAACCAACAGGCGACACTAGTATGTTAGCCAACCTGGAGTCGGAGTCGAAGTCGTTAAAGTTTGCCGAGTCGGCCATTTTCCCCACGAACTCTGCAACCCTGGTTGGAATAACAAAAGTGCATGCGGAATTCGGTAATGCCGTGACTATTAAGGGGACAAGGGACCTTAAAATAATTTTTTTTATTTTTTGTAAATTTCACCTTAAATATTATTCAAGGGTACATTATATGCATTATAGCATGCATTAATCACAAAAAAAATTAAAAAAAATTTATTTTTGAGAAAAAAATGGAATTTTACGTGTCGTCTTAGAAATCTTCGAAATGTCGCTTGCGCATTCCATATCAATGAAAATCCCCAATATTTTTTATAAAAGTCTGTTTTATATATATAAATAAAATAGAGCATCGAATTTTATATATTTGAATTTAAAGGTAAAAAAAAAAAAAAATGAAAATTTTAAAAAAATTTTCGAAAAAATTTCCAAATTTCCAAATTTTTCAATTTTTTTTTTATTTTTTGTAAATTTCATCTTAAATATTATTCAAGGGGACATTATATGTATTACGGCATGCATTTATCACAAAAAAAATTAAAAAAAAAATTATTTTTGTGAAAAAAATGGAATTTTACGCGTCATCTTAGAAATCTTCGAAATGCCCCCTATGCATTCCATATCAATGAAAATCCCCAATATTTTTTTTTTAATTTGATTTATATATATAAATAAAATAGAGCATCGAATTTTATATATTTGAATTTAATGGTTAAAAAAAAATTACAAATTTTGAAATTTTTTCGAAAAAATTTCAAAATTTTTCAATTTTTTTTTATTTTTTGTAAATTTTATCTTAAATATTACTCAAAGGTACATTATATGCATTATGGCATGCATTTATCACAAAAAAAAATTTGTAAAAAAATTTATTTTTATGAAAAAAATGGAATTTTACGCGTCGTCTTAGAAATCTTCGAAATGCCCCCTGCGTGTTCCATATCAATGAAAATCCCCAATATTTTTAATAAAAGTTTGGTTTATATATATAAATAAAATAGAGCATCGAATTTTGTATATTTGAATTTAAAGGTTAAAACAAAGAAAAAAATGAAAAATTTTGAAATTTTTTCGAAAAAATTTCAAAATTTTTATTTATTTTTTTTTTACCTTTAAATTCAAATATATAAAATTCGATGCTCTATTTTATTTATATATATAAAACAGACTTTTATAAAAAATATTGGGGATTTTCATTGATATGGAATGCGCAAGCGACATTTCGAAGATTTCTAAGACGAAGCGTAAAATTACATTTTTTTCATAAAAATAAATTTTTTTTAAATTTTTTTTGTGATAAATGCATGCAATAATGCATATAAAGTACCCTTGAATAATAATTAGGTGAAATTTACAAAAAATAAAAAAAATTATTTTTAAGGATTTTAATGTCCCTTGTCCCCTTAAACACATTTAAGTATGTTTCGTGACCAGGAAAACAGAACAAAAGAAATCTCTGTGTGCAGTAACCTTTTTGAATACGAAACTCAAAAATACATGAAATTCGATGTAAGACAAAAAAATTAACTATTTTTACTTACATTGCTGGTGATCTCTTTGTGAAAGAAAATGAGTACCGGAAAAAATAAAATTAATCTAAATAATTTCGATTCTAATATATATATATATATATATATATTACACTCATGTCCAAAATTAAGGTCACAAACATAAAATCTGTGAAAACTGATGAACTAATCACTGTGTTGCCACAGAATTTGGCACTGAGGTATATTGCAATAGGAGAAAGAATATAGCAACATAAAAATATGGAAAATGTTTTATTTCTGAATTAAGAAACAGGGTCCATCAAAAAGTGTTAAATCATGAATCAGAGATAAAGCATTTATCCCGAGAAAAGTCTGTCTAATACGGAGTGCGACCACCATGCACTGCTGTACAAGCCTCACAACGAGCTCTCATGCTGTTTATGAGGTTTTCAATGAATGTTTGTGGCAACAAAGCTCATTCTTCAAAGAGCGCGGCTTTTAAGTCCTGGTGGGTCCTGAGAGGGGTGTTACGCTGTGCAATGGCTCTTCCTAGACCATCCCAAACATGTTCAATAGGACTGAAGTCCGGAGAGCTCGAGGGCCAATTCATATGGCGAATATTCTCTTCTTCAAGAAAATCATCAACAATGTGAGCTCTGCGTGGCTTCGCATTATCTTCCATAAACATGAAGTTCCGGCTTACAGCACGACGAAACAACATCACATAGGCTTCGAGAAACTCATCTCTATAGCAATGTGCGTTGACAGTACCCGCATCGAAGGCGTGCATTGGTGTACAACTCTGCAACATTATGCCGTCCCAGACAAGGATTCCTTTGTCACCAAGTCTGTCGATTTATTTTACGTAGGATAGATGATAGCGAGCTGCACGTTCTCCCCGGATGAAGATTCGACGAGAATCACTCTGCGTGGTGAATCTAGACTCATCACTAAAAATAAAACGTCCCCATTCTTGTTGTGTCCATGACTGATGTCTTCGGCCCCACAACAACCGGACTCTCCTGTTGAATGCAGTGAAAGGGACACACATGACTGGGCAACAGATGTTAGGGATGAGGTCCTTGAAGCCTATAAGAGGTTGTTCTGCGGTTCTGTAGGCCCGAACTTCATGTTTATGGACGATAATGCGAAGCCACACAGAGCTCACATTGTTGATTATTTTCTTGAAGAAGAGAATATTCGCCATATGAATTGGCCCTCGAGTACTGCGGACCTCAAACCTATTGAACATCTTTGGAAGGGTCTAAGAAGAGATCATTGCACAACGTAATCCCCCTCACAGGACCTGCCAGGAGTTAAAAGCTGCGCTTTTGGAAGAATGGACTTTGTTACCATAAACATTTATTAACACCCTCATAAACAGTATGAGAGCTCGTTGTGAGGCGTGTACAGCAATGCACGGTGGTCACACTACATATTAGACAGACTTTTCCCGAGATAAATGCTTTATCTCTGATTCAGTATTTAGCACATTTTTATATACCCTGTTTCTTAATTCACAATTAAAATGTTTTCCATATTGTTATGTTGCTATATTCTTTCTCCGATTATAATATACCACTGTACCACATTTCGTGGCAACACAGTGTATAGTTCATCAGTTTTCACAAAGTTTATGTTTATAATTTTGGACATGAGTGTATATGAAACCTAAGGCAGGGGTGAGAAAATAAAATAAAACGAAAAAAAAAAAGCACAAAAACAGACCGGGTGAAAGAATTTTCAACCACAAATGTAAGACACGGAGATAAAGCAAAATTCAAAGTAGTTTCATAATTTTCAAAATGTATAAATTATTATTTTAAAAAATGATAAATTAGAACAGTGTCAGATCTCCCGCAATATCACACTGAAGCATTTGCTTTTGTCGTTACATTTTATCATCTTCATCGATCTGTCTCATTCTCCGCACATCATTAAAAAAGAAATAAGCGAAGAATCGGTCAAACTTTTTCTTTTTTTAATGCTCATCATCACGCACCTGAAAAAGCTTATAAAAATGCTCTGTTTGGAATGCATGAAGAACCAAAAAAAAAAAAAATCAAATGACAGTATCCAGAAAAGAAAAATTAATCCTTCTACTCATTAAAAACAACATTCAATGGCTGCATATTTGAAATCTAAAAGAAAAAGAACTAAAAAAACTTTACAGTAAATTCCTTAAAGAAAATATGCGTTTAAAACTTATATCTATTCATTAGGTGATCGCAAAAGGTTCTTTAAATGATAAAATAAATTTAAAAGTTTGTCAATAAATAAGCTCAAACACTGCACAAGTCAAAATGATGAACATTCCACAAACGTCCATAAACGACAATTTCACAGAATTCTAACGAAATAGTGTTTCCAAACTTTGTTTTAAAATAAAAGAACTTTACGATCAACTAATTAAATACTCATGCCTTAAGTAAAATACTACTCGCCTACTTTTCCAACGCCAGGCGATAAACACGCACGTGCGATAAAAATAAATCTTCTCCTTCTCTGTTCCCAAGGGATAAACAAGAGTTGGCAAAAAACAATGTACTATACCAGCGATTTATTACTAAAATTTGGCAACTTTATCTTTTTTTAGCCGTAATTATAAAAAAAAATAATAATGAAATAGGTGCACTACTATATCAAATACAAGTCAAATGGTATTTGAAGCTATTAAAGCATTTTTTAATTACTTATATATAGATATAGATTACAGAAGGATCCAAGGAGAGGTTCATTGGAGTCATTAACCCCCCACCTCCCCTGAACGAAGAAAGGTTACCCAAAACAAGCACATTTTTTAAATATGAAAATGCATATTAATGTTGAAAAATGCTTAATTAAGAGAAGTAATACTCAGCTTAGAGCAGATATCAGATAGTATATTCCTCCTCCAAGGTCCCCACGCACCTCAAGATGAGATATGATCCCCTATAAATGTACAACTGGATCCTCCCCTGCGATGCGTTCTCTTGCTGCACGCTAAAAATAAGAGGCGAAATATGAGCAAAAACTTATTTCATACTTATTAGTTTTTTTAATAAACTATTATTCCACGGGATGCTGAAAAAAATCACTCCCAAAGCTCCATGGATACTAAAATTTCCTCTGCAAATGAAAATTATTGATTTTCATTAAAAGATAAGATAAAAAAAAAGGAACATTACAGGAAATTAACAACAGATCAAATCTAGAAGTCTGAACCCGAGAAGAAATAATTTACTACGACGTTTTTATCTTTGAAGGTTAGTCAAATGAAATAAAAACATTTTTCGTTAATTAATATAAAACGTCCAGGTGAATCTATCCATTTTTAGAAAGTCGCAGATACGTTCCTTCTTAAAAAGCACTTAAAAATCAGTTATTATTATTATTATTATTATTATTATTATTATCTTAGTATTAAACAAAAATCAGTAGTAGAATTATATAATAGAGTTAGTTGGGGGTAAATATAACTAGGGAATAATTGTAAATAATTGATGCTAGCTCTCACCCGAGTGCTTTTAAAACTAACAAATGAGTGAGCTTCTATCTTTCCATCTCCCAGAAGTGATTTTACATGTTCTTACCTTTTCTGTGCTGCAATTGGCAACGTCGTTATCAAAACAATTCGATAATACTGAAAAAATTCCAAAACAAAGATTATACGCCTCATTATTTCTTGTTGCTGTTGGACAAAAATAAAGGGTAATTCACGTTTTAAAATGCATTGTTGTTAGTGACATATGTTCAACTGCTTGATGCCATTTGTTCCTTCATATTCAGTTTTTCTTCCCAATGCTGTTTATATTTCGCCCTTACTTCTTTCATTACGAGGGAATTGTAAACAATATTTTTGCCTGAAGAACTAGCAAACATCAATTTTTCCTATACAAAGTATGCTTTGATTTCGTTCTAGCCCTCTGACCGCCCAGCAAAAAGGCAAAATTGTTATGTTCTTTGTAATTTTAAGAGAAATCTGAAAAAGACGTTTTCTGAAAAGACGATAAAGTTTTTTAAACATGACTTAAAAAACTTAATTACGTAGATGAATATAATCGATGAGAGTATTAATCGTTACTCAATGTTTTAAAACTGAATTATATCTATAGAATTATATTAATTTAAATAATGCCTCTATAGCAGTGAAACTGCAGCTTACTGAACGGATATATCAGTTCACGGCGCTGAGAAGATTGTTCCTTTATCAAAAACCGACAAACTCGACATAAGATATACCCCCAAAGAGTTATGGACATGATTGAAAATTTTTCTCAAAGTATGTCAATGAACACTGCTCCTACATCTTCAGCTAATCGTTCAAAAAAGTTAGTGAAGCCATACGATTGAAGAGTTTTTTTAAGAAAACCCTTTAAAATTATGTAAGATTGGAAAGAAAACAAAGAGATATCAAAAACTCGAAAGAAGGAGAAAGAAGAAAGGGAAAGAATCAGCTGACTAATGAAGAAAACGACGGATGTATCACCACCATAGATTACTCAAATGTTAAACTAAAAGATCTAAAAGCTCATGAACAATAAGATGAGTCTATTATAGATGGAAAATTCCATTCATTATTTCTCCATTCACAGGAATTTTCTAGAACAGTTAGGGAACACGTATTTCCATATGAGAGCTTAGCAGAAAAATATTGAAATTTACAGAAGACGGCTCAAAGATTAGGGCAGTGCAGAAAAGTTTGAAATAGTGGAAATGGCCTGCTACACCTGATGTAATGACATACAATGAGAAAAAGTTATTGCTCATATCACACCAAAACATGTGTACAAGAGGGGATTCCATGCCTTGCCTACTTTAGAAAAGCTCGGTTGGTTGTAATATTTTTTGTTTTTAAAACCCATTGCTGGCATAAAAAATTTAAGCAAAAAAATCCAAGAATCTAAGTTTCGTATTGATCCTTCACTCAAAGAACAAATGGAGCTTATTCGGGTATCTACAGAGCTTCTTTTTCTACTTCATGAGCTATGGAAACGTAAAAGCTGAAAATTGGAGTAATTGCACTCTAAATAAAAAGGAGTGACTATTCACTCCGGAGGAGTGAAAAGTCACTCTATCGCAGAGTCAAAATATGCCCAACCTCTTTAGAGTGACGATTCACTCTGCGAAAAAGTTAAATTTTTGACTCTCTGAAAGAGTTGTGCAAACTTCTGAACACTCATCCTATGTCCACGAATCGTCGGAAAAACATCTGAAGCTTAGATGGATTATAATCTATCCTTCCAGACTAGACAGCTGTGACAGTAGCACTTAGTCGAGATGACCAGATGAGCGGTCGCTGGTCAGGGATCAATTTCAGGACGAGACAGCCTGCAAAGGCACTGAATTCGCAAAGCCCATAAGATATCCCTGTGATCCTTTCCGACTTTCACTTTGAGGCAGATGGTCCCCAGAGCGTGGGAAATTAAGGTGTATCCCAGCTAAAAGCTCATGAGCAAATCAGAAACAGGAAGAACAAGGATTGGCTGAACCCTCAACGCCAAAGAAAAGACAATTTTTAGAACTCAGAAGAGAGTCCTGAAGGAGTAGTTAGTTAATGACGGGGACGCGAAGTAGCAAGTTGGACTTGCAGTACTTGCGCCGATGTTTTGTTGCGGAGAATTAGATTCTCCAGTTTTCATTTTACCCTCTCACCTTGAGAGCAGCAAAGCAGACCGGGTCTGCAATCCACGTACTTACGTTGGTGAACGACGGGAGATTAGATCTCCCAGCCAGAACTATTATTACCGTAGATCGTCAAAGACCGCACGGACTAAGCGACATTTGAACAATCCTTTAATGGACTATTTGAAATTATATTTTAAGGCTGACACCTTTCAATAAGACTATTTTCCTCGCAACGTGCTATAACGACTATCTCGTTATATATGTTTGCGTTCCATTACCCCCCCCCCCCCCCTCAGCAACTTCAATTAAAATTCGGTTTAATAATTTATTTATTTTAGTGCACTATAGTCAAACAGTGCAGCCCCTAAATTAAATTCAACATTTAAAAACTAAAGCGATTGTATTAATGGCCCTGCACATTTAAATTAAATTATTCTAGTTACTCATCTCTTTAATAAAATAAAATCAGTGATTCAGTCTCCATTTTTACTTTGTAAGTCTCTCACACATACGATTTAACCTTGTAGAAAAACGTTACAGCTGTCTCTTAGAAACAAAAGCATTTTAGCTTCGGGCATTTCCTTATTTGGGCATGAATATAACTCATCATTTAAAATCACTTAACATGCAATCTAATCATTAGAATTATCTTCGCAATACACTTTAACATTCACGCCCTTTTGTTCATATGTATGTCAATTCTGCATTTTTGTGGTAAAGCACGGGGTTTATCTTTGATCTAACATCTGGTCTAGAAAAATACATTCTCACTCCTTTTCGCCTAACGAATTCGGTCTGTTACTATGTCGTTAACCAGAAACATTTTTAATTTTTTTACACTTAACCGCAGCTGTATTCAAAGTACAGATTAGATTGCGCCTATCATGATTCAGGAATTATAGCAACCCACAGTCTGGCGCCCCTACACAATTAATATATGGTAGAAGCCTACCGTATGTATTTGGCGAATCCATACCAGCTAATGTTTTTCTCCTCCTCTTGTGCATGGCGCAAAATATTTGTAGCTTGGCGATATTGTAGTCCGCCAAGCAAGAAAGTTGTAACTGTTTATTCAACACACTGCTGCTCTGTCTCTAGCCTCGTGATGTCGTTTTAAAAAGAGGCTCCTATCTCTTCCCCCTTGTACCTCTCCCTTCTGCTTTCATCATGGAATAAAAAAGGTCTTCGTTTACCAAATTGGAGTTTTTTTTAGTAAGTCCTAGTTTTTCTAAATCCCTACACGTTGTCAACAAACGGCCATCTCTGTATGTAACGGAATCGTCTTCACAAACTTTGTTCGCCTGACCAGTTTTCTTTTCTCCTAAAAAAATGTAAGGGAGAGGTACGTGCTTCCAATCTTCATCGGGATTTTTCTGCATGGACTTCGTGGAGCGATGGATCTCTCCCGGCTGACGCACCACTCTGTTGCAGTGAGCTTCGAGTAAACTCGCCCCCGTCACCTAAGGAAAAGTCATCCTTGAATCAACGGCTCGCCACCCCGTCAAAAGATGGAGGATTTCATCCTGGAGTGAACTTAGCGCCCTGGACACCTGCCCCTCGCCGAAGAAATATCTTTGCCTGCTTTCTATTCTGCCTTCCCCCTTTGCCAACCCCTGGAGTTTTGGAATCAACTTCTCGCACCCCATCACTGAAGGAGTTTTTTCAACTTCTCGCCCCGGACGCTGCCCTTCGCCGGAGAAATCTGCCTGCGTTCTATCCTGTCTCTCGGAGCATCCCCCCTGCCCATCATCGCATTACACTTGTGAAATGTTCCTGCGTGTTTGTGTAGCGTGCTAAAATACATACCAGCTTCAAATGTGCAATAGGGTGGGCCGAAAAAAACTTTTTTTTTTATTTTCGATGATGGGTAGTGCGGAAAAGTGGCCACTAGTGACACCAAATTCACACAAAAAATTTGAGATTTTTAGGACAATTCCTATATTTGCCGCTTTTGGCTTGAAGTTTTGCTAAAATGCTGATTTTTGAACTTTTTTAGCAAAAATTTTAAAAATGTTAAATTAAACTTATTTTAATCGTATTTACTTGAAAAGGCATATTTAATGTTCCAAATGTATAAATAAGCTCTGATAATGTAGTATTTAATTGTTATGTGTATTTTAAATTAGACGATTTTTATAGCCTTTTCGCGTTTAAGTGCGCAAAAGTTGCATGTATTGTTTGAAACTTTCAACTGTTTCTCTCTTTTGTCTTGTTTATGTCCCTTGGTCTTCCTTATTTTTTTCGATGCTTTAAGGGCCATATATTTGGATGACGGACAGCAGAATCCCTCAGAAACAGATCTGGAGGGAGAGAAGGGGGTGAGGCGAGAACTTAAACGAACGCAGTGACTCATCGCGATGTTTGGGGAGTGAAGGAGGAAATACAAGAGGGAAGAAAGTGCGATAAGGGATGCTTATTATTTTCAGTGCTCAGTTTTCCTGAGACATGGCGAACGCTGTGAGAGACAGGAATATGCGTTTAGGAGTGTTTGGCTTTGAAGGTCCTGGTTCAGATTCAGTCGAACTGCTTGCTTGAAAGCTCCCACTACTTGAATCTTCCAACAATATAACTGTCTTCCATCTGGATTTAACTCCACTCGTTGAAGACTTTGTCGCAGAACCACTATTCCTCGTTGAAATTGTATCCCTTTTCATTTTCCGCGATATTTTCTTTGCAAGAGTTTTGCTTGTTTTTAAACCAATGTTTCCGATAAACATTTTTCGAACAGTTCTTTGATCCTTCAAGAAGTTCACCTCCCCATGTGGAACTTTACGTCTGATGTCGCAGCTACAATTGTTCAATCCTCTACACTTACAAGCTGCAATGTCAAAGAGAAAGGTTTCCGCATTTCGTACGAAATCGTCGCGGATCGCCTTACCTTTAACGCCCGTATGACTACAAGATTTCTCCAATGATCTACACTCATTGTAATAGTTTTTTATCTTTCCGTTAATTGTTCGTTGGTTAACCACTGGTATGGAAGATTTTATCCAGATTTTGGAAACTTTTTCACCTACCATTTTAATAATATCATCCACTGATTGAAGATAAATATCTCGATTTTCTTCTATATTGCTTCGCAACCAATAGTAGTGGCGCATGATGTCAGCAATAGTTGGCAATTGCAAGTCTTTCAATTTGCACGGTGCCCCAAAATGGCTACTTTTCACGCTATCACATGTCTTTACATGATCATGAACTTTCGAACTAGCCATTTCTAAACTCGTCGTAATAAAACGCCCAAAACACAGTAAAGGCACGTTAAACGATCCAAAAAGCAATGTATTGCACGAGAAAAAGGTTTTACTTTTACACTGAACAAATATCACAGGGATACCGAGCACTGAAAAATAATAAGCATCCCTTATCGCACTTTCTCCCCTCTTGTATTTCCTCCTTCACTCCCCCAACGTCGTGATGAGTCACTGCGTTCGCTTAAGTTCTCGCCTAAACCCCTTCTCTCCATCCAGATCTGTTTCTGAGGGATTCTGCTGTCCGTCACCCAAATATATGACCCTTAAAGCATCGAAAAAAAAAATAAGGAAGACCAAGGAACATAAACAAGACAAAAGAGAGAAACCGTTGAAAGATTTAAACAATACATGCAACTTTTGCTCACTTAAACGCGAAAAGGCTATAAAAATCGTCTAATTTAAAATACACATAGCAATTAAATAATACATTATCAGAGCTTATTTATACATTTGGAACATTAAATATGCCTTTCCAAGTAAATATGATTAAAATAAGTTTAATTTAACATTTTTAAAATTTTTGCTGAAAAAGTTCAAAAATCAGCATTTTAGCAAAACTTCAAGTCAAAAGCGGCAAATATAGGAATTGTCCTAAAAATCTCAAATTTTTTGTGTGAACTTGGTGCCACTAGTGGCCATTTTTCCGCACTACCCATCATCGAAAATCAAAAAAGAGTTTCTTTCGGCCCACCCTAATGTGCAACCTGTGAAATATCGTACTGCAGCCAGTGTGTGTGTGTGAAATATTGTGCACGTTAGTGTGTGCTCAAGGTGCGCCTCTACATGGTCACTTCCTTATAATCACAATACTCGTGTTTTCACAAGTCCGACAAGTTCTACAATCCTACAGCGCGTCGAGAAACCTTTCATGTTTGTGAAAATGCTACAAATTTGATATGAATTTCTGGTTTCAGTGAAGCACTGATTTCAAAGCAAAAAAACCCCTGCAAAAACGTGTGTTCCCTCCACCTCATGTGTAAAGAAAAGTGTGATAAGAGAATACCTGCCTCAGCGAGTGCTAAAATTCCCTTGTTTACTTTCTGTGTACGAAAATGAAAGGAACGTCCGAGCGAGCCAGCGATTGAATCACGGAATCTCGCTCTCATTTCTATTTATTCAGCCAGCCTCCTCAAAATTCTCAAAAGTGCGTTGTTTTCTTCTTTTCTCCATACTACAACGAGTTTGTGAAATTTAAGTGCTCCAACAATATAGTAACGTTCTTTTGTGAGGTTTTATAAGTTGTTCATCATTTTATTCAAGAGGCATTTTGTGATAAAAAAAATCTCCAAAAAGTCATTTGCTGCCAAAGAATCGTTTTAATGATTCATTCACACGCATACATATATTTCTAGCAAGTTTTTATGATATTGACAAAGAGGTCATAAAAGTGCATAAAAAGTGAAAATAAATACTCAACCATTCCCTTAAATAACACATTTTAGAGTATGAAAGCATATGTTTTTATTCCCCCCCCCATTTATTTGTTTTCTTTCGACTAATTTCTTTTCAGTTAATTCTGGAAATATATTTTTTTAAATTCTTAAAATTGTTTCATTCCATTTTTATGCTTTCATACTCCATAAGTACTCACAAGTACTTGAGAATTGATTTTATTAATATTATTGTGTTTTTGTACAGGATACGAAAACACAGTGATATTGCTAATTTTAATATTTTGTGAAGTTATTTTGTGCTGTTTATTATAATATTTATAAATATAATATATTTTTTTTTGCATTGCATGGAATTTTCCAATATTTTTAGTTAATATCAAATGCATCCTCCTCTGCTTAACTCTTAATGGATATTAAAATATGTTGAAATTTTTTTTTTCTTTTCTTCAAAAAGAGTTAACGAGGATTATACTTTGTCCCGTATTCTATTATCTAGGAAGGTTAAAATAAGATTTTTCTAGTTTGCCTTTCGGCTTGAAAATATTTTAATTTGAGAAAATTTTAATTTCTGTCCTTTTAGAGAAACAAGGACAGATAGCAATTTTTTTCTCGGTTAAAAAGATAAAATAAGTATTTATTTCAGTTGCTTGCTCCTAGTAATTTTGTTTTTAAAGATGTACAGTTTCCATCCATTAAAAAAAATATATAGGAGCTATTGTAAATTTTTTTTGTTTCTCTTTCTTTTGCTTAAAATAAGCAATGATATTATTTTTACTTTGAGAAACACAATTTTATCCCCGGATAGATTTTTTTCCATTTTTCTATAAGAGGTTTAAAGAAGACATTTTGTTTATTTTTTTTAAGTTGTGTGTTATTTTTTAATGTGATTATTATACTATTTTATTCCATTACTGTATTTCCTTTACATTTTTATCTGTTATATGTGTGTTATATTTATATATGTATGCAGAATCTCAGTAACAGTTTGGATTAGAGAATTTGTTAAACTAACCGTTGACCATGTCCGCTAAACAAGTTCAAATCAACATTAACCAATTTGATGGGGATCCGGATTTGCTTAAATTCTTTTTTAACCAAATTAGGTCGGTCGCTGAAATTAACAAATACAGCCCTCAGACTAGCATTGCTGTACTTGTAGGGAAGTTAATTGGTCCCGCGCAAAAACTTTATGCACAGAATTCGGAACTTGAAAAAATCAACGATCTAGATACGCTTGAAAAAGAATTTGCGGCATTTTTCTCACCTCCGAGCAAGTGCGTGGCTGGTGTTGAACTTTCGAGTTTATCTCTTCTGCCAGCGGAGTCAATTAAAAATCTGGCACCCCGATTAAACGTGTTAGCCGCAACCGTGTATGCTGATATTAATGACGAAAATGCCCGTAACACAATTAAACTTATGAAATTCATGGAGGCTGTGCCAGCTAACATACGAATAAAATTACAAAAACAAGGTATCACAGAATATCGTGCTGCTGTTGAAAGAGCACAGACGTTACACGAAATTCTGCATAATGAAAAGATTCTACATTCCTTACACTCTGTCAGTAAATCTCAAAATAACGTTGAAGAACAATTGAAGGAACTCTCGGAAAAAATAAATGCATTAACACTTGCACCGCCTGGACCGAAAACAGAAACTAAAAAAATGACATGCAAGGTAGCCCAAAGTATAACTCAAATGCGATGCGCTACAGGAAAAATTTCAAAACGCGAAATTTCCCAAAACGTTTTTCCCCTCACAAATTTCCTCAAAGAAAAGTTGTCACATGTCAACTCTGTTTCCGAAATGGCCACCAGGCCCAACAGTGTTTTAAATGGAAAAGAGTTAATACACAGAGAAAGGGAAATAGTAACAGACACAACAATTACCATGTTCAGGAAAACTAGAACAGAGACACAATTTTTATGCTGATGATTTTGTGTCTCAACCATGTGACTTAACATCAGAAACATTTCTTATTGACCCTACATTACCAAAAATCTCTAAAGAAAGGTTAGTTAATTCAACCGGGTCACAAACTTCAGATCACATTAAAATCGCAAAAATATCACTACTCAAACAAAAAATGAAGGCGATAACAATGTTCACATCATTTGTAGTGTTAATACGCATTCTCCATCACTCCCTCTTGTAAAGGCCACTATTGCAAACCATAAAATCACCCTATTGGCTGACTCGGGAAGTAGCATTTCGTTACTTTCACAAAAATTATTTAATGAACTTAAACCTGTACTAAAATACAAGAGACTATCAACAGCCATAAACATCAAAACTGTCAATTCGGATGTTTCTTTCTCCTCATGTATTAGAGCATCCATTAAGTTAGAAAAAAATCCTTCTCGCACCACTTTTATATAGTGGATATTCCTGAATCCTCCAGTTTTGAGGGCATTCTTGGTTTTTATTTCATTAGTAAATTTAACATTATCATTGATACTTTCAATAAATGCATTCACATTAACAACAGCTTGACTATTCCACTAGAAACATCACACACTAAGTCAAAAGTCAGTGAAAGTAATCAATGTAACACCTTATGTGATGTGGTGACAAACCAAAATGTTTTCTTAACCCGTAAAATAATTCTAGAACCCCAAGAGCAAACATGGTGCTCAGTTTGCACAAACAATAATATCAAACATGACATAAATTATCTATTTGAATATTTGGCAGATAAAAAAGAATTAATAGGTCATGATGCCATTATTCAAATGGATAAGAAGTCTAAACGCAAAAAGAAGCCTGTACAATTAAATCATTTCTTTTCTATTTCACTTAAAAATAATTCTAACACTACCATTCATCTCCCTAAACACACAAAAATTGGACATTTATCTGAGGTTGAGGAAATTCTTGAGTACCCCTCTGATAATTTGGACAAGCATCATAACTCAGAACAACACTTCCTAAATTTTATCCAGGCATCTAATGAAATATTAAAAAAAAGGAAGGATGATTTATCAGAGAAAGATTTCAATCTTTCTCATTTAAGTTCTAATGAAGCAAATACATTGACTAAACTGCTACTTAATTATTACCCTGCCTTTTCAAAATCATTAAACACACTTGGACATACTGATAAGATTGTACCTGATTTGAAGTTCATTAATGATTACCCTAAAAAAACACTTCCATTTCCCCTTCCTCAATCTTTGCAAAAAGGTGCTTTGGAACAAATTAAAGATCTACTTGATGCCAAAATTATTGAACGCCACTGTTCAGAATGGGCTTGCCCCATGCTATTAGTCAAAAAGAAACCAGACGAACTGGTAAACAAAAATTCCGTCTCGCGTTAGATCTTCGAATGATCAATACTGTAATTCAAGGCTCATCTTACCCTCTACCTAAAATTCAAACCATCATTTCAAATCTTTCTCAGTATCGATATTTTTCTTCTCTTGACTTTCATCAGGCATATCATCAAATTGATTTGCCAGCAAAATTCCAAAATCAGTTGGCATTTACTACTATGTTTGGTTCTTTTAGATACAAGAGATTAGTGTTCGGATTAAAAAACAGCGCTTCTATTTTCCAAGCTTTAATGGACTCTTTGCTTGATGAATTACAATTAGATGGTGTATATACATATCAGGATGATTTCATTGTAGGTGCAAACTCTTTTGATGAAATGTGTAATAAATTAAAAAACATTCTCTCTATCTTAACCAAATATAACTTGACCCTGTCTCCTAACAAATGTACTTTTCATAAAACTAGCATTGACTATTTGGGATTTCATGTAGAAAATCAGTCTGTTTCCCCGATTCAGTCGAATATCATAAAAATAACATCTTTTCCCACACCCACAACTAAACGTCAACTAAAAAGACTCATTGGTGTTATTACATTTTATAAGTCTTTAATTCCATCTTTTTCTGAGTTAGTACAGCCACTGATAAACCTAACTACTCCAAAAGTTAAATTTAAATGGACAGTTAAACATCAAGAAATCATGGACATAATACAGAAAATTTTCTTTAATTCTCCCATGGTTAGATTACCTGATTGGAACAAGACATTTTATTTAAACACAGATGCGTCAAATGTTGCTATTTCTGGTGTTTTATTACAAGAGCATGATCAACAACTTTTACCAGTAGCATATTTTTCAAAATCTCTTAAGGCGTCAGAAAAAAAATACCCTGCACTTAAATTAGAACTCATGGCAATTTATAATTCTGTTACCGCTTTCAAATATTATTTATATAACAGACAATTTGTAATCCTTTCTGACAGTAAACCCTTAGAAAAATATAACACGACTACTAATCCAGCTGATATTATTTCTCGTTGGCTCATGGAGCTTTCAGAGTACTCATACACTTTTAAACATATCCCTGGTAAAAAAAATGTTCTTGCTGACTATTTATCTCGCTGTACTTTTGAAAACAATCAACAAATTCTGGATACTAATCCTAAACTTATCCATGACCCTCAACCATTACCTATTGTTGACTATGATACACCAGACAGTAATAATTCATGTTCAAGTGCCACTAAGAAATATGTAAACTATCTTGTTTCTGGCAAACAAACAAATCCAGATCCTTTATTGGAAATTTCAAATGAAACTTTCTGCACTGAACAAAAAAATGACACCACTTTGTCCACTATTTACAAGGATATTCTAAAGAAAGGACCTTCTCAAAAATATCCTAATTACTTCATACACCCTGATTCGAAAGTTTTAATGTTAAAGAAAGAAAACAATCTTAACAACACTTTTTCATATCACATTGTTGTTCCTAACTCTCTTAAAAGCAAAGTTTTAGCAATCTCTCATTTATCTCACTTTGGTTTTAATAAAACCTATGAGTTCCTATCATCAAGATACTTTTGGAAAGGCATGTATGTTGACACTTTAATCTTTGTAGCTTCATGTGTCAAATGTCTTCAATGTAAACATCATCAAACCCCTCCTGCACCCTTACAACCCACCTACACGTCCAGATACCCTGACCATACTATTAGTACAGATCTCGTTGGACCTTTTTCTAATGGTAAACATGTTTTAACTATTACAGATCACTTTTCAAGACATGTTGAACTTTTTCCACTTAATGATATATCTGCAGCTAAAGTCGTTAAATGTTTATTCTCTTATATAACCACCTTTGGGAGACCTTCTGTTGTCTTATCAGACTTAGGACCCCAATATACATCTCAAATATACAACATTTTTAATGATACTCTAGGTATTAAGGTACTTCACAGCTCTGTTTCGAGGCCACAAAGTATTGCTCTTTCGGAGAGAATCAATAAATCAATCAAATACTCTGTTAATATACTCTTGCAAGAAGGTCACTCATTTGAAAATTCAATATTTATACACAAGTCGCTCTATAATGGTTCAAAACATTCAACTACATTATTCACTCCTAATCTTCTGCACTTTGGACGTGAACTTTCATTAATTTTTGACACTTTTGATCACAATAGCAATCAACCTTTTCTAGATAAACATATTGAAATACATAAACTACTTGAAGATTTACACAAAATATATGACAAGGCTTACAATAACATTAAAACAGCACAGGATAAAAGATATAAACATTACGGTCAAAAAGCTAAATTAAGAACCATTTGTCTCAAAGATATTGTGTACTTAAAATCTGTTGATAAATTCAAACCTAAATACACTGGACCATACATTGTAACTTTCAAACATTCACCTGTGTCATTCTCGATCAAGAGATTGTATGCTGCTGATAATACAGCATTTCGTGTGCACATTGATAGGTTACTTCTTGCACCACCTCGATATGGACATTTATTCGACGCTACAAGTCACTTAAACAATCACAACTTCCGTATTGTTTATCAACCACATACGTATAATCTGAGAAACAGAAAATAATATACTATTGTTTACAATTTTTCTTCTTATGACATGTATTGTGAAACTAAGTGTACAACCAGAGGCCTAGGTTGTATGTATGTTGCTTACAACAGATCTTTGACAACATTGTGGCTGGCCCATGACTGTTTGCTTCGAAAATCGCTTGTGAACAATATTTTGAATCACTTTACACTCTTTTCATTTTACTTTACAATTTTATGTTATTTACATACACTTAATTATTATTTATATATTTAACAATTACTTTACATTTGTTCTTTTATAGTTACATTTCAGTTAACAGTGATAACTAACGCACTTAATAATTGCAGTTATTTAAAAACAAAAACAAAATATTTTTTCACATGTAACTTGATAACATTTTCTTTAAGTCAACTAGTTAGTTACCTTCTAATTATACGACTTGTGCATTATTTAACCTGATTATGACTTTTCATTTTTTTATGTCTCTCTTCACTCTAGGATTGTCTACCCCTTTTTGATTTGATATATATGTGACATATATCTACTTTTTATTTTATTTTTAATTCTCCCTTTCGAATGTTTTGTTCCCGTTCAAAATTATTGCCCTTAGGGTCCAAAACTTCATTGTGTTGAGAGACAATCCCTTGGAATTGGTGTTCCAATTCACAAAAAAATCAATTTTTGCTTGTAAACCGACGTGTGCTCCTTTAGAGGACCGCCAGCGTCTTCGGAGGAGCAGGGATTCATATAAGCGGGCGCTGTATGAGTCTCAAAACTCCCTCCTCATATAAGGCCGAAGCCCTAAGCCGACGCCATAATACTTGTGGTCTACACAAGATTCAGGGTGACACCTTTTTCATGGGCGTGCTTCAGGCACCTCTTTTTTTGTCATCCTATGCTGCATGCATAAACATTACAATTTTTAAATCATGTCCAATTTCTTTTAAAGCATATTACAATTGCTTATTAGTTTACAAATACACATTTCACTTATTATTATTTACTCTTTACTTCTAGTGTTGCATTTGTGTTTATATATTATATATTTTTTTATTGTTAGTACTTGTACTTTTCATAAAATGATCCTAGTCAGGATCAATATTTTGATGAAGAGCAGTGAATGGTTTAGTTATATGCTGCTTAAATATTTGCTGTCAGAGTCGACTCAGATAAAAAAAAAAACATGGTATACGTAATTTTTGAAGAAAATTTCAGTTAAGGTAGATATCCATAAAAATCAAATTAGAAAATATTAATTCATAAAATCTCTTAGGACTGTTGAACTATTGATGAAAGAGATTTTTTTTGTGTTCATGACAGCAACTTGTTAAAAAAAAAAAAAAAAAAAAAAAAAAAAAAAAAATCTGTTTTGAAAATATATTTATATGTGTAACTATTTTTCTTGCTGTTTTGCCCATGCACACGGGTCAACAAAAAGTTTTTTTTGCAGTGTCCCAGGTGATATATATAACGACTATCTCGTTATATATGTTTGCGTTCCATCCCCCCCCCCAGCAACTTCAATTAAAATTCGGTTTAATAATTTATTTATTTTAGTGCACTATAGTCAAACAGTGCAGCCCCCAAATTAAATTCAACATTTAAAAACTAAAGCGATTGTAGTAATGGCCCTGCACATTTAAATTAAATTATTCTAGTTACTCATCTCTTTAATAAAATAAAATCAGTGATTCAGTCTCCATTTTTACTTTGTGAGTCTCTCACACATACGATTTAACCTTGTAGAAAAACGTTACAGCTGTCTCTTAGAAACAAAAGCATTTTAGCTTCGGGCCTTTCCTTATTTGGGCATGAATATAACTCATCATTTAAAATCACTTAACATGCAATCTATTCATTAGAATTATCTTCGCAATACACTTTAACATTCACACCCTTTTGTTCATATGTATGTCAATTCTGCATTTTTGCGGTAAAGCACGGGGTTTATCTTTGATCTAACATCTGGTCTAGAAAAATACATTCTCATACCTTTTCGCCTTACGAATTCGGTCTGTTACTATGTCGTTATCCAGAAACATTTTTTTTTTTTTTTACACTTAACCGCAGCTGCATTCAAAGTACAGATTAGATTGCGCCTATCATGATTCAGGAATTTTAGCAACCCACAGTCTGGCGCCCCTACACAATTAATATATGGTAGAAGCCTACCGTATGTATTTGGCGAATCCATACCAGCTAATGTTTTTCTCCGCCTCTTGTGCATGGCGCAAAATATTTGTAGATTGGCGATATTGTAGTCCGCCAAGCAAGAAAGTTGTAACTGTTTATTCAACACACTGCTGCTCTGTCTCTAGCCTCGTGATGTTGTTTTAAAAAGAGGCTCCTATCTCCTCCCCCTTGAACCTCTCCCTTCTGCTTTCATCATGGAATAAAAAAGGTCTTCGTTTACCAAATTGGAGTTTTTTTTAGTAAGTCCTGGTTTTTCTAAATCCCTATACGTTGTCAACAAACGGCCATCTCTGTATGTAACGGAATCGTCTTCACACGTGCGTAAACAAATATTTGTGACGTAGGAGTAATCTGAAATAACTCTCATATCGAAAAAATCAACTTTGTCATTTTAATTAATAAATGTAATTTACTTATTTCTTCATAAATTGAGTTCTAATTTGATTCACTCCCCTTCGAAAACAAGCATTGACCGGCTCGCTACCACGTAATACCGAAGGTCACACAGAGTGAATAGTCACTCTTGGGAAGTGAATATTCACTCTAAACAAGGGTGGATAATCACTCTTTCGGAGGAGTGACTATTCACTCTTGCTAAAAAGTGCGTTTTTTCACACCTGGTAGGAGTGAATGTGAAGCCAGTGGTGTAGTGGTCAGGGCATCTGACTGCCGCACCGCAGGTCGAGAGTTCGACTCCCGACTGGGCAAGGTTCACTCAGCCCTTCATCCCTTTGGGGTCGATAAAATGAGTACCAAGCTTGCTTGGGAACTAAACACCGAGGGTCTCGCTTTTGGCTGACCACCTGGCCGGGACGCATGCTGTATAACACATCGGGGCCCAGGGTCAAGAAAACAGAGATGGGCACTGTCGGCCCAGATCCTTCATGGATTGTATAGCCACAGAGTTTAGTTTAGGTAGGAGTGAATAGTCACTCTTTCATAGGAGTGAATGTTTTTCTCTTTTTATTTTGCTTTTATGGGCATTTTAAAAGAATCACATCTTTTACAGTATGCAATGAAAATAGATACAAGCATGATAATGATTGGAATAAAATACTTTATTAGCAATATTTATTTAATTCATAGTTTGTAACACTAATTGAAGTTTTAAGGAAAAAATCAGTTAAATTTAGATATGAATTTAAATTAGATAACTGACAGAAACAAACTAATATACAGGGTTGTTATAATTAAAGTTCGCCTATTCAGAAGGCTCTAGAGCCGGTTCTATGGCTCCAAACGAAACAAAATTTCACTAGTACGTAGTTAAAGAGATGCGCTCTGCGAAAATTGAAAAAAAGTAGTTAAAATTTTTGTCAATAGGTGGCGCTGCGCCAATATTTAAGCCGATATTTGCAGATTTCTTTATTTCGTAAAAAACCAAAATACAAGAAATTTTATTTCACAGTTGGTAAAAGCAAACTTTTTCAGATTCATTATATCAGTTTCGGCCAATCCAGATGAAACACACAAAATTTCACCCAACGCTTGAAAAATATCACATTTTATTCAAATTTTCACGAACGACGTCAAAGTGACGTCGTAACTTCGAAAACTTGAAATATCCCTCTAACCACCTGACGATTTAAAACTTGCTGATAAAGTGTGTCTGTCATTTCTTTCACACTGGAACAGTTGATTGTTTCTGAAAAGCATTTGTATCTACGCTTTGTGGAGAATGGTAACTTTGAAAGAAAAAGCACTTCTTATAAAGTTATTTTATCAAAATAACAGCAACGCAGCTGCAGCTGTTCGAGAATTCCGGAAACTAAAAGCTGTTAGACGTGGACCAATGTCGGATCGTGGAGTTCACAATATGATTAAAAAGTTCGAAGAAACAGGAAAACTCGAGACATTCTTCCTGGCAGAGGACGAAAAAAGGTAGACATTTCTAGCATTGAAGATATTGCTACTGCTGACGTGGATTTAGCAAGCCAGTCATCATTTTGTAATGCAAGTGTGCCAGCTATTGCGAATGAAGTCGATATGCCGATTTCTACTGTGAGAAAAGTGATGCGTGAAATTTTGCGCTACTATCAATACAAGATTCAGAGGGTGCAACAACTAATACAGGGTGACACCGAAAGTCGGCTATCATTTTTATTACAGTTTCTTGCACGAATGAATGTGGACAATTCTTGGCCCTGGAATATTCTTTATTTAAATGGACAAGTGAACACACACAACCGTCGAATTTGGGCGAAAGAGAATCCTAATGTTATCCAAGAAGTTCCATTGCATGCAGCTAAAGTGACGGTGTGGTGTGGTTTCACAGCTACGTTTATGAAAGGGCCATATTTTTTGAGGAACTAACATCCACAGGACCTATTACATGTTCAGTAAATGGGAGAAGGTATCTGAATATGTTGTCAAATCTTCTGATTCTCGAGCTGTAACAGCGAGGCTGCCTTCAAAATACCGTGTTTATGCAAGACGGTGCCCCACCGCACATTACTAGAGCGGTTCGGACTTTCTTAACAAGCCATTTTACAGAAGACAGCATCATCAGTCGTTATTTTCAGACAGTCTGGCCACCACGATCGCCTGATCTAACACCATGCGATTTTTGGTTGTCGGGATTTTTGAAAGATTCTGTATATAAAGACAGATGTCAGACAATCTCTGATCTGAAAGACAGTATTAAACTTCATATTCGCTCTATCTCACAGGACAGTTTACGCAATGCTGTAGAAAGCACAATTCTGAGAATGGAATGTGTTATTGAAAATGGTGGAGGATTCATTGAGCATGCGTAATGTTATTCTTCGTTATTTCCTCGTTGCCGAGCGATGTGTTTTATTTTTGTTGATGCAGATTACATCACATGAAATTTTATTCATTTTTCTATATTGTTTGGAGTCATAGTTCAGGCTCTAGAGCTGTCTGATTAGGTGAACTTTAATTATAACAATTCGCAGTTCCTCGAAGTTTGTTGAAACTTTTAAATTTGTGTGCTTCGTCTGGATTGACTGAAATTGATATAATGAATCTGCAAACATCGCCTTAAATATTGGCGCCGCGCCACCTACTATCGAAAAATGCAACTAATTTTGTTTTCGATTTTCGCAGAGCGCATCTCTTCAACTACGTACTAGTGAAATTTTGTTTTGTTTCGAGCCATAGAACCGGCTCTAGAGCCTTCTGAATAGGCGAACTTTAATTATAACAACCCTGTATTTTATTCCAATCTTATCCTTTGTGTTTGCTTTTATTGCATGCCCTATAAAGATATTACTTTTAAAGTTTTATAAATAACTTTTTAATAGGTGGATGTTATATCTTTAACAATGTTTGATTTCATTTTAATTTTTTTTTTAAATATAAATTCCTATCTTTTTTCCGCAATTTTTCCGTAAATAATTGCTATTTTTGCAAAGTCCTATTGTTCTAAAATATTTTTCATTTTTTCACTTAGAAAACAATGCTTATAAACTCACATCTTTTTTTTTTAATGAGTTCTAAGCATGATTTAACTATTAAGAATGTGTATTTTTTTTTTTATCCGCTGTGATTTGTTTTTGTTTTATTTAATATGATCATGAAGTATAAATTTTAAGTTCTCTGGAATATGTATATATTTTTCTTTTAAACATATTCCTTAACTTAATAATGATTTCTAATTTTCGCCCATCATTGCTGAAAACAATACTTATTAATGAAACGACACAGTTAGCCTTATTTAATTTAATTTTTTTATTCCCGTAGATATTGTATTTTGGGAATATGAGCTAAATAGATTTTATATGTTTTATAGGAAAGGATTGACCTCGGAAATAGAAAAAAAATAAATATAAAAATAAACACATTACATTTATCTGTATCTGTATGAATTTTAATAAAAATAAAGTAAATGGCCCCATATGAAAAGTTCTTATTGTTTGAAAACAATTTAATGTAAAAAAGTAGTTATTAATCTCTTAAAAAAAGTATTCAGTCCTATATTATGTAAGTATATATGAACTTTATAAAAAATATACTAAAGCTATCGATAAACTTCAAAACAGGCATAAAAAACATTTTATTTCAATGCTTAAATATCAGGTTTTATTTTTTAGTGCCAAAAATTACGTGTATCAAAACGTAGAAAATGCGTTTAAATTGAAGGAAATTTAATAACTGATGCAGAATGTCTATAATTATTTTTTATATATATATTACTCTGTCTCAAAATTTTAAAATCATAAACCGCAGAAAAATGCTATACATACAGTTTAAAAAAAGTAATGTACCAACCATTTCGTAATGTCATATTTAACTCCGAAACAATAATAATGATAATAAATACTCTAAGCAAGGCCGTAGCCAATGGGGGATCATCAGGATTTGATCCCCTCCGAAATTTTTGTGAGATGACTATAAATATGTCATTAACTATCAGTTAAGACAACAAAAATTCGAAATTCAACAACAGTCAAAATTCAAAAATCAAAATTCTATGCGAGCATATCTTTTTTGTTTGATTCTGTTAATAGATTGAAAAAATGAAAACAATTTCTAAGAAATATTTAAAGTTCATACGATTTTTCAGAATCGGACGTTGTAAAAATAAAATTATTACGAAAGCCCGATACAAACTGTCACAATGGTTTAGCCAAAAATGGTTATGCACTTGAAAGACATTTTTGGCAATAAAACTTTTGAAAACAAATGTGTAAAATGTCAAATATTAATTTAATTGGCACTAATTTCAATACGTTACTGAAGAAGCATCTTTCATTTGCAATGAAAAAGGCTTAAAGTATCTTTTGAAATTATATTACATTGAATTACTTGAATTCACAATAAAACTTAATTAAACTCTAACACTTGTCTCTATTCAATCAGTAAAAAAGAAATCTAAAATAAGTCAAGATTAAAATTCATGACCCTTCTCCCTCCGAAATTATTTTCTCGCTACGGCCTTGACTCATTGACAAAATCCAGATGCCTTCCAGTTAGTCAGCTTTGCAAACGAAACAGATAATGAAAAAAATTATCTGTTTCGGTTGCAAAGCATTCGATCGTTGGCAAAAGTATTGAATGGGAAAAATAAAATATTTAGACTAATTTTTTTTAAATTCGCATTGGCCGAATTACTGAAGTTTTGATTATGTTTTGCAAGGCATTGTGCGTTTTTTCAATTGTTAAAACAATTATATTTCAAATAGATATCTGCACGGGCCAAAATTTCCAGGCCCGCGCCCTGCCCGACTCATAGAAAAAAAATCGGCCCGGCGCGGCCCGATACAAAAATTAAAAGTTTCGCCCCGGTAAAAAAATTAAATGTTCGGTCCGAGACCGGCCCGGCCCGAGTGAATGTCTACAAAGCATTGATTTTTCCGTCGATTTGGTTAAAAATTTGTCTCGTACGAGTAATTCTGGGCAAAAATATTTATCTTAACATTTTTTTTATGTTTATAATCTTCATGTTTATAGAAATGCATCAGGCCACGATATATATATTTTTAATGAATCTCTATTTCTTGTATGTAAATAAATGTTTCAGTTATCCGTAATATTATTGTTAAACCATATTCCATGTATTGAAGTGCTAAAATCTGAAAAATGCTATACAGTAAAATCTTCTAAGACGGAATTGAATAGAAAAAAATGCGTTATACACAAGTTCCCTTCTTAGCAAGTATAAATGTATTGTATATTCTTTTCTTACGTATTAGTGTATTACTTTTGAATGGATCAACACGTTTTTCAGTTAAAAACAGGGTTCCGCCATAGGCAGGTTCCTTTCCACACGTTTTCTATATTTTAATTTAGCTATTTTTAATAAGCGCAAAAATCTATTGTTCTTTAAAAAGAATAAATTTTAATGTTTAAGTATAGGATAATGGCGATTTTAAAATGTATGCATTGTTTGCAAAAATTTTTGGTCCAGGCCTAATTTAACTGATTTTTGAAAGGACTAGGTCACGCTGAGACAGTGATTTTCATACAGGCTGGGTCAAAACGAAGACTGAAAATTTTGAGCCGTGAAGACTAGGAATTAAGCCAGTCCTGGCTCTGTACAGAAATAAATGAGTTAGGCCCGGTCCGGCCCGACTATTTAGCTCATAATCAGGCATATCGACAAGAATAAATGGTTAAAATTAAATAAGACTTACGTTATGTGTTAATGATATCCTAATCTGTTAATCCTAAGATGGCGGGCGAAAAAGTGATCATTTTTCTTATCTTACAAGGACGTTGCCGCCTTGCTGCTCTGATTGGTTAATAAGCAATGCATACGTAAGTCACTCTTTCAGGAGTGACTACTTCACTCTCGATAACGGAGTGAGAGATTTCACTCCTTTCTAGAGAGTGGAAAATTCCATTCTTTAAGGAGTGTATTTTTACAAAATGCACTCCAAAAAGAGTGAAAATGCCTGTTACTCTTTCAAAGAGTGAACTTTTCACTCCTCCCAATTTTAGAGTGTAACATAGCTGTCAACCTTACTGGTTTCTTTTCCAATTCAAGCAAAATATACAGCGGCTCCCAAAAGTGTTCGTACACTTACGAATTTTAATGAAATTGTGTTCTATCCATTAATTAAAATTAATATTTCAGAAAGAATATTTAATAATAAGAACTACAAAATATTCTTAACAAAACTACACAAAATAATTTAAAACATAGTAAAACGTTATTTAAAAAAATAATCAAAAAGTAACAAAAAAAGTTACCTCACAAAAGTCTTCGTACACTTTTAAAAAATCTTTACATATTACTAAATACTGTAATATTTCGTTAAATTAGTACTTACAAGGAAGGTCTCCATACGGACATATTCAGAAAAATCTGAAAAAATTACAGAGGGTTCTTCTCATGTGTATATATATGTTTATAAAAATATTTTGGCGGAACCGCGATAGAACGTTCGTAAAAAAATAATGAAATTTTCGTTTATTTGTCGATTTATCATCGGTTGGCGATGAAATGAAATTTAGAAAAATACTTTTTTATGCCGAATACTCTTTAAGATAAAAATGTTTCGTGTTGCACTTGTTTAAATAAATTTAATGTAAATGATTTTAGTTTTGTCAGCTTTAGATTGATTTAATTATAGTTTTGTCATATATATATATTTATAAAGAAAGTTAAATATCAAATTTTATGAATTAAAATAAATTAAAATTGTTTCAATGTCTCAAAATTAAGTCCAATTAAGCACTGTGGATTTAATTCTATTGCTATGGAAACGACGAATTCTTTGAAATGAATAACTGGTAAATGAATCTTGCCTTTATTTTGGAATACGCTTAAATATATGAAAGTATTTTTTATGTATGAAATTGTTTTTAAAGTAATAAAATTAAATAACAAGCAACATAAATATGTAATACGGAAAAATGTATTTATAAAACTCTCTCATTGTTTAAGTTTAAATTCATTAAATACTATTTACACGCATTCTAAATATCAATTAACAATCAATTTTCAGGTGCACTAAAATCGTTTGCTTTTGGCGAGGAAAAGTATTGCTCGCCAAATAGCGTGACGCTTTCGCCTTTTCGCGCCAAATACTCAAAAGTATTTTATTTTTTTACAGACTTTCTACTGTAATTCCGCCGCTAAATTTGACTGATCCTTTATTACATACATAAGTAGTTTAATTAGTATTTTTTTCAAAATATTCGGAGTATGCCCAGAATAGAGACCTTCCTTGTTAGTATGATATTCTTTAGTATAAGCAACAGTTTTTAAACGTCTAGGAATAGATTTCACTAGTTACTTTCTCCTTTCTTCAAAAGAAGAAAGCTTGTAATGAAAGATTGTAATCGAAATTTTTTTCGACTTCCGGTTTTTGACGGATTTACACGTTTTAGTAGTCAGACATCACAAAAAAACATGTTTATACAAAATGTCTGTCTGTCGTGTGTCCGTATGTCCGTGTGTCGCCATTGTACCATCAAGAATTGTATGAAGTTATGCATAGAATTGAACCGAATTTTTTGTTATGTTTTTGGTCATGGGAAGAAGGTCCTCTTTGAATTTGGAAAAATTCCGCCGGTAGGTTGTGCTGTAATAACGTTTTTTGTGCATTTTGAATATTGCACCATCGAAAAGTGTATGAAGTTATGCATAGAGTTGAAGCAAATTTTTTGTGTATGTTTTTAGCCATGGCAAGAAGGTCCTCCCTGAATTTGGAAAAATTTCGCCAATAGGGGCGCTGTAATAGCGATTTTGTGCGATTGTTGTGCATTTTGAATATTGTACCATCGAAAAGTCTATGAAGTTCTGCATAGAATTGAACCAAATTTTTTGTGTATGTTTTTGGCCATGGCAAGGTCCTCCCTGAATTTGAAAAAATTCCGCCGGTAGGGGGCGCTGTAATAGCGAGTTTTGTGCGATTTTTGTGCATTTTGAATATTGTACCATCGAAAAGCGTATGAAGTTATGCATAGAATTGAACCGAATTTTTTGTGTATGTTTTTGGCCATGGGAAGAAGGTCCTCCTTGAATTTGGAAAAATTCCGCCGGTAGGGGGTGCTGTAATAACGTTTTTTGTGCATTTTGTATATTGCACCATCGAAAAGTGTATGAAGTTATGCATAGAGTTGAACCAATTTTTTTGTGTATGTTTTTAGCCATGGCAAGAAGGTCCTCCCTGAATTTGGAAAATTTTCGCCGATAGGGACGCTGTAATAGCGATTTTGTGCGATTTTTGTGCATTTTGAATATTGTACCATCGAAAAGTGTATGAAGTTATGCATAGAATTGAACCAAATTTTTTGTGTATGTTTTTGGCCATGGCAAGGTCCTCCCTGAATTTGGAAAAATTCCGCCGGTAGGGGGCGCTGTAATAGCGAGTTTTGTGCGATTTTTGTGCATTTTGAATATTGTACCATCGAAAAGTGTATGAAGTTATGCATAGAATTGAACCAAATTTTTTGTGTATGTTTTTGGCCATGGCAAAAATGTCCTCCCTGAATTTGGAAAAATTCCACCGGAAGGGGCGCTGTAATAGCGATTTTTGTGCAGTTTTCAATATTGTACCATCGAAAAGTGTATGAAGTTATGTATAATTCCAATAGAAATACTAATAGAACTAATAAAAATTTATTATTGGTATTTGCAACAACATTTTGAAATATTAATATACATGAGATAGAAGAAAGTTTTGGGATTGGCACACCCAACTAGTTTTTTTTTTTATATAATTTCTGCATCAATGTTCATCTATTCATCGATCATTACTGTTTTTAGTTCGCTTTTCGTTTTAATGTCGTGTATTCGTACTCTAACCTCCATTTCTTTTCAAATATGTTCCATTGGGTTTAAATCCGGTGATTGAGGTGGTGTTTTCAGAATTTAAGGACAATTATAGAAACACCAGAGACCAGAGGCAAACATTGATAGCCGTGTGCTTAGAATCTTTATCTTGAAAAAAAAACAAAGTTGTTTCCAATACCCAAATTTTGGGCTGACAATTTTAAATTGTATTTTACAAAATTTAACTAAACTTCATGATTTATTATGCCATCAATAAATGCCAAACTACCTAGTCCTGATGCTACCATGTATGATGTAGTTCAGTGGATAGGGTTCTTAAAATTGCATAAAACTCCAACCAATATATACAGGAACCAACACTTTTATTTGAACATTTAAACAAGGTACAAAAAGAGGAATTATACTTTTAAGTGCTAAAAGTGAGAGAGAGAAAACCCGTGCATAAAAGGTATGCCTAAGCGCAACCCAAGAACACCTGGTCTTACATTTTAGAGGGCCGAGAAAAGGTGAGTGATTTCATAAGAAGCTTATAACACTTGGCGCTACAATTCATCGCCAAATTCAAACATTAGCACTGTGTACGAAGAGCAGACAAAAGTACAATTTGCGAGCCAAATAATTACCCTACATAATCTAGCAACCCGATATCGGTTCCTCATATGTAAAAACTAGTGACACCAGAAAACCTGGCAATGTTTATCTAAAACAAATGATTACGTTAAATGATTGCTACTTATAATTGCACAATGCCGAGAAAGGCATATGCTTATACAACCGATAAATAAATTTAACGAACATGAAAGTGAATTAAAGACCGCTTCCAAAATAACTATCTTTTTACTTTTTTGATATTTCATTGCAACGGCTTTCAAATAAGTAGAGAATGAGACTGAATTATTTCCTTCGTGGGCGACACAAATGAAAAAAAAACAAAATAACATACATTCTAATATTAAAGGCAGGTGCACTTAACTCTTCTGTTTTATTTAACGGCTCAAATGTTATTGAAAAATAAGTTGCATCTGCGAGAAACGGTTACAAATCCTAAACAGAAAACCACTGCATTAAATTAAAGAGATTAGTGAAAGAAAGAAAAAAAATGAACAGATAAAATTCGATATGGACTTAAATATGGACGATATGGACTTAACATAGAATTAAATTACAAATTTTAGCTTAACGAAGGGGGAAAACAACACGTTTCAAAAGCAAAAAAATGATTTAAATTAATTTCAAAGAAAACGTGATATGTGAAAGAACTCTCTCCCACCATGCACCCCCCACACAAGGACACCTCCACCACCATACTTAACTGTTCCAACTAAGTTCTTCAGATTAAGTTCTTCATTTTTTCTTCTCCATACAATTATACGCCCATCCGAACCAAAAATGTTAAATTTACTTTCATCTGCAAATAAGACATTATTTCAATACGATTCAGGTTTATTTATCATTGATTTTGCGAAGGATTTTGCGAAGGAAATCCTAAGATTTCTGTTTTTCCCGTTAACAAAAAAATTTCTACGAACAGAAAGCCCATTTAATTCAGCTGATATTAGCACTCGTCGAATAGTTTCAGGTGAAATTGAAGTCGAACTTTTTTCATTAAATTCTGTAGCAACTTTTACGGCACTTAAACGTGGATTTTTTACAATTTTTCTAATTATAAATCTCTGATCACGTTGTGTTAACTTTGATGGAGGACCTTTTCTTGCCTTGTTTTTGATCCTATTTTAATCTTTAAAGCATTTTATCACATACCGCACCATAGAATGGGTTAAATGAACAATTTAGCAATGTTCCGAACTAATTTACCACTACTATGAAGAAAAATAATCAATTTTTGAATGATGTTAGTTATTTCTTATGACTAGTAGCCATATTTAAATAATAAATAGAATATTACGGAGAAAACAAGCAAAAATTAAAGCCAAACAATTTTTTAAATGTCCCCACAATGCAAAAATAAAAATAATACGACAGGCGGTAATTTTAATTATGAATTTATCCTAAAATGTTTCAGTGTACGAATACTTTTGTGGCGTATTCTTTCTCTGCCTCCTTAAGTTTTCATTTTTGTATAAAAAAGAAAATCAGTCAATAATAAAAAGAAATGTTGAGCATTATTTAGAATAACATAAATGTGATGTGGAAAAATATTGGACTTCATATTCGAATTCTATGGACTTCATATTCAATTCCAGAAAAATGCCTTTTTACTATTAATTTCTAAAGTGTACGCGAACACTTTTGGGAGCCACTGTACTTTAATTAAAATGTCTGGTTTCAGTTGAATTGAAAATTGTGATATAACTCTTATTATGGAAAACACGTGCTGTAACGTCAACTAACATGTAGTAAATTCTGCGTAAGAAGTACCCGTAATTGTTAAATAAAACACAAAAAATTAATTTATTCATCAAAATTTATTTTATTGCCTTCAAAATAGGCCACATTGAGTTCAATACAGTTATGCCAGCGTAGGACCTAATCCTCCATACATTTTTAGTAGGCAGATTGGAGTATGGCCTTTAGCTCCTTCAGCAAATTTTCTTTTATGTCCTCAATCGACTCAACTCGCCTTCCTCGATGTGGTAATTTTAGCTTCGGAAACATGAAAAAGTCACACGAAGAAATATCAGGCGAGTACGATGCTTAGTCGGTGACATTCATTGCGTTTTTGGCCAAAAACACTTGCACAAAGATAGAAAAAAATTGAGTTGTTTCGGAACTAGTCGTGCCGCGACGCGTTTCGTGCCTAAAATATTAGTCAGAACGTCAGGATCGTACTAAAAGATACGTTCGCTTCTAGAGCCAGCTTTCTATGACTCATGCGATGGTTTTTGAGCACCATCTACTTGATTTTATCGATGTTTGAGGCGTTCTTAGGCGTTAAAGCTCGACCAGAACGAGGCAAATCAACTACCACTTCTTGGCCCTCTTTGAATGCTCTATACCATCCATATGTCTGTGTTTTTTACATGCAGAATTCCCCGTAGACTTTCTGCAGCATTTTCAAGGATTCGGCACACGAAATTTTACTTGAAACATAAAATTTAAGGCAAACGCTCTGTTCAACTAATTTTTCCATTGTAAAAATCGCAGAGCATAAAGTAAGTTTGACAAAAACAATTTCTGTCAACACACTAGGCACAGATGACTCTCAAATTCCGCATCATAACTCAGTACAGTAGTATCAAATTACAGAAAAAAATTATCGTGATATCTTTTATGCGCGTCTTTTAAATGATAAATTCCGGATATTTTTTACCCAAAATGTATATTTCAACTATCACTGGACTAAAATAGAACTGTAACTCATTAACTTTTAACTGATGTCACAGAAATTGTCACATAACTAGTGTGAAGCGGTCTGTGAGACCGCTCCATCGAAAGATGAATAAAAGCCGAGATTAACTCATGGGATGTTGTTTTTGTACTAAACTTTTTGTACAGGTGTGTTATAATTAAAATTCACCTATTCAAAACTCTCTGGTGTTAGTACAAAAGGTGCAAATGAGACAAAATTTCAGTAGTATTTGTAGATAAACTGAAATTTGTAAGTTAAACTATGAAAATAGAAAAAAGCACCGATCTGTGAGACCGGTAACACCAGTTAAAGGTTAATCGTGTTCATATTATTATGTTGATGATGGTTGCTCGCCAAGAGATGTGGAATATTGTGAGTAAAATTTCTTATTTTAGCTAAATATATATTTCAGTGTCCTTGGGGAAATATGACAATTATGTACTATTAATGGAAGCAATTAAGGAAAATGTAACCTTTAACCGGAAGGATGACGGGTATTTTTAAACTGTCGGATGTCGTAAGTAAAAACATCCTATTCAAATGGTACGAGTAAGACAGTTATTTACATCTAATTTATTTACATCATCAGCAACTTATTTTTCTGTTAATCGTTCTGAAAAAAAATATTGCGATTTACATCTACCCTTTAGTCTCAGGGATAAATGTAAAAATCTGAGTAAATGCAAACAGGCTGTCATTTGTATTTAAAATCCTTCCAGAAAATTTTGTTTCAATATATTTTTTCTTGGGGAGGGGGAAGGGATAAAATAACAGCTACACGAAAAAAATGAAGGTATTTATACCTTTTAAATGCGAACATTCAGCCATTACTGGAAAATGTGGAAATATGTTTACATCTACCCCCCCCCCCCTTAACTAACGCTATTTTATTTAATAGTAACATAAATTTAAGAAAATTACGTTTCAGATAGAAAAAAATCATATCCTTGAAATGAATTATGAGCCGCATGCAGTAAGGAAGCAACTCGCGCAATCTACGAATCTGCATATGATTTGGATAAAACGTGCAGTTAAAAAAAAAGCACACCTCCCTACATGCACATACCTATTTTATTGCAAAATTGGCGCTGAGAAAAATTTCGGATTATGTGCAAATTCTTCCTGGAGCTACAGAAATCCCTACCGGGGGGGGGGGGGGGCGGTGTGTGTTTGAATTCAACACTGCGCTGGTGTAACCAAAAACATGTTTTTTTCTTTTTTTTTGTCGGTAGACTCATTAAGGATATTGTGTAGAAGAGGAAAACGACATCGAGATCTGTCATTAATCTCTAACAATCTATTGGTCAATTCTCTTTCCAAAAGGCCTTCACCGGATATTTTGAATTGCACTTAGATTGAATTTTACTATCCTCTTAATATCTTTTGAGCAAACAAGTGAGTGCATGCAGACATCTACCTATAGTTTAAAAATAAAACTTTCCTGTACATCACGTATTTGGACATTGCTATTTCATGTTTTTTAAATAGACTATTGAAGCTACTTAATTCTTTTGTAGATATCCCGTATCTATTCTTTTATTTTAATTAGAATAGCATAAACAAAACGGGTTTTGCCCGGTTTAGAATACTATTTGTTGGTGAAAATTACTACGTTCACCGAAAATTATAAATAAATTTTAAAAATATCCATAAATACCGAATAACTGTATACATTTTAGGGAAAAGATTTGTATTAGATTTTTATAGTCAGTGTTTTGGACAATTGTTCATGGTACAACAAAGCGCATTAATAATATTGAATCATTGAGTATAATTGATATTAGGTACAGAAACATGGGCTATGATTTTGTGATTGTTCATAATTAGTACTCGATTTACAGAGTAGGTTTTATTAAAGTTTTCGAAAAATAAAATGTAGTTGAAATTATTAAATCTTAGGTTAATGAGAAATATCAAAGTTTGGTGAAGACTAATGATATCTCAAGTAAAAGGTTTAATCTGCAACATTATGCAAATATTTTCGAAGTTATTTTTGGTGGACTTTTAACGAAATAAGTTTAGAATAACATCACTAAACGCGTTATTTTTTGCTTAAAAAAATGTACACTACATAAGATAGTATAGCAAAAACCATTCTCTCTTACAATTTACAAACATAATTAGGTAATTCATTTATGCAAGATAGCAATGTTTATTTAATAGATAAATGGCTTAACGTTTTAATAATATTATCTCACCAGTATAGGTCTGTTTACTTTTAACGTATATATGTAGATGAATTTGATTAGTATAAAAGAAAATATTTATATACACGATTCCTATTAGATTCAGGTTGTGAGGAAATATATTTAATGATGCTTGATCGATAAAGTTTTATAGGTATACATAATGGATTACAAATGTAAACTATGTATACATATTACAAACATTAAAAGCTAATTTGTATGCCATAACATGCGTGATTATCTATGATATGATAATGAAATGTTAGATTGTATACTAGTTTTACAACAGGATGAGATGCAATTACGTAAGATTAATTTACGAGTATTAGATTAATGAGGGCAGTAAAGTTGGTTTCGAAATTATTTAAATTAGTGTTATTAAATAATAAGGATAACTTGAATAATTTTTATCGATATAAACAATTCGAAAAATCCTTTATTTTTTGAGCACATCAATTGACACAAAAATCAAAATAACACGATTTTGATATTTTTAAATGTATTCTTTGACCAGTTATTAGAGGAGCTAAACTAAAAAATAGTTGAATTTTAAGTTTCTATGTTCCAGTGTCAAGGATATAGGATATGGGGACGTTTACTGTTACTCTTGTGACCATTCGAGCAACTTTTCACAAATAATTCCAATTATTTTATCACAAAATATAATAAAATAAAAATTGATATAACCCGTTAAATACCATTGTGCTCCACTCACATAAAATATATCTAATTTGTAACAAAATGTATTTTGCTTGTCTATATAAGTAATCAAAATTTAGTTACGCTTGTGACCAGAGTGTCACAAGAGTAACAAAATTTTGATTTAATATATAGACAAGTAAGATGTTTTTTGTTACAAATTAGATACACGTTAAGTGAGTGGAACACAATGGCATTTAATGGGTTGTATAAATTTTATCATAATTATATTTTGTAATAAAATAATTAGAATTATTTACGAAAAGTTGCTCTAATTGTCACAAGAGTAACGAATGGACGTTTCCATATACATTTATTAGACTGTTTACATGTTTCAGCTCCATCCGAACCATTATCAAAACAAATAAGGTAAATGCACCTATAGTGGGCCAGTAATTTTTGAAGTTTAAAAACAAACCCAAAATTCATTTCTGAAAAATGACTGAAAGAAATCCGATTGACTAACATCCTTAAATGTTAACTTTCCATAAACTGTTTAGAATAATTGTTTTTTTTTTTCTGCTGGTACATTTGTTTATTTTCTAGAGTGTCTTCAAAAACAGATTTTTTGGCAAATTCTTAGAGATTTCATTAAAAGATAAGTTTTTATTTAAACGTTGTTTCTTTAATATTATGTTTTATTTTAAATTAAATTACTGTTTATGTACTCTGTTGCATTGTAAATAATTTGTTGGATAAGACGAAAACTTAAAGCTTCATGCATCAGAAATTTACTAGGCCCGCTTCTGAAGCATAGACGAAGGTAACTTTTTCTCGAAGAATACATTTTGAAACTTTGAATGTTTATTCTGATACATCAAGGTTAGGACTAGGTTAAAATATATATATCTTTTGGAAATCACTAATACTTTAATAATAATTAGATAAATATCCTTAAGTGGCCCACTACTGGTGCGTTTACCTTAAGAATACTCTAAAATTGCACGTCCTATGACATAATGATTTGAAACGCCATCATTCAATTTTCACATACTCTTTCAGATTACGTATCCGATTACGCTATTATTATATTTTTTAACTTGGATGTTTGTTTTTATATCTTTAACCGTGGGGTAACTCAAATCACATGAAAAATTGAATGATGACGTTTCAAATTATTACATCATAGATCGTGCAATTTTAGAATATTCTTATTTATTTTGATAATGGCTCGGATGGAGCCCAGGCATGTAAACTTTTTTTAATGTTTTTATCTTACACTTTTTAGCAATTGAAAGAAGAATATTATTACAAAGTGTTATAATTTGTTATATATGGATACACATTCATTTAAAACATTGACAGAAATTCAGATTGGTGTTAAAATCTTCATAAATTTTAGTTATAAGCGGATAAAAATTGTATGTTTACAAAAAAAAAACATTCGAACATTTGTTTTAATATATTAAGAGTCTACACTTACTCACGCGAAGGTACACGCAAGCTAATGTTAAACCAATGGCGGTATTCTTTTTTAATTTCTCTCTGGAATTCAATTTTCTCAAAGCCTTTTTTTTTTTTTTTTCAATGTGATAGTGGAGATCGATATACAACCAGGTGTTTCTTTATTTTTTGGATGTTTCAGGCGCTTTTTATTAGGTAGATTTCGTATGAAATACTACCTATTGGGATCGTTCCTATGTTGGAATTTCTGAAAAATTTTTGCAGATCTACACCGATCATGACCCCTAGAACCCAAAACCACCCTCAGTAAAAAACTTTATATATATATCTATCTATCTATCTATCTATCTATCTATCTATCTATATATATATATCACTTTCTTCTGGACACGATAACTTTCGTAATTCTGCACCAATCTCTTCCAAACTGATACATAAAATCAATGGGCATAAAATCTCGGTCAAGTTCGTTAATGGGCAAAATCGGACCAAGGGGAGGGAAATAGGGAGGGGTTTTGTGAAAACAGAAAACCCCCCATAACTTCTTAATTTTTGTACATATCAAATCAGTTTAAAGTTTTTATTACTTCTAAAAATAGGGCCAAAAATTTATGTATCACAGATTTTGGATAAAGTTAAAAATGGGCTCAAGGGGCGCAAAAAATAGGGTTTTTGGGAGAAAAAAATTCATAACTTCGTCAATTCTCAAGATATCAAATTCAATTAATTTTATTATAAATCTCCTTAATATTATCTAAAACTTTTATATTGACAAGTTTTTGATAGGAGCAATTCGTACCGCAAAAAAAATTAAAAACGAAAACAAAAAGGGCGTTTGAAGAAGAAAAAAATCCATAACTTCGTCAATTCTCAAGATATTAAATCCAATTAATTTTATCATGAATTTCCTTAACATTATCTACAACTTTTATATTCACAAGTTTTTGATAGGACCAATTCGTACCGCAAAAAAAATTAAAAACGAAAACAAAAAAGGGGTTTGAAGAAGAAAAAAATCCATAACTCCGTCAATTCAAAAGATATAAAATCCCCATGAATTTATCATATATCTTCTTAATATTGTCTACAACATCTATATAGACAAGTTTTGGATAGGACCAATTCTTAGAGCAAAAACAAATTAAAAATACATACCGGTTGAAGTAAAAAATGATCTTAGTAAGGGTGTATTCAAATCCAAACTGCTTATTTTCTGACTCATTTTACAATTCATTTTTGCTCTCAAAGGCTTCCAATTGGCACGTTTTCTTACTCAAAAACTATATAATGTACCGTAATGGTCGATTTTCTGATAGGGGCAGAATATATTTTTTTAAATGCTGTTAAAAAGGGCATTTTGAACCGAATTTACCGAAGCGGATTGTGTTGGAAAAATCATTGTATTAAGGATGCGCTTAAATCCAAACTGCTTATTTTCTGACTGGTTTTTAAATTCATTTTTGCTCTCAAACGCATTTAATTGGTAGATTCGCTTATTCAGAAACTATATAATGTACCGTAATAATCGATTTTTAGGTAGAGGCAGAATATATTTCAAAAAATGATGTCAAAGTGGGCATTTTGAACGCAATTTCCCGAAGCGATTTTGTTAGAAACGAAAAATATTGTCCTTCTGAGAAAATAATTGTTTATATATCAAGTTTTAATTAATTGAACAAAAAATAAAAACACAGGTCGCTTATAAATCTCTTCAAAAATCACGTCAGCAAGTTTCATATTTTTTTTTAAATTAAAAATGAATCTGGAATTATAACAGAAAATTTCGAGTTGTTGAGCATGGAAAAGTATTTTTTTGAATACCGCCCTAACATGATTCTGATAAAACCAGCTATTATAGGAAAATGAAATAAAAACTCGTCAAGAGTGGCCAGATAAAATTGTTAAAGTGGATTTATCTATAATCATGATTTAGTTTTTGTTTGTGAAATTAGTATATTTGACTTCGAAATCTACCTGTGCCTGTAGGCCGGGCCGGCAGGGATTTTTTTATTTATTCGGATAGTTTTATTTTCGAAATCGGTTCAGAAATAGAAAGTGACCTCATAAAATTAATCTGCAACCAAAATAAAAAAAGTAAAAAAAAAATACCTGATTAACCCTTTCAGGGTAGGTAATTGTGTTCCTATAATGTTGAATTTACCCCGGAATTTTCGAAAATTTTAATTTCAAAATAAGGAAAAGCAATTTTACATTTTTTTCCCAGCATAGTTATAAAAGTGAAATTTAATTAAAAGTTTCTGGTGAAAATGTTGATTAAAATGAGGTGGGATATAATATATCCCATCGCCTCAAGAGCTTAAAGAGTAATCTCAATTATCCTATGTTAAAAAAAAAATACATTTAAAAATATTGAAATGCTAACGAGAAATTTGAAAAGAATGCTGTCGTTGGCTTATCATTCCTTCCTTTGCGTGAATAGCGTAAGTAGGTTATAAAACAGCTATTCTAAAAGAATAGCTTAATTGATGTTTTTTTTTTTGTTGTTGTTGTTGTTTTTTTTTTTTTTGTTTTTTTTTAAATATTTGGCTAACGAAAAGTATTAACAAAAAATATTTAATGAAGTTTGCATTTTTTATGTGTTTGATGATGTTGATACATTTTTTATGCGGTTATTAATTCTGTGAAAGTCCACATTCCGCTTGAGTTGGGGGAGTAGAAGGAGACGAGAACGCTAATTTCTATGGTTTTTTGCCGCTTCAAATTCACATGGCGGTAGTGAACACCTGTCTACTTCAAAAGCATACATGCCAGCTGAATCGATGCCAGATGAAATTTTAATATGAGTGGGTCTAAATTAATAAGTGAGGCGTGAATATGTTTCGAATCTGCGGGATAAAAAATATCCTTGACAGATTTTTGAGCTGCGACATCAGCATGTATAAATAGCTACTGCTGAAAGTTAAATTATCTTGTATAGCTGACGTTATGCAATATGTTGTTAATGTTTCAGCTAACAGCTTCATAACCTAGGACGGTAGTAGGTAAAGTTTTCTCCTGAATCTACTTAGAACTAACTGTTCTTGATGCTTTATTTTAATTTCGTGTATAATAGAAGGATTAATAGGTAGAGTAAATTTAACGATAAAGCATGATGTGTAGATTATCACAAAAAGTTTGCATTAAAAGATCCCTTTTTAATACGTACAGTATTTTTATCTGAGAATGGCTATTTTTAAGTCCAATATTTCCAGATGAAATTAAGGATGAAATTTGAAAATTACATGTATTTTTAATGAGTTTTTAATCAAAAGTCTTCCAGGGTTACTTTTGATAAGAAATTAATCAGATTCCTTAGTTCCATGTTTATCTTTAATTATTTTTACAGTAGTTGGTCTTCTCGTGGCCGGTACGTTTATACAAATTGTATCTGAAAGGATGGTCAGAATTTTAAGAGGCGATAACACAATTCATGACAAACAATTTTTGTAGACTCGAGAGGCAATTCCCATGCTGATGAAGAATGTGTGACTAGATTTGGAAGAAAGAGGTTGTGCTTACGATCGCCTTAGTTTTTCATTTTTAAATATTTTTTATGAAAGTAAAATTTTGATATTTTGACATTTTTCACATAGTTTTTCCTCTCCAGGATAAAATATATATATATATATATGATCTGCAAAACAAGCTTGTCTCTTCTTGAAAAATTTTATTTGGATTTTTTTAAATATTTTTTTTTATATTTAAAGAAATATGCATTCAAGCTTACACTAAAAGTTCGTATGCAGGTATGCAGGATATTTGTCTCCAAAAACGATATTACTTTTTGTATTACAAAAACAAACTTGAAAAAAACATCATTTTTAAAAAAATACAGAAATCTTTGATTATGTTTTTGACAGTTCTATGCTTAAAAATTATCTAAAATGTTTGTCTCTGATAACATTCGCATATAAGCTAGAATATTCTTATATTTTTCTTTATATTATTCGGTTTCGGTAGGTTAAATGGTAAAGAAAATTGTATTCGTTTACATTGTGTTGAAAGCCTTGTGGCACCCCACAAACAATATATTTTACCTATATTTATTTCATTTATGTATAATAATTAATTTTTGTTGTAAAAGATTTTGTTGCAATATCAAAATAAATTATAAGTAAAATAAAAGGTTATAAGACAAGATTTTATCATAATGTACTAAAAAGAGAAAGAAAATTGTTGGAGGAAAATTCATTATATCTTTTTTAAAAAGAAATAAATTAAATTGAGAATGATTTTTTTTATCATTTTGTTAAAAAAAATAGCTATATAAATTTTAAATCCAGCTTCCTGGTAAGAAAAAAAATCGAGCAACGCCTTTTTGAGGATCAAACCGCCATCCATTCACATCCTACGTGGAACTGAGAGATGGCGCATTTATTAACCATGTTACGGTTCAATCGAAGAACATCGGCTTATTTCTAAGCAATTTACGTGATCACATACGTGATTACATTTACATATCCTTATTAGACACATGATTTTCCAACCTGAGAAATGGCGGAGGCAAATTTCAAATATTTCTTTTACAGAATATTATATAAGTACAAGTAAAGTGTACTTAAAAATTGAGTAAAATACAACAACTGATGGCCATTCACGAAAATTTGGTAAAACTTCGTTTTGGCACTAGAAATGAAGATCCGATGAGTCCTCCCCCAAAAAGTTGTTTTAACCTGTTTTCTTTTGGGTGGGGAGGCAAAAAGGGGGAATTTTACCTCAGTTGGGGGGAAATCAAGTTTCTTTAAGTAGGTCAAGCGAGGTATCATTTATTTTGTATTTTTTAATTCAGAATCGAGTGAAACCATCAGCAAGTCGATACGATCATTTTTTACAATGTTACAGCAGTTTTTTATGAATACAAAGTCGACAATTATACTTTATGTTGGACATAATAACCCCTGAAAGAGAAAAACCAGAAATCCTTTTTGACTATTGAACATTAAAACTTTTCTAGCTTCGAAAAAGACTGCATACTTGTGGTTTGCCTCGTCTCTTTTTCTTTACCTCAACAGTACACGGGTTACAAATGGCTTTGACGTCACTCACTTTGAACCTTTGACTTTCTTTTTATATATTGTATTAGAGTCTTTTTCGTTTCTATAGTATGTAGTTGTATTTTTAAGATGTGCCGGGAAATTTTACGTCTCGGTGTTCACTTTACAATAATCAAGATTCTTCATTAAAGGATTAATCAATTACAAGGAATGACTAATTCCACAATAGTTCACATAAAAAATATACACGCATTATAATGAAAAATCCATTTTTCTCCTACACTTTAGATATAGTGAAATATGTTTTCGGCAGTGCAAATGAAGATAGCTAGCGGCTTAAGAGTGAAAGGGTTGCGGGGGTAGCTGCGTTATCAAGAATATAGGTAAGAAATTCCTTTTCCTGTTATATTGAATACATGATATATTCTAAAAGGCACACAGAGGAATGAAATAAATATTAAGTATATAAATATTATTAATAAGAGATTATGAGGATCTGAAAGTGCTAAAATAACATTTAAAGAAGTGTGCCAAATTATTTGAAGTGTCTACATATAAATATTTTGCAACACATATATTATTTACAAAACAAAAAGAAAGTGTAAGCATACATAACTGAATATAGAATTGTTATATAATTAATATATTGAATTGTTTTATAAGTTAATTACATTACTCACTGCATTATTGAAACACAAGTTATATAAGATTTTGCAATCTATATAAATTAGAAAAATAAGAAAAAAAAATGAGCATACTGAAGGACACTGTAATTGAGAAATTGAACACAAATAACTACGACGTCTGGAAATTTCGAGTAGAAAATTATCTAGAAAAGGAAGATCTTTACGATGTAATAATAAATGAACCCCCAAATCCCGTCACTGACGATTTTACAAGTAAAAATCGTAAAGCCAATGCTATCATTAATGTATTAATAGATGATAACCAGATAATCCACACTGAAAACCTTCAGACTGCACGCGAAGTGTGGAACGCGCTTAAAAATGTGCATGAGAGAACAAACCTTAGTAACAAATTATACCTCCTAAGAAAATTATATTCTAGCAGGTTTAGCTAGAACGGCAACATGATTGATCATTTGACAAATATTTATCAGCTTCGCGATAAATTAACCGCCATTGGTGAAAATATTAATGATGAACACCTGGCGGCTTTATTACTTTGTTCTCTACCTCCAAGTTATGACACGCTAATATGTGCTCTTGAGACACGAAATAATGACGAACTCATACCGAACTTTATTCGCGGAAAATTAATAGATGAATATAACAAAAGACAAAACAACCATGAAAACTCTAACAACCACTCTGCTTTAAAAGTGAAATACTCACAATATAAAAGTAACAAAATTCTGCAGATACTTCAAAAAGAACTCACATAATATAGATGAATGTTGGAAATTAAAGACTAAAAACAATGAAAAACAAAGATCGAAAAATATCGGAATTAAAAATAATAATATGCCTAACAGATCAGCTGTATGCTTTTAAAACAACGTAGGCGCGAACGGTTCTAAAACCAAAAATTTCGATAAGGAAAAACGCGCGGATAAAAACTTAACATTTTTCATTGGTAATGGTTCGAAAGATCTCTGGGTCGTCGATTCAGGGTCTTCAACCCACATTTGCAATGATAAAAATAAATTTCATGACTTCAATTATGAGACATCGAATGTCACTATAGCAAACGGTCAAGAATTACATTCTGACGGTTACGGATCTATGAAATTAAATACTGTTATGTCAGATAATACGAGTAAAACCATAACATTAAAAAATGTTTTATATGTTCCGGAGATAGAAACAAATCTAATTTCCATCAAACAAGCTACCGAAAATGGTTGCGCAGTCATATTCGAAGATAAAATGTGTAAAATAACTCACGAAGGCGTAACATACCTTGAGGGTTACATAAATAACAATTTATATGAAAGTAATTTGAAATCTGATTCAAATCAAAATGTAAATATGATAAATCACTGTGAAAAGAAAAATTGCTTACATAAGTCAATTAAGGTTGGGTCATAGAAATATTAACCACATAAAAGAATTAGTTGATAAAAACATGGCATCAGGGATTAAAATTGATAACTGTAAGCACAGTAACGAATGTGAAGTCTGCTTCGCGTCAAAACTAACCGATAAGCCTTATCCCAAACACGCTAGTTTTAGAGCTACGGGAACAATTGAACTGGTCCACAGTGACCTGTGTGGCCTTATGCAAACAGCGACGGTTGGGGGGAAATATTATTTTCTAACCTTCGTGGACGATTTAGTCGTTTTACTGTTATATATTTGCTAAGAAACAAATGTGAAGTTTTTTCAAAATTTAAGGAATATGCAGAAATGACTGCTAACAAATTTGACAGAAAGGTGCACGCAATTCGGTCCGATAACGAGGGGGGTATTTGAGTCAGGAATTCGAAGATTATTTGAAAAGTGAGGGAATTGATCATCAATTCACCGTACCGTACTCCTCGCCTCAAAATGGGGTTGCAGAGCGTTAAAATCGCACCTTAGTGGAGATGGGACGCTGTCTTCTTAAGGAAAGCTGTCTTCGTAATTCGTTCTGGGGGGAAGCGATATGTACAGCGACGTACATTCAAAATTGGCTCCCAACTTCATCCTGCGATCGGACTCCGTATGAAAAATGGACCGGTCGTAAACCAGACCTTTCTAACATCAGAACTTTTGGTTGCCGCGTATATGCATATATTCAAAAACCAAATAGGAAAAAGCTGGACGACACCGCGCAAGAAGGTATATTTGTCGGATACGACAACAGACGTAAAGGTTTTAGAATTTGCACGGACGGAAGGAAAATAGTTATAAGTCGGACAGTAAAATTTTTAGAGGATGATAATTATGACTTAGTTAAAAATAATGCGTCAAATGAAAATAAAGAAATTCTAAGCGATAAAAATACGCAACCAAAATTACAACTAATTGACGAGGAAGACAATAGCACCGAAAATGATATGCAAAATCAGGATGCGAACACAACTGTATCAGGCACCCTACATATTTTACCACGTAGATCTAACAGATCTAATAGAGGGGTTCCCCCTGACAGATTCGCGTTTTTAATAAATGATGTAAGGATAAAAGAGCCAAAGTGCTGGGATGATATACTGAAAATAGAAAATCCCCTGGAAAGGCAAAAATGGATAAATACTACCTTGGACGAGATAAATTCTCTCAAAGAAAATTGTACTTGGCAATTAGTTGAGGTCCCACCAGGGACAAAGATAATCGGTAGCAAATGGGCATTTAAATCTAAGTACAACAATCAGGGTCAAATAGAAAAACACAAGGCAAGGCTAGTGGCTAAGGGTTTCTCCCAGAAATACGGATTGACTACGATGAGGCTTTCGCACCCGTTGCGTCTCACACTACTATAAGAAGCTTTTTAGCAATGGCTTTGCATAAAAACTTACGCCTTCGACACATCGGCATTAAGACGGCCTTCCTACATGGGGAGTTAAAGGAGGAAGTTTACATGCGTCAACCTGAAGGATATGTAGTCCCCGGATCTGAACACAAGGTTTGTAAACTTAAAAAGGCGATATCGGGTTAAAGCAAGCTGCGAGAGCTTGGAATATAAAAATACATGATTCGTTAGCAAAATTAGGGTTTAACCAAAGTTCGATTGACAAGTGTCTATACAAACGAACCACAAATAATGAAACAATTTATATAATAGTTTAAGTTGATGATCTCTTCATTGCGGAGGAAGATAATAACATTGATAAACTAATACGTCAGTTAAAGAAATTTTTCTTCCTGTTATATTGAATACATGATATATTCCAAAAGGCACACAGAGGCATGAAATAAATATTAAGTATATAAATATTATTAATAAGACTTTATGCAGGTAAAATAGGTTTTTACAGTAACAACTGATGGCCATTCGCGAAAATTTGGGAAGAAGTTCGTTTTGGCCCTAGAAATGAAGATCCGATGAGTCATCAAAAACTAAAATTGTTTTACCTTTTTTTTTGGGGGGGGGGGGGGGGACTTTATTTAATTAGGTCAAGTGAGGTATCTTTTATCATGTATTTTTAATTTTTAATTGAATGACACCATCCGCAAGTCAATACGATCATTCGTTGCGAATTTAGGCAGGTTTTATGAATACAAAATTATGAATACGCGGATTTTGACAACTTTAATGACCTTGAAGAAGACTCAGATGATCCTTATTTTCATTATTGCTATTCTGAGGACATTTAATAAGCTTGATATTATGTCATATAATTTAAAGAACATGTTTTGAAGGTAAAATAAATATGGCAAAGTCAATATTAAAATAAAGTATAATTTTAGACTTTGTATTCATAAAACCTACCATAACTTTGTAATGAATAATAGTATCAACTTGCAGATGGTGTCATTCGATTCAGAATTAAAAAATACATAACAAAAGATACTCCACTTGACCGAATTTAAAAAGTTGAATCCTCCTCCACCCCCCCCCCCCACCCCCCGAAAAAAAAAGAAGCACGTTAGAACTATTTTTTTTAATCATCGTATCTTCATTGCTAGTGCCAAAACGATGTTCTTCCCAAATTTCCGTGAATGGTCATCATTTGTTATTATAAAAACCTATTTCACCGGCTTAAAGTATAAGTTTCGACTTTATATTCATATAACCCGCCGTAACTTTGTAAAAAATGATCGTATCGATTTGCGGATGGTGCCATTCGGTTCAGAATTAAAAAATACATAGAAAACAAAATTCCACTTGGCCTACTTAAAAAGTTTTAAATTTTCCTCCCTCCCTGGGTTAAAAATGCCCCCTCCACCTTTTGCTCCCAAAACATGGTAAAAATATTTTATGTTCGGGGAACTTGTCGGATCTTGATTTCTAGTTCAAAACGAAGTTCTTTCAAAATTTTGGTGAATAGCCATCAGTTGTTAAAAAAAACAACTTGTACTATATTGTCACCAGAAATACTTCACACTACTAAAAATTAGGTCAATTGTAGTACAGGAAGTGCATTAAAACTGGATTGCAAGATTTGAGCTGAACAGACACACAAGGTAACTCAAATCAAAGCTTTAAATTTCTAGTGGACATTGGTTTTATCATGCAGAAATCCATTGTATGAAAATATTCTAGATTATGTTGATTTTCTTTAACTTTTGTTACTTTTATATGGTGGAATAATATTGTGTAATGGGTAACGAAAGTTACAGTCGTGGAAAAAAAAATTAAACACCCCTACTAACTCTACAACTAATTGTAGTAGAAGAAAGTTACTGATACCAGTCGATTGGAAATAAAGTCTACTACTACTAAGTCTACTACTAAGTGTATTTAAAATTTGCTTAGGGACGCATCTACAAATCAAAACCAGACTAAGCTTTGTATTTTTCAATGTCAACACTCAGTTTTGACACTATATTTTAAATTTTCGGTTCAAACTATGTCTAGAAACGAAATTTCTAGCCATTTGAATGATAAGTTTTTGAATTATGAACATTCAAAATTTAGAGCTTCTAATGTTAAGTTACATTTTCATACTTTTATTAATATCTCCTGAAATTATAATCGTAATGCGATAATTTTGTGTGTGGTTATAATACTAAAAATCCCAAACGTAAATACATTGAATTTGTAATTTTAAAAATTTTATAATAATAATTATTATAAATTATGAAATTAATATTCGAAAAAAATATGAATTGCAACCTACAATGCACCAGACCACCCTGTCCAACCCACTGTTGGTCATACGTTGCATTCAGGTGGAGACGCACATCTGTGCTGTAATGGACGGGGTCCCCATCATGCATTTTTGCATTTTTTGTCCAAGATGTAATTTAAATTAAAGTTTTGACGGTGAAAAATGCTTCGATAGAAAATGTATATTTCGAGAGTAAATGCAATAAAATAAGAAAATTATATTTTTAAGGTAAGTAATAGTCAAATTATGGGAGTTTCTTAAATCAAAGTATGTCTAAATCTACTCTTAAAAATGATCTTGCTTGAAGTTTCGGAGCCTTATTTGAAGCAAATAAGCTTAATTCATTCCAGAACTCCTGCAAAACTAACAAAGCTATCTATAAGCAAAAGTTTTGTCACATGATGCATTTCACTATTAAAACTAGACGGCTGTGCCAATCCCAAAAAATTTTTCTTTCTCTTACATGTAAATGTTTCAAAAAGTTGATACACATGTTATCCGTCAGTGTTATTACTGCAATACTCCACCACTTTTCATCTAAAGTTTCTGCGACATTTTACTAATCGGAGTAAAAACGAGTTAATCTCAATCATAATCTATACTTATAAAGCAAAGTTTTCCTCTGTCTGTGTCTCTGTTTGTGTGCGATGGCTAGCAAAACCTACCGCGCGTAGAAGTCTGAAGATTTAGGTGAGGATAGTCCAGGACAGGTCCTGATGCACCTAAAGCTCAGATTTTTAATTTTTTAAGGACTAAGTTTTTATGCACTAAATTGCTAATAACTTGCCCCCTTTTTATCCAATCTTCTTCGTTTTGGGTGACCTTTCTCCATTTAGTTATTCTCGATTTCTACTCTCCAGATAAGACCCTGGCTCCTTGAGGCCCGATACAGGGCCCCTTGAAGATTTTGTACAAATAAAAGGTTAATAAATTGCTTTCTTTTAATCCTATCTTCATTTTTGAGATCCTTTTTCCATTTAGTTAGTCTCACATTTCTACATTCCACTTTAGATTCTGGGGCCCCTAGGGTGCGTAGGGCTCCTTGAACTTTTTGTGCGCTAAGAATTTTTCACCTCTCATTTTCTCACCTTCTCAGTACATAATTTTAAAGTTGAGTCTTGGACTCTTCTTCCTGGATCAACACCCTCATATTTTTATTGGGGCCCTAGGGCCCCTTTTTTAAACATTTAAACATTTTTTGTGCATTTCTTTAAAATATTATTATAACGAATAATTCTTACCCTATGCATAATTTTGACTAATTGAAGGTCTAACGCGCTAAGTACTAAGACCATTTTAACGTGTTTTTATGTTAGGTCCCTGTTCTTAACTATAAATGGGCCTCTTTTGGGCCCCCTACTGTAGCTCCCTTAAAAAGGGTCCGATTCACTAGCTTTTTTTCTAACAATTTCTTGAGTCTTCCAGATACTACATAACGACAAAAAAAAAAAAAAAAAAAAAATCTCAGACTTCAGCTACCACCAATTTTGAATATTAATAGTCTTTTGGGGCCCTTGGTGCAGCTTCTTTAAAAATAATCAGAATTGCTTGCAATTTTCTTTAACATAAATCTTGCGTCCTCCAATGACTTTAATTTTGATTGCTTGAAAATCTAAAACGCTAAGTACTAAAACATTTTAACATGTTTTCATGTTAGGGCCCTGCTCTCAACTATCAGTTGGACCCTTTTGGGCCCCCTATTATAGCTCCCTTAAAAATGGTCCGATTCGCTAGCTTCTCTTTTTTCTAATAACTTCTTAGGTTCTCCAGCAACTACATGAATGACAAGAAAAAAAATCAGACTTCAGCTACCACCAATTTTGAATATTAATCGCCTTTAAGGGGGCCTTTGGTGCAGATTCTTTAAAAATGATCGGAATTGCTTGTAATTTTCTTTAACATATTTCTAAAATCTTCTGACTACTTTACAAAGCAACTAAAATATATCTTTATACGCAACTGCATGCTACTTAAGTCCCTGGCCCCTTGGGATCCGGTACAGGGCCCGTTAAAGTTTTTACACCATAAATTGTTAATAAATTGCCTCCTCTTAATTTGATCTTCATTTTTAGAACCATTCTTCCATTTAGTTAATCTCCCGTTTCTTTATTCCAGTTTAAATCCTGGGGCACCCTAGTGTTTCATTGGGCCCAGTCCGGGGCCTCTTGCACTTTTTGTGCGGCATGCATTTTTCACCATCTAATTTTCTCGCATTCTCAATGCAAAATTTTAAAGTTGAGTCTTGCACTCTACTCCCCGGGCCAACACTCTCTTATTTTTACTGGACCCTAGGGCCCTGTGTTAAGCATTTCCCCCCTTTTTTGCGCATTATTTAAAATTTAATTCCAATGATTAATTCATACCCTACGCTTAATTTTGACTAATTGAAGATCTAAAGTGCTAAGAACTTAGATCGTTTAACAAGTTTTCATGTTAGGGCCCTGCTCTTTACTATCACATGGCCCTCTTTGGGCCCTTTGTTATAGGTCTCTTAAAAACGGTCCGATTCACTAGCTTCTTTTTTTAAACAACTTCTTAAGTCCTCCTGCTACTACTTGAAAAACAAAAAAATGTCCCAGACTTCAGCTATCACCAATTTTGAATATTAATCTCCTTCTTGTGGCATTTGTTGCAGCTTCTTTAAAAAATATCCGATTCTATTACAATTTTCATTAACATAGTTTCAGCGCCCTCCAGCTACTTTAAAACTACTAAAATTTTTTTCTAATACCTAACTACATTCCAGTTAAAACCCTGGCCCCAGGGACGCGGTCTTTCTTTATAATATATTATATATTATTTCTTATACCTCAACTACCACTTTTTTCAACCATTAATCTCCTTTTCCAGCATCAACTTACGTTTACAAACTACAGCCGTAAATTAAAAATCGCGTTACTTTAAAGGTAACTTTAGATAAGGGATTTTATCGTTTATTAAATATCATGTTAATGTTAAAAGTAATTCGTGCAATTTACAAGGGGAGGGGGCATTTTCACCGCTTACGGGCGCATTCTTTCCTCGGATTCTAAGGACCCAATTTCAACAGGATATGGTTCATTCAACTTAGATTACAATTCGGCTACTTTCTGTATTGAGAAATTTTACCTTAGACTTCAGTTACCAACATTTTCTACATTAATGTTGCATTCTTTTTTTGGATTCTATGGGCTTGATTACTACGATATTTGGCTCACCTAACTTGGTTTTCGATTGTCTCCGGTACGTGCAGAGTACTTCCGGTACATGTTGCTTTAGGTAACGGTACTCAGGTTACAGGTTCGTTCGGAAAAAAGTTTGTTGGCGACACTTTAGATGCTGCGGAAGGCAATGGGGGACTCCGAAATTAGGTTCATTTAAAAGAATTTCAAAAGATATAAAATCATACAAACTTTAGTTTCGTTTAAGATTATTATTTATGGATCCTGGGCAACGCCGGGCGGGTCTGCTAGTATTTAATAAAATCAGTATTTTACGTTATTATGTTGTACATCAGCTGCTTGAGAATGGATGCTGGATACGAATTGCCCGTCGCTGCATGAACAGCTGATGTACAATAGAAAAATCGCTATTACAGCTCCCCTTCTGTCGGATTATTACCAAATTCACGTGGGACCCGCAGGCCATAGCCAAAAACATACACATGAAATTTGGTTCAATTCTATGCATAACTTCATACACTTTTCGATGGTACAATAAGGAAAATGGTACAAAAATCGCTATTACAGCGCCCGCTTCCGGCGGAATATTTCCAAATTGAAGAAGGACCTGCTGGCTATAGCCAAAAACATACACAAAAAAATTATTTCAATCCTATATTTAACTTCATAGACTTTTCGATGGTATAATAATGAAAATATCACAAAATTCTCTATTACAGCGCCCCCTTCCGGCGGAATATTTCCAAATTCAATCAGGATCTGCTGGCCACAGCCAAAAATATACACAAAAAATTTAGTTTTACTCTATGCATAACTTCATACACTTTTTGATGATACAAAAAGGACACACGAACATACGGACGGGCAGACAGACACCTTGTATAAAATGTTTTTCGGGATCTCTGATCCCTAAAATACGTAAATCTGTCGAGAACCGGAAGTCAAAAAGAATTTTGATTACAAAACTTTCTTCTCTAGAAAGATGAAAGTAATCATCATCATTAAAAATCTGATATTTAACATATTTTATCCCCCCCCCCCCTCTTAGGGCCTATATCCCTTGTGTTGATAATTGGCCGCCATAAACACAACCAACCTTTAACATATTTACTTTTTTTTTTTTTTTTTAGTTTACCGTTTTCTATACTAAAAGCTACTTTCAATTCTTGGCTTTTATTGTAAGATGTAGAATAAATTTAAAAAAATAAGTATTTTGTTATTCGATCAGTTAAATACATACAGCTTTGTTTTGCAAAATTGTATATTTTAAAACTTGATTGTTACGATAAATTAAATTATTAATTTAGTTATGCATTAAAACGCCTTGTTTAGCTAACACACATTACTTCCAAAACGATGTTTTTATTCGGATCACTTCTATCTCCACAATGATACACAGCATTAAGAAGCTACAGTAAGTAAGAATAAGATCATAGCTAGACAATTTAAACCATTGTCTCAATGACTCACAATAATAACATGAAAAGAAAGCATTGTTTGACTTCTCTTTCCTAAGCTACAAAATACTCTAAGTAAGAGTATGTATTTGATTAAACAAAATATTTCTAAATCGAAAGTCAAAATAGATGTTTTATTACTGTTAATGTATCCAATACAAAAAATTCAACTCAATACAAAATTAAAATAGAAGTTTGGTTCAAATTTAGATTGCTTAAAAAAAAAGAATGGGAAAGAAAGGTAATAGAACAGCATTATGCTGTGAAGGAAGCTAGCCAATTTTTCACGTTTTAGTCTTACACAACCTTATCCCTGATTACTCTAGTGGCTGGAAATTCTAAATGATGTAATAGACAATCTCAAAGCATTGAATAAAATACTGAAGCAGTTTTTTACATAGATAAAAGTAGAAACGTAAATTTTATTACTTGAAATGAAATAAGATTCAGACAATACATTTAATACCGGATTGAAACAGTTTTTTCTACTGTTGCAGAATTGGAGAATTATTTTATTCAAAATTTCTACCACTTTTTACGACTAGTACTAATCGCTTTATTTAATCCCAAAATGTCTGTCATTAAATAAAGCGAAGATTAATATTCTGAAATAGTGGTAGACATTTTGAGGAAAAAAAATCCCCAACTTGGCAACACTGTTTTTTCAAAATAAATAGCAAAAAAGGTACATAAATAAATAAATTTTTATATTCGAAATGGCACATGATTCAAATGATATCGCAGCCCTTAAGTCGCACTGAAACAGCATTTTTCATATACAGAGTGTCCGGTCTCAACGGTGTCCAATGGCTAATTCCTAAACCGTTAGTCATAGACATATAGTTCCAATTACAAAAATGTTTAAAATCAGGTAAAGAAATATTCTAAAAGCTATTTGGGTCAATAAAAACATTTCTTAAAAAATTACGAAATATAAATTTTTATACGGTCCCCCGGTCCTATAAGTTATATTTAGTAAATTTATCATTTTACACTGACAAGTAATACACAAAAAGCCCCGTTATTCTACAATTAAAATTGACCGAGTAATAGCTGTTTAAAGTTGGAGCATATTTTTTGCTGCAAATTGGGGGTCATTCACAAATTTAGCCGAAATGTAATTTCGTCAGATATATTGAAAAATGTTTGAGAGTAAAATTAACATTGCAATATAAATTTGAAATCTTTAATCATTCTGACATATTAATGCAAAATATACAATTTGTAATAAGCATTTAAGAAGAAAGAAAAAACAGAATTTTTGTTAAATAAAATGATGCTAAATTAATAGCCTCAATTCTTTACAAAATGATACGTATTTTAAAATATTATTAGATTACACTAGCCTGCAAAAGTTGGGTTATGTCATGTTTTTTAGCTTTTGATAATTGATTCCTATGTATTCTGTACCGCTGAATCTGAAATTGACCTTCATTTTTAACCATCACATCAGGATTTTTCGCAAATTTCAAAGTAAAAAGTTTAAAGTTAAAATTGAATCTCCTCCCTCATCTCATCGGACCACTCAGCTATTTAGCTGTAAGAATCCCAGGATAAGCAAAAATATCGAATAAATTATTGAATAAAATAAAATACAACAAAAAAATTCTAACGTGAGGGTTAAAAATGAAGGTCATTATCAGATTCAGAGCTAAAATGTATGTAAAAATCAATTATCAAAAGTCTAAAAAACACAATTATCTCCTCTACTTTATTGTATCCGATTTTTATGATTTGCGAAATATCCTGGCATGATGGTTAAAAATTAATGTAGTTTTCGGATTCAGTATAGTAGATTCGGATAAAAGTAAAAAAAACAACAATCGCAGTCTTGTATTATCTAATCTAAAACTTTTTCTTAAACTTCTTGGCGGTAATCTATCCGAAATTTTTGTGTTATCCTGTAAAATAAGTATAAATGGTAACCACCGAAAATCATAATAATATTAGATTGTTATTGGATTTGCGCCTGTATGTAAAATTTAATCTCGATCGGATACTTAAAAGTGAGTTAAAGTTCGAGTACAAATTTTGAACTGAAAAACATACATACGATTGTTGAAGTAGCACAAAAACAACACAATTTTTGTTAAAAGAAATCATAAAAGAAACAGTCTCAAATCCTGACAAAATAAAACATGTTATTTTAACCAATCTGAAACTTAATAAATATTAACTTAATCGTAATACTTGTACGATTTTTTTCAAAGCGCAGATACACATGAAATAAGACCATCGAATACTTTAAGCGTTTGGTATATGACCCCTCAAAGCCTAGCCGAACTCATTTGTGTTCAGAGTAGAAAAGTGGCATAAGTCATGCACTTTTAAAGTTTCATAACTCGCTCAATTTTAGTGTTATATGAGTGGGACTTTTTTTTTTTGTCTTACTTGTCAATGTAATAGAAAAATTTTACTAAATATAACTTATAGGACCGGGGGACCGTATAAAAATTTAAATTTCGTAATTTTTTAAGAAATGTTTTTATTGACCCAAATCGCTTTTAAAATATTTTTTTACCTGATTTAAAACATTTTTGTAATTGGAACTATATGTCTATGACTAACGGTTTAGGAATTAGCCATTGGACACCGTTGAGACCGGACATCCTGTATAATAATTAAAAGATAAAATTTGCAAAATATAGAACATAAAAAAAAATTATGTGCAAGACCTACAGTAGGCTTGAATTTTAATAAGTAACTAAAATCACTATAAATCCTTAATAGAAAATTAAAGAGTAAAATTTTCCTCTCAAAGATTTTTACTCGGAGTTCCTTACATACCACTGTAGGTCAATTAATATTATGAATGTATACGAAATATTTTACAGCATCGTAGTATATCACACATCAAAAGCAAATTTATTGATTTTGGATAAAGTTTTGATTATTGTTTTGCTTAATTTCCTTTCTTGGTCTATATTGAATAAAATTCTGAACATCTACGTAGTAGTTTTAAAGTTTGTAAGTAGTAATAGTTTCAAATATGTGCCCTGTTGTAACACTTTTTCCATCCATGATTCTGGCTAGTGAATTTCTTTTCACATGCTTGGCTTTCATTTTTACAAGCACATAAGCATTTCTGTTTTTGTTGAAGCTTTGAAATTTTTATTAAGGAATTCACATTAAAAAATCATATGCCATGTGTTAAATGTACCTCTTTACTTTTTCCAAAGTTAAGTTACTGAAATACTGTAATTTTTTTAACATTCGTAAATGTATAAGTTCTTTTTTAACGCTCTATAGTAGTGTGGATGAAAGTAACACATAGTTTGAGAAATGCACTCTGAAAGTTACACACGAATTTTGTGACTTTTCCTTTTAAAATGTGTAATGAAAACTTTATACTAGATATATTCTCATGCACCCTTTTTTAAATCTTCCTCAAATTGGCTTATTATTATTAATTTCCATTTGAAACTTTATTTATTTTTGAAAAAAATCCAACAAAAAGTAATGGATTCATGCTACTTATGGAAAATTATGGTTCATGATAACGATCTACTTCTCTTGTAATTCCTCCAAAGAGCATCTATTCCCAAACTGTGGTAAATATATATAGGAACACTATTAATTCAAATAAGAAGAAGCAACTCCATCACAAACTTTTTTTAGCTTGCTGTTATTTTTTTAATTATTCATTTCATCATATTTATTACACCAATAATAATGTAATTTTATTATTGTCTCTATATGCATTTTTTTTTTCACTTTTCACAACACTTGACGTAATTAAGTTCTGATTTTTTTCATCGTTCCTAGAATTTTTTTTTTCGTTTTTTTCATCATGTAAGTGAATAATGTGCTCTCTGTGTAATTTTTATCCAAATTTTCAGTTGTGGCATTTTATATTTTTAGCGGCCAGACATGAGAGTAAAGTACCATGTAAATCCATAATGAGGAAACTTATCAATCTATTTTCAGATTATGCGCAAACATACTGCATGCAATGTATTATATGCGTCATTTTTCTTATTATAGCAGTAGACTTTTCGTCGCTTGAGCTTCTTTCGGGTTTTTATTTTTGTTAATAATTGATTGCATCGCTCAATTGCACTTGCAAAAGCACTCACAATGAACACTTTATATACATGTACGCAATGGAGTGTAAACTATTATAACAATATTATTGCGAAAACATAAAAATTTTAACAAAATAGTAATTGCCATTCTAATAGACGAATATCCGTATTTTTTATTTATTTATTTTGTGTGTGTGTGCTAATTGAATAAAGATGTTGATTAAAATATTGTTGAAATTGGTTAAAAAATAATATAATAATAATAATTTTAAAACTAACACATGTAAATTTATTTTAACAAGAAAATCAAGTTAAGTCTTGCTAAATGTGTCCATTTATATGTCTATTGCTGCCGATGGTGAACACATTTAACTTGATTTTCTTTTAAAAACAAATTGTACCTTGCTTACATGTGTTTTATTAATAAATAGTCATCTGCCTTGTAATGCCGCACTTCTAAAAGCTATTAGTGACGTATTTAATCCGGTGATTAGTTATAAAAAATTTACATTTGAAGACTTCTTGTATAAAAAACTTTGCATAAAAGACTTCATTTCATAGTAAATTGAGGAGGCTCCAAACTTTCGTAATTGACTTTTCCGCTGTCTCTCATAATTTACGAGAAAGGGTCGCTAACTTTCAACATTTGCCACTAGGAGCGTTGTAGTCACTTTCACATGATAGCTCACCAGTCGGTTTACTGTAAGTAGATACTTATTCCACAATTCTAGCTTTATCCTTTCAAGATTTATTTGAGTGTACCCGGACTTTACTTTGCACTCTATATAACTCTACGTTTCATAAAATACAGACCCCTCTAGTCATGCAATAACGCAGATCTTCATTCTAATTATTGGCTTATTTTTGAAGAAGTCGAAAAAAAATCAGAAAAAGGTTCGAGCGTGGGCAAGATTTCTGGAAAAATTGCTGCTGTGCAGCTTTCGAATTTGTCCTCCCTTCCCCCCTTTTCTTTTGCCTATACTCTAATTCTAGCACAGTAAAGTATTGATTATGCATCTTTCAGGAGACCTTTCTAAAACGACGTATAACTGAGAAAGACGTACAATCGAAATTGCAGTCGACTAAGGTGTAAAATCTTTGACTGTAGAAATATAATACTGAAATCATGCAAATTTAATTTTGCTACCATTTTCGGTTGCAAATATATTGAGAAAAAGTTAAAAGATTGAAAAAAAAATCATTAAATAATAATTTCTAAAATGGAAAAATAAAAGTGAGCATTATCTAAACTTATGAGTTGCGCAGCATGAATTACACTTTTTTTTTAAATTCCATTATCGAACGTATAAACAGATATTTTAATTAAAGTAATCTTTAATTGCCGTCTGACGTACCGATTTTGGCGTTAAGTTCCTGGAAAGCTTTCTCACTAGTTTTTGAGAAAAAAAAAGTTGTGTATATGTAGTCCACCAACTGTCCATTTTTTTTTTCATCCTACACTTTTCAAAGGTTCTACGAACATCTAATAACCCCTGTAGTAGTCACACATACTCTTTTACTATCCTTTTCCTCAATTATTACTAGCAGAAAAGAAAAAAGAACTACGTTGGGAGAAAAAATTCTGAAAAATCGGTTACGGCCGGAAAGAAACGAAGTATAACCGACGTTATGCGTCGTAAAAACGAAACATTACAGCATTAAAATACATAAGGATGAATCGAGACCGCACTGAAACGACGTAGAAATATAAAAGGCGTATAAATGAGAAACGTATAAATGGTGCTTTACTGTATAAGGAAATTTAACGTCGTCATTACTGTACAGGGCGTCCTAAAAAGATTAAAATGCGCTTTAATTTTTTACCAGTTTGAGATATGTAGGCAATGTAAATTGCCAAAAATGCTCAAAATAAGATAGGAATTAAGATTATGTTGTTGAACTATTCTGCCATTAATTTTCAAGAAGTTACATTTTAAAATTTTTTAGATGGTCCCTGAGTTAGTATGAGTTATATTTAGGAAACAAATGTCATGATTTGACAAGTACAACAGAAACAATTCTTGTTCTTCTACGACCAAGACTCGCCGAATTTGAATCCGGCTGATTCCATTGTGCATAGCTGCCAACTTTTACGCTTTTTTCCTACCACTATTTTTAATCAGAAAAAATGTGCCTTATTTCATCCTATGTTTTCGAAATACCAATTTCTCTGTTAAAAAATAGTGGTAGGAAAAAAGGGTAAAACTGAACAGCTATGTTTATGTCAGAAATTTATCTGAATGCGCGGAATTCTATAAAATGTTCGTACAGTCAAGTGAAGTCATTTCACATTTTTTTTTATTAAAAATTATCCTACAACATCTAAAATACGGACATTAGTTAGTCATTTTAAAATTTTAGAGTACAGATTTTCAAAAACATCTAAAGAATTCAATGCAACACATGAATGTATTTATAAGAATAGTTATTTGAAAATATAAATAACATATTTACCGGGAACATTTTTAACCAGCTTCAAGAAAAAATCAGACCTTTGAAGTCATATGTGTATAGATTCAGAGTATATGTATACACATGCTTACACTGATATGACTGCATCCATTTTGATAATTTTATATCTTCTGATTTATTAGAATAACAATTTTACTATTTGCGATATGTTGAAACCACGAATTTTCAGTCAAGTGATTTTTCTTTTTGTTCTTTTGCTTCAAATGTAAAACTATTTGTCAATTTAAGTTACATTAGTACCTTGAATATCAATAGTTTTGATATGTAAGAAATTCCAAAAGATCCCGCATAATTTTGTTAAGGCTCCGACAATGATTTATTTGGCAAAACCTCCAACTACTATCTAACTATAGTAAAAATATTCAGATCATATTGATAAATGAATGTTATACGTAGATGTTGTACAGCGTGTTTTCTTTTTGAAAATAGCGCTTTTACAGATTTTTTAACCGCTGAAAAGTCTCATTTTAATGATTAAACGGGGTGTTTTAGATTTTAGAAAAGTTTTTAACTAGTTTTAAATTCTGAACTTGGAAGTGTATTTTGTAACGTATGTGAGATAAGATAGTGTGGCTAAAAACTTGCGCATGCGCAGGGTAAACCACTAGTAAATTCAATTTTGAAAAAAAGGAAAATAAAACTTGGTTGCACGGTTGACGGCAAAGACTAGTAAGTAATAAAACTGAAAACTTGTTATATGATGGTTCCCAGAAAGCGCTCACTGCGAAAATAAACAAGTTGGAAATTGCACGTCAAAGTGGCAAATACGGTGCGTTCGTACTATAACTAGTTTTATAAATATTTTTTGCACCGCATATTGTACTGAATGTATATTTTAGTGCGCTTCATAAGTGCATATCAATTTCATTCTTTTCGAAAAGCTTTAACATCATTAAAATCAGGGGCGCGCCAGCAGTATCCAGCGCCTGTGTGCAGAACTTCAGTTGACGACCTATTACCCCCCCCCCCCCTGCCTCCGAAAATAAAACTTAAAAAACAAATCTATGAGTATTTATAAATGCTCTGCTATCCTTTTGGAGTTTTATCTCAGATCAAAGAAAGTTTTTTGAACCAGACAATTATTTAATAAAATGTGTCTTGTTTCTATAGGGTTCGCATTTTATTTCATTTATTTAATAAAATTTCTGGTTTCAAACGTGTTTAAAATACTTGAAAAATAAGGAAGGTTGGCAGATATGTAAGTAAAATTCGAAACACAGTAAAGACTATTAAAATAAAACCTGTCTGTATCAGAATCCTGCATTAAACGGTAAAATTTCATTATCCCGGAGAAAATAATACAACACAATAACAATAGATTGCATCCATACTAATAAAAGAAAGTTCTTTGTCATCTCTAATTTGCATATCTATATTAATAAAGGAAAGATGTTTTTCTTTACTGTGCATGTGTTGGCGATGGCTAAGAAAATCTACCGGACGTAGGGGTCTGAAAATTTGGGATAGACGGTGGCAGATCCATATGCACCCGGGGCTGAGATTTTCATTTTTTATAATTAGCCGACATATTAATCAAAAGCCATAATGATAATGGCAAAATGGCGAGCTTTTAGGTAGATTTCGTATGAAATACTACCTATTGGGATCGTTCCTATGTTGGAATTTCTGAAAAATTTTTGCAGATCTACACCGATCATGACCCCTAGAACCCAAAACCACCCTCAGTAAAAAACTTTATATATCTATCTATCTATCTATCTATCTATCTATCTATCTATCTATATATATCACTTTCTTCTGGACACGATAACTTTCGTAATTCTGCACCAATCTCTTCCAAACTGATACATAAAATCAATGGGCATAAAATCTCGGTCAAGTTCGTTAATGGGCAAAATCGGACCAAGGGGAGGGAAATAGGGAGGGGTTTTGTGAAAACAGAAAACCCCCCATAACTTCTTAATTTTTGTACATATCAAATCAGTTTAAAGTTTTTATTACTTCTAAAAATAGGGCCAAAAATTTATGTATCACAGATTTTTGATAAAGTTAAAAAAGGGCTCAAGGGGCGCAAAAAATAGGGTTTATGGGAGAAAAAAATTCATAACTTTGTCAATTCTCAAGATATCAAGTTCAATTAATTTTCTTATAAATTTCCTTAACATTATCTAAAACTTTTATATTCACAAGTTTTTGATAGGAGCAATTCGTACCGCAAAAAAAAATTAAAAACGAAAACAAAAAGGGCGTTTGAAGAAGAAAAAAATCCATAACTTCGTCAATTCTCAAGATATCAAATCCAATTAATTTTATCATGAATCTCCTTAACATTATCTACAACTTTTATATTCACAAGTTTTTGATAGGACCAATTCGTACCGCAAAAAAAATTAAAAACGAAAACAAAAAGGGGGTTTGAAGAAGAAAAAAATCCATAACTCCGTCAATTCAAAAGATATAAAATCCCCATGAATTTATCATATATCTTCTTAATATTGTCTACAACATCTATATAGACAAGTTTTGGATAGGACCAATTCTTAGAGCAAAAACAAATTAAAAATACATACCGGTTGAAGAAAAAAATCATCCAAGTAAGGGTGTATTCAAATCCAAACTGCTTATTTTCTGACTCATTTTACAATTCATTTTTGCTCTCAAAGGCTACCAATTGGTAAGTTTTCTTACTCAGAAACTATATAATGTACCGTAATGGTCGATTTTCTGATAGGGGCAGAATATATTTTTTTAAATGCTGTTAAAAAGGGCATTTTGAACCGAATTTACCGAAGCGGATTGTGTTGGAAAAATCATTGTATTAAGGATGCGCTTAAATCCAAACTGCTTATTTTCTGACTGGTTTTTAAATTCATTTTTGCTCTCAAACGCATAAAATTGGTAGATTCGCTTATTCAGAAACTATATAATGTACCGTAATAATCGATTTTTAGATAGAGGCAGAATATATTTCAAAAAATGATGTTAAAGTGGGCATTTTGAACGGAATTTCCCGAAGCGATTGTGTTAGAAACGAAAAATATTGTCCTTCTGAGAAAATAATTGTTTATATATCAAGTTTTAATTAATTGAACAAAAAATAAAAACACAGGTCGCTTATAAATCTCTTCAAAAATCACGTCAGCAAGTTTCATATTATTTTTTAATTAAAAATGAATCTGGAATTATGCCAGAAAATTTCGAGTTGTTGAGCATGGAAAAGTATTTTTTTTAATACCGCCCTAACATGATTCTGATAAAACCAGCTATTATATGAAAATGAAATAAAAACTCGTCAAGAGCGGCCAGATAAAATTGTTAAAGTGGATTTATCTATAATCATGATTTAGTTTTTGTTTGTGAAATTAGTATATTTGACTTCGAAATCTACCTCTGCCTGTAGGCCAGGCCGGCAGGGATTTTTTTTCTTCAAGGCAATCCTGCCTGTGGATTTCTTCAGGCGTTGAGCGGTCCTTCACACTGACGAAAGCGTGGCGTTCGATTTTTACTGCATTTTGAAATTGTGATGGCCGGATTTCTGTAGCGTTAGGAAAAAAATATATTGTCTTATCTTTCCGATTCCAACGGTATCTGTTGTTACTATTTAAAAAAAAAAAAAAAAAAAAAAAAAAAAAAAAAAAAAAAAAAAAAAAACCTTTTTATTTAGCCGCCATTCGCGTCAGTTATCAAGTTTTTTCGTTTTTCTTAAGTTTCAAAATTTCGAAAAAAAAATCACCTATTAATACATTCTCGGTATTTTTCCGAACCTAACGATATCTCTGGTGTGAAAAAATATTGATATTTACTATTTCAAAAAAAAAAAAAAAAAAAAAAATCTTGTAGTCATTTCAAGGATTCGCCAGGTTTTTTTTTTTTTTTTTTTTTTTTTTTTTTTTCTTCCCCATAGTGCAAGTTTTCTCAAGATTTCGTTTCCCGTCTTAAAAATATGAGCTTTGGATATCATTTCGCATATTAAAAAAGTGAGGGGATGGTGCGCATTTTATATTATTTATGTTTTATTAAGAATTTTTGGTCAGAATTGAAAATTTTAACTATCTAAATGCCAGAAATTAAATACAAATTCGAGGTTAGCTTGAAAAATCAAACCAGAGCATGGACATCACCCCGGTATACGCTGCAGAAGGCAGTGGGACCCTCAACTCGAGTTTCGTGTGGATTGATTTTTATTTAAAAATGACAAATTATACAAATCCGAGGTGTTGACCCTGTCGAAGACAGTGTTTCTGACAATATTAAGTTCGTTTGGAAAGATTTTCGTTAAAAAATATAAAATCAAGACATACCGGACGTGCAACAAACCGGAATATACGTTGCACGTCCGGTATATGCTGCTGATGCTGAAGCCATTGCTCCCCTCTCCCCATCGCTAGGTTCGATTGGAAAATTTTTTGTTAAAAAATATAAAATCATTCAACATTTGATTTTAGGCGTATTTAAGGTTATTACTATTACCATTTGCCCGGGAAATGCCGGTCGGGTCGATTAGAAGAACATGGCACGGGAATTCAAAACTCTTTTTTTCAAAAATCTGTATTTTTCCGTTCATATTACAGCGATGTAGCTCCTAACTTATTTATAGCTAAACTGAATTTTTTTTTTGTCATTTTAGTTTCTGTAGAATGTACAAGCAATGCTAATAAAGGCTCATATTTCAATACTTTCCATTTTATTTCTGAATTAAAATGAACAAATCTTAGAACCATAACCAGTTATTTATCCGGTATGTGATTAGACACAATCGTACGCAGCGGGTGCAGGAAAAGGCCGTCTCGCCCAATCTTTGTAAAAGTAAGAATTTTTGTTTTTTTATGGCCAAATTTAGCCTACTTTCATCTTCATCCCCTCCCACTTAACAAAACTTTTGTTTCCGCCATGATGATAGGTCCAGAGAACAAGATAATATAGGTAAAAAATATTTGTTGTTCTCGGAGATCTGTGATCCTAAAAAACACAATTTTTGTCCAATGATTAATAGTTTTCACAGAAGTGATCATTTGTAGGGGCGCTAAAAAAAGATATTGCTTCGGCCGCCGAAAGTAGGCTTTACTCTTATGAGCGCAAAAATCACGTGTTAAACCTATGACACGGAATGATAAAACCTTCAGAAATAGCTGATGCTTCATTTTGCCAATTAAAATTTGCCCCATAGCTGACGCCAGTCTCTTCAATTTGAAATTTCTACATTGGAAAACACACTCATACAAGTTCTAGTTTTACATTGTTTCTCTATTAAGGGTAGAGATCTGCACCAGGCTTCGAGTAATCGTAATCGATTACAAAAAACGCATAATCGCATTGTAATCGTAATCATAAATTTTTATTTTGAAATAATCGCAAAATAATCATAATCAAGAAATTTCATTGAGATTACAATCGTAATCGCACTATAAGCTAATCTCTATGTAATCTGTTTAGAAAAGATGGGTAATCGTAATTTTGTACAAACGATTGCGATTACATCTTTGTTTTTCCCTTTTTGCTTCCTATCCAAAAAATACTCGGCTAGCTAAACATTGCGTAACAAGAGGATATGTTTTTAACTCATTAGGTTCATGCTGAAGCGGGGGTGAGTCGTGAGTTAGGCTGCGCACGCACCATCCTTCTAACTGTTATCAGTGTCGGCTTCGTTTTTTGTGGCCACGCGGTGTCTTTGATTTTTAACGACTTTAGTGGGTGTGTATTATTTTAGCAAATGTGGAATTTTTCTTATCCTTAATAATTTTTTATGGTAAATAATCAAAACGGAAAAGAACTAGGGAGATTTTGATTGAAATGATACTTCCAGATGAAGCTTAACTGTTTTTAGAACTGTAAACACACATATATATAAATACTAATTCAGTTTTTTATTCAGATTTGAAAAATGTGAATATTACATAAAGATAGTTTAAAAAATAAATTTGAAAAAGAGGAGTTCGTAATATGCAGATTATGAAATCAGTGTAATCAAATTGTAATCGTAATTTGCTATTGCGGTAATCATAATTCAACAAAATTTATTTAATCTTAATCTACAATTAAAAAAAACGGATAATCGAAGATGTAATCGTAATCTAACTTGCAAAAATATAGACATGATCGTAATCTGATTTTAGAAATTCAAAGTAATCGTAATCTTAATCGATTACAGTCCTCTGTAATCGACTCGAAGTCTGATCTGCACTGACCCGTACCCGGCCCGGAAAAATGAAGGCAAACTTTCAAACGAGTCGGTCCGAACCGGCAGAATAAAGACCATTTTTTTAACAGCCGGGCCGATAAAAATAATAATCATAAACGGGCTGGGCCGACAAAAAATTAAACAGACCGGCCAGGCCGATGAAAAAATTAAAGTGAGCCGACTAGCCCGATAGAAAAATTTGAACGAAGCCGATAAAAATGAATTATTTGCAATGGATATGACTATGAATAAGTATAATTGCACAGTTTGACAACATCATTAAAGTAATATAATATAGTCAGCATAGAGATTAGCATCGGACAGCTAACATTGTGTCTAAGTCCGAGAATAATTTTTTCAGCAAAATCGTGCAGGGCCGAATTGGGGCTTACATTATTTTTCTGCAGCCGGGTCGGAACTAAACTATTGTTCCCACGACATGCTGGGCAGGCAATATGTTTTGTAAAAATAGTAATAGCTATATAATGAACTTCTGTTAACGGAATAATTGTAGTGTCAGGTTTCCTCCAAGTCCACACAACTTTGAACAAATCCTTTACTATTTATATGCTGCCACCACTGATATGATTACGTGATATCGGTCACGCTATGAGAGGATTGTTGAAAAGAAAACCAATTCTTTCAATTAAACTTAATTAACAGTTTATTTACACACTATTTACAAATCACAAAACACTATTTACACTTAACAACTCGAATTTAGGTGATCCGGTTCAACATTAAATTAAATGCAGTAAATACTTGCTGTGTACTGTTAAACTACTTTATATCCCTCTCACCCTACGCTAGTTAAATTAGATTTATCGGAGATCACTATTAATCTCCCAACACATTAGCTCTATACTCTCAGAGCTTTACTCCTAATCAAGCTCTATACTCTCAGAGCTTCACTCCTAATCAAGCTCTATCCACGAGCTACTCTGGAAATGAACACACACATTGAGTTCCGGGCATCAACTGTGCTCTGCGAAAAAGCGACTATGCACGTTCAACTCTGTGCCTTAACTAATCTCCCTTCACTGTATCATTCCTCTCCCAAGAACATAAACAGGGTTTTCCTCCTGACCCCAAGGTCCGCTATTTCGCTCTCTGGTGAAATCCTTTTGTCCGCCTTATCTCAGGTATGCATTTGAATAGCAAGGACCCCTCTCTACTGATAAACTACATTCCTTTACCTATTCTGTATAACTCACTAGCACGGATTAAATTGCAGATAAGAAAAGAGGGTTACTTTAAAATTCCCAGTACACAGACAATATACAAGCAAGAAAAAATAATATATAACCATAGTTCTAATAGTAGATGTTTCTCAGAACCTGGCATATAGTTTAATAAATTACGGAGAAATATTTTCAAAAATCTACTTTTTATTATGCAGCTTACCCTCTTTTTATTTCTTTTATTCCTAACTACATACATTTTTTAATGAATCTTTATCTGAATGTTGAAATGAAAAGTGTAAGAGTAAAAATAATCATTAATATTGCTATTGTTACTTTCTGTCTTGGGAACACATAGTAAACTAAAATATACTGTATCATTTCTTCATAACTATATGTATATGCAGTATTCTTTGAAAAGGATTTTAATCAGTATGTTATGAGAAATTGGAATTTTTTGTAGAAATTGAGTCGGGCTGATTTAATTGATTTTTGAATGGGTTGGGTTGGGCCTGTTTTCCCTTATTTTTGTACAGGTAGGGACCAGGCCTGGAAATTACGGTCCGTGCAGACCTCTAATTCAGGTCTGTCCAACGTGTCTCCCGTGATGCCATGGTGGCACCTTTTGAAAGTTTTCTTGGCGCTCATTCGAATCTTTCCTATTAAAAGCTATTTTTTTTAAATTAAAAATTCACTTTAAAATAGGCTTTCTTTAAAATTAATAATATTTGAATGGGGTTCATTTAATTGTTACCAGTGGCCGTTATTTAATGTTAATTATTTAATGTTATTAGTTAGTTATTTAGTGATTAAGGTTTCTGACCGTTCACATACAAAACCTTTCTTTGATATCAGTCAGCCGTCTGCAAAATGTAATTTTAAATTTACTATGCTTTACATTATTTCTTCAAATTATTTTTAGTCGTAAGGGACTTATGGCTATAACCATAAGATGTGTGCGCATCATATAAGACGCTTGTGACGCATGACTACCAGTATTTATGACCTCATTACCGCTGAGGAAACTTTTACCAGTATTTCCGAATAGTAATTTTTATCTTATTTATGACAAATTCTGCAGTAAGGAGAAAATTGCTATTTTAAAATAAAAAAACAAGTAGAATTTATCCCCTATGCTATGTAATAAAACTCTATCATTCTCTGCCACTACTAGAATGAGATTATAGTGCTGCATGTTTCCAGCCATGTGAATTACAGTGCCTTTCATTTTTTGAAGCTGCATGAGGTGCGCCTCTGTTTATTGAAAGTTTGCACAAATCTACGTCTAAATCACTTATTAGGAGACTGGGAAATAGAATTAAACGAAATTAATTCAGAAGTCAAGAAAATATATTTTTTGTTTAATTAAATTACGGATTTTTTTAAGTATTTGCGCCTCAACTGAAATCTTTGGCGCCTTTAGTACTTCGGTGCCTGTGTGCACCGCACACTTTGCACACTGGGTCGGCGCGCCCCTGATTAAAATGCACTTGAAATATTTTTTTTCCCATTGGCCGTAATGTAACGGAAAACTTTTGGCTGTCCTTGTAATTAAACTATACATCCGATTTTCATAAAATTTGAAATGACTCGACAAAATTATGCAATAATTATATATTTAAAATTTCAAACGATTCGGTTGGGTAGTTTTGACGCTGTTATATGCGGACGGACGAACGGACAGACAGACGGACTAAACGACGACTATAGCTGCTACATATTTTTATAATTACGAACGCACCTAAAAATCACGGAAATTAATGAAAGCATAGTGAAAAAAAAAGAGAGAAACGGCAATCGCAAACACTCGTCTCATAGGTGGTCTTCGAACCGACAGTTCCTTGGATAAGTTGCAACAGATAGCAAAATCTGAAATAAATGCGAACAATATTAGAAAGATATATTTATTAAAGAATTTTATTGACTATTACTTTTTTACTTGGAGTAACACTTAGATTACTAATAATTAATAATAACAAAGGGGTGTCCACAAAGGAAGTACACAACTTCAATATTTCGTTAAAGAAAAGGTAGTTAAAACAATTTCGTATTTTACCATATTAGGTGATGGACAAAATGTTAAAGTTTCTAATCGTAACGGTAGGTGGCGCTGAATGTCTCGTACGATGAGAAATATCATTAAGTACGGAAAGTAACAGAAATGGCTACGCCACAGGGAAAAGCAGCGTGTGTTTTTTGGTTTGCAGAAAGTAAATCTTTAACAACTGCTCAACGTAATCTCCTAACACAGTACAAGATACCGACAAGAAAAAGCATCGATCCTGGAGTTGCATTGGACGTGGAGATCCAATGCTAAGGCCACTCCATTCACCTGATATCACACCTTGCGATTTTTTTTCTATAGGGGTTCATTTAGAATATTGATTATAAGATAAGGTAATATCGGTGCGTGAGCTCAAACAACGCATTAGCGAAACCCTTCCTTTTGGTTTTTGAACCGTACCTGTATTGAATTGGACAATCGTTTTGATATCCTGCGATGAACTAAAAGAACGCATGTTGAGATCTACTAATGTCTTTAAATTTTTTTGATGTGAACTTTTTGCTTCAACATTAAAAGTAAATTCTTATTTCTTGTATTTTAATCCTTTCGGGTCCGATTTTTTTCAATTTTGAGAACAAAATTACTTTTACTTTAATAATGGTAATCGTAGCTGTCCAAATAAATTTACTGAAGTTTAAAGATTATCTTAGTGTTTGAAATCTAACGAATGTACTTATTTTGTGTACTATTTATACAATTCATATTTATATGACAGTAGGTTAAGAAAGAGTTTTTGGAGACGTTTGAAAATATCGTATTACAGCAGGGTTTAACATATATTTCAACTTTCTAATGTTTTTTGAATTTTATCACACATGATTTGTTCAGAAATGTAACCTATATTTTAAATTTAAAGAGTGAAATATATGTATAAAATAAAGGAATCGCCAACAGTGCAAAGAGAATTAAGCAAATTTTTATTATTATTGTTATTACTAAATGCCAAAACATAATAAGAAATGCATAGCCATATACTAACATTACTATATCTAGATAGTAACAAAAGTAATTTTTAAGACAAAATAATACTTGATGAAAAGACATGTACTATTAATAGTACACCAGACCCGAAAGGGTTAATATAATGTTGAAGTTGTATATTTCATTTGGGGACACCCTGCATAAGGAGTTTTTCTATCTCGAAATGTCTGTCTGAGAAAAGCTTTGCATCATAAAACCATAATCTCTTTTTCACTCTTGCTTTATACTTTGATTATTCCCATGCTTCACTTGTTCCCAAGTTTTTCTTCTATTACAGCGACAGATATTTTTTTCTTTCCTAATTCGCTGACATCGTATGAGAAAATTTCTTTTTTAAAATATGCAATTTTAGCTTTTAAATCTATTTCAAATATTAATTTAATATTTCATGAAAAGTTTTTTGCTTTTATCTAACTTGTTGCACTTAAAAAAATAGGCGTCGGTTTTGAAGAAAACAACTATCAGTTAAAACACCAGTAAAACCGTTTATTTTACAGAAAAAGAATCTGTAAACTGTTTAATTTACGGCGAAATTTGTTAAAATAATAAAAAATTCGTAAAAAAAAAAAGATTTTTCCAGAAAAAAATCTTTAAACTGTTTAATTACGACCAAAATCTATTAAATTAGTAATAAATACGAATTTTGTCTGTAGAGTAAACAGCCTTTTGCTTGCGTCCACGTTGACACTCTTTTTTCTTTAAAATCAAGATTTTTTTTACAGTATTTTGAGAAAGACAGTATTTTATTGGCTTTCTATTCTTCTCTGGAAAAAATTACATATATATAAAAAAAAAAAGTATAGCATTTGAAAAATCCTTAAGGATTCTACCGAAATATATTCAATTAGATTTCAAGTACTGGCGTTCAAACTGACTTTTTTTCTGTAAAATAAACAGATATTTTTTACCGTGTGTGGTTTTACATATTTAGTTCTCTCTATAAGATAGTTATGTGAATTCAGATAACCAAAACAGCGTGATATTTTTTTTAAAAAAATATATATATATGTTCTTGTGCCTTGATTTTTTTTCTCTCTGCGTGTAAGTGATAGTCGATTTTTTTTTTCACTATTTAAGCTTAAGCAATGAAATTCTTGGCCTGAATTTCCGTGACAGGGGAAAAAAGTTTCCAAGTACACGCTTGGTAAATTGATTTTTTTTTTTTTTTTTTTTTTTTTTTTTTAAGAAATCTCTGATTGAATATACAATCAGATACAAAAGTAATCATTTAAGGCTATCTATGTTCTTTTTTATATCTATCAAGACATATTTACGAATGAATGTACTTTTTGTTTTATTACGGCAAATGTTGAAACTAGATATCACATAATTTATCTAAAATTACAATTAATACGAAATATTTTTAGAAACAGGGTTAATTCTTATTTTCTGTTGTTCAGTAATAAATTTCATTGCAGTTTATATCCTGTTTTAAGTATTTCTCATTTTTCATAAAATAAAATAAAAATCCTTAATATTGTCAATACAGTAAATAGATATTGAGCAGTTAAAATAAAAGAAAGAAAAGGGAGTTTCCTTTCAAAATAATTTTTGAATTGACCAGTTTTCTCGTACTTAATATACATGCATCATGCAAACTTAAAATGCATTGTCTATCGCAATATATTTAGTGAGAAAGCAGTTGTATTTCTGCTTTGTTCGCCACTCACCACCGATAATTTTACTTTGCTTTACAATAGTTAGTTGGCTTTATAAAAACAACAATTTCTAATTTTTATAATTTTCCATCTATATACTTAATTTTTCTTTTTCCATCAGCCAAAAGCTGCCGTAGAGAAGTGTAATGTGTTTATGAAATACGACCTCTAGAAATTGTTTTAGCATGATATCGACTGAATAAAACAGTATATGGATCAAGCTTAAATTTAAAAATATACTGAAGAGTCCAAGTATCCTCTAGAAATTTCATTTCAGCAATAGTTGAGATTATTTAAATTGTTATTCGGATCGAAAATGGGAATCTGCGTTTCGAAACATTCGATGATTTGATCGAACATTAGAAAAGAAACATTTTAATCGGATGATTTTTTGGGAGGATACAAATTAATGTTTGTCATGTGAATTTAACAATAGCATCCACAAACTTTGACCCTTTATAATTTTATGTCGTTTAAAAAAAAAAAAAAAACTTGCATAAGCTATAGGGGAGACTAGGGAAGGTTAACCCATTTTTTAAAAAATGATTTTTTATTTTTTAAATATCGAACCTAGAATAAAGTTTCATATATCATTTTATTCATTATGCAATCATCAAAATAAAATTCCGACATGAGTTTAATATATAAGAAACTTGAAAAATGATTGATTTTAATCATGGGAAAATAATGGGTCAAGGCTCCCCACATATGGGAGGCTTGACCCACTTTATTTTATATTGAAATATTTGTTAAAGGAAATAAAATGTGTTTTAAAAAAGGCAGAATAACTTTATGCTACATGATTTAATTATTATTAAAAATTATTTGGGAAAATGAGATGTGTAAAAAAACCTGCGTAGATAGAATTTAAGGCACAGGAGAAAAATTCCGTTTTAAACACTCGTTTTTGGGAACACTAGTTGCCACATAGTTTGGCTTCATCTCATTGTGTTAATCTTGGTGGAATTTGTCTACATACCTCCCTAAAGTGTTTTGATAAATGTTATGTTCTTTTGAAGAAGCGTGAACACTTAACATTTCTTAAGGCTGCTGCTTTATCCTTTCTAGTCTTTTCCATTCTTTCTATTTACCTACTATGGGTACTATTTAAATTAAATAAAAGTTCCTATCAACTTTCCAATTTATATTTCATTAAATTTTTTCTTGCTTCTATAGCAATTTTTCACATCTTTCTTTAATCAATTTTAAACATTTTCCTTTCTATCACACCATTTTACTGTAGCTTTACAGAATAAATCTGCATTATTTAAGATATATAACCATTAACACTTCATTATGTACAGATTCCAAAAATTACACAGAATAAAAAGATTTCCAAAAACTCTTAATTAAGGGAGCTTTGATTTGGTCACATTGATTGGGTCAAACCTACTCATATAGCCACTTTTTAAAATATAGCACATGGTTATGTTTAGCCTAATTTACTATACAATCTGTATGCCTGGATTGAAAGCTTAATATTTCCGCATTACTTAAAACCTACTTATTTAAATTTCTATGATATATTTCATCTGAGAAAATGTTACAAAATGTTTCTAAAAAATACACTTTTTAAGTTGAAAACTCTTAACAATTGACTTTTCCACACCTATTTCAATGATCTGCATGAAACAAAGAGGTGCAATTTTTAATATGTAGACAACCCCTTATGACAAAATAAATCACATATAAGTAAAAAGAACCTTATACTTATTAAATCGGTACATTTTTGCATTAATTAGAATTATATTTGCATTAATGCTAAATTATAGCATTTGTTCTATTTTTAACGTATTGTACCTATATCAGCTTCCAGTCTTTCTACATTTGAATACCACTATTTCTAAATTATTTCGTCTTATTTAATCTCAAATCTTTGTAATTAAATAAACCTAATGTTTCTATTCGGAAATAGTGGTAACAAACTCGGGAGGCTTGGCAGTTATTCTCTATGATCCTTCTGTAATTGTCTCTCGCAAAACTACTTTATCATAATCTTAATTAATACTGACACGGTGTTATTAATAAGATAAAAAATATTTTTAATCCTTAATTTTCGCTTTTTAAAAATATTCAATACTACGTTTTCTACGATTTTTACATATATAAATAAAAGTTACGATATAATTACAGAAAATGTAGAAATGTATTATGAAAAATTCTGTTATTTATTGAATTAAGAAATTTTTAATTAACCATACTTGCCAACTTTCAACTTAACTTCTGTAAAATGTCGGTTAATTTGATCTAGGTGAAGTACGTTTCTAACAGAGAATTTATTTTATATAACATTATATATTCAGTTTCATTTTTCTGTCCGAATCTATTTGATTTTATTTTTTTTTAAAAATCTGGTTCGAAACGTCTTTAACCTCGATCAATTTAACCAACATTTTACGGAAGTTATGTTGAAGGTTGACAAGTATGATTAACCCTTTGATTTCGGGATAGGACTGGCGACTATTTTTATATTCAGTCGCACCATAATTTACAAAAATTTTCTTTGTGGTAGATTTATCTAGAAAATATCTTAATAGTAATGTATGGAAGAGATTAGTCTTCAAAACATGGTACGACTTGAATTTAAAAAAATAGTCTACTGGGACATATATTTCTCGAGCCGTTGTCAAAGGTCTGGAGCATTTATGAATTTTCACATTTTCTCTCTATAAAAAAAATCTTTATAGGTAGTCTCATACCTAAACAATCATGGTAAGTATGTACCTTTACAATTAAAAATATTGCAGATATGTAATATTTAACAAATGCAACTTACAAGAAAGGTTCTGGTGTCAATAATTTTTGCATCAATTTTCCCAAGGATAACGAAAGAAAAGTTATGGTGCTTCAGTGTTAAAATAATGATGGCTTTTCTCCATAATAGCAATCTAACGATATGCCATAAGTACTTCATCGTTCTGGCCAAAATATTTATTGCCTATATAGCCTAATAGTCTGAGCAGGTTATAACAAATAATTTTCATTAGAAAGAACTAATTTTATATCTAACAACTGATTCATTGGTAATTTATGATTATATATTAGTTTCTAAATATTAAGCATACAGAAGAATTTCTTATATAACAAAATTTGATGGCCCTAAAATGAATCAACTTAAACTGAATTAAATATTCAAATTTTACAATAAATCTCTAGATGATTTGCATTATCTAAGAAATATGTAAATCGATCTTCTTACCTGGGGCTACTCCTCTTTCAGAACTAAATCCACCTCTTCTTTTCATACAACAGACACCTAGAAGTTGCTGCGAGTTTATTTAACACGTATGTGAAGATGGAGTTTTTGTTTTAAAAATAAACTCAAGTCGAGTGGGAGAAAGAGGTGAGATTGAAGGCGGGAAAAGAAAAAAAAAGTCCACCCTCTTTTTTCTTTTTACAGCTTTACTGAGTAACAGGCGCAGCCAAACCTAACAATATTTCAATGAAAAGAATATTTTCTTTTCGTCAATTAGAATATTTGGCAAACAAACAAAGAATTCTATTAATTGTTCCTTTTTTATACTATTTGAAATTAATTACAAAATTTATTATTTATTTTGTAGATTTTAATGCTAATTAAACGCTCATACATTATATTAAAAAAATCCTTTATGATAGACGATAGTACTGACTCAAAAGATATCACAAATAATATGGTAGATCAAGGAAATTATGTGGAGATTTTTCTTGCCTTATTTTATAATTTAATGAAATGCTGTAGATGAAATGGAAACGATGCTGCTTTGTGAGTTATGTCAATGGCTTGAGAATTTTTTATGAATAAATAGAAAATATTATAAAAACGCGTTTCAAAATGCGGTGAAACTAAAATAAAAAGTGAAAGTATAGTCATGCTATGATTCCAATTGTTTATGTAACGCATACTAAGTTGCACTGAGTTTCTTTCCTTTTGAAAACTTTTAGCACTCTATGAATGTCAGAATACTAATTATTAGATAAATAACAGAGCTCAGTCATTCGTAAAAACTTTTTGAGAGGAAAAGATGAAATAAAATACATTCTTAAAAATAATAAAAAGGCGCAGTCGGAAAATAATTGTAAATATTGAGTCAATAATTTTCCGTGTTGATAAATATTTTAACATTTTACTGTGTAACTTGAAAGTAGAAAATTTAAGTTTAATAATTCTTCCCTTGAAATTTTTTTTAATTTACTTTGACACATTCTTTTTATTAAAGAGGCATCATTAATAAATCAAAGGACAATTTTGAAATGTATTCGCTTTTTTTAGATAATTTGCTGAAGCTGTCTTTATTACCTTATACTGCAAATTCTTTTTCTGTATTGATTTATAATTATTTTTTTAAAAAGGGATTTTAAATGAATTACTCCCTAGTTTGCTATTTTCTGTTTTCAGTGGCATAGCCAGAGGAGGGGTCCAGATGTCTGGATATTACTAATTTCGTAACTCTATTTTCGACTTATTTAATCACAAAAAATTCTGCGATTAGATAAGGCGAAGAATATAACTTTAAAATAGTGGTATTTAGAACCTCTGAATTTCCATCCTGGCTACGAAACTCTCTGTGTTGGTTGGAACTTTTGATCTTTCCTTTTCCTCGAAATTAATTTATTACATGGTCTACTTAACCCGTAACCGCTGTTAGCGGTCTCACAAACCGCTACATTT